>JAQPZY010000888.1:0-673724 GCA_029931535.1 Margaritifera margaritifera | reverse complement strand
TATTGGTAGCAATGCAACTGCCAGACAGTTTCAGAAAAAAGTTCAAATTAAAATACATTCTTTTAAGCAGGCGAAGAAACAAATAAACGTATATTAGCAGCACAAACATTAAACACAAAAGCCGAGTGAACACCTATACTATTACATGTTTGAATGACAGAGTGGAGTCTACAAAACCACCCGCCGGGAATTACATATTGGAAAAATCAATGCAGATAAATAAAGAAGGGTGTTACAATGAGGAAATTACATGTATATGTTTGTGTTGTTGTCAGACTAGCAACATGGTATGACAATAATCAAAGATGGGTTGATCTCACTGTCTATATTGCACGTTTATCGTACGGAGAACCAAATTGTCTCGTCCTACTTCCAAAACAAGAAAACAAAAGACAGAAATCAGTGGCATCTAAATCCAGCTAACGCATTATCTACTCAAAAATGGTATAATACCGCGAATGTTAACCGAGATGGAGGAGATAGTACAGGTAATGTTTTCATGAGAATGTTCAAGCGGTATACGGAATAATAATAAAATACTAATAATCCATGCAAAGAGTTACACGGAATATTTAACTGCCTGACTGGAAATCGGATAAGTTTGTATTGGGAAGGTAGGCCAAATTCCCCATTAATACTCTGATTCAGTATCCAGCTATCGTTCCGTTACGTGTGGCGTTCAATACAAGATTGCAATCCAAGGAAAGACTCAATCGGTAGCATTTCCGAAGAGACAGTACATAATGTCCTAATGTCCAGCCCTTGAGTTGTTAGTGATTCAGGGTTTCGGGTCTCGTGTTTCTTTTTATTGTGAATGTAGCACATTTACCATAAAACCTAAAAACTTAGGAAGCTCGTCGTCGACCCACAACCCCCACCCGCACCCCACACACGCACGCACACAACACACACACACACACTATCATATATATATATATATATATATATATATATACTATATTATATATATAATATATATAATATACTAATAAACTGGATATCAATAATCAGTAACGGTATTCAACCTTTGAATCCACATCTGGTCTTTTCGCATCCATCCTCATCTTAGATCCCTCTATTGGCAGGTACACTGTACTTACAAAGTTACAATGTTTTGGCAACTAAACAATCTGATATAGCTACGCTACACACACACCGCACACACACACACACACACACACACACACACACACACGAAACACACAGACACAGACACAGAGATATATATATATATATATATATATATATATATACTATATACATAAATAAATATATAAATATATCACGAGTTTCTTTGACTTTCATCATCAAAAATTTAGTCAGCGGATAAAGTTCTACATATGACAGGAACACAATTCGGTAGCAGCAAAGAAAATGTGGGTTTATAACATTGCCCACTAGGAACAAATACTGACTGGACATGTTAAAAATTGAAAGGCAGGTTTTCATAGTAATTTGAGAATCTGCAAATCTCCAGTTCTGACATCCATTAACAAAGGCGCAAACTTTCTTTGGTGATTTTTTGAATATGTTTTTGATTTTTGTTTGTCCACACCATTTGAGACCTGAACGGAGTTGAATTTTGAAACGAAATCATGCAAATCGTGTATAAGCGACAAAAAGGCAGAGACAGAGAACAAATCTCCGCTATTTTGTTTCGCCTTTAAATGAAGTCAATCGGCAAACAATGTATTCTTCTCGGTATAATAATAATAAGGGAATAGTACATTATATGATACGTTCTTGGGTTTCTATATTCCCAATCAAAGGGTTAGTTTGGTGTTTGATGTTTAAAATGGCACAACAAAACTTTGAAGGTTATATCGTGTCGAGGCAAATAAAGTACCTTGCCCATTGACATCACGGTAGGCTGATCTGATGTTGGGAATCCGAGCCCGCAAACTTCTGTCCCGATTACAACGCCATACTCACTGAGCAACTACGGCTCCTCGAACTAAAACAATTTATTTTAAGGACATAAGAAATTTGCCCTAGACTCCTGCATACTATTCCTGGTAATGATTCTAACACCTATTCTAACGGGCATTATTACCACGCGCCAACGTTTTACAGTTCCGCCCTTTCTGACAACCGACACCTTTACCAGGTGAGGTAATATTGACCGGAACTGAAACCTCTCAATAGAATATTGATTTGCATATCGAGAGACAGAGATAAGAAGTCGAAAAGACGACATCCCTCGTGACCGCTTGAAGAAACAGTTCATGAGACAGATAATCTCTGTTACGATATCAACCTAGTTACGTGATCATAAGACGTTTGCAGCAAATGAGATTTACTGTTTTGAGCACAGATAGAAGACTAAGAATATTTTGTCGTCCAGTGCTTGATTTGCAATCTAAAATGTTGGCTGCACCTTATATCTAGCAGGGGGCGTTTTCTAACTTTCATCCACTTATCTCTTGCGCATTACTCTTTAGTTGTAAGTACAACATCTTAACTTAGAGCTACAATTTACAATGTTAATGCCCGAAGTGGGTATGTATTACCACGAGTTCACTGCATCTTCACTCCTCAATCAGCAAAATATGTAGATGTAACTAAAGCACGATGAGAGAGAGAGAGAGAGAGAGAGAGGGATCAAAATTCGCACTAGGAAAATATTAATTTACATCATGGTACTTTCCAGAGGTATACTAAACAATTTAACTAATGACTGACATTAACTTTCTCCGGTAAGAAATATGCCGCAAATTCTGCAAGATGATCATTGAAATTTATCATTTTTTAGCATGAAAACATCTTTCATTAGGTTAGATTATAAATCCATCTATTCTGGCAAAACAGACCCTTCATACCTCTGTCAAAGATCTAAATGTAAATAGGTTACGGAATAACCATTGTTTCATAAAGCGGCTTAGATGAAACAGACGGGCGGACAAAAAGAAAGAGTATATTTCAAACGTACCAGATGTAGCCCTCTGAATCAAACCGGACATGGACACAATGAGGAAAAGAACGAAAAGATTCTGCATTTTTCTCCTGTTGTTGTCTGGAAATAAAATCAAAGCTCTATTGATATTTTGTTCAATATATTTCATCTTTTAAATTTTTACTAGGTATTCCAGGCTCATAACAGTAGCAAATCACTGTCTTACCACAAAAATTCACTCTGTTCTTGGACCTTTTTCGGTGGTTATGAAGCTAGTTGTGTTGGAAACTTAAAATAGTATTGATTACTCTCAGTGGCGCCTAGACTTTGAAAAGGAGACTTACTGTCCTCGGGAATGCTTTTTGGAATCTCGCCAGACGAGACTGTTTTGACCGAGATTTCATGACCCAAAATATATTCCTGTGTAAGCGCGAAAACAGCTTTGGTCAAACCAAACAGGAAGAAAATGTTGAGAATTGTATTTCTAACTGAAACTGTTTCTATTTCACAACAGGAAAAATAAAATGTGCTATATTATTTTTTTCATTTATTTAAAGGTTAAGTCTCTTTCTTACGATTTGTGATGTGCTGGTGTCTAGTAACGCTAACCTATGCACAATCTTGCGACGTTTTCATAAACGGGGGCAAGGACTGCATACGTTTTATTCTAAACACCGACCTCACGTGACCATAACGAAGTCCCCGAAACGGCCACCCAATGATCAGAGTAAAACATGTTTATGGCCAGAGCATCTACAAAACACAATCAAGGTTTTAAAACATGCATTGTGTTCAGGTGATTGGTTTGGTTTTGATTGGATCTAACGAATGTTTTGACGTAGAACAAGTTTTAGGTCCGGCACAAATCGTCCGTTAGTGACCATTCGACAGTGTGAGTATGTCGTCTACACTCGGTATTGCCAATATTCAAGTTAATTATATATGAGTCTGTGTAGAGTCGCATGGGCCACAGTGATCTATATCGCTGCTTTGTTTGCGTGTAAGTAACGATCAGTGTACAAGAAGTTACCGTAGTTCGTCTGCCCGCAGCGTATGGGGACCCAGTGGAATTCTCCTTAATACATGTGTTGATGACTTTGTTGTGCGCAACATAGTTTTAGTTATTCTTCATTACCAGAGATACATTATCATTTCATGCCTTTACGATTTATTTGAGAGGAAATGGCAGGCCTTGAATGGTAAACTAGATTCGGTTATCCCCATGATGTCTATATCGCAGATTGGAAGAGAGAGAGAGAGAGAGAGAGAGAGAGAGAGAGAGAGAGAGAGAGAGAAATATTTGCAACTTCTTTTGCTGTCTTTTTAGATTTCGTCAAGTGTACTGCAAATAGTAATACTTTTGTACCCAAATAGTAGAGTCAAGAAAGTAACTTCATTGGTCACCCATATTAGGACACGAGATTTTTTTTATAAAGTAAAAGCAAAAAAAGTAGCATACTTTAAAGGTTTGAGAAATGCGTTAGAACAATTTCAGTTTTGCTGACAAGTACACATACTAGAAGGTTTACCAGTATAAAGTGAAAGAAAGTAGACAGTTGTACTGTGGTGCCCACAGGAAACCTACCTTGATTTTCCCTTCAACTAGTCAATAGTTCAGCTGCGTGCTTCCAACACTGAGGCAAACTGGTCGAGTAATGGGATTTTATAGTGAACATTACACCAGCTGTGCTCTGCAACTGTACGTTTCACCCCCGATGATGGGCATATATGTCTGTAAAATTAATTATTTAGAACTGAATTTGTTCAGTATCTGATCAAAACAAGAGGTATGGCATGAGCAACATCTGGAAAAGTAGTCAGAGGCCAACAGCACGGTTGATCACCTTACTTATTCATAGATAGACTTGGTAAGCAGAAAATAATATTGAAATGTAACTCACCAATTAATTATAAACTCTTCCAGATATAAAACAAACGAAAAGCGGGAAGTGGTTGTTCATGTGTAGGTCAATGTTTTTCAGTGTGCTTTGTAATTAAACAGGCTATTGAATTATAATTTAGCCTAATGAAAAGATGTTTTCATGCTCTATCAAATGATAAACTTCAAAAGATCATCTTGCAGAATTTGTGGCATATTTCTCACCGGAGAAAGTTATGTCATGCATGAGTTATACTTTGATTGTACCTCTGGAAGGTACCATGATGTAAGTTAATGACGTCACGATATATTGTCCTAGTGTGGCTTTTGATCCGTTTTACTTCTCTCTCTCTCAGTTAAATGTACAATCCTGCTTTAGTTACATTTACATACTGCATTGATTGAAGAGTTAAGATGCAGTTAACTCGTTGGTACTACATACCCACTTCGAGCATTAACATTGTAAACTGTAGCTAAAAGTTAAGAAGTCGTACTTACAAACTAGAGAGTAATGCGCAAGAGATAAGTTGCTTAAAAGTTAGAAAACGCCCTCTGCTAGATATAAGGTGCAGTCAATATTTTAGATTACAAAGCAAGCACTGGACAACAAAATCTCCTAAATCTCCGATCTGCGCTCAAACAGTAAATCGCATCTGCTGCAAATGTCTTATGATCATGTAATTAGCTTGATATTCGTAAGATTATCTGTCTCATATATTATTTCTTCAAGTGGCCACGAGGTATGTCGTCTTTTCGAAGTCTTATCTCTGTCTCTCGTATACAGTCAGTATTCTATACAGAGGTTTCAGATCCGGTCAATATTACATCACCTGCTAAAAGGTGTGGGGCCATCAGAAAGGGCGGAACTGTAAAACGTTGGCGCGTGGCAATAAAACCCGTTAGAATAGGTGTTAGAACCATTACCAGGAATAGTATGCAGGAGTCTAGGGCAATTCCTTATGTCCTAAAATGAATTGTTTTAGTTCGAAGGAGCCGTAGTTGCTCATTGATTATGGCGTTGTAATCGTGACCAGAAGTTTCTGGGCTCCATTCCCAACATCAGATCAGCCCAGATCACCTATCGTAGTGTGTCAATGGGCAAGGTACTTTATTTGCCTCGACACGATACAACCTTCAAAGTTTTGTTGTGCCATTTAAACATCAAACACCAAACATAACCCTTTGGTTAGCAAATAGGAAGCCAAGAACGTATCATATAATGTACTATTCTTTATTATTATGCCGAGTAGAAAACATTGTTTGCCGATTGACTACTTTTAAAGGCGAAACAAAAAGCGAAATTCGTTTTCTGTCTCCACCTTTTGTCGCTTACACACGATTTGTGTGATTTCGTTTCAAAATCCAACTCCGTTCAGTCTCAAAATGGTGTGACAAACAAAATCAAAACATACCAATACGTTTCGCCTTTGTTAGGGGATATCATTTCTGTGAATTTGCGCATTCTCAAATTACAAAAACCCGCATTTCAATTTAACATGCCCAGTCAGTATTTGTCCATGGGCAAACTATAAACTGCATTTTTTTTCTGCTACTTAATTGGTTTGTGTTCCCTCTCTATCTCTTTCTCTCTCTCACTCTCTCTCTCTCTCTCTCTAACTATATATATATATATATAGTACATATTATATATATATATATATAATAATGTGTGTGTGTGTGTGTGTACCTTTAGCTATCATTAGATTGTTTAGTTTCCATAACTTGTAAGACAGTGTACCTACCAGAGAAGCATCTAATTGAGGATGATGCGAAAAGACTAGAGTTGGATAAAGGTTGAATACTTACTGATTTCCTGTCATATATATATATATATATATATATATATATTATATATATATATATATATATATTAAAATAAGAATGTTTATTTATCACTGATTAAATTAGATTAGGGAAAAACCCTGACAAAAATAAAAGTTTTTCACTGATAATAATAAATGCTGGCAATAGTGTGTTTTGTACCTTTTTATAACAAGCAGAGGATCAATGTTATCTGTGATCGAGTATGTTACTTCTGATCTGAAATTTGGGTCGATCCAAAAATAATGGAGATTTTTCTGTCGACAAATGAAAACTTTTGATCACAAAAATGTCTTCATATTCCACCCTGCCTTTAAAATGGTCGAAAATATATAGAATAGTTTTGTTTAAATAACAGCACAGCACTGACCCAAGAGCTTGTACAAATGACGATACAGATGATTTGGAAGAGACACGAGTATAATCACAAATGCAGTCTAAAATGATCGAGTACACTTAACTTGATAGATAAAACAACATTTTAAAAAATGAAAAGAACTGGGGTTCCGGGAAAGAGGCGCATAAGGAAACATGTGTAACCCGGTTGAAGAAATAGCGTTATCATATAAAAATCAGAAAGAAAGAAAGAAAAACAAGCCGACATACAATACGTCAGTTCAACAATATTCTCTCGTTTGTGATACCAGGTCATATACCAGGGTAAATAATTTAAAGGGTATTGAGAGAGACATTTTCAAAACATATTTGTGGACATTTTCCTTATCTTCATGCCTTTGTGATCCTTATATTGATTCTGAAAGCAGGCTCAGTGAGCCTCTGTATTCAGTTCATCATGTGGTGTTTGTTTACACCTATTAATTCAGGTGCTTGATGTATACTCTGCTTTGAAGTGATATATGGCTTATTGACATTTCCAATATTGGTCTAGTCTCCTCTGAATAATTATCACGGTTTTTGCATTTCTGGTAAGCTCCAAATGTCCACCACTCTGTTGGTGAACTAATTTTTGCGGATGTCCAATTTGCTTTCTTGATTTGTGTAACTTGAGGGAGTGACCTCATGTTGGTGTTGTTGGTCTTAACTTAACTACACATTTCTTTTGTAATATGCAAGTTAGAATTTAGTATGATTCTATCACGGTCTCCTCGACCTCTTCTGGTAGTCAAGATCGCTTAGTTCTGGCAACATCTATGTATCCCTTTTAGTACATTCTCAATCACACCTCGATATATGTCTCATGAAATGATCAGGACACACACTATTGGCATATTCTAAAATATGGGAGTACTAGTGCTTTGAATAGGAGTGCCCAAAGATATCTGGATATATAAATGTTTTTTGGAATTAATCGCACATTTTGATGTGTCTGATTTTGCTGGTTTTGATTATGTATTTCGAACAAAGAATTCTTCTCCAAAGTGTAATGGATTAATTGCAGGTTTTCATCCTGTATTTACATGTATTGTAGATTTCATTATTTATGTTAGCAGCTAAAATTAGGGACCACAGCATAAGCAAAATAGAGATTTCAAGCATATTGCAAGTTATATATATCCAGCGATCCTAATTGCTTTGGCAAAGTACGCCAGACACACTTTATCGCCTGTTGCTCAGTTTTCAAGACACTGTTGTATGTATCATCAATCCATTTGATCTGTGCATTCAGCCATTTCGTCTTTATCACTTACGTTAGTACCCATATAATGTGAATTGTGGTTGTAGTGACCCACTTTTCTTGATAAACGGGGTATGCTAATTTTGCATTATGAACTGTACCGGCAAAGCAGGCGATATATAGTGTTCTATATTAATTTCTTGCTGGTTCATTCTTTGCACACCGCGTGGCACTGGTCATCTCCTCTATCCTCTGCACCATTATAGCAGTAGCCTCATGTATTAACTATACTCTCAGCAGTGTTAAGATATGTAGTCTGTATCCAGTAAGTTGATCAACTCAAGGGTGAGTTACAAATTATCATTGCTTTAAAATGCAGCTTCTTCTAGATATACTATTCAAGATATGGAAAGAACATATATACAGTTTACTCTTTAAAGGTCAACATTCAAGTTTTCTTTTCATATCTAGTGTGTAATATATAACTGAAGGGTTGAATGTTCTATCAATCTTAACCATAATTCATAAAAAAGATAAAAAGTTTGTGTGTGTTCGTAGTATATTTGAATTTTAAACATATGTAAGATATGTGTCCAAGTACATTAATGTAATGAATGACAATTTATGGTTAAGTTTTATATGTAACAGCCCATGGTATGGAATCATTTATTCATTGTTTGCGGTTTGCAGTGTAATTGCTGACTTTGATGATCTCTTTGTGTAAATTCACTCTATCTAGTGTGGATGAAAGTGGGCGCACACATTTGAAAAGAAGGACGTATCGTCTACATAGAAAAGCGAGAACAGTGGATTTTCAAATATAACTTTTTTATACGACAATAGTAATTTGGTAGAAAACTTTCAAGAATTCACGAGTAAAAAGAAAACAAACCTATTTCCACAATAACAGAAGTTTAGAAGACAATGTTTGCTAACATTATAACATTGGTTCAAGGTTTTATACCGTATTTCCCCTCAGTGTTTAAGCCCATTCTCCCTGTCATTATATTTGTGATAGTCCTGATACTTGCAATGAAGAAAATCTGAGAATCCTTCTGGAAAGCAATAACTACAAAAGCAAATTAAGAGCATATTAATCTTGCTGAACAAGATTTTCTACGCTTCAAGAAGAAGCATTTAGCAATGTAGCTTAGCCTTTTTGAAACTGCTTGAATAAAATGGTCTTAATTCCCAAATTGTTCAAAAGACATCCCAGATGGTACAATAGCTACAAAGAGTAATGGATTTGCTTTAAACCTTTAGTTTAACCCTCATTATAAGTTTATTATAATTAATTATCACATGACTACTGTGTTATTGAGCTAAATATACCAATATAATAATTATTCTATATGTATAACACCTGCAATTTTTGCATGTCTTTCTGCACCAGCGCGGGGTGAGGAGTTGATTGGGTGGGTGATCAAAACTGATGTTTACATGCTTTATTGGCTGTGGTTGTTGTGTTTGCTGACGGTTGTTCGTGCTGGGTCGCCTTGTCTCATTAACATGGGCGTTGGTGCCCCGATTTAAGTTGTCGGCTGCCACTAAAATTTCATAGTTGTGATCCTGGTATCTTGTTCTTAGCATAATGGATCACATCTAGATATGTTTGTATCGAATTTTCAAGGTCCTCTTTTGGAGCAACCATATCTTTGACGATCGCTAGAAACTATTTCTGGGCCTCAAAGGCTGGCCATACTATTATTGAGGTCTTGGTTTGACTTTGCGCAGTCAGGAGTGCAAACATGTAGATGAATTATTCTCACTAAGAATGTTTTATTCTTGTGGTACAGGACTTCTAATCTAGTTCTGACATTTCCCCCAAATGAAGTATTATCACTCCAAGATATTACATTGTTTCGAACATTGTTACGCACATGAAACATTCCTAAACCACATTAGTGTGGTTTAGGTACATAAGGTATGACCATCATCTTGATGTATCGTATTCTTCCTTATAATGCTCATGATTTGCTTTTGCATATTCATTACGTATCATACTTATTTCTCCTCTGATTCCAGACTAAATCATTAAAAACATATCATAATCTGCCACAAAATCTAGTTCTACGTCACTTATTTTCAAACTAGCATCGCGAGCTTGTCCAGGTGTACTAAAATAATGTGCTGGGTCAATTGTATAATTATTCTTACAGTCAGATCTGAATTCTTAAATATATCACATAACATTAAAGTATCTTTATTCACGAAGTAACTGCGAAGAATATTTAATTTAAAATGTGTCATAATATCTTCCACATACTGATAATCGTCTGCACTAATTCCTGATCCGACGAGCTTTGAATTTTATCGACTGGTGGCAGTTTAGTTTAATTAAATCTTTCAAACGAACCGATATATTTGTATAGATAAATATATTTCTGAAAATTCTGTTTTCCATGATTATACCTTCTGATAAGCTAATCTTTTATTATTCTTTCTGTTTTGCTACCTCGCTACCATTTTAGCAAGTTGCTCTAGTGATTTTGCTCTACCCATAAACATATAATTATCTACAAATCGTATTATTCGTTTTACAAAAGTCTATATGGTGCTTCAGGGTATTCAGCCCGAAATCTATCAACTATAAAACATTCTAACTATACAATATTTATTTGTCATCATTATTTGGTATTATTGATACTTCTTGATCAGGATCATCTTTACTAAGGCTATGATAATGATTTGAGGTTATATTTGTGCGGCCTGTACGGATAATCATAAGGTGGCTTTAAAATAGATTATATGGCTTATTTTAAAAAAAGAATCTATTGTCTTTATTTTGTACATTAAGACAAGCTTGTTTATTTTTACCCAGTATAATAAATCTATGTATGACCTTCGTGTTATTGGCCGATATCTACCAAAATGTAGATGTATTGTTGTCCAGTTTTGTTCACAGATGCCAAGTTGTTTTTTTTTTATTTTATTTATAAATTTTGGCAACAAATGTCTACGACAATTGACCCAAATTCATACAAATCAGATAAAAGTTAAAATTTGCATGAACAGTGATTTTAACACATATTGTGGTATATTTTTTTAAAATTAATCCAACAAAAAGTAAGGAAGACGACCTAAAATTCTTACAAAATAGCTTAACAAAATTAACAAATGTGATGAAATTTATTGTAAAATGTGTTTTGGTGCCATTTTTTAAAATTAAAATTACTTAAAATTTGGAAAATGGGTTAAAATCGTGGTAAGTGGCCTTGAACGAAGGTTTACTGTTATGACTACATTTATAATTTAGTCTGGTCATTTTATCATATATGTTTAAACAGGCCACATACACAGTACATGTATTTCGTTCTATAATATGCTATCCATTCCATATTATAATGAAACATATGGCCAAGAACTAGACTATGTGCGCCCAGAAACTCCCCAAAACAGGTACAAAGTAAACATATGTATCCAAACTTGACACGTTAGTGAGAAGGATGCGAGAGCTAGATCTATGTTTGTAAAAGATTAAATACAAAAAGTTAAACAATGTAGAAAATGTAGAACAAATAATTGCTATAGTGGCTTGAATATCTAATCAGGTCGTATTCATGTGAATGCAAATTTGCTTGCAAACTTTCATTGGGCTGCCTCTAGTGTATTTGCTTAATAGTGCTAATTGGTTTTTTTGACAACAAATCTAAGTCCAACAAGTTTTAAACATGCAAACGAGAGTACAATGGACGACACATTTTACGCACGCCCCGTGTTCAATAGTCCTCTATGTGAGCACCAGTAAGATATGGATGGTTCTGGAGATTATTGACCAACAAGTCTTAATGGCCTCGACCTTTGGTCAAGGTGTGCAGTCTTGAAATAAACATAAAGCGCATAAACCTTTACCTTCTATTCAAACTTACCATGATCAAATCTTCTGACCTTAAGGCCCCCAAATCTATAGACTTCTATATTACTCTAATTGCAAACCTTCCACAAAGTTTGGCAAGAAATTTACTTGAAAAAAAAGTTTTTTTGAAAAACCCATTTTTTCTCTGGGTCACATCTGCATGTACTCTACAATATTTGTTTATACAACACTTACCACACCTTTTCAGTACTTAGCAATGTAATCTATGCGTACGTGGTCGTTCTGCCCCCCCCCCCCCAACGCATGTTAATAGGTATATGTAGTTGGTTAGCGTATCTCTAAATGGAAAATTTCAACATGCTTAAATGTTCTCCATATTATAAGAACTTTTTAAAACATCTCTATAATTTATTTTGTCTTCGGGAGCCGCGACGAAAAAATAAAAGTAGAGACGCTCTTGTGACCAGGGCCGGGGGAGAGTGTGAGCGGCCCATATGGCTCCAGAGGGGCTACCCAAGAAATAAACGATTTATTTTCGAACACGCCTGGTCCTTTAAATTGCATTCCGATTTAAATATATACTGATTTCAATCTCAGGAAATTAAATACGTTAGCATTTTTATTATCTACTTTCTTTATCGCCAAAGATTTGTTTTTGCTGCCAATCCGCCTTTCAAAGTCATTTAAAGCCTGATCCGGAGTGTCTAAATTGTCTGGTGTCGCTATAAAATCTAGATCTTTTGAATGTAAAACTGTGCTCTGCGGAAGTCCGAACGTGATGCTTGGAAATATTTACCACTTAGCCCTAATTGAAAGCTTAAAAAACTGTGCTGGAGTCCTTATTTTATGTGGCCCTAGTCTCGTCCGTCTAAACTATGTTGGTTGTCCTTAATAGAACGAGTGTTCTAGTTTGGGCAATCGGAATGTGCCTTTTACATCGCGTGCTAGAAAAAAACGTCGGATCTAAATAATGGCCATTTTGAACTGCCCTCAAGCCTATGTTTGTTATCACGTAATAATGACTTCCAAACGTCACAATGAATAGATGATGTATTATTAGTAACAGCAACACAAGGAACGTTGCAGACAATTGAAACCGAATGATTTCTTCACTTTTTTCATTCCAAATTTGCAGGAATAGCATTAAAAAGTATTCTTGCACGTATTTTATTGATACTGGAAACGTCGATTGTTATTTTCATGACCTATTATGTTATAAGACTCTGTTCTTCGCACGTTTACCCGGATGTTCGTCCGCCAGAAACTTACCAATTTGGTAAGTATCACTACGATTACCTCCGAATCTCGCGCATCACATAGAGACAATGATGATCAAAAAAAGCTAGTTTGGGATGAAAACAAAGTTTTTGGATATATAAGAATTTAACAAGTTCCTGCTTTCATCTAAATAAAATTTTGGGGAGTACTTTACTAGCCGAGAGAAGATTTTGGGATCGTTTTGCAAAAGCTGCCGAAAGTTCTGCTGAGACAGGGAGAATACCACTCTTTTCCCTACCATTAACTCTTATGTAATCCATTATCTTCTTGATAAATTGTGTCAGGTACTGTATCTTATCACCAGGAATAAAATTGTACCTCGGCGTGCACAAGGTGGCAATTAGCTTGCCTAATATTTGATTTATTTGAAGTGCCACTTACTCACTTACTACCACCTCATTACAGAATTTGGCAGGGACTAGTCATTACCTAATTTAAAGGAGGTTGAACTAAATTCTCGAAATACAATGACAATCACTTACCTATAGCAGTACAAATGTTCATGCTGTCCATACACCATGTATCTGACTTTACATCAGCGAAACTATTTTGAAAAGTTTAAAACCCTCGTTGTTTGTCGTTTGCTGTTGTTTTATTTCTTTTTTCAAACAATCCTAATACAAATTTGCATCTTGCCGATAAAAAATGGTTAGGACTCTGTATTCAAGGTCAAACTAATTGTATTCCAATCGATAGATTGATTGATTGACTGAGTGACTGTTTGGTGCTTACCGGCACAGCAACACATGGAAGGTTATTTTTCGCAGCGGCAATTGGAGTAACGGGCCTTGGATGGGATTAGACCACGGTAGTCGACCCAGCCTGCTATGGTAGGATTTTAACTCGCACAGTTCTGCATATCGGTCAAGTACGTTAACAACTGCGACAATGCTGGTTCATATGATAGATAGATAGATAGATAGATAGATAGATAGATAGATAGATAGATAGATAGATAGATAGATAGATAGATAGATAGATAGATAGATAGATAGATAGATAAATAGATAGATAGATAAATAGATATATGAACAGATCGATCGATAGATAAATAGACAGATGCATATGTTGTAAAAAGGTAGC
Organism: Margaritifera margaritifera; assembly: GCA_029931535.1. NCBI lineage: Eukaryota > Metazoa > Mollusca > Bivalvia > Unionida > Margaritiferidae > Margaritifera > Margaritifera margaritifera. Next base: position 659,377 of record JAQPZY010000888.1, on the reverse strand, counting down.
TAGAATGAAAGAAAGATAGATACCTGTATGTAGGGATAAATAGAGAGAGAAGTAGACAGATAGTTAGAGAGCTATTATCGGATATGTAGTCATGGAAACATAGTTAGTGGAGAGTAAATAAAGTAAACGATTCTTTTGAAATATTCACATACAAAGCAACCAATGGATAAGAAAACTGTTTATCCAACCTTTGTCAAAGACATGGTATTTGTTGGGCTCTTACACAGACATTTCTTCTAAGAAAGATAACAGTCCAAGTAATACCACCTGTCCGTGCATCATCAACCATGATGAATGTTTTCTTGTACCTCTTACGACTACACAGTTCCTGATAAAGACAGTTGACTTCGAACATTGAAGCGTGATTGTAATCTGCATGCTGGCTTTAAAATTTGCATCTCGCCAGGTCAGGAGATGTATGTAATGCAAGTGGAAAGTAGTTAATGAAAACATGCAAAAAGAACAACATAAAACACAATGTTTGGATGCAGAAGATTAGTTTAAATTTAAACTTTCAAATAATTTGACAATGCGAAGGAAGAGAGAAAAGCGTGATTCCATGCTTTATAGCTTTAATAAACGCATACAATCGGAGCTTACTTCAGATTCGAAATTTCCTTGATATCAGTTTCTTGAATAGTATAAAGTATCAGAAGTTCAAGAAGCAGAAGGAGGTTGATCAGAATTAGGCTTAGGTGTAAGTCCAGCAGCAGGAGGATTTCTCGATCCAGGTCCAGGTATAGCTGTAGATCCAGGTGCAAGTACAGGTCCAGCAGATACAGGTGAGTATTTCGCTTTAAATACATACAGTATATATATATATATATATATATATATATATATATATATATATATATACATATATATATCTATATTGGTAGCAATGCAACTGCCAGACAGTTTCAGAAAAGTTCGAATTAATACATTCTTTTAGACAGGGGAAGAAACAAACAACGTATATTAGCAGCACAAACATTAAACACAAAAGCCGAGTGAACACCTAGACTATTACATGTTTGAATGACAGTGGGAGTCTACAAAACAAGAGTTACATATTGGAAAAATCAAAGCAGATAAAACAAAGAAGGGTGTTACAATGAGGAAATTACATGTATATTTTGTGTTGTTGTCAGACTAGCAACATGGTATGACACTAATCAAAGATGAGTTGATCTGTCTAATTGCACGTTTATCGTACGGAGAACCAAATTGTCTCGTCCTACTTCCAAAACAAGAACAAAAGACAGAAATCAGTGGCATCTAAATCCAGCTATAGCATTATCTACTAAAAATGTATAATACCGCGAATGTTACGAGTGGAGGAGATAGTAGAGGTAATGTTTCATGAGAATGTTCAAGCGGTATACGGAATAATAATAATAATAATAATAATAATCCATGCAAAGAGTTAAGGAATATTTACATGCCTGACTGGAATCGGATAAGTTTGTATTGGGAAGGTAGGCCAAATTCCCCATTAATACTCTGATTCAGTATCCAGTATCGTTCGTTACGTGTGCGTTCAATATAGATGCATCCAAGGATAGACTCAATCGGTAGCATTTCGAGTTACTGTACATAATGTCCTAATGTCCAGCTGAGTTGTAGTGATTCAGGGTTTCGGGTCTCGTGTTTCTTTTTATTGTGAATGTAGCACACTCCCACACCCCCACCCGCACCCCACACACGCACGCACACAAACACACACACACACACACACACACATATATATATATATATATATATATATATATATATATATATATATATATATATATATATATATAACTGGATACCAATAATCAGTAACGTATTCAATCTTTATTCCCTCTGGTGCTTTCGCATCATCCTCATCTTAGATCCCTCTTTGGCAGGTACACTGTACTTACAAAGTTACAATGTTTTGGCAACTAAACAATCTGATATAGCTAAGCTACACACACAAACACACACACACACACACACACACAGAGATATATATATATATATATATATATATATATATATATATATATATATATATATATCACGAGTTGACTTATCATCAAAAATTAAGCAGCGGATAAAGTTCTACATATGAAAGGAACACAATTCAGTAGCAGCAAAGAAAATGTGGTTTATAACTTGCCCATGGACAAATACTGACTGGGCATGTTAAATTGAAAGGCAGGTTTTGTAATTTGAGAATCTGCAAATTCCCAGGTCTGACATCCATTAACAAAGGCGAAACTTCTTGGCATGTTTTGATATGTTTTGATTTTTGTTTGTCACACCATTTGAGACTGAACGGAGTTGAATTTTTTGAAACGAAATCATGCAAATCGTGTATAAGCGACAAAAAGGCAGAGACAGAGAACAAATCTCGCTTTTTGTTTCGCCTTTAAATGAAGTCAATCGGCAAACAATGTATTCTTCTCGGTATAATAATAATAAGGAATAGTACATTATATGATACGTTCTTGGGTTTCTATTTCCCAATCAAAGGGTTAGTTTGGTGTTTGATGTTTAAATGGCACAACAAAACTTTGAAGGTTATATCGTGTCGAGGCAAATAAAGTACCTTGCCCATTGACATCACGGTAGGCTGATCTGATGTTGGGAATCGAGCCCGCAAACTTCTGGTCCCGATTACAACGCCATACTCACTGAGCAACTACGGTTCCTTCGAACTAAAACAATTTATTTTAGGACATAAGAAATTGCCCTAGACTCCTGCATACTATTCCTGGTAATGATTCTAACACCTATTCTAACGGGCATTATTACCACGCGCCAACGTTTTACAGTTCCGCCCTTTCTGACAACCGACACCTTTTACCAGGTGAGGTAATATTGACCGGAACTGAAACCTCTCAATAGAATATTGATTTGCATACGAGAGACAGAGATAAGAAGTCGAAAAGACGACATCCCTCGTGACCGCTTGAAGAAACAGTTCATGAGACAGATAATCTCTGTTACGAATATCAACCTAGTTACGTGATCATAAGACGTTTGCAGCAAATGAGATTTACTGTTTTGAGCACAGATAGAAGACTAAGAATATTTTGTCGTCCAGTGCTTGATTTGCAATCTAAAATGTTGGCTGCACCTTATATCTAGCAGGGGGCGTTTTCTAACTTTCATCCAACTTATCTCTTGCGCATTACTCTTTAGTTTGTAAGTACAACATCTTAACTTAGAGCTACAATTTACAATGTTAATGCCCGAAGTGGGTATGTATTACCAACGAGTTCACTGCATCTTCACTCCTCAATCAGCAAAATATGTAGATGTAACTAAAGCACGATGAGACAGAGAGAGAGAGAGAGAGAGAGAGAGAGGGATCAAAATTCGCACTAGGAAAATATTAATTTACATCATGGTACTTTCCAGAGGTATACTAAACAATTTAACTAATGACTGACATTAACTTTCTCCGGTAAGAAATATGCCGCAAATTCTGCAAGATGATCATTGAAATTTATCATTTTTTAGCATGAAAACATCTTTCATTAGGTTAGATTATAATCCATCTATTCTGGCAAAACAGACCCTTCATACCTCTGTCAAAGATCTAAATGTAAATAGGTTACGGAATAACCATTGTTTCATAAAGCGGCTTTAGATGAACAGACGGGCGGACAAAAAGAAAGAGTATATTTCAAACGTACCAGATGTAGCCCTCTGAATCAAACCGGACATGGACACAATGAGGAAAAGAACGAAAAGATTCTGCATTTTTCTCCTGTTGTTGTCTGGAAATAAAATCAAAGCTCTATTGATATTTTGTTCAATATATTTCATCTTTTAAATTTTTACTAGGTATTCCAGGCTCATAACAGTAGCAAATCACTGTCTTACCACAAAAATTCACTCTGATCTTGGACCTTTTTCGGTGGTTATGAAGCTAGTTGTGTTGGAAACTTAAAATAGTATTGATTACTCTCAGTGGCGCCTAGACTTTGAAAAGGAGACTTACTGTCCTCGGGAATGCTTTTTGGAATCTCGCCAGACGAGACTGTTTTGACCGAGATTTCATGACCCAAAATATATTCCTGTGTAAGCGCGAAAACAGCTTTGGTCAAACCAAACAGGAAGAAAATGTTGAGAATTGTATTTCTAACTGAAACTGTTTCTATTTCACAACAGGAAAAATAAAATGTGCTATATTAATTTTTTCATTTATTTAAAGGTTAAGTCTCTTTCTTACGATTTGTGATGTGCTGGTGTCTAGTAACGCTAACCTATGCACAATCTTGCGACGTTTTCATAAACGGGGGCAAGGACTGCATACGTTTTATTCTAAACACCGACCTCACGTGACCATAACGAAGTCCCCGAAACGGCCACCCAATGATCAGAGTAAAACATGTTTATGGCCAGAGCATCTACAAAACACAATCAAGGTTTTAAAACATGCATTGTGTTCAGGTGATTGGTTTGGTTTTGATTGGATCTAACGAATGTTTTGACGTAGAACAAGTTTTAGGTCCGGCACAAATCGTCTGTTTTAGTGACCATTCGACAGTGTGAGTATGTCGTCTACTATCGGTATTGCCAATATTCAAGTTAATTATATATGAGCTGTGTAGAGTCGCATGGGCCACAGTGATCTTATCGCTGCTTTGTTTGCGTGTAAGTAACGATCAGTGTACAAGAAGTTACCGTAGTTCGTCTGCCCGCAGCGTATGGGGACCCAGTGGAATTCTCCCTTAATACATGTGTTGATGACTTTGTTGTGCGCAACATAGTTTTAGTTATTCTTCATTACCAGAGATACATTATCATTTCATGCCTTTACGATTTATTTGAGAGGAATGCAGCCTTGAATGGTAAACTAGATTCGGTTATCCCCATGATGTCTATATCGCAGATTGGAAGAGAGAGAGAGAGAGAGAGAGAGAGAGAGAGAGAGAGAGAGAGAGAAATATTTGCAACTTCTTTTGCTGTCTTTTTAGATTTCGTCAAGTGTACTGCAAATAGTAATACTTTTGTACCCAAATAGTAGAGTCAAGAAAGTAACTTCATTGGTCACCCATATTAGGACACGAGATTTTTTTTATAAAGTAAAAGCAAAAAAAATAGCATACTTTAAAGGTTTGAGAAATGCGTTAGAACAATTTCAGTTTTGCTGACAAGTACACATACTAGAAGGTTTACCAGTATAAAGTGAAAGAAAGTAGACAGTTGTACTGTGGTGCCCACAGGAAACCTACCTTGATTTTCCCTTCAACTGTCAATAGTTCAGCTGCGTGCTTCCAGACACTGAGGCAAACTGGTCGAGTAATGGGATTTTATAGTGACCATTACACCAGCTGTGCTCTGCAACTGTACGTTTCACCCCGATGATGGGCATATATGTCTGTAAAATTAATTATTTAGAACTGAATTTGTTCAGTATCTGATCAAAACAAGAGGTATGGCATGAGCAACATCTGGAAAAGTAGTCAGAGGCCAACGCACGGTTGATCACCTTACTTATTCATAGATAGACTTGGTAAGCAGAAAATAATATTGAAATGTAACTCCCCAATTAATTATAAACTCTTCCAGATATCAAACAAACGAAAAGCGGGAGTGGTTGCTCATGTGTAGGTCAATGTTTTTCAGTGTGCTTTGTAATTAAACAGGATATTGAATTATAATCTAGCCTAATGAAAAGATGTTTTCATGCTCAACAAATGATAAACTTCAAAAGGATCATCTTGCAGAATTTGTGGCATATTTCTCACCGGAGAAAGTTAATGTCATGCATGAGTTATACTTTGATTGTACCTCTGGAAGGTAACATGTTGTAAGTTAATGACGTCACGATATATTGTCCTAGTGCGGCTTTTGATCCGTTTTACTTCTCTCTCTAACGGTTAAATGTACAATCCTGCTTTAGTTACATTTACATACTGCATTGATTGAAGAGTTAAGATGCAGTGAACTCGTTGGTACTACATACCCACTTCGAGCACTAACATTGTAAACTGTAGCTAAAAGTTAAGAAGTCGTACTTACAAACTAGAGAGTAATGCGCAAGAGATAAGTTGCTTGAAAGTTAGAAAACGCGCCCTGCTAGATATAAGGTGCAGTCAATATTTTAGATTACAAAGCAAGCACTGGACAACAAAATCTTCTAAATCTTCGATCTGCGCTCAAACAGTAAATCGCATCTGCTGCAAACGTCTTATGATCATGTAATTAGGTTGATATTCGTAAGATTATTTGTCTCATATATTATTTCTTCAAGTGGCCACGAGGTATGTAGTCTTTTCGAAGTCTTATCTCTGTCTCTCGTATACAGTCAGTATTCTATACAGAGGTTTCAGTTCCGGTCAATATTACATCACCTGGTAAAAGGTGTGGGGCCATCAGAAAGGGAGGAACTGTAAAACGTTGGCGCGTGGCAATAATACCCGTTAGAATAGGTGTTAGAACCATTACCAGGAATAGTATGCAGGAGTCTAGGGCAATTCCTTATGTCCTAAAATGAATTGTTTTAGTTCGAAGGAGCCGTAGTTGCTCAGTGATTATGGCGTTGTAATCGTGACCAGAAGTTTCTGGGCTCCATTCCCAGCATCAGATCAGCCCAGATCACCTACCGTAGTGCGTCAATGGGCAAGGTACTTTATTTGCCTCAACACGATATAACCTTCAAACTTTTGTTGTGCCGTTTAAACATCAAACACCAAACATAACCCTTTGGTTAGCAAATAGGAAGCTAAGAACTCATCTTATAATGTACTATTCCTTATTATTATGCTGAGTAGAGATCATTGTTTTCCGATTGACTACTTTTAAAGGCGAAACAAAAAGCGAAATTCTTTTTCTGTCTCCACCTCTTGTCGCTTACACACGATTTGTGTGATATCGTTTCAAAATTCAACACCGTTCAGTCTCAAATGGTGTGACAAACAAAATCAAAACATACCAATTCGTTTCGCCTTTGTTAGGGGATGTCAGGTCTGTGAATTTGCGAATTCTCAAATTACAAAACCTGCCTTTCAATTTAACATGCCCAGTCAGTATTTGTCCATGGGCAAACTATAAACTGCATTTTTTTTCTGCTACTTAATTGGTTGTGTTCCTTCTCCATATATATATACATATATATATATATATATATATATATATATATATATATATATATATATATATATATATATATATATATTTGTGTGTGTGTGTGTGTGTAATTTAGCTATATTAGATTGTTTAGTTTCCATAACTTGTAAGTACAGTGTACCTACCAGAGAAGCATCTAATTGAGGATGATGCGAAAAGACCAGAGGGGATAAAGGTTGAATACGTTAATGACTTCCTGTCATATATATATATATATATATATATATATATATATATATATATATATATTAATATACGAATGTTTATTTATTACTGATTAAATTAGATTAGGGAAAACCCCTGACAAAAATAAAAGTTTTTCACTGATAATATTAAATGCTGGTAATAGTGTGTTTTATACCTTTTTATAACAAGCAGAGGATCAATGTTATCTGTGACCGAGTATGTTACTTCTGATCTGAAATTTGGGTCGATCCAAAAATAATGGACATTTTTCTGTCGACAAATGAAAGCTTTTGATCACAAAAATGTCTTCATATTCCACCCTGCCTTTAAAATGGTCGAAAATATATAGAATAGTCCTGTTTAAATAACAGCACAGCACTGACCCAAGAGCTTGTACAAATGACGATACAGATGATTTGGAAGAGACACGAGTATAATCACAAATGCAGTCTAAAATGATCGAGTACACTTAACTTGATAGATAAAACAACATTTTTAAAAATGAAAAGAAACTGGGGTTCCGGGAAAGAGGCGCATGAGGGAAACATGTGTAACCCGGTTGAAGAAATTGCGTTATCATATAAAAATCAGAAAGAAAGAAAGAAAACAAAGCCGACATACAATACGTCAGTTCAACAATATTCTCTCGTTGTGATACCAGTCATATACCAGGGTAAATAATTTAAAGGGTATTGAGAGAGACATTTTCAAAACATATTTGTGGACATTTTCCTTATCTTCATGCCTTTGTGATCCTTATATTGATTCTGAAAGCAGGCTCAGTGAGCCTCTTTATTCGGTTCATCATGTGGTGCTTGTTTGCACCTATTAATTCAGGTGCTTAATGTATACTCTGCTTTGAAGTGATATATAGCTTATTGACATTTCCAATATTGGTCTAGTCTCCTCTGAATAATTATCACGGTTTTTGCATTTTCTGGTAAGCTCCAAATGTCCACCACTCTGTTGGTGAACTAATTTTTGCGGATGTCCAATTTGCTTTCTTGATTTGTGTAACTTGAGGGAGTGACCTCATGTTGGTGTTGTTGGTCTTAACTTAACTACACATTTCTTTTGTAATATGCAAGTTAGAATTTAGTATGATTCTATCACGTCTCCTCGACCTCTTCTGGTAGTCAAGATCGCTTAGTTCTGGCAACATCTATGTATTCCTTTTAGAACATTCTCAATCACCTCGATATATTTCTCATGAAATGATCAGGACACACACTATTGGCATATTCTAAAATATGGGAGTACTAGTGCTTTGAATAGGAGTGCAAAGATATCTGGATATATAAATGTTTTTTGGAATTAATCGCACATTTTGATTTGTCTGATTTTGCTGGTTTTGAATATGTATTTCGAACAAAGAATTCTTCTCCAAAGTGTAATGGATTAATTGCAGGTTTTCATCGTGTATTTACATGTATTGTAGATTTCATTATTTATGTTAGCAGCTAAAATTAGGGACCACGCATAAGCAAAATAGAGATTTCAAGCATATTGCAGTTATATATATCCAGCGATCCTAATTGCTTTGGCAAAGTACGCCAGACACACTTTATCGCCTGTTGCTCAGTTTTCAAGACACTGTTGTATGTATCATCAATCCATTTGATCTGTGCATTCAGCCATTCGCCTTTATCACTTACGTTAGTACCCATATAATGTGAATTGTGGTTGTAGTGACCCACTTTTCTTGATAAACGCGGTATGCTAATTTTGCATTATGTACTGTACCGGCAAAGCAGGCGATATATAGTGTTCTATGTAATTTCTTGCTGGTTCATTCTTTGCACACCGCGTGGCACTGGTCATCTCCTCTATCCTCTGCACCATTATAGCAGTAGCCTCATGTATTAACTATACTCTCAGCAATGTTAAGATATGTAGTCTGTATCCAGTAAGTTGATCAACTCAAGGGTGAGTTACAAATTATCATTGCTTTAAAATGCAGCTTCTTCTAGATATACTATTCAAGATATGGAAAGAACATATATACAGTTGACTCTTTAAAGGTCAACATTCACGTTTTCTTTTCATATCTAGTGTGTAATATATAACTGAAGGGTTGAAAGTTCTATCAATCTTACCCATAATTCATAAAAAGGTCATAATTCTTGCACTTGTTTGAAACTTGTGTGTGTGCGTAGTATATTTGAATTTTAAACATATGTAAGATATGTGTCCAAGTACATTAATGTAATGAATGACAATTTATGGTTAAGTTTATATGTAGCAGCCATACCCATGGCAAGGAATCATTTATTCATTGTTTGCAGTATGCAGTATAATTGCTGACTTTGATGATCTCTTTGTGTAAATTCACTCTATCTAGTGTGGATGAAAGTGGGCGCACACATTTGAAAAGAAGGACTTATCGTCTACATAGAAAAGCGAGAACAGTGGATTTTCAAATATAACTTTTTTATACGACAATAGTAATTTGATAGAAAACTTTCAAGAAGTCACGAGTAAAAAGAAAACTAACCTATTTCCACAATAACAGAAGTTTAGAAGACAATGTTTGCTAACATTATAACATTGGTTCAAGGTTTTATACCGTTTTTCCCCTCAGTGTTTAAGCCCATTCTCCCTGTCATTATATTTGTGATAGTCCTGATACTTGCAATGAAGAAAATCTGAGAATCCTTCTGGTAAGCAATAACTACAGAAGCAAATTAAGAGCATATTAATCTTGCTGAACAAGATTTCCTATGCTTCAAGAAGAAGCATTTAGCAATGTATCTTAACCTTTTTGAAACTGGCAGTGCCATTTACTGATTGGCCAGAAATTTGTGGGTGCTTGCCATTACGATGGCGGTCGCGTTCTTTGCCGTTCTTCGCTCTCACTTTAGCACGCGCAGACATCAGAGCGAACGTTAGGACAGCGCAGGACAGGGTGCTCGTCGTTCCAGAGTGTAGAAACCAGATGACCGCTAGTGCTGTTTTGTCGACATCGTGGTCTTCGGCTCTTTTGATGCCTGCAATTTATCCATGTCTTTCTGCACCAGCGCGAAGTGAGGAGTGGATTGGGTGGGCGATTAAAACTGACCTTTACATGCTTTATTGGCTGTGGTTGTTGTGTTTGCTGACGTTGTTCGTGCTGGGTAGTCTTGTCTCATTAACATGGGCGTTGGTGCCCCGATTTAAGTTGTCGGCTGCCGCAACCATTTCATAGTTGTGATCCTGGTATCTTGCTCTTAGCATAATGGATCGCATCTTGATATGTTTGTATCGAATTTGCAAGGTCCTCTTTTGGAGCAACCATATCGTCAACGATCGCTAGAAATTATTTCTGGGCCTCCAAGGCTGGCCATACTATTATTGAGGTCTTGGTTTGACTTTGCGCAGTCAGCAGTGCAAACATGTAGATGAATTATTCTCACTAGGAATATTTTATTCTTGTGGTACAGGACTTCTAATCTAGTTCTGACATTTCCCCAAATGAAGTATTATCACTCCAAGATATTACATTGTTTCGAACATTGTTTTGCACATGAAACATTCCTAAACAACATCAGTGTGGTTTAGGTACATAAGGTATGACCATCATCTTGATGTATCGTATTCTTCCTGATAATGCTCATGATTTGCTTTTGCATATTCATTACGTATCATACTTATTTCTCCTCTGATTCCAGACTAAATCATTAAAAACATATCATAATCTGCCACAAAATCTAGTTCTACGTTACTTATTTTCAAACTAGCATCGCGAGCTAGTCCAGGTGTACTAAAATAATGTGCTGGGCCAATTGTATAATTATTCTTACAGTCAGATCTGAATTCTTAAATATATCACATAACATTAAAGTATCTTTATTCACGAAGTAATTGCGAAGAATATTTAATTTGAAATGTGTCATAATATCTTCCACATACTGATAATCGTCTGCACTAATTCCTGATCCGATGAGCTTTGAATTTTATCGACTGGTGGCAGTTTAGTTTAATTACATCTTTCAAACGAACCGATATATTTGTATAGATAAATATATTTTCTGAAAATTCTGTTTTCCATGATTGTTGCCAAAATTTAAAAATAAAATTAAAAAAAAACAAACCGTGGCATCTGGTGAACAAAACTTTACAACAAAACATCTACCTTTTGGTAGATATGGGCCAATAACACGAAGGTCTTACATAGATTTATCATACTGGGTAAAAATAAACAAGCTTGTCTTAATGTACAAAATAAAGACAATAGATTCTTTTTTAAAATAAGCCATATAATCTATTTTAAAGCCACCTTAGGATTATCCGTACAGGCCGCACAAATATAACCTCAAATCATTATCATAGCCTTAGTAAAGATGATCCTGATCAAGAAGTATCAATAATACCAAATAATGATGACAAATAAATATTGTTTAGTTAGAAATGTTTTATAGTTGATAGATTTCGGGCTGAATACCCTGAAGCACCATATAGACTTTTGTAAAACGAATAATACGATTTGTAGATAATTATATGTTTATGGGTAGAGCAAAATCACTAGAGCAACTTGCTAAAATGGTAGCGAGGTAGCAAAACAGAAAGAATAATAAAAGATTAGCTTATCAGAAGGTATAATCATGGAAAACAGAATTTTCAGAAAATATATTTATCTATACAAATATATCGGTTCGTTTGAAAGATGTAATTAAACTAAACTGCCACCAGTCGATAAAATTCAAAGCTCATCGGATCAGGAATTAGTGCAGACGATTATCAGTATGTGGAAGATATTATGACACATTTTAAATTAAATATTCTTCGCAATTACTTCGTGAATAAAGATACTTTAATGTTATGTGATATATTTAAGAATTCAGATCTGACTGTAAGAATAATTATACAATTGGCCCAGCACATTATTTTAGTACACCTGGACTAGCTCGCGATGCTAGTTTGAAAATAAGTAACGTAGAACTAGATTTTGTGGCAGATTATGATATGTTTTTAATGATTTAGTCTGGAATCAGAGGAGAAATAAGTATGATACGTAATGAATATGCAAAAGCAAATCATGAGCATTATCAGGAAGAATACGATACATCAAGATGATGGTCATACCTTATGTACCTAAACCACACTGATGTTGTTTAGGAATGTTTCATGTGCAAAACAATGTTCGAAACAATGTAATATCTTGGAGTGATAATACTTCATTTGGGGAAATGTCAGAACTAGATTAGAAGTCCTGTACCACAAGAATAAAATATTCCTAGTGAGAATAATTCATCTACATGTTTGCACTGCTGACTGCGCAAAGTCAAACCAAGACCTCAATAATAGTATGGCCAGCCTTGGAGGCCCAGAAATAATTTCTAGCGATCGTTGACGATATGGTTGCTCCAAAAGAGGACCTTGCAAATTCGATACAAACATATCAAGATGCGATCCATTATGCTAAGAGCAAGATACCAGGATCACAACTATGAAATGGTTGCGGCAGCCGACAACTTAAATCGGGGCACCAACGCCCATGTTAATGAGACAAGACTACCCAGCACGAACAACGTCAGCAAACACAACAACCACAGCCAATAAAGCATGTAAAGGTCAGTTTTAATCGCCCACCCAATCCACTCCTCACTTCGCGCTGGTGCAGAAAGACATGGACAAATTGCAGGCATCAAAAGAGCCGAAGACCACGATGCCGACAAAACAGCACTAGCGGTCATCTGGTTTCTACACTCTGGAACGACGAGCACCCTGTCCTGCGCTGTCCTAACGTTCGCTCTGATGTCTGCGCGTGCTAAAGTGAGAGCGAAGAACGGCAAAGAACGCGACCGCCATCGTAATGGCAAGCACCCACAAATTTCTGGCCAATCAGTAAATGGCACTGCCAGTTTCAAAAAGGTTAAGATACATTGCTAAATGCTTCTTCTTGAAGCATAGGAAATCTTGTTCAGCAAGATTAATATGCTCTTAATTTGCTTCTGTAGTTATTGCTTACCAGAAGGATTCTCAGATTTTCTTCATTGCAAGTATCAGGACTATCACAAATATAATGACATCTACAATACATGTAAATACACGATGAAAACCTGCAATTAATCCATTACACTTTGGAGAAGAATTCTTTGTTCGAAATACATATTCAAAACCAGCAAAATCAGACAAATCAAAATGTGCGATTAATTCCAAAAAACATTTATATATCCAGATATCTTTGCACTCCTATTCAAAGTACTAGTACTCCCATATTTTAGAATATGCCAATAGTGTGTGTCCTGATCATTTCATGAGAAATATATCGAGGTGATTGAGAATGTTCTAAAAGGAATACATAGATGTTGCCAGAACTAAGCGATCTTGACTACCAGAAGAGGTCGAGGAGACGTGATAGAATCATACTAAATTCTAACTTGCATATTACAAAAGAAATGTGTAGTTAAGTTAAGACCAACAACACCAACATGAGGTCACTCCCTCAAGTTACACAAATCAAGAAAGCAAATTGGACATCCGCAAAAATTAGTTCACCAACAGAGTGGTGGACATTTGGAGCTTACCAGAAAATGCAAAAACCGTGATAATTATTCAGAGGAGACTAGACCAATATTGGAAATGTCAATAAGCTATATATCACTTCAAAGCAGAGTATACATTAAGCACCTGAATTAATAGGTGCGAACAAACACCACATGATGAACCGAATAAAGAGGCTCACTGAGCCTGCTTTCAGAATCAATATAAGGATCACAAAGGCATGAAGATAAGGAAAATGTCCACAAATATGTTTTGAAAATGTCTCTCTCAATACCCTTTAAATTATTTAACCTGGTATATGACTGGTATCACAACGAGAGAATATTGTTGAACTGACGTATTGTATGTCGGCTTTTTTTTCTTTCTTTCTTTCTGATTTTTATATGATAACGCAATTTCTTCAACCGGGTTACACATGTTTCCCTCATGCGCCTCTTTCCCGGAACCCCAGTTTCTTTTCATTTTTAAAAATGTTGTTTTATCTATCAAGTTAAGTGTACTCGATCATTTTGGACTGCATTTGTGATTATATTCGTGTCTCTTCCAAATCATCTGTATCGTCATTTGTACACGCTCTTGGGTCAGTGCTGTGCTGTTATTTAAACAAGACTATTCTATATATTTTCGACCATTTTAAAGGCAGGGTGGAATATGAAGACATTTTTGTGATCAAAAGCTTTCATTTGTCGACAGAAAAATGTCCATTATTTTTGGATCGACCCAAATTTCAGATCAGAAGTAACATACTCGGTCACAGATAACATTGATCCTCTGCTTGTTATAAAAAGGTATAAAACACACTATTACCAGCATTTATTATTATCAGTGAAAAACTTTTATTTTTGTCAGGGGTTTTCCCTAATCTAATTTAATCAGTAATAAATAAACATTCGTATATTAATATATATATATATATATATATATATATATATATATATATATATATATATATATATATATATATATATATATGACAGGAAGTCATTAACGTATTCAACCTTTATCCCCTCTGGTCTTTTCGCATCATCCTCAATTAGATGCTTCTCTGGTAGGTACACTGTACTTACAAGTTATGGAAACTAAACAATCTAATATAACTAAATTACACACACACACACACAAATATATATATATATATATATATATATGTATATATATATGGAGAAGGAACACAACCAATTAAGTAGCAGAAAAAAAATGCAGTTTATAGTTTGCCCATGGACAAATACTGACTGGGCATGTTAAATTGAAAGGCAGGTTTTGTAATTTGAGAATTCGCAAATTCACAGACCTGACATCCCCTAACAAAGGCGAAACGAATTGGTATGTTTTGATTTTGTTTGTCACACCATTTGAGACTGAACGGTGTTGAATTTTGAAACGAAATCACACAAATCGTGTGTAAGCGACAAAAGGTGGAGACAGAAAAAGAATTTCGCTTTTTGTTTCGCCTTTAAAAGTAGTCAATCGGAAAACAATGATCTCTACTCAGCATAATATAATCTAGCCTAATGAAAAGATGTTTTCATGCTCAACAAATGATAAACTTCAAAAGGATCATCTTGCAGAATTTGTGGCATATTTCTCAGCGGAGAAAGTTAATGTCATGCATGAGTTATACTTTGATTGTACCTCTGGAAGGTAACATGTTGTAAGTTAATGACGTCACGATATATTGTCCTAGTGTGGCTTTTGATCCGTTTTACTTCTCTCTCTCTCAGTTAAATGTATAATCCTGCTTTAGTTACATTTACATACTGCATTGATTGAAGAGTTCAGATGCAGTGAACTCGTTGGTACTACATACCCACTTCGAGCATTAACATTGTAAACTGTAGCTAAAAGTTAAGAAGTCGTACTTACAAACTAGAGAGTAATGCGCAAGAGATAAGTTGGATGAAAGTTAGAAAACGCCCCCTGCTAGATATAAGGTGCAGTCAACATTTTAGATTGCAAAGCAAGCACTGGACGACAAAATATTCTTAGTCTTCTATCTGTGCTCAAAACAGTATATCTCATTTGCTGCAAACGTCTTATGATCACGTAACTAGGTTGATATTCGTAACAGAGATTATCTGTCTCATGAACTGTTTCTTCAAGCGGTCACGAGGGATGTCGTCTTTTCGACTTCTTATTTCTGTCTCTCGTATGCAGATCAATATTCTATTGAGAGGTTTCAGTTCCGGTCAATATTACCTCACCTGGTAAAAGGTGCCGGTTATCAGAAAGGGCGGAACTGTAAAACGTTGGAACGTGGCAATAATGCCCGTTAAAATAGGTGTTATAATCATTACCAGGAATAGTATGCAGGAGTCTAGGGCAATTTCTTATGTCCTAAAATGAATTGTTTTAGTTCGAAGGAACCGTAGTTGCTCAGTGATTATGGCGTTGTAATCGTGACCAGAAGTTTGTGGGCTCGATTCCCAACATCAGATCAGCCTACCGTGATGTCAATGGGCAAGGTATTTTATTTGCCTCGACACGATATAACCTTCAAAGTTTTGTTGTGCCATTTAAACATCAAACACCAAACTAACCCTTTGATTGGGAAATAGAAACCCAAGAACGTATCATATAATGTACTATTCTTTATTATTATCATACCGAGAAGAATACATTGTTTGCCGATTGACTTCATTTAAAGGCGAAACAAAAAACGAAATTCGTTCTCTGTCTCTGCCTTTTTGTCGCTTGTACACGATTTGCATGATTTCGTTTCAAAATTCAACTCCTTTCAGTCTCAAATGGTGTGACAAACAAAAATCAAAACATATCAAAACATGCCAAGAAGTTTCGCCATTGTTAGGGGATGTCAGACCTGGGAATTTGCAGATTCTCAAATTACAAAACCTGCCTTTCAATTGAACATGCCCAGTCAGTATTTGTCAATGGGCAAGTTATAAACCACATTTTCTTTGCTGCTACTGAATTGTGTTCCTTTCATATGTAGAACTTTATCCGCTGCTTAATTTTTTCTGATAAGTCCCAAGTGATATATATATATATATATATATATATATATATATATATATATATATATATATATATATATATCTGTGTCTGTGTGTTTCTGTGTGTGTGTGTAGTTTAGCTATATCAGATTGTTTAGTTGCCAAAACATTATAACTTTGTAAGTACAGTGTACCCGCCAAAGAGGGATCTAAGATGAGGATGATGCGAAAGCACCAGAGGGAATAAAGGTTGAATTCGCTGCTGATTTTTGATATCCTGTTATATATATATATATTTATATATATATATATATGTATATATATATATATATATATATATATATATATATATACATAAATATATATATATACATGTGTATATATATATATATATATATATATATATATATATATATATATACATGTGTTTTTTTGCGTGCGTGTGTGGGGTGGGGGGGGGGTGTGCTACATTCACAACAAAAAGAAACACGAGACCCGAAACCTTGAATCACTACAACTCAGCTGGACATTAGGACATTATGTACAGTCACTCGAAATACTACTGATTGAGTCTATCCTTGGATGCATCTATATTGAACGCACACGTCAAGAACGATACTTGATACTGAATCAGAGTATTAATGGGGAATTTGGCCTACCTTCCCAATACAAACTTATCCGATTTCAGTCAGGCATGTAAATATTCCTTAACTCTTTGCATGGATTATTAGTATTATTATTATTATTATTATTATTATTATTATTATTATTATTATTATTCCGTATACCGCTTGAACATTCTCATGAAACATTACCTCTACTACCTCTTCCACTCGTAACATTCGCGGTATTATACATTTTTAGTAGATAGTGCTATAGCTGGATTTAGATGCCATTGATTTTTGTGTTTGGTTCTTGTTTTGGAAGTAGGACGAGACAATTTGGTTCTCCGTACGATAAACGTGCAATTAGACAGATCAACCCATCTTTGATTATTGTCATACCACGTTGCTAGTCTGACAACAACACAAAATATACATGTAATTTCCTCATTGTAACACCCTTCTTTATTTATCTGCTTTGATTTTTCCAATATGTAATTCTTGTTTTGTAGACTCCCACTGTCATTCAAACATGTAATAGTCTAGGTGTTCACTCGGCTTTTGTGTTTAATGTTTGTGCTGCTAATATACGTTTATTTGTTTCTTCGCCTGTCTAAAAGAATGTATTAATTTGAACTTTTCTGAAACTGTCTGGCAGTTGCATTGCTACCAATATATATATATATATATATATATATATATATATATATATATATATATATATATATATATATATATATATATATATATGTATATATATATATATATATATATATATATATATATATATATACTGTATGTTTTTAAAGCGAAATACTCACCTAGGCCTTTACCGAGAAATCCTTCTGTTGCTGGACTTACACCTAAACCTAATTCTGATCAACCTCCTTCTGCTTCTTGAACTTCTGATACTTTATACTATTCAAGAAACTGATATCAAGGAAATTTCGAATCTGAAGTAAACTCCGATTGTGTGCGTTCATTAAAGCTATAAAGCATGGAATCACGCTTATCTCTTTTCCTACGTATTGTCAAATTATTTGAAAGTTTAAATTAAAACTAATCTTCTGCATCCAAACATTGTGTTTTATGTTGTTCTCTTTTCGTGTATTCATTAACTACTTTTCACTTGCATTACATACATCACCTGACATGGGGAGATGCAAATACTAAAGCCAGCATGCAGATTAAAATCACGCTTCAAGATTCGAAGTCAACTGTCTTTATCTGGAACTGTGTAGTAAGAGCTACACGCCCAAGCCCAAATATTGAACATGCTCGAAGAACAGAACTGAAGTATCAGACTCAGCAGCTTGCAGGGCCGACGATCCCTTGGCGACGTACCGCCTTTCATATCTAAACTCCGGAGGAGGCTCTGGTATGGCGACACGTGCAATCGCTGTCTTAGGTAATCTCAGCCAGCTCGTTCTTACCCCGACCCAAAGACTCGTAAAAGAGATGCGGTGTCGGTATGGTGGCAATATCCGCTCACAAACCTACCACATCTTCTTTCGCTGAAGCAGCCGCAAAGAATGTATGGATCAGAAATACATTCCGCGAGTCATTATTGGGACGAGATTTGCGGTCCCCCGCTTCATTCTCGAGACCTTTCTCGAGTGGCTAGAGTTGTGGTGCGTTCAAAAAACCGGATATATACAGAATGACTGGTTCGCTTGTTCGCGGAATGCAAAGGCTACTACGAAGAAGTTAGAGGAAGAATACAGTGCTAAAGACGGGCACTTAAAATCCCTCAATAACGTGATTGTGTTAAGTGTTTTTGATAGATCCAATCCCACCCGGTTTGATCCTGTTACAAAAAAAGTGTTTCAACAGTTAACATTTTTCACTTGAAATAATGAACAGATTAACAAATATTCATTTACATTTTCTGCAATGATGTGGCATATTTTCCCAAAGGTCATACGTCTACTGAGAGCCTATGATTACTCTTTTTAAATTTGAGCAAATGTAAATATGTGTTTCGATGTAGTGATAGTAAGTAATTTTCAAACTTTAGTTCCTAATTATAAAGGTAATACTGTTTACCTTTGGATGAAGTATCGACTTTTTCAATGCATTCTTGAATATACAATATAATCTATAAACTATGAGTAGACGACACAGACTAATACACCTGTTTATAATCAACGGACCTTAAAGTTAAGTGATATAATATATAGACAATTCGTCGTTTGCAAAGGAAAATATTATCTTATTTCAGTATTAGAAACATGGGACACATTATTATATGTAAGGAGAGAGAGAGAGAGAGAGAAGTTTGTCTGACGTAGATCTCTTTGTACACCAACCTATTTTCAAAAAAGTACTTTTTATTTTTCTTTTCTTTTTTTTTTTTTTTTTTTTTTTTTTGTAAATTAGCATATAGACAAGGGCAAGATATTAAGTTAAAGTCAAAATTTTGGATATTGTAAAATATAATCCTATAAACTATTCAAGAGTTGGTACTGGTTTTCCCACAGAGAGATTTGCTGCATAACAGCTCGGCTGCTTTATGTATTAACATATCACAGCTGTATATATTAAATTAAGCTGTCTGTTTCAATTTCAAATTTACTAAAAGCGCAACAAAGCTAATTTTAAACATCTCTACAAGTAAAGAATTCCTAACATTTTCCTCGAACGTATCAGGCGCACTTTTCACATTCTGCTATAAAGTCATTCTAGAGAAAAGATCGCAGAAAATGCATTATGAACTGAGTGTAATGTAGTTATCAAAGCGTTTGGTTTTCTCCAGGCTGCATTTTGCCATAAAATTTGCATTGTTGTGCCAATGGTTACTCCTTCCAAAGGGAGGTAACCCACCTAGGCGTACGTTTGATTATAAGTCAAACTTCACAAGTCCCGGTGTTTTTCTAAACCGATCACTTCTGTTTAGGCATTATAGGCTTGCGGAATACCTGCAAGATTTACTTGCCTCCTAAATTGAAGAACATGACAACGTGCAAAAGCTTCACACCTCAGAAACTGAAGGATCATGGGCAATATTTCGTTCCGCAAACACATCTTTACGAAGAATTGTACTATGTTCAAATTAACTCAAGTCATATATTAGATTGACCTTGGTAAGCAATCAAGAAAAAAATAAAAAACGAAGCAAAGAGGTCAAGTGTTTGGAACTATTTTGTTAATCTCTTAACGTACATACATGTCTGCCGAGGTGGTCGGTGTAGTGATACTATTCAAAAGTGGATAGTAAATCGCCAGATCTTAGAGCAACTTACTTAGCGACAATGGTCCAAAATGGGTTACAAGTAACAAAATCGGTTTGGACTGATGACGTCACTCAAGATGGCGCTTGTTCACACCCAAAGTCTACCTGCTATTTTTTATAGATAGATGGACGGACAGACAGACATGCATATAGATAGATAGGCTGGCAGGTAGGTAGGTGGATACATAGTTCTGCAGAGACAAATAAATAGGTATATATGCTTTCAGGGGAAGATTGATTTATTGATGAATGGATGGTGTTACGGAATTATATATCATTTTTCTTTTAATAATGGTATAGTTTATTTGTTTGTGATCTCTGTTCTTAGTCTAACAGCTGTCGTCTTGCCGCGAGTACACATACGGTAATTTGGATCGATATTTCACTGAAGCTTTAGTCGTGTCATGTGATCCAGCGCGTGAGGGTATGAACTTCTGACCTAGATTCTATGATTCATTTCAGAGTCAATACATTATTTACTGTTAATAATGTCAGGACACTAGTTGTTTGGCGATGTCACGCATAACCTAGTTTCTGATTGGTTCAGAGAGGTGGTAATTTAGAAGGGAATTATTTCGAAATACCCAGTTGTTTATCAAAGACGTAGTTTGGGTTTTATTTCGATTCTGCGTAGTAAGAGACTATATATTAGGATTTATAGCAGCATTCTAGCTTTCTTCATAGCTACACTGACTGAGAGGTCATAAACGAATTTGTTATTTTTGTGTGTGGATATTCTACTTTTGTGATATATCAGTATACAGTACATTCTAGATTAGTACTGTTTCTTAAACTTTAATAATTATACAGCTCCATGGAATTATCGGAAATATTTCTAGAACTTGTGTTATTCCATATTCACGAGGACTATTTGGAATTTATAAAACTTGGATATACTGATTCCTACTAACATCAGTACAGTGAAGATTTCATTCGGAATCTACTTCATTCGGAATATTTGGATTAACTTCCGGATCAGTGAAATTTAGAACAATTTAGGACTTTTAAGGATATTCTATACTGTAAGTTATTTTAATTCTTTCGCTTTGATTGTTTGTTGAAATATTTTGATATTTTAGGAAATTAAATATTTGTATTTTAAATCTTGAAAGCTTGTTTGAGTCTTTTCTTTTGTTACATTACCCCTAGTTGTAACAATGGATCAGTAAATACTTACTTTGAACGAAGGATAATAAAGACTATATTCAAATTCCAAGTTTCCTTTACCCAACCCCACCAAACAAAAGAGGACAAAATGATCCTTATCTAGATAACCTACGGTAAGTAGACATAAAACAGACGGTAAGTAGACATAAAACGGACGGTAAGTAGACATAAAACAGACGGTAAGTAGACATAAAACAGACTCAGATATTCATTTTTAACATGAAATGTTTTAATTTTTCAAAAAGCATAACAAAAGAGAGTTCGTAGCACTTATCTTGGAAATTCGGTTGAGAATCGGAGCAAACGGTGCATGTAAGCCAAATTTATCATTGTACAAAGATAAGATTTATTACAATTAGCAGATGTGTATTAATTAGCAGAAAAAAAAACAGTTTGATCTGAAGATTTTAAAAAATTGAACAAAGTCTTTTACTGCTCCATAGTAAAAAGTATCAATATAAATCGTAAATAGAGATCAGAAGTGTTAAATTAAAGAATGCAATAGAAAAAAAATTAATAGGCGTGCCTATTTAAGTGTTTTGAAACAAATAAAAAATAATCCAGCTAGACGTTTTATTTGGCTCTGATATACTTTTGAATTATTTCACCATGAAAATGGTGTTATATACAGTACATACAAGCTATGGCTTTTAAAAAGTTTGGTCGATTCCTTCGTCTCAGGAGCTATTCTAAGAATTGTTTTATCCCTTAGTATACTCTGGTGTCATTTTAATTTTGTTTTCTCTGTTGATTTATTTCCTTTCTAGAAGTATAAGGCCCTTCAAATGTAAAATTAAAGTCATTTTCATGAATTTTGACTGATATCACATGGACCTGGTCCCTGGCCATTTAAACATTGCCATTATCACTGAGTCATCATTGGTTGACCATAAGGAACTTGCGAAATTCGTATGCCATTAAGATCAGTAAACGTTACTGGTGCCTCGTAAGGGGGAGGAACACAACCAACTCCATCGACTGGATTGCGTACGCGATATCTTGCACTGAGAACGATATTTCGGGCAGACTTCCAGATTCCCCAAACTGCAGAAGTCGCTGAACTGAGACTCAGGAAGCCGGTGATAACAGCTACGACTATGACACTGACGTCGATCGTATTTGAATAGTAATACGTATACATGGCCAATTCTCGGTTCAGGTAGCAGGATAGGAAGAAAACTGGGAAAACGGTGATGAACCACAGCGTACTGAGTATAGGGTTGAAATGGACCTGTAATTATATACAAATGCAAGAATTTAGAAATATGATTAATAGCAAAGCAATACATCTGATACAACTTAATATAGAGGACAAATGAAATTGTTTACAACCAGAAATAATAATAGTTCTTATTGAAACAAAGTTAAACATTGGACTGTAGTAACTACGCCAGCGTGAAAAAGGTAAGTGGTCATAATTTTGCCACACAGAGCCTCATTGTAGTAATATGGCACACTCAATCGGATTTTGCATACTATTTTGATGTGTGTATGACCTGGATGAAACGGTTTATTTTAGAACATTTAATCCATTCGTCATTCCAAACTGTTATTGTGCATAAATAGTTAAAATCATATCAGCTTTTGAAAAAGCGAACTAAAGTTCATATGTATCAGTCCTTCAAATTGAAGCTACATCAACTGTTTGCTGTTTATTTATTTGTATTTTATTTTTTTAAATTACTTTTGAGTAAATACCGTGAATAATAGTATATTAAACTTAACTGAGATACCATGATGCATATCTATGTTCTTAATTTCGCCAAGTACACGCGATCCGTTGAGTCATTATATTTTAAAATGAATCAATGTAGAGAAAATAAAGGCAAATTAGTACAGTCTGATTGCTTAGCGTCAGAGTTTTAGGGTCAAAACGGCACATTAGTCTGAAAGCAAATCTTAGTTAAGAACATTGTACGATGTGTCGCGAAAATGATTTCTTAACCTTTAATAAGTAGTATACTTACTTCTCGCTTTTCATCAAAGTTTTACAAGGAAAAAACCAGTTTTAAATACCTACCTGTTAATTCACTAAGCTCACCAATATCCCACCAAAGCTATAGCAATTAACAATTTTAGATTGAAACAAATGTAGGAATTTTTTGTTTAGTTTGTATTACTTTTCTTTTGTTTTACATATATTGAAAGAAAGTTACCACCTATAAGTGCCTCGGGAAAGGTTCATAGCAAACTGTAGACAAATAACACCTCAACAAAATTGGCATAAGGGGAAAGCTATTACATCAAGGTAACTATAATTGTATCGCCAAGCACACAGAGAGTATACACCACGAGATTTTGTAATGAAACCCGTAGCTCGCTCTAATCTAAGCATGTATGCCTATTTACTGACTAATAATTTATATTTACAGAATTTGTAAAGAATAAAATTGGGGTTTTAAAGTCTACCTTTGGGACGCGGATATGGTTATTAACCTGGTTTTATGAGGTATGAACATTTTTGAAATATTAAGAGAGAAAATTTGTATGTGACTGTTTGAAACACAGAAAAGAGTTATGTAACTTATACTGTAAAATTGACTTAGTTTGTTCGTTGGCCTTCAGAGACCGTCATTTTCTAAACCAGAATCAAAAGTCATGTGACGTGTTATTTGCATTCACTGCATAGTGAATACTCTCTATCAGCAAATGCATATGCATGTCAGGTAGTGCATTTAATTTAACGTGAGTAATCTTTAATGAGGCATCAGTTGCAAGCCCTGAAGCGGGTAATAGCGAACATGATCAAGATTGTAGTTCAAAATGCATATATTTATAAATTCTTTACATAGATCGGCCAATATCAGAGTAAATTTACAACATAGTCATGCACACCTCTGACTCTGAGGGTCTTGAATTCCAAACTGTATGAACATAGTCGCAGTGTTCTTAAATTATATTCTCGTCTCTTAACTAACTATAAAATTATGTATTTCGAGGTAGTTCAGTTTTATTTACATCGTTTGAAAAAACAATGATGGATATATATTCTCCTTGAAAAATGCTGATGGATTATTTTTAAAATGTATTTTGCATGGCAACATTTATCGTGTTGTAAGCTATTTGCTAGTATACTTTTAGACTGTGACACGAAATTAAATGAATCAAAAAGTCATGCAGTATATTTTAAGTTTAATCCCCTGTTTGTTAGTGATTTCCTTTATGAATACGTCTTACTAAATGTCCTCTCTCAGTGTTTTTGATATGACACCAACTTCCTGAGAAGGATCGTTTTTTTACTAAGGCTTTGATAATCACATGATAATCGTATCCTTTTAAATTATGCTTGATTAATGGAAATTCTCCCGTATATGGTTCATAACAAGCGAATCGAAATGCTAGATTTTGTCTGTCTGTGGTATTTGTTCCATTTATTTACTGTGTCATACTTCGGAAGAATATATTCAAAATACACGTAAACAACGAAGATATGTTCTATCATCTATCTTGTATTTATCGACTCTATAAATAGCCATTTGAAGTTTTTTCTAGTAATGATTGCTTATTTTGCTAGCGATATCTATTGTGGTTTTCAAATTTAGTATCGGAATAGAAGTGTATGTTGCAATTATCACAAAGAAGGAATCGGCAATAGTTTTTAGTCATTTGTTTGCGCAATCACCTCTGTAAGTTAGTGATTCCAATGTAATGACCTTCATATAGTAGAAAATTGTAGTTATGCGATATAGTTTTCAGTTCAACAATGTGGACCAATCTCTCTCTCCCCTTCAACAACTTGACAGATATTGAAATAATTTGATAATTTATGTTCTAAAACGCGGAAGCTCTTTAACCTTTATTGGACATGTACCAAAGAATTCAGAATATTTGAAAATGTCATACTCAGTATGTTTTTTTTTTTAATTTTTATTTCGATGGTATAGTTAATGACTCAAACATATTGAAAAAAGCATCGTTCATCTTTATTTTTAACATTTATTGTGTTTATATATATATATATATATATATATATATATATATATATATATATATATAATTAGTACTGAACATCCTATCGTTCAGGATCTCGTTGAATGCTGATTATTACATTCACTTTCATTTGTAACTTTTCTTCTTTGTAGTTCTTGATCATTCCATTCATGACATATTGTCATATTGTATATTTCTTTCATTAGTTAAAATATACGTATATATCATTGAGTCTAAGGCTCGAAAAAGTTTATATTCGTGTAATCAAAACTTCCAGGCTGACTCAGTTTCTGTAGTCTGCTTTTGGTGTATATATTTTAAGCAGTGGTAGTTACGTTTTTCAAAAGGTTTTGGGTCTGTTCTGGGCTAAGTATTCTTTATAAAATCTCATTGTGTGTACTCACTGTGAGTTTCCAGATGCAATTTTGTGAACTGTGGTGTATTAACTTTCTTTGTTGTCGAGGTGATATAACTTTTGCAAAGAACATTGTCTGAAGAATTTATATATATGCAACTTCTTTCAATATTCTTTTTTAATTGTTGCTACATGTATTCCAGTCTAAAATTATTGATATGTATAGCTTTGTTTTGATATTGGTGAGTTTTGATAGTTAACAAGTAGGTATTTAAAACAGAATTAAATCAATACAATATTCAGTAGTTTCATTTTTAAGTAATACGTAAAAAATATGAAGTTTTAGTTCTTAAATGTTATAATTAGATTAAAATTCTTAAGTATTTACGTATAAATATTGTGTTAAAAACATTCCAAACAATTCCAGTAAAAACATTTGATGCACCACATACAAATAGAGTAAACAGTGGATAAAATGGGTTTAACTTTTGATGAAAAAAGGGAATACAACAATTTTTGAGTTTTTCTTCTAAATATTACAAATAGTAAGGAAATTGCTTGAAAACTGAAACAAATGGGTAAAAAGTAAACACAACTGGTAAAAAAATCGAGTTTTTAGCAATTTAATTTTAAAAACATTTCTCCCAAAAATAAAAAAATGACACACACGCACAATTTTTCTGCTAGAACATACAATATATACTTCATTAGACAGGAATATGTCATTGGTGCATTTTTTAACCGTCAATTAATTGAAAGTAACAAGAATAAAATTGGACGCTAGTGAAATATTGCATGAAACAGTTTTTATTGTATTTCCCATTTATGACATCAATCCAAATGAAAGACTGTTCTCTTCTTTCACGCTTATAAGTGAATACAAATATGGTGCTCTGTAGTATGAATGAACCAACGGGAATTTCTGTTGAAGGCTAGATCTCGCCTGTACAGTACATAACCCCCCCCCCCCCCGCCCCACCCCAAAAAAAAAAAAAAAATTGGAATAGCCAGTTTAGCAAGAATTGTAAGTAATTACAACCACAATTGACTTTGTATGTGTGTTAATAAATGTGAATGCACGCATGAAATTGCATAGACACATGCAACAGTGTTTAGGAAACTGAATTACGAGCGAGAAAGAGTGTCGGGGATACTTTGCCAAAGCAATTATGATAGCTGGATATATCGATCAATCGATCAAGAGAGATAACTTTATATCGTATAGTTTCATCGGCAATACATTGAGATAATCCTCACGATCCCATTACATAACAAACAAATGGCTCACTTGCGCTATTGCTCTAAAATAGCTGATCAAAACTGCTTTACTAATAGAAGAATGCATTACTGTGAAAAACCTCATTTCATTCTATGGCAACAGCGGTAAATAGTCTTTTTATTATCACAGAAATTAACGTGAAAGCATCGAAATACACTCTTTCGAGGTCTACCTACTATTTTCACATCAGAGCACAGTTAGATGTGTCATGTGACCATACTACTCGTCGTTAAGCTCTATTTTTAAGCAAGGAAATCCCTACGTACGTCAACGCTTGGCCTTTTTCAAAAGCAATTTTCAGCCTCTTTACTGTTCACACAATATTAATTTCATGATTTATCGCTATTTTAAATCAAACAGGAAGAAAATTAAAAACAAAAAGCAAATGCAAAGTAAAATTCATGACAATTAATTAAGCAGTGCTCCCTGAATTGTCGCCCCTAACTTTAGCTGCTTACATTAACAATGAAAGTTTGTACAAATCTATTTTGAGCCGACCCTATAAAGTGTCTGATGTATTTGGGCAGGGGCTATAAAATCCGTGTCTGACTTAAGAAGGATGTCTATGGAGCAAATAAGATCAATCCATTTGAAGCAAATTATTTTTAGTTTCTTTTTGAGAATGCGTTTTGTTTTAAACTGCTGATTTATATGTTTCTACCGATCCCACACCGCCCTACCCACTATGTATGCACGGGAAGTGGAAAGGGAACATGATATCATCGATAAAAAAAATTTGTTACGTACGCTGCTTCGTTTATTTTGTGAAAGCTGGGTACACCATTCTTCTATTATTACAACATAATTTTGACTTGCATCAGATTGGGAAAGACAGTCCAATATTGTCAGGCACACCATCCTATTAAAATCACGCGTTCCGGTTACACCGTTCTACTATTACGCAAACATGTCTTTATATCAATGAGAAAGACTGTCCAACAAGGAAGTGCTCTTATACCCGTATGTAAAAAACAATCTAATAAAGTGGACACTAGAACGTCCTCTAATAAAGCATGTTGGTCCATTTTATTGATGTCGTAAATGTGCCGCTAACCGGCGTCTAACAACGAGCATAATTCTATCTCAAGTCTAATTATTTCTAATGGAAAATAAATTGAGACAGTGACACGCATTCTGCTTTATTAAATGAGACACGTATTAAAACCTCAAGAAAAGTTGAGGGATTTCAATCCGAAGAAAAGCTTTCAATCTCATGCAAAAGAGAAATTATCGGGACCATTTGTTTCAATGAGAGTGAAATATGTTAATCATGGGATGTTTAACAAGCCGCCAACTTCCATTCTATCTAACACTGAACTCAAAGAGAATGCACATATTTAACAAAAACTACAGCACTTCAATAAGTTTTAAGCTTTTACCAGTTAGTGTAAGTTTGATTTTTATACCAATGATGCCACAGAATTGAAGAGATGTCACAGACTGAATGGTGTTCAAGCGAAAGTATACCAGAAAGAAAGTTACTGCCTGCAATCAGAGTCGGTTTGTATGACAAAGCTGACTTTCATTATCATATATTTAAAACTATTCTTCGTTCCGGTGTAAATTAATTCTTTTTTTTTCTTTTTTTCTTTCTTTCTTTTCTTTTATAGAAGAGAATTTACAATAGATTGAAATCATGCTCCTTTTGTCGTGCTCCCTTCAAAATTGCGTGATAAAAGTCCTGAATTGATCACGTGAGCTGTAAAGTTATATAAAATTTAACAAATGTGTTCTTTCCGTAATGGAATGGGATGAGTAGCAGAAAATATGATTTAATCTGTATATCCCGAGTAACAAGTTTAATAACCAAGGATAAAGGTGACTGTCGGCTACACGGATTCAGTTAATAAGTGACTTTTAAGAAATCGTTTTGATTTTTGGGCTTGTATAAAACAATTCTCTGATAAATTTAAGTCGGATAAATTAGACTAGACTGTATGATACATTACACTATTCGGCATACTAATTCCGAATAGCGCATAAGTATGGCCCTCTCTATAGGGTTTGCAAAAGGCCAGTTGTCGATTCTTTAGATTCATTTGTGTGAATCTGTGATTTCAACCCAATCTTAATAACAAAGAACTAAATGCCAGAACATACCAATAAAACTCTGGTATATGTCTCTCTGTTCACAAAATTTACATGCACTACAATAATCTTTACAAATTACCGATAGCAATGGTCAGAACAATATAACATTGGCCTCATTTAATGTAATTTATAAGGCAGTTCCTCTCTCCCTTTACTATTCCCTTATAGCATGAACTTTAAATAATGTCCTAATTTCTTATACTCCCCTCTCTCTCTCTCTCTCTCTCTCTCTCTCTCTCTCTCTCGATATAAATAAATTATATCTCTAACCTTATATCTCTCCCGTTTCGAGTTATGCAAGCTCTTCTGCTGGGGTGGGGGGTGGGGAGGGACAAACGAAACTCACGAAGACAAAACAACCACTTGCCACAAAAGTTATGAGCGGGAAAAGTATTAACATTATAGTACAGAGAAAAAATACTCCAGGAAATGAATTTTGTCTTTTGTTTGTTTTAAATATAAAAGATAACATTGGCGAATAGAGCAAGTGCATCTCTTTGCGAAATATATTAAGAAAGAACACGAGGCTCTTGCGTCAAATAAAATGATAAAAAAGTAACGGTATATACGATTAATAATGAAAAAATAAGAAAGAAAAAAAAAAACATTTACGCGGTTTCACTCTGGAAAACATAGGACTGACGCAGTAGCCTAGTCAAAGAATCGTTGATTTCTGGCTACAAAAATTATATATCGTCAAAAATTCTTCATGTAACATTGAATAGAAATATAAGTATATATTTTGATATTATTGCTGCGGTTGGCTTCCAAGGGAATTGGAGGATAAAATAGTGAGTGGGAAAACGACTACTACTAGTACTACTACTAACAATAATAATAATAATACTAATACAACTAAAATAATAATAATAATAATAATAATAATAATAATACTAACAATAATAACAATAATAGGGTAGAAGTAGATCCCAAAATAGGATAAGAGATCAGATTATTACATTAAGAGTTAATATTGTGTCTTTTTGTGGAAAGAGAACGACCGTAATGGGCTGGCTAGATTTTATTGTTAAGGCCAAATTTCCCGTATGTTTTTAAGCTCCAGTATACAGCATTTTTCCTTTCGTGTGCGCTCTGAGGCGGTCCATCCCAACCCAATTTGGACTCGACTGACAGCATATGAAGGGGCTCCATAGAATGTACAGCTGATATATATATATATATATATATATATATATATATATATATATATATATATATATATATATCTGTGTGTGTGTGTGTGTGTTTGAACATCTCAATACTTACAAGAATAACGGCCAGGTCCTGGGAATTGCATTTCGATGCAATACAGAGGATGATGAACAAAATTATAGGGAGGATGGCCTGAAATAAAGATTAGCAAAGTTGAAGATTGATTGGGTTTCTCATTAGTATTGTGAATTGTAGCTTATCATCTGATTTGAGTCTGATACAATACGTACATAAAACAGACAGGTACATGCATAAATACGAACGTAATACATACGTACGTACATACATACATTTGATTCATTGAATTATACATTCATTGAAATTTGTACATGTATGTAATTACCATAATTTGCAAACGAGTGTGAAGAAATACGCAAGAATGTATATGAAATGTCAAATTAAAATCGTAGAAGTAGCTTTCGTAGTGGTGGTTGTGGTTGTAGCAGTAAAAGTAGCATGAGTAATGGAGAGATAAAGGAGAAAACTGATGGAGGAGGATAATTATTATGGAACCAATGATGTTAATTAATCTTGTTATGGTGTAGTAATTGTTGTTGAGGTGGTGATAGGGTATCAAACGAGAGGAGCAGGAAGTGTGGTAGTGCGATGCGTGTTTGTCGTCGTGGTGCATTGAGAAGAACTTGTTAATGTTGCGTTTGTTGTTTTTGTATAACAATGATGACGATTGTGACTGTGGTATTGGTTATGGCAGCAATAGTAATGATGATGGTGATGATGGTGATGATGGAAGTATATGTAGTATTAGTAGTAGCAGTTGTGATAGCAGCAACAGAGTTGTAGTACTTAGTGTTGTTATTGTCTTTGTCGTAGTCGTCCTTATTAAAATGCTGTTGCTGTAGTATCATAAAAAGCAATAATAATAATAATAATAATAATAATAATAATAATGACAGTTAAATGCTGTCATTGATGTGACTGACATTGCAATATTGCCGGTAGTGTCTTACCATAAGAAGGATATAAAATAACAAATAATTTATGGACACTGCTCCACAAATGATGGTGCCAACCACCTGAATTATGTGATGTACCACTATCGCCTTCTGTAATGAGGGCTTCACGTCCATCTCTGCTCCTATTAAAAAATGAAAAGATATAAATACAAAAAAGAGAAGTTATACATAGTTCTAGGACATGTGATGTCATATCTTAATGTTCATCATCATCATCATCATCATCATCATCATCATCATCATTGTAGTGGTCAGGATGGGAATCACTTCTAAAACTACCTTAAATATGTACTACCAGTTATTTTGTGTGCAAGAAAGCGACTTAAAGGATAAAGTTACAAAATCACTGACAATTCAAATGAAGTTCTTGAAAACAAATTCCATGTAGAATAGTGTGCGTTGATTTTTGTGAGCGCAATTTTATGCCAAAATTATATCAAGTCTCATAAAACATCTAAAAAAGTCACATAGTCTCTGTAACCTCCTTTAGAACGTGGAAAGGGTATAGACTACAGTATGGTGACAAAAGTACCGTCAACGGTACAGTATACACCCCCACCACCTCCACCGTGTTTATTAGTCCTCAATGTAGGGGTTTAACACAATAAACTTAATGTCAGAAACCATTATTTTCCTATTAGACTTAATATGACTGTGACCTCTAACCTTTAGACCCAAAATATATAGGTTATCTGTCATTTATAATGTAAATATACAGGAGGCATAACAGCATATATATATATATATATATATATATATATATATATATATATATATATATATATATATATATATGTGTGTGTGTGTTTGTGTGTATGTGCTTTTATTAGACTTAACATGACCTTTAGACCCCAAAATCTACAGGTTTTTGTGGTTAATAAATTAAATATACAGGAGGCATAACAGCATATATATATATATATATATATATATATATATATATATATGTGTGTGTGTGTGTGTGTGTGTGTGTGTGTGCTTTTATTAGACTTAAAATGACCGTGATATCTGACCTTTAGACCCCAAAATCTATAGGTTTTGTGGTTAATAAATTAAATATACAGGAGGCAAAACAGGATATATATATATATATATATATATATATATATATATATATATATATATATATATATATATATATCATACAGTTGACTTGGGGTAATAAAGTAGTTTCACATTGAATAAATGTATAAACCAACAATATTATGAGTAAATATACATTTAATAAATGTGTTTATTAAGTAAATGATGTGCTTAATAATTCCATCTGTTTCTTATTATTCTGATTTTGCAGAGGAATAAAGATATGCAGAATAAAGTTCAATATGTTTGTGCAACTTTACATTTTATTTGCAACAACTGAAATAAGTAGCAATGGAATTCTTAAGCGAAATATAATATTATTATCAATTAAATCCATTTGCATGCCACGTTAGTCTCTCAGTAGTTATAGTGAAATTAAGTAGTATTGTTTTTGCAACAATAGAACGATCGAAAAATACATGTATCAATATTTCTGACTGCCCATTACAGAATGTGGCTGATATTTTCATTTTAAACAATCTACTATTTGTATGGACTGTTTTGATTAATGATACTGAACTGAAAACTCTGGAGGTTGCATCCTTAATAACTCTGAAAGGTAGT
The DNA here is from genome assembly GCA_029931535.1 of Margaritifera margaritifera. Classification (NCBI taxonomy): domain Eukaryota; kingdom Metazoa; phylum Mollusca; class Bivalvia; order Unionida; family Margaritiferidae; genus Margaritifera; species Margaritifera margaritifera. The sequence goes on along the minus strand of JAQPZY010000888.1, from coordinate 626,173 downwards.
AAATGTATCTTCCAATCATCGTATTGGTAATTCTGATAAAGCGCAACATTCCATTCATCTGTACTTTAAATGTTAATTCTCTATATTTTTCTATGATTAAGTTATAGAAATGGTTTAATACTTTTTCAAACTTTATTACTATTTCATAATATGTGTTCATGTGGGCTTTACGTTTCGTCTATTTTTCACAATGTTCTTTCAAGCCCTATGTAGAGCATCGAGAATTCCATACCATTACATAACTTCAAGAATTCCATACCATTACGTAACTTCAAGAATTCCATACCATTCCAGAGCATCAAGAATTTCTCACCATTAGATAACTTCAAGAATTCCATACCATTCCATATCATCCAGAATTTCACACCATTAGATAACTTCAAGAATTCCATGCCATTCCATAGCATCAAGAATTTCACAACATTACATAACTTCAAGAATTCCATACCATACTATAGCATCAAGAATTCCACACCATTACATAGCATAAAGGATTCCATACCATTAAATAGCATCAAGAATTCCACACCATTACATAACTTAAAGAATTCCATACCATTCCATAGCATCGAGAATTTCACACCATTAGATAACTTCAAGAATTCCATACCATTCCATAGCATTAAGAATTTCACAACATTACATAACTTCAAGAATTCCATACCATACTATAGCATCAAGAATTCCACACCATTACATAGCATCAAGAATATCACACCATTAAATAGCATCAAGAATTCCATACCATTTCCACAGCATCAAGAATTCCACGCCATTACACAACTTAAAGAATTCCATACCATTCCATAGCATCAAGAATTTCACACCATTAAATATCATCATGAATTCCATACCATTCCATAAAAGAAATATTGATAGCATACTTTTATTTTAATGTTGCGTAAGTGAGAAAGTTACCATTGGCAGTGAATATATCATTAGCAAAGAAAATAAAGTTTGCATACCAGTGTTTATAAAAAAATACAGTTGTAACATTTATTTTAATATACTTGCTGTACCACAATGGCATAGGCAATATAGCTGTAGGGATTGTGATAGAGTAATCATTCACTTCTGACCATATGAGAAAAACATTCTGCCAAAACGTTGTAAATTCTTGGGATATTTTTTGCAGGCTTTGTTTCTTTAGTTAGAGGATTTCTTCGCCTCCATTTAAAAAAAATATATCGATAATAAAAAGTTTCCATGGAGCATAACTGGGAGGGTCAGTACATTTCTTTCTATAGGTTTTTTAATATCCTAAGTGCAAGACATCTTCAAAGTTTGGGCAAGATACTTGCACTAGAACAAAACTTTTTCTGCAAAACGTATTTTTCTTTAGGGACAATAACCTTGATCGTTTACCTTTTGACCCTACTATCACTAGACGTCTTCGATACCTTAAATGCAAGCGCTCCCCAACCTGTGGTCAATGTACGTAGTCTAGAATTAAAGATATAATGCAAAAAAAACATTTTTCCTCTTTCAGTAGTAGTGACCTTAACCTTTGATGTTCTGACTTCGAAATTAATAGGCTTTATTCTTCCCGAAATGTAAGTCATCCGTTAACCTTGATGAAGGTATGTGGATGATAGCTGATACTTTTTTGTGCAGAAACTATTTTGCTTCTTCTAGTCACAGTGACCTCGAACTTTCACCTTCTGACTTTACCTAAAGTGCATTCTATCTACAACATTTGGTCCAGGACTGTGATGCAGAATTAATGCTACTGTGCGGAACCCATTTTATTTTATTTCAATCACGATAACCATGACCTTTGACCCCAGCATTGATTGGCTTGTTCCTTGCCCAAAGTGGAAGCCATCCAAAAAGTTTCATTCAGGAACGCGATGTGAAACTAATGTTGCTGTGCAGAAACCAGTTTTGATTTTTCTATGACAATGACTTTGATCTTTGATATTTTATCCTAAAAATTACAAGATTTTTCCTTACACCAAATGCAAGCCATCCAGAAAGTTTGGTAGCTTGATTTATTGTACTGAAACCATATGTTTTTTATTTCAGTCACAGTGACCTTGTCGTTTCACCTTTTGAACCCAACATCGACAATGATTTTCCTTACTCCAAGCTCAATTCATTAACAGTTTGGTAACTGCAGATGATGGAAACCAGTTTTCTTCTTGCAGTGACTGTGACTTTGACCTTTGACATTTTGATCACAACATTGATAGACTTTTTACCAACTCCAAGTGCAAATTATGCACTACGTTTGGTGACTGTATATGGTGGAGTATTCGAGTTATTATGCGGAAACCATTATCCTACTTTCAGTAACAGTAACCTTGACCTTTGTCCTTTTGAATCCTAAATTGAAAAGTTTGTTCTTTACCCTAAGTTCAAGCCATCCACTAATTTTGGTAACTGTTGAGTACGATTTGGTAACAGTGGAGTTCAGCAATGGATAGAGTTAAAATGTGTGAAATTAGTTCAAAAGAGATAAATGGAATAAAATAGTGCAAATTTTCAATATTAAATGAAACGAAGGCTTATTAGCCCTACATATGTGGAGTATGAAAGAACTAATTCCTACTTTTGTGTTCTATATGGGTTTAAATCTGGTATTGTGTTTATTGCGGATAAATTGGAAAGGAAGAAATGTATGTCTTTAATGAATTTTTAACATTTAAATGCTGACTCTGTTACATATTATGGATTACATAACGCAGTACCACATCAATCGCCAAATAAATCACAACAGCAACGATGCCTGCAGACATATCAGCTTGTTTCTTGAAACATTAAATTTTATTGTAAACCATTAAGAGGTTACAACACATTTTTCTGAAAGATTAGTAAAGAATAAACTTAGCGGACATAAAAAAATCTGAATCAAAATGAGCACGTATTTTTGGCGATATGTCTAAACACATATGTAAAAGAATCAATATCAAACCGTTTAAAAGTATGATTGAAAACAAATTAACAAACTTTCACTTCCAGGTTTTGCACACAATTTTACAAAAAACAAAATTTTGCATAAAATGTCATGGATTGATACAAGTCTGATCTACTTTAGTCAGAAGCAGCAAGTTTTTTGATCACATGTTTTGGCATTGTAATCAAGCGAACTGTTGTTGGGAAAAATTAGAACACTTTATAAGAGCAAAAGTAGAAATTAGATCCAACTCTTACTTCAACTCATAAGAATGTATGCTCCTGTTTTCCAGCAGGTGTGAACAAACCTTTGAACCACGTACGTACTCTGCATCCAATTGTTTTTCTTTATTTCTTTTTTTTTAAACATAGCTATTTTGGATAAAATACAAAAGTGTAAAAATGATAAACTTCAAGCCTACGTGGAAAAATGGTCTGATTGTCTCTCTTTGTAATGTGGCCCTTAGAAGAATTAGATCATTCTTTATCTCTTCTTTCACTTTTTCTCTTCTTCTTCTTCCTTTCAAAATTTGTTTTTGTATACTTTACATGGGTTCATAAAAATATACTGAAGAAAAAACAAACTTAATGCTACATTTAAAAATGAAAGTATAGCAACTTAAACGGCTAATTAGGGTTGTCATTATTACTTTATGAGAATTTATTATACTTAACATTGCAACATCCGTCATTTCTTGCAAAATTCGTCATACTTACGAAGGAGGTCATTCTGGGCACTCATGTTGATATATTGTAATACAGCTGCTCCAATGAACAAATAAGAATCGTGCATCTATACAAATACAGAATATGCCTATTACTCTGAAAGATCAATGAATGTTATTTGAAAAATTGCCAACATGGCTGAAAGGGATCCGATCTAATCTCAATGGATCCCACTGCTACATCAGTTTGTAAAATGTACGAAGGACAGCCAGTGAGTCTTTAGATCGGAAGACAAATCAGATACTTGACCTACACAATTAAATGTATTTTCAAAAGTAGTTTTCAGACCCAAGTTTAATCCATATAAAACGTTTTGTTGACGAGTTTGTACTCGGGTTAAAATATCTCAGTTTTTAAAACTCCCTTTAGCATGGATAATCAGTTATAACTATGTAACATACATGATTTTATCTAAATACAATCCTTTTGCAGATAGTATTGTAGTGAAACACTTAGTTTCAAAATCTTGGATTTTGAGTTATATTTTGTCGCTTTCAGGAAGTTTATCACTTTTAGGCCAGATATTTTATGCAAAACAAATAAGATGATGAGATAAATCAGGACTTTTTAAAAACATTAATTAGGAATTTAAAGCGATCGTCTACTGTTTGAATATTTAATGGGCGACACAATTGTCATCATGATACTGTTCCTTTGTCAGCTAGCCTAGTCTCTGTCATGTGGGACTAGCCTAGGTGGGAACGTCTCTTCTTCATTCCGTGTTTAGAATTACTCTCAGTGGACCAATTGACGCTTATATATATATATATATATATATATATATATATATATATATATATATATATATATATATACAAACAAATATGAATGGAAGCCAACTCCGAAATTACATTATTCCCATTCCACTCCGTATATATCATTATGCTAATACATGGTTTTTTTTTCAAATTGATCGTGGTTGATATAAATAAATGAATTTCTGATTGACATGTATAAAACTTCAGCATTGCAGGACATTAAAGAAGTTGAATAAACTTACCTGTATCTCCTTATTTCGGCAATAGGCTTCAACCTGCTGAAAAATCAATGCAACTGAGTACTGTGTAATCTACCCGGTTTACCAGGAAGAGACCCAGTAAAGTTGGGGATGGGGTGTTTTGCAATAAGAAAGAATCCAAAATCTGTATCGTATCTTTTGAGAATTTTCATACAACTTGGTCAACATTTAGTTTTCTTTTTTATTCTCTAGAAACATAGAAAGTAGGATACTCGTTCATCCACAATAATGTCATCTAGAATCGAAATTCTTCTTTTACTGTACCTCATATTCCTATTTTCTCCTTTTGGACGCCCCGCAATACGCGTCATATTTATACGGCTTGCAAACAACATGTCTAAGGATAATTTATCTCATTTAGAAATTTGATACAATACATATATATTAAAGAGAACGTGCTTTGTGATCCGCTGGGTTTCTCTTACAAAATACAGAGATTACATCAGCTCACAATGTTTTGCTGTAATAGAGATAACAGCCTGACACCATAACACAATTTGTACGACAGTTTTGATTACTGTATCAGATTTACAATTGCTACAGCGTTCAAGATTAATCATTAAAGTACGAAGGAGCATTAGGGCCAAGTGAATTGATTTATCATGTCTAAAGTAACTCGAAATTTCGACTTAGAAACTCAAAATTACGAGTTAGTATCTCGAAAATTCGAGTTATTATCTCGAATTTTCCAGTTAGTAACTCGAAATTTCGTCTCAGTATCTCGACATTTCGAGTTATTATCTCGACATTTCGAGTTAGTATCTCGAAAATTTGAGTTAGTATATCTCTCAATTTCGAGTTAGTATCTCTCAATTTCGACTTAGTACCTTGAAATGTCGACTTAGTGTCTCGAAATTTCGAGTTATTATCTCGAAATTTTGACTTAGTAACTCGAAAGTTCGAATTATTAACTAGAAATTTTGGCTTGCTATCATCTCGAAATTTCTAGTGATTACCTCATAATTTCATCGAAGAATTTAATCAAAATATATGCATTTCTTTCTCCAAAGAAGTTGTTGGACCTAATCAAAGTCGTAAACCCTTTAGGTAAGTAATAAGTAATGAAAAACAGTTTAGATTTAAAGGAAATAGTTCATTTTCTTATTCGCTCAAACTTAGGGATGTGTAGGCAGCCAGACATCAACAAACGATGCTGTTATTTCAAACTTTCGCCAAAGCACATGTTTGGAGATCGTTTGGAATTAACACATCCTGGAGAATTGGTTACTGGGTGTGTGGGGATGTTTACATGTTGAGAGATATCTTTATGAGAAGGAACATTTAAAATTGTATTTTAGATTCTGATTCATAATGCAAGTATTATTTTTCTCCAAGTTAACCCAAATATTATTCTGTGTAATCTGTTTCTTATTCGATTCTGTACTATATATGTGCCATCAAAGTGAATTCAACCTTCAGAGGTGGTGAGTGGGTGGGGTGGAAGTGGAGGAAGTAAAAACATATCCTCTAATTTTGATATATCTCAGGGTGCATTTAATGTAAGGTATTCAGTTATCAAGGACCACACAATCTGAATGGTATCTGTTAGGATATTAACAATTAAAGTTACCAGGGAATTACACATATATGTCTAACTTACAATTTATTTCAACAAAAACCACGCAAATACCAATGAATGTGGTCTGACGACTCTATGTGGAGTGAATTAGATTTCATCTGTAATGAAAGCTAATGTTTTATTAATTAATTCTAACCTATGATAGACACTTTCTCAGTTTGCAAAGTCATTAGGGACTACGTCACGATTAGCTGATTTAATGTTTGACCTGCAGAATTAAACTCAATGCAAAAATTTATTTATTTGTTACGTCTTTGTTTTTATTTGAATAAATATAGGCTGGTGAGAAGAAAACTAGAATAGCCTGTTTTTCTTCTTACGGGTAATTCTAGGTTGGCCTTAGATACCTTTTTTGTGGAAAAGTTCAAAAACGGGAATTTCAGGCTATTGTAACTGATTACGGACTATACTTTTCCGTTCCGGATTCCCTTTGCGTTTCGGGCTTTTATGCATGGACCACACTTCAGACACAGATGCACTATGGGACGAAAGGTAATCGGGTGAAAAATAGTCTTATTTGCTGTTCAGCTTAATGCTTTCTTGGTCAGTAGTGCCTCAGAGCTTAGAGAGAGGGAAAGATGACAACTATACACACATACGCACGCACTCACACTGTGTTAAGAGGGAACAGATTTAATTCAGATAGATGAAAGTAACTTGCCGCGTCCCCCCTCACTGGCTTTTTTATTTTTTGCCCAACTCCCTTGACTCCAAGATGCAGAAGTTCCGCTTTCTCCACAATGAAGCAAAATATTGCATAAAATTGGATGTAATTTTCCTTCGAAATATAGATCACTGAATTAGATGGTCTGAACCAGATACTTCCTCGTGATTACGAGCAGTATATTTTCAGCAAGAAGAGGGCAACATTAACGCGTGATGCAATTTACATTGGTGTCTGCAACTATGAAAAACGCACGGAATTTAAAGCAATTAATCGTGCGGGAACTGGTTACGTGCGGCAAATGGTACAGACTTTCTATTGGAGGCTCTGTATGATGGCACCTTTGGATTGTTCAAATGATCTTGGTCTAATTCATTCGGTACAGACTTTGCAAACTATCATGGAGGATGCAGTGACATCAGTTGAAGTAAATGTATTTGAAAAGGGAATAAAATGTGTTATGCCTGAGTAGGATTGTTTCAGTGATTTAGAAACTGCCGTGCAATCTTTCTGATGAGGAAAACAGACGTGATCTCAATAATTGTGTTCCAATTAAAGAAACAAAAAAAAATCACTCATCATCATACAGTTTTCTTTATGTATTTGGCAGGAAGAATCCATGATTTTCAACGTGTGCAAATTTGATGAAATTATAAATATTTGGCTGTTTTTTATTGTCAGTTAGTGGCAGGGTTCCTTTTCCCATACTTTTCTTCGTAAAATTCTTACTTATGGAACTAAAAATAGCGCAAGGAAATGCATACCAACCTATAAAGTGTTTTGTGATTTTGGATTCGTTGAATCAATCGGTATGTACAATTTACAGATGTTACATAAGTTAAATACTCCAAGATTTCACAAGCGATCATCCTTAAAGTTGTTTCTTTACGTGTGTCTTTATTTTAAAACAATGATCCGTTTGATTTTTTTTCTTGGAAAATTGCATTTAGATGCTTTAGAATTAATTAGATATAAGTTATATTTTATTCGTCACCATCATTATATTTTTCTGACATACCAAGTGGAAGTGTTACAGTATATCTTAACAATCGTTCATACTATTTCCACGGAATTGTTGTAATTAACCAAAAATGACCTGTTTATTGAATGACAAAACTTGCAAACAAAAGCTTCAGAAGTGAAGAAAAGGATTTGCTAATTACTAGGTGTACTTATTCTTGTAATGACAATTCTCCAACGCTGTAATGAATATCCAGGTTGGAAGTTGATGTGCATCAAAATTTTGCAGATAAGGTATGTCAGAGTGTTTGAAAGCTATTCATGTTATGTAACAAATGTTCTTGCAAGCTATCCACTTGAAAACATCCCAAAGTGTACATTTTGTGGACAAAGCAATAGCTATATTACTTTATGTATTAATACTTTCTCTGGTATGGTAGAGCTTCATCTCACTGATCGACTTTATAAATCCCATCCTTTGAATTTCAATGAAGCTGTATATTACAATGAATTTAATTTCATATTCCGTCGCGGGAAAATGAACTTTTTTGGATATGGCATACGGAAAACTTAATACCTGACCAGTGGCGGCGCGAGTGGGGGGTCAGGGCAATTGCCCCCTGTAGTAGGTCAAGGGGGGACGCCGTCGGGAGCTTTTTTGACACACACATCTAAGCTTCCGGTTTCAGGACTGAGATGGGGGTGGGGGGTGGAGGTTGGCAACTGACATAAAAACTGTTCTCTGTGGCAAAGTAGGGGCGCCACTAAAGAACATTGCCCCCGGGCGCCTCAAACCCTCTCGCCGGCACTGTACCTGACGGCCTCAGCTTATTCATATTATATATCAAACTTATTCATTCCTCTGCTTAGTAAAAAAAAAAACAAATAAACAACAAAATAAAAGGAAACAAAATAAAACGCTCATGTAATATTTAAAAACACACAAGGACATTACAATGTTATCGCACACATGTCATGGTTTATTGGCTGACATGGCGGAGACTTATGATTTAGGTCATATCAGGAATTTGTCATATAGAAATAGGATATTTGAATCTTGAACTTAAATGATAGTCTGAACTTGTCTCATCAGTTAAACAGGCGCTTTGCAGGATGATAATATTATAGGAAGCTAATATACGCCATTCAGTTGAAGAAAAAGAGACATAGATACTGTGTACATTATAGACGGTAATTACCTTTGTAATGACCTGATGAAGGCAAATTAATATTTCTTATTTTTTTATCCAGGTTTTCTGTAGGTATGGACAACTTTTTGCTGAGTAGAGGAGTTTCACAAGAAATTGTAAAGCAGACGAGAGATGAGAAATTTAGATACTTTTCACTTTTTGTTCTGTTACTGAAGAAAATCGTTAGTAATTCTTCTCAGATTTATTCTGGAGCTTTGATAACCAGTAAAAAATGTCCCTTACATTCAATAGAAAAAGCATCATCAAAGCCTACAATGGAAATTTAAATGTTTATTGAGTTAGGTTTGGCATTTGCCTGGGATAAAAAAAAAATCAGGTGTGATTCCACCAGTTCCGAAAAAGTCACTTGCACTAAAATTACAGTCATTTAATTACAAATCAACTATTTCCAGAAAGTGCAACATAACCTATGCTGATGTTTTGATATGTTATGTTCAAGTTAGTGATGTTATGTTCAAGTTAGTGCCTAACATAAGTACCATATTCTTAGTACATCTAAACTTATAACTAATGCACTGGATTTCATTTTTAAAATGTTTTGTTTACCTTTATTATTTTCTATACCTTTTCTAGAGTTTAACATTTTTGCCTTTTATCGTGTATCTTGTAAGGATATATGTTTACGATCATCTGAAAGTCTTTGTCTTACTAAAGAGTTTTGCAATATTTATACACCCACCATAAGGTAGAACGTATAATGTTAAGATGTTTTCCGTTCCTCTATCTGTCTGTTATCAATTTCGTTACTGCACAATAACTTTAGTTGTCCACCACCAACAGTTACCAAACTTTGTGGATGCCTTGCACTTTCGGTATGGAAGAATGCATCATTTTCGGGTTAAAAAGATAAAGGTCAAGATCACTTACTGAAACAAGAAAAATGGTTTCCGCACAATAACAATAGTTCTACTAACAGACCTGGCCCAAACTTTTGGATCGTTTCACTTAGAGTAAGGAAGAAGTCTATTGATTTTGAGGTAAATGTCAAGGTCATTCTGACTGAAAGAAGAAAAATGTTTGTGTGCAAACATTTCAGTTACCTACAACGAGGAGTATTACATATTGGGCGGGTGTGTCATGTGCCGTTTACGGCAGTCTTCTTGGCTTCATATTTTTAGAACTTTACTTGTGATCAGCACTATATAGCCATGATTGTGCACACGTGCTATTAAACTCCATCCTACCTGCCTACCTACCTACCTACCTACATACATATCATCAAATATGTAGAAAATAGGGGAAACAAATAAGAAACGTAATCAACTTAGTAATTGCAAAAGAGAAGCTCTTTATGATCATTCCACTAGTCTTAACAAATAATGGCTACTTGGCTACTATTAGTGATATCTGGATTAAGTAATTTAGTTATAAAAATGCCAATTTAGTCCCCCCCCCCAAAAAAAAAAAAAAAAAAAAAATCATCACCATCCACCGGCAATTATCATTTAACATACAACTGACACATACACATAGGTTTTACTCAATACTAAACTGGTCTAAAATCATTAAAATATCGAAAACCATACGTTTCATAATATTATATTTAGGAATAGTATACATATCATAAGTTGTGCCTTGTTGTGTAGCGGTAGAAACAAACGTAATTGTTTCACATTTTGCTGCATATAAGACAAAGAATTCTCTTATTTCAGGAAACAACTAGATGTGTAAACACCCCAGATGATTTTTCAATAAAGTTTCAATATTTTTGTTCATATTTGCTAACTTGAGTCTAATACTACTACTACTTTACATATGTATAATCAGTTATTTGTTCAGTCTATAATTAGTTTGCATCCGACTCTGTCTTACATGCAAATGTCATAACCCATTGCCTAATACCGACTCTGTCTCGCATGCAAATGTCATACCCCATTGCCTAGGGGTGAAACGATACACCTGTGCCGCGTATCGATACGATTCACGATACACAGCCTACGATGCGATACATTATCGATACACATATCAACTTGATGGTCTTTTCATCTTTAGAAGGTCCGTCAGTTGTAAGTGGTGCCCTTGTATGCGTGTTGACATATTGGTTATATTTCCTGTATGCAGATTACAGAGAGCCAGAGACGTACCATCTGCTTATATGCCATTCTCATCCATGACAAGATAACAAAAGTACTTTCAAACAGACTACCTGTTAGTTGTCAGTGTTTTTAATTCAACCGTTTAGGCCATTTCATGCTGCTCCTCTTTATTGTATGCATGACTCATCTTCGCCACCACTCCCTTTGTTTTGCACTGAATGAATGCTGTTACGGAATCATACCTTTTTACCTTTTTATAATGATTTAATTTACTAATTTATGATCTCTGTTTTTATTCTAAATAGCGGTTAGCATATCAGTATAGATACAACTAATGCTCGATCAATAAGTGGTCACATGATCAATTGCGCGGGAAATGAAGTCGACCTGGCTTTGTACTTTTTGGAAATCAACATTGAAAGGTCACTTTCCATACTACAATAACATTATGTTTACTCTTTAAGATTTTAGTACACTAGACCTTTTGGTAAATGACGCGTAACCTAGTTCCTGATTGGGTCTTAGAGGGTTGTGTTATTTTGAAATACCATATTATTAAAGACGGAGAAAGGATATTCCCTTTTAATTCTGCGCACTTAGTAAAGATATATAGGGAATAATCTTAGGAATTATCATTCTTTACAATTGCTTGAATGAAGAGAGGTTACTGAAATTATTCAGTTCAGTGTGGAATTTATTTAATTAGTAATTCATCTGAATTACTATACAGCTCCGTGGAATTATCGGACATTATTCTAAAACTTGTGAGATTCCAGACTTGCAAGGATTATTTTGGATTTTATCAGAACTTGTCAGCTTCAACACAGTACAGGTTATTTTTTCATTCGGAATACCACATCCGGATTATTTGGATTAACATCAGGAAGTGAACTTTAAAACAATTTAGGACTTTTTAGGATATTCTATACTGTAAGTTATTTTAATTCTTTCACTTTGATTGTTTGTTGAATTATTTTAATTCTTTTAATATTTTAGGAAATTAAAGTTTTGCATTTTAATCTTGAAAGCTTGTTTGTGTCTTTTATTCTGTTACATTACCCCTAGAGTTGTAACAATGCTTTAAAAACATCTTATTACCAATTTCATGTCTTCACTTAAACTTTAAAGACATTGCGGTGTTATCTTCAAAACAGAATAGTTCAGTTTCCTCGTGCAAGGAAAATCTCATATAGAACAAGTCCTTGTGTGGTAGCGGAGATGACTAACACCCAAATCTATCACAATTTACCCCTCAAGATGAAAAACAACTGCCGCGACAACATGAATTCCCCATCTGTAAACAATGTACATATGTACACACGGTGACAAATTCGTGTGGTTTGAAATCTGCCCCCTATTTGATACGAAGCAACAGAAAAACTTCGCGTAAAAGTGGTTATTAAATGATGAGTAAAGTTCTTCATCTTACATGGGGAACAAATCAAGAATGTCTCCTTTATGCTCAACATGCAGACGGAATAAACTAATTAGCATTGAATCGGTGAGGGGGGAGGGGAGAGCAGATTTCGAACCACTTCATCTTGTGTTAATTTGTAGAAGGCAAGTGGGTGTTGTCAATAGTTTTGTCTTTTTTACTGAAAAAATGAGTGCCTGTGCCAGAGACGGCTGTCTCAGATGAATTCTCAAGTTAAAGAAAAAAAAATCAAACGGCTAATAATTATTCATGACTGCTGACAATTAAAGTTAGTTGTATATGGTAAGTATCGTTTTGTATCGATTCTTCACCTATTGTATCGATATGTGTATCGATATGGCAAAAGTATCGATGCATCGATATATCGAGGAATCGTTTCGCCCCTACCATTGTCTAATACGGACGCTGTCTCACATGCAAATTTTATATCCCATTGCATAATACCGACTCTGTCTCACATGCAAATTTCATATCCCATTGCCTAATAAAGACGCTGTCTCACATGCAAATATCATACCCCATTGCCTAATACCGACTCTGTCTCGCATGCAAATGTCAAATCCCATGGCATAATACAATGTAATAGAATTTATGCCTATATTCTAGTTACACTTCAAAGGCTGACATATGTCTCTTTACTATTTAACAAATGAACACATAGATAGTCAGGCATACAACGGGTATAATCACATGGAGGTAGTAGTACATGTACATAGTATTTTCAAAAGTGTCACTTTTAATTTTTTTTTAGCTCATCCATTAAGTTACATGATTAGTTTGTACATGTACTCTCCGTTTTATTTTACACAAACACTTGATACCTACATATAGTGAAACCAAAACTATCCTGTATCAAATGTTGATCCACTTTCTGTAGCAGTATTTTAAAAATGTGCTATTATCAGTGATTAACAATATAGCTGTAATATAATTAATGCAAAAATTTAACAGATTTTTTTGTTTATCCTCAGGTTTTCATGACTGTAGGTAATGATGGTCATCTTCTCCTACATCATAAAAGGTAGTTACATCATTGTTTTAATTTGATAGGATGTGGTTATAGATCTTTACCAACATTTTTACATTTTTAACCTGAGAAAGAAAGGTGTTTAATATACTAAACTGTTGCACACCAACTTGTCTTTCTCTTTCTCCAGTAGTCTCCCTCAGGACTTGTGCTTTTTTATTTCAGATTGATGAAGAAAGTGTTAAATTGATGACAGAGGATGAACTGAAATCATTTATCACAAAGTACGGAGACCGATATGCACTTAGATCGTTCGTAGCCAGCAAAATTAAGCGAAAAGGACTGGAAAAAATGAATCTTCTGGAAAAACTAAGATACAAGCTGCAGAAGAAAAACTGTGAGGAATCTGAGCCAAGTTCTTCGCATGAAGTGTCCTATTCTACCTGCTCAAAACATCTGCAAAGAACGCCATGAGAAATGATCGATCAATTGAAATTGGATTAATGTTATATGACACACAGAAGCAGCTGTATGCCCATGTTGGGGCGAAAAAAAGAGGTTAAAGTTCTAAAGTTCAAGAGAACCTGCTTTAGAAGGCAAAGCATATCTTCTTCCGAGATGAATATTTTTCATTTGGCACAGAAAGTTAAGTTTGATGGGACTAGTCAGGTTTATTTATCAATGTCGGAAAACCATTGAAAAATTACACATGAATAAACAGTACAACTGATACAAAGAAAACTTAAACTGTATGTATTTACAGGTATAACTATTTTTAAATATATGCTTATACTAGTTTCCTCATACGGAAAATATTAAGGTAAGTATCGTGCGTCAGTCGAAAATATCGAATTTTAGTTATTTCGTAAAAGTATAATTTTAGCTAGAGATATTAGCAATGGGTGCATTACAAAGGACCATCACTCACTACAATTTGCTCCTTAGAATTAGGGCCTTAAAACATCTATTGGGAAAGAAAGTTAGAAGAAGATTGGCAATTCTGAGGCAAAGATTCCTCTAAATGATGCAATAGATGAATCAATACAATCAAACTCCCAAGTAAAGATATGAAGTCGATCAACAAGTGCAATAACTCTTCGCAAAGGAGAAGAGAGGCAACCCATAAAAGGCACATCTAGGTTTATGAAACAAATTACATCAGAATATATTGAATAGTTCCTAAGCTATGCTGATTGCATAACAACATCGCATGTAAAGATATTAGGTTGATGCACAATGATCATAACTTTGGCCAAAATGGTGTTGATCAAACCCATACAAAGCACATCAAATATATTTAAAACTACATACGAGCTTATATGTTTAAACAAAGAAAAACACATTTTCAGAGGAACTGGGCTGTAAAAATATATCTTATATCTTATTACCAAGATAGAACGTTTGAGGAACTAATTAGAGAACTTTATGACAGAGAATAGCACGTGAACACTGCTATCACTGATTTGGATCAACCATTCAAATTACTGAAGTACAAAATGATATCAACTAGTTGAACAATAATTCATGTGCAAAGGACTCAACAGCTCATCAGATGGTAAATTATGGAAGCTCTGTTCCCATATTACCGATCACAAAAACTCTTTAAGGAAGCTATGACGACTGGAATGTTTCGAATAATTAAGGCCTTTGGTATTAATGCCAACTCCCTCATCCCGACCTCACACACACACACCCAAACACAAATACACACCAATGAATATTATCCCCCTACAAACAAGGTTCGCAATGATACCCACCCAACTTTTTGGGAATCACTTTGACTTCCTCCATGGATGGGGAAACTATTTACAGCCGTCACTAATAGAAAAAAGCACAGAGATGAGCTTTCAAAAGAGACGAAGAAAATTGGCAATCTGTTTATTCTATTTAAAAAAATCCAAACTTAATTTAGAAATATTTCAATAATACAAAATCTCTCATTTGTGACTGTAAAATTTGATTTAGATACATATGTATGTACCAGATCATACTCGCTTGAATTATACAAAAATGACTTTAACCATGCTGACTTAATTATATGTGGTAATTGGAATAATGTTTTCACACAATCTGATAACAAGATGAGAATAAACAGAACTCACTGCTTATCTCAAAATGTAATAAATAAATGCTTATCTCAAAATGTAATAAATAATTCTCTTCAAAGCAACGATCTTAATAGACATCTGGCGAATAAAACATCCCACAGATAGGCGTATTGCATGGGGACAATTTAATCCTGATTGTGTCCATTAGATTATTTTATAGTATTAAATTCCAATGCTTGTGTTGTAGATTGTGATGTATGTAATGGAATATCCAAAGCACATTCATTGGTTTAATTCAGTTTAAATTACATTTGGATTCCAAAATGCCATGACATAGAAAATTGAATTGTTCTTATTTATCAGACTAAGATTATTTAATGGAAATTATCAATAAATAAAAGAACAGGAAACATCAAGGATTAAAGATTCAAATGAGACAACATTTGTTGTATCCCCGATTTTGGGACAGGATCGAACTATATGACAGCGTAGCAAGAATAAAATACTCAACCAGAGAAAGAAAGAACAATTCATTGACACTTAAGGAAATTATGAACAAAGTTGTAAGCTATTTCGAATTTATTTTTGGAACTATCGATGAATATACACGAAATATAATTCAAACTGAATTAGATAACAGACATATTACTGAAAATGGTATAAAAAAACAAAACAGACAAAATGCACCTTGAAGAGCACATTAAGTATCTCAAAAATCATTATCAAAGCTGAATTTCTGTTGATAATTATGTGAACAGAAAAGAAGCACTATTTTTCTTGCTGATTATCAAGACGTTATTAGATACACAGAGTGGTTAACAAATGAATGGTATGAAAAATAATAAAGCGTCTGAATTAGGGGGATTCCTTATCGAATTTTATACAGTTTTCTGCTGTAAAACTGCTGTACTAAGATTTACGCTAGTGTGTTATTAGTCTTATCCCATATAAAGATAAAGATACTACATGGTTTTAACAAAATGAAAATTTCTTGCACTATTAAATTGTGACTACAAATTAGCTTCAAAATGCATTTCATTATGCATCGAAAACAGCTTTCAAAATTTTACAAAATTAAGATTAATCAAGGTTCATCGGAGGTACATATCTATCTATCTATCTATCTATCTATCTATCTATCTATCTATCTATCTATCTATCTATCTATATATATATATATATATATATATATATATATATATATATATACATACATACAGATAGATAGATAGATAAAGGGAGAATAAGTATATTATATGTTAATGTCTAGTTAGATAATTAAAATTTATCAAGGCTTTTGTTTTTTGTATTCTTTGTTTTGTTTATTTTTTTTTTGTGTGTTTTTTTTTTTTATTTTTTGTTCTTCTTGATTTTGAGAAGCTTTTGATA
The DNA here is from genome assembly GCA_029931535.1 of Margaritifera margaritifera. Lineage (NCBI taxonomy): Eukaryota > Metazoa > Mollusca > Bivalvia > Unionida > Margaritiferidae > Margaritifera > Margaritifera margaritifera. The sequence goes on along the minus strand of JAQPZY010000888.1, from coordinate 609,245 downwards.
GTGTTGATCATATGTATCTTAAGAAAGTACTATCATATTTTGGGTTTGGAAATTATTTACTGAAATGGAATGGAGTTTTCTATACTGACGCTAGCTCTTGTATCATGCATAATAATCAAAGATAAACAAAAATAAATCCTCAGTCGAAGAAGAATTACGTCAATCCTGTACATTATCTGCCTTTTTAATCGCATTATCTGTATAAACTTTATTATTAGTTGTGAAGAGGCATCCTGATATCTCTGGTATAGATATTCTATTACACTGAGTTTTGTTTAGATCAATTTGCTGATGCCACTCAGCTTTTCCTGCAACCGTGGAGCATGGATTTGAATGCTACGTTGACTGTTTTGCAGAAATTCGAATCATAAATTTTGATACATTAGAATGTTTCAAACTTGACCCTCTGAACAAATCCAATCCTGAACTTCCATTTACTAAGAACGTTATCAAAGTATGGTGTGGGTGTAAGTACGTGAATGTTGTAACAAACAGTATTCAGTATGAAATAGTATTAAACAATTCCCACATAATGATACCGTTGTGTATAATAATTACTTTACGATTGGTATTGTTTTTTTGTTGTGATATTTTGGAAGAAAACAAAATTGTCTTTAATGAATTATTTTAACATTTTCATATCAATGCTGACTTTGTTATATACTATGGATTATTTAGTGCAATACAACATCAACCGATCAATCAGTCTCAAAAGAAATATGTGTACAGACATATCCGCCTGTTTCCTCAAACATTACATTTTAGATGGGTGCTAGATCCCATCCGAGGGACATGTGCCCAAAAAGAGGGTCGACATATATAATAGAAAGGATATTTGTGGAAGATATGTTAAAACAGTTAGTTACGAATGAATCCGTCCTATTTACCTTAGAGTCGGTATTTTCAAATTTTCATTTTGAACAGTACATGTCATTTATATCACAGAGAACTGTGTTGAGTGACTGTGATCGGATCTAACTTCAACCTCGGTAACCATAAGGAGATTACAAAACATTTGTATGTAAATTTAATGAATATCAAACTTAGCAAACATGAATCATCTGAATCAAAAATGGGCACATATTTTTGATGATATTTCTACAGACACCACATACTGTTAACAATTATGATCGAAAAAACAAATCTCAAACTTTCAGATCAAATTTATTCACAGTATTGTACAATGCAACAAAATTTATGCATACAATGTCAAGGGTGGGTACAAGTCTGTTCTAGTTTGTCAAAAACAACAAGGTTCTTTAGATCACATGTTTTGGCATTCTAATCTAGTAAACTGTTGCTGGAAAAAATAAAATATTTTATAACAGCTAAAATGGATCTAGCACTTACTCCGACTCAGAAGAATGTGTGTCTCTCTATTGAAGCAGGTATGAACAAACCTTTGGACCACGTATGTAGTGCAGCCATTTTTGTTAAAATCAAACGATGGTTATTCATGTTGATTCATGTAAAATATTTTGGATAAAAAAGAGACGAAAGTGTGAACATTATATGTCACTTATTAATTATTAACTTCATGCCTAAGTGGAAAAAGGGGTAATTTTTATCTTTACAATATCTTAGAAAAATTGTGGTTACTCTTTATATATTTCTCTTTTTTTCTTTTTCTTTTAACTTTTCTTCTTCTTTCCTTTTTTTCTTCTTTCATTTTCTTGAGTTTGCTTTTGTTTTTTGTTTTTTTTTGCATGGACAACTAAAATATACTGAAAAGCCCACTTAATGCTACATTCTAATATGAAAATATAGCAACTGAAATTTCTAAGATAGTCATTATTACATATAAAGAAATCGTTACGCTAAATGTTGCTATAACCGTCGTATTGGCAAAATTCATCATACTCACTCATGTCGGTATATATTTTAATTCAGCTGTTCCAATGAACAAATTAGAATCGTGGATCTATTAAAAAAAGTACAGAAATATGAGTTTTACTCTGAAAGATTAACTAATGCTATTCTAAACATTTCCAACAAAGCTGAAAGCGTTCGAGTCTAATTGCTAATCCAACGCCCTGCCATGTCAGTTTGAAAAAGGTACGAATGACAGCTATTGAGTTGGTAGGTAGACATATCCGATAAATAGTCTATGAAATTGTATGTATTATTTCATCTTCATTAGAAAACCAGAAAATAAGATTTTTTCCTTTGTATGAGGCCTTACAAGTAACTAAATATAAACATTTAAAGGGGTTAAGGCTATCTCAGGCCAAGAACAAACTATTTGTAAGCCAGTTTGCACGAACCTGTGCATATCATAACAGCTGTTCCATACATTCTACTACCGTCTTTCTGATTTACTACTTAGAACTAAATATGCAATTCCTGACCCATAAAATACCAGATTTATTACCGTTAGATCAACAGTGGATACGACATTATTATTATTAATATTATTATTATTATAACAATCCTTATTTTAATAGTATCCTTTCTTTAATTTGCTCATCTATAATGTGAGTGTGATTTTATGTGATCTAGATTTATGATATCGATTATAGATTTTGATCTTGAAAAGATAAAATGTCTACAGATACATAATCTATTTTATCAAACAAGTAGTACCTACTGAGATTCATCCTTTTAAAGGAAATTGAGATATTTTACACCGAATTGGTTCTTAATCTTAAAAGGGAAAGATAAAAGAATAACGGATCTTTTGATATACGGGGAAAGCGTCAATAGATAGCTTGCTGAATTTCAAATATCGAAGATTCAATTCAGAAGTACTAAAGTACTCATAGTTATATTGCCATCTATTGATGTACAGGGTTGTCTTCTACGCAATGTTTACGCTGTAAATGGCACTTTTTACGCCAAATGACAAAACAAAACAGAACAAAACTTTAATTTTTTATTTTAATCTCAGACAAAACAACAATAAAGTCCATATGGTTACTAAGTGGTGGTGACCAATTGTGTTGATAATATATTTTGAATATGTAGCACTTTATGAATGCAAACGGAAAACATGTACATGTAATATTTGGTAAAAAAATGAGAGAAACATATCATTCCTCATTCACATTTATATTTCAAAGTGTTAAGCTTTACAATCTTAAATTCGTGATGTACATTACCATGACAGATATGTAGCAAATTCATATGGAAGAACAATGAAACATTATATAAGCTTTAGCATCATATAATATTGTTGGGTTTTTGTTGTTGTTGGTGGTGTGTTTTTTTTTTTTTGGTTTTTTTTTTTGGGGGGGGTTTTAACGAGGTTAAAGGTCATTTCAGCGAGTAGAAAAAAACCTGAGATATCGCTATTGCTATAGAATCAACTGTGCAACTTTTTTCATTATAATTTTCACGAAGTTTGATAATTTTACATGTGTGTAGAAATTACCTATTTGAAAGCAGTTCTATAAATTTAAAAACATTTGTTCTAATATAAAAATAAGGTTTCAAAAGTTCAGATATTTCATTTGAAAAGAATGAGCAGATAAACAAATATTCATATACATTTGCTGCCATGATGTAGTATGTTTTCCCAACGCCATACCTCATCTGCTAGTCTGCGTATACTCGTTCTAAATTTGAGCAAAAGTAAATATGTATTACAATGTAGAGATAATAAATAATCTTCAAAATTCAAGTCCTGTTTAAAATGGGAATAATTAACACCTTTGGATAAAGTAGCGATATTGTTGCATTACACTGGACAATTCTAGCCTTTGTTGCTTGGGATTACTTATATAGTCCTGATAAAACAGATCGATTCTTCCAAGAGAAATCAAAATATTTTTGACACTGAATCCATTAGTAATTGGGATCTATGTTTGGTTTGTTACATTATATGGTATATTTCTTTTAAATAGTAGATTTGTTTCCATTTATAATTGAGTACCAAAATACAATCATACGAGATTTAATGCAACATTCATTGGCTTTCTGAAGTTAAAAATGCAACATATAACTATTGGGTACACAAACAATTAAACACAGCAGACAAAATCAATTATGAATTCGTCTTTCTTCTTATATTATTTTAGGCGAAGATATTTTATATCCAATTTGTTTCTTTGATTGACTTTCTATCCATTATATCTGATCTGGTAGTGTCCCTTTTTGATCCTCTACTTTCACTTTGAAAACTATACGGGGGGGGGGGGGTGGATGCGGTCACACTGACCTTCCGAACAAATATCCTAGTTGAAGCCCTGAATATTCATGCATTATTTAATTTATCCAATTGTTAATGAAAAGAAAAGCTATGCGGCTGGGCATTAACTTAGTGTAAGTGTAAGTTTTACCGGTGATCCTAGAATTATGTCATCTAGATGACGTAATCAAATAACACCTACCTATTGAAATGTTGTATTGTCCCAGCAATTTTTGGAAGCTTCCCATGTGTCTTTGCGTGCATTTCATAAAATAATGTATTTCGTTTGTTCAATGTCGGCAGAAAGAACGAGTTTAATATGATCCAGGCATGATATGATACATGGCTATTTCGGGGACAGAAGAATATGATATGATACAGCGATACGTCGAGGAAGTAACATCATGATATGATACAGGGATACATCAGGGATGTAATAACATTATATGACATAGGGATAGGTCAGATACGTTAGACCATGATATGATAGAGGGATACGCCTGTGACGTAAGTACATGAATTGATACATGGATAAGTCAGGATGTGAAACAGGGATACTTTGGAGACTATGACCAGGATATGAAACAGGTATACGTCGGACGTAAGAAAATGATATAATACAAGGATAGATTGAGGACTTAAGAACCTGATATGATACAGAGATACGTCAGGGACGTAATATCATTATATGATACAGGGATACGTCGGGGACGGAAGACCATAATATGATACAGGGATACGTCGAGGACGTAAGGCCATGATATGGCACATGATTGCGTCGGGAGCGTAAGGCTATGATATTATACAGGGATACGTGGGGTCGTACGGGCATGATATGACACATGGATACCTCAGGGCCGTAAAACCATGATGTGACACAGGGATACGTCAGAGAATTAGGACGATGATATTGCAAAGGAATATGTCGGAATCGTAGGGGCATAATATAACGGAGCTATGCGTCGGGGACGTAAGACGGGGAAATGAGACCGTGATTGGATACAGGAATATGTCGGGAACCTAAGACCTTGATGTGATACAGGGATACGTCGGGTACCATGACATTCTTACGCCATTTAAAACCAGATCTTTCCCCGAACTCGGAATGAAGAACAAAAGTTTGAGAGGTTCATTTGTGCATATTTTAACACTCATTTCTTACACCTTCTTTATTTTTGCAGCTATACATGGTAAATTGAATTTCAGTCACCTCACATAAAACATGTTAGACATAGACAACAGTTTCTGAGTCTCGAGTTTCCGCCCATTCGTTTATATACAACCAACAATTTTTGGAATTTCCTAAAAGATGCGTAAAGTGAAGAATCTCTAAAAATTGTTGTTCAGAGAGGAGAGAATTAAATTTATTGTTTTTTTACGAGTTGTGCTAATTTTAACTGGTGTATGTACCTCTAAGCAACACGCATAAAAATGTCCTAGTCGTTTTAAGTCCCTTATATATCAAAACTAAGTAGCCAAACTTGCTTTCCATTAATTTTGTCTCATTGTAAACAATTCTTTTGTGGATTAACGTTTAATAAGTCAACATTATATGCTCTATATCATACTAGAATCTCAAAGCAAGGCAACCTATATGCAAACAAAATATTCAAGTTACCATAAAATGCTCTTTGGTATACACAATAAAAAGACTAAATATATCATGTTGATTTAATATGTCTGCACATTGTTGTTTTGATAACAGTTAGAACATAGGGATCGTAAACGCATGTATTCGCTGTGGGCAAACGTTTGTGCAGGCTCGATAAAAGAAGCTGAGCATGTCCGAAGATTGTTTTTAATTTTTTTTTTTTGTATATGATTAATTACTATTGATCGATTAGAATGAATAAATTATCGACAAACTACCAACAACAACAACAGCAACAGCAACAACAACAAAAGAATATGATTAATATACGAACGAAGCAAACACTTTAGCGTCACCAGCAATGTACGGTTTACATCACAAAATCGCATGCGTACAACTCTTTTTAACCGGTTCATATATGTAAGAAGATATGTAATATGCTAAGCATCTACATAGTATTCAAAAACCTTGAAATGAAATATCAAATTGACTTATCTATTTTATACATGTGATAGTAATGGCAATCTTTTGATATATTTTTGTTGCTTGATTTAAAATGTATCGTCTGTAATATAAATATTTCTCTTTACGTGACATTACAGATTTATGGTGTTTTGTTGATTTTCTTCCCCGAATTCATATTTTCATATCACTGTCTTTTCGGTGTAAAAAATAAATATGAGAATTTACTTTTTTAAGGAGCATTTAGACGGTGATCGGGATGTTACCATTACGAGCATCTTTACAAATATGGTGCATCCAGAGAGATAGACACAAAACTGGGGAGAGGGAATGTATTTGATTGATCAGATACATTCGCTACTAGGGGATAAAACGGAAACAAAACAACTACCCGACTTCAGTTGCTCTCAGTGTAGACCTTTTGATTTTAGTCATTAAATGAAGGAAGTAACCTCGAGCAACTTATAACTTCATCCTAAGGTAACTCAAGACATAACTCAAGATATAACTCTGAATAAACTTTACACATAGCTACATTCCACGTGAAAGCAATGCCTACATTCCTTGATTGCAGCTCACTCTCTGCGGTGTAGTGAGCGGTTTCATAGTTCAGCAATAACTGAAGTGATCAATTCACTTTTATTTATCCTCAGTAGACAGACTTTGTTTCATATGAAGAAAACACTAGATCATTACAATTCGTGCGATAGAAAACATACAATCGAATGAGGAACATGAACACAAAATAAATTAAAACAGATTTGAAAAATACATTCAATAATATCAATTAAAGAATAACATGTAACAGCTCTGTAAATTAGGTGTTTACAGTATACCTAAATTGCTCATTGAGTTCTAAGATCATTATCTCCATAAAGATTCAACTTTATTGCGTAGAGTCTCTATTGTAAAATAAAATCACATTAAGATTAAAAAATGAAGAAAATTATATTTTTAACATTAATACTTAAGACTACATAGAGGACTTTACATACATACCAACAATGGTATCTTTGTCACAACCTTTCACTTTTTCTAGAGATATTTATAGTTTAAAATGGGATTTGAATCATATAAATACTTCAGTAGTAATTATATAGTAGCCATAACAACTGAAAATTGTTGTACCTGTCCCCTCTGTGTATTTTTGTCTTCACTAACGAACAAGGTAAGAACATTTCAGGAAATGCCTAATACAAAAACTGCATCAGTTTCAAACAATTACTAGATGCATAACACTCTAAATTTAACCCTAAAAAGTGTTAAACGTTCATTGGTGAATGTATTGTAGTAGGGATGTATTAATACGGTGCAAAAATGGAGACACAAAATGGCATCATTAGGATATAACAAAAATTCTTCTATTTCTTTTGGTTCCAAAATATATGAATAGAAAACGTCAATAATTTTGACATTCTTACTGGTAGCGGAGACATCTATAACACAGATATTTCTGCTCTTAGCACTCAGCACTCAACCACTCATTAGTCATTACAAAAATTGAATAATAAAAAGGCATAATGTAAGAATACCATACATTCAATGGAATTCGCAGTTTTTGGTGGTGGATCATACCAAATTTGCCATCGTGAAAGCTAATTAATCGGTTTGAAAGTATCGCCAATGATTTTCTTATGAAAGTTATGAATGCGAAAAAATTTGAACAGGTTTTTAAGAATCAGTTAGTTAATAATGGAGATGTAAGTCAATACAAAGTCTAAATTCGTATTGCAAATCGTATATATTTAGCAGCAAACGCAACAGGAAGTTTAGTTTCAAGTTTAAAAAACTGAACAACAAGGTCTTTTATTTTCCAATAATAAAAGGTCTCAATATACGTCCTAAAGTGAGTCGAAAAGTATTAAATTAAAGAATGCCATCATAAAATAATAACAAAATGGGCGTTACGTTTAGATTATTTAAATTCATTTCGTGTCCCACAGAAAACTAGACGTTATTAGTTCATAACATCAGAAGAGGACTACTTATGTATTCATGCGCCCTTCTTCTGCGCTTTAACAATGTTTAAAATATATCGCTGTTCTTTATTTCTTGAGATTCGTTATTATTATTATAACTGTTTGTAATGTAAGAATCGAATTTTATATTTTACGGAATTCATAAAGTCATAAATTGTTAACACACTATGCACGTGTGTAATCGATTTTCAAGCTTCATGACTTTATTAAATCCTGTAAAATATAAAGTTCAGTTCTTAATTATCGTTTCCTTTTCTGAAAAAGAAATCTTATAATGCATCAACTAGTTTTTCTTGGTTTGATAATTTAAAAAAATGAAAGTTACATAAAAAAAGGTTTAACTATTTAAGACCTTATAAATCATTTTCATAAATATGGGATGATATCACACGAAATTCGTCCCTGGCCTTTGAAACGTTACCATTATCAATGAGTCAACGTTGGTTGACAATATGAGGCTTAAGTGCATCATATGCCATTAAAGTGAGTAAAAGTGACTGGTGTCTCGTATGGGGACTGGATGCGACCAACTCCACCTACGGGTTCGCGTTCGACAGATCCTGCACTGAGCAACACAGTTTGGATATACTTCGAGATTTCGCGAACCGCAAAAATCGCCGAGCTGAGACCCAGCAAGCCGGTGATACAGGTCATAACTTTCGGTAAGACATCAGGTCTCATGTAGTCATAACTTGCGCTCATGAACAAGAAATCGACGAAAACTGGGAAAACGGCGATGAACCACAGGCTACTGAAGATGAGGTTGAAGTGGACCTGTAATTAGATAAAGTATGCAAGAATTTAGAAATATAGTTCAAAGCAAATCAATACACGAAACACAATTTAAGGTAGAAGACAATCCAAATCTTTTAAAAGCGGAAAAAGTAATTGTTCATATTGAAACAAAGTTGAACATTGGACTGTAGTAACTACGCCAAATTGACCACGTAGAGAGTCATCAAGCTACTTTTGTCACTGATGGCCACATGGTACTCATATGACGCACTCAGTCGGATTTTACATATGATTTCTATTAGATGTTGGCCTGAATGAGGCGTTTTGTTTTACAAAATTTTATCCAATCGTCATTTCCAAAATATTGAACTGAAATATCTGGAATAATATCAGCTTTTGAAAATAAAGAAACAAAATTTCATCGGTCACCATGCTTCAAATTAAACTAAATCATCTGTCGCTTTTTCCCTTAGTTTGTTTGTTTGTTTTTTTCGTTTAAATAACTGTGCATTAGAGTATAGTAAACATGACAGAGATATCATAACGCAGATCTGAGTATTTACACGCGACCCGTAGAAACATTTTATTTTAAAAATGAATCAATTTCGTAAAACCGAATACAAATTGCCTCAAATGGATTGCTTAGCATCAGATTTGTTGTGTAAATACGGTACGTTAGTCTGAAATCAACGTTTACCTTTTACGATATGTTGCGAAAATGATTTCCTTACCTTTAAAATATACCTGAATATTTAATTTGCGTATTTTGTATCTGTCAACTAATTGAAAGTAATAAGATTCCGATCTTCAGTTTCGTACTTTGCACAGGGTTTGGTTTTGAAAGAAAAATAATAATCTAGATTGTCCTCACTGTCAATCCTGGTTATTTGAAAAGGAGCTTGTATATATTAGGTATTGCTAAAAGAGCTTTTAATTTAATTTATTTTGGTGTATACTTGATTGGTGTAATTTGCGTTGGAGAGTATAAAGCCTGGCCTTATTTCAGATGTCCATTTCTCAAAAGACTGCTAGCTTCACTTGGTCATTTTCATTTTCTGGATTTCAACGGTAAAGTCAAAACAAAACTAGCCTTTAACGTTTTATAGTTCTTTTCAATTTATATTATAATTGATTTATAAATGAATTTAGTTTATAATTCATGTATAGTACTTTCAGAAGTAAGTATTGTCTACTGTGGCAAAATTCATTTTCCCTATTCTAATAACTTTTAAAATTAGTGTACTTTTCGATCAGTTGTGTGCTTCATACAACGCGTTGTTTCCCTAATACCACATGTAAAGACATTTCAGTCACAGTACATGAAAGTAGCATAGGGATATGCCAACATTCTCTTCATTGTGCTTGTTGCAAATGCAAACATCATCTTATACATGTCCCTCTTTCAGAACTAACTAATAATTTGTTCCCTTTTTATTTTTGTCGTAAGACGTGCGGCGAACCGGTCGTCTATTAATGAGTATAATTCTATCTCAAGACTAATTATTTCGAACGGGATGTTAATTTAGACAATGAAATGCAAACCACTTTATTAAGCGAAACATGTACTAAAAACGACAATAATACAACAAAAAAGGAATTATCTGGACCATTTGTTTCAATTATACTGAAATGTTTTAATCATGAAATGTTTAACACACCGTCAACTGACATTCTATCTAGCATTGTATATAACGATAATACATTCAATAAAAAAGAGAAACGACAGAGAAACAACACCACAGTCAATTTGAAACTCTTACCAGTTAGTGTAAGTTTTGACTTTGAAATCAATAATAGCACAGACTTGCATAGATGATACGCACCGGATGGAATTCAAACGAAAATATAACCAGAGAGAAAGTTACCAGAATCAGAGTCGGTTTGTATGACAAAGCTGACGTTCATTATCATAGATATAAACCTTCTTTTTTATTCCAGTGTAAAGTAACTTGCCTTTTTTCTTTCTTTTCTTTCTTTCTTTTTAGCCAAGAGAATATTCAAGGGATTAAAATCTCAGTGCTTTTGTTGTGCTTATTTCAAAATTTCATGATAAAAGCCCATACTTTGATTTCATGAGCTGTAAAGGTATATCAAATTTTAAAAACTGCTCTTTCTGAAATGGATTGGGATCAGTAGAATATGATTTAATCTGTATCCCGAGAAACTAGCTTATTCTTAACGATAATGACCGAGGTGTTATCTTTGCCGACTGAATCATATCCCACTCCCCCCACCAACAAAAAAGAAATGCACAATTAATGGAACAGATCACTACCCTCATGAGACGTATTATACGGAACATATATATGTATTAAAAATGTATCCAAATTAGAACGACCTGCGTAGAAAGTCATAAACAGTCGAATCGCTACAAATGTCTGACAAAGGTGATTGTCGGATAAACGGATTCAGATAATGAGTAATTTTTTAGAAATTGCTTCGATTTTGGGGGTCTTATGAACCACTTTTTTGGACAAATTAAGCTTAGATAAATTAGACTAGAATGCATTAACAAATGGGGAAAAAATACAAAAGAGAGTACAAGTATGGTTCCTGTACAGGGTTTGAAAAAGGCTAGTAGTCGATACTTAAGACTCTGTTCTATGAATTATGTAACATCAGTAAATACATGGCCATGTCAGATATAGTGAAACGAGAGAATGAGAGAGAGGGAGAGTATATTTCTCACCTTTTATCTATCACGTTTCGAGTTATGCATGAGCTACCGCAGGAGGACGATGGACAATTAAAAAACCAAAACAAACACTTAACACAAAACTTGTGAGTGGGAAAAGTATTTACAATATAGTACAAAGAAAACTACATACGAAATGAATTTTTTAAAAAAGAAAAACAAACTAAAGACTAAATCTAGAAACAGGGCAGCTACATCTGTTTGCAAGATTTGTCAAGATATGTGAAGAAATAACACGAGGTTCTTGCATCAAATAAAAAGGATAAAAAGGTAAACTCAGAATATCCAATTGACAAGAGAATCATTGATTTCTGTCCGCTGAAAATTACATCACTTGAAACATTCTTCATATGAATTTTAACAGAACTATAAGTACGTATTGTGATAGAATTGCCATGGGAAATACTAGAATTTAGCTTTCACAAAGGAAATTGGAGGATAAGTGAGAATACTACTACTACTACTACTAATAATAATAATAATAATAATAACATAACAGAAATATATTCTGATATAAGATTATTAATAAATATTACAGATAGAGTTAATATTGTGCCTCTTTATGGAAATAGCTGGACTGCATTGGACAGGCTGGATTTTATCGTTAAGGCCAACTTTCCCGTGCGATTTAGCTGCAGTATCCAGCATTTTTTCTTTCGTATGCGCTCTGAGAAAGTCCTCTTGACTCAATGGCTGCATCTCAAGAGACTCGATAAAATGTCGGTATATATATATATATATATATATATGTGTGTGTGTGTGTGTGTGTGTGTGTGTGCGTGTGTGTGTCTTATTAATTGTTGTTTATGCACAAGATACACAAGGTTTTAATTCTTAATTCTCTTAACTTACTATACAGTTACCTGCATATACCGATAATTGTTATTATATTGTGCATGATTATCCTGCTTTATCAATATTGTTAAGTAGTAGGGCGAACTGGGTAGTAATTGGATAAGTGACACACATAAGGAGGACATAGCTCTCTCACATAAGTCTATCAGACATCTAGGTAATCTAGGCATGAGATCATCAATCAAGTCAGCCACTCATTTGTTGTTTTGGTCAGTTTTACAATGGTCACTTGTACATGCATGATCTCAACTGTATCAAACTGTTGTCAAATTATGAATGTCCTCTAAGGCCAATCAAAATTGACGTCACTGAATAATTTATTCTAATTAAGAACAATCAAGATAGATTTCATTGAATAATTACTCCAGTTATTATTAATGTATTTTGATATCAACACATGGCGCTAACTTGTGGCAAGTATAAGGTCACTATGAACCAATCAAACACGCACTTAGGAATCGCAAGACGTAACTAAAATATAATAATGTGTATGATATAATGATTAGCCAATCAAAACTGGGGTTGACGAAATAGTTTCGCTCTGGGACAATAGGCGTCAGTGTTGACATTCGTAATCAATCAGTCGTCTCTTCAAATTGCGTAACAATATGACTTCGCTGTGTCATTTTCCTGTAAGTACTACTGTATATATTGCAATCTCAATAGTTATTCATTCATGCGGATTTGCGGATTCGATTTCATTCTATTGTTCCCAAGTTGACGCATTTCAGCGCTGCAACTGTATGATGGCTGCTAGGAATCTCAGAAGTAGAACGACTGTTCGATACGATACCATAGCTCGCATTGACGCTACCGGATCTGTATCTTATTATAACATGACTCTATCTGAAAACTGGAACGTGGAAAAACTGAGAGAGGAACTGACAGAACTTGGGGTCGTACTTTCAAAGAGACAATTGATTAAGGCTCCATGCTTTATAACATCAATGCGCTGTGCCAAATAACAACAGAATGTGGTCTCTTGTTCTTCACGATTGGACTGGCATTTCCTACTTTATGTCGATGAAGTTACTCCTGCAATTCTACGCTGATGCAACCTCAAATGGATTTTGGGGCTCTTATAATGGAAAATGGTTTCAAGGATCATTTCCACTAGATATGTTCGACCTGGTTCTTCACGTTCGAATGCTCTTTGTGAACTGTACAATATTGTTATTGCTGCTGTTTTGTGGGAGTCGCAATGGAATTAGGAAAAGAATATAGTTAACTCTGACACAATAGCTTCTGTTGACATAATTAATAAGGGGCGTTCCAAGATTACATTTATCATGAAATTCGCTCGATTTCTTCAACAGGCCAGACATATTCCAGGTGCTACAAACATGATTGCTGACTCTCTATCACGTTTTCAGATGGACCATTTCAGACATCGGTCACCACAAGCGCATGTGCGGCCAACAGACTGCACACATCCCACCCCCACCACCTCCCACCTCCTCTCCACTCGCACAAACGGTTTCAAAGTTTACACTGTTTTTAGGACACAGGTCATTTATCCATGGGCATCTTCTGTATTTCCTGCCACCAAAGTTGCCAGAACCGGGTTACAATGCATTTCTAATTTTCTAACAATGTAGCGTGTCATCAGGAATCAGCATAATATATTGCCCTCCATTACTGAAGAGGTACGCACATTTTCCTTACATATTGTTGTGCTTCACTGCGATTGCAGTGCGCCACAATAGACTGTATTTGACTGGGATTTGTCGTTGCTATTTGCAGGCTGTAGTCAGTAACTCCGTGCAACCTACATGCAGATTTCAGTGTGTCCTTCACGGAATTCAAATAACTCAGTTGATAAACCTTAATCCCAAACTGCCCATTAAATTTAACATTTTGAACGACATATGCAATATTTTGGATTCTGGAGCTTTTTCACCTTTTGTGGACTTCACACTGAAATGCATGTGTTTGACTGCCTTTACCGGCTGCGCTGTGGTGAGTTCACTGTCAATTCTTATGCGACCTCTACGTGCAACTGCTTGCGGCTAAGAGGTGTGACATTTTAGGCTGACAAATCAAGGATCACTCATTTCCTCTTGTCTTCCAAAATCTGATTCATTTCGAGTTGGAATGCACATTTCATTTCACAGAAATAATCGTGTGTCCCCAGGTTCTTGTATGGAACTGTACCTACAACTAAGTGTAGCGATGACAGATTACAATGCCTTTCTTTCCAGTGATCCACTCTTTCCGGTTTAATTAGGACGGCCTTTTATGAGGAATCTGTACCTGTCATATCTTAGACAAATATTAACTCGTTTCGGATATGAGCAACATATATATTCTGGACATTCATTCCGCATAGAGCAGCATATATATTCTGGACATTCATTCCACATAGGGGCAGCCGCTACTGCAGCTGATCCTGGTGTAGAACATCGTTTGATTCAGACTCTATGGCGATGGTCTTCCTCTTGTTGCACGCATACCATTCGGGTTGAACCGAGCTTGATCCAAGATGTAAAATCGCGATTGTGTTCAATGAACTGCACTTTGACTTAACAGACATTCCATCAGTGGGTATTCTCCTGACTGGAGTATATTACTTTCCATTCTTGCAATATTGGACATTGGAGCTTTATATCTTTGGCAAGTTTGTGCATGGATGTATATTCTTTGTTGCCTTGATGGTCGGTATGTTTGAAATCCATGCACACTTCCTGATGCTATAGGACTTGCTTGACTATTTCATTCAAGGTGCATTTACATTCATCCTTGGGGTACGTTTCTTGCCATACCAGGTAAAACCCTGTTTAATTTGTTCCCTCTTGGGAGCTCTCACTTCCTAATTTTCAGATGTCAAATTCGGTTGGCATCTGTTTTACTCACAGATCGGATACTCGCCTTAGTTTTCATGATCGGGGATCATCCTCGCCTATTCAGCTTCTGTGATCAGCCCAGCTCTAAAGTAGGAATTATGTTGGGTCACCCCAGTAAAGGGTGGCCGAGTGGTCTAAGGCGCTCCCCCTTACATATCACTGACAACTCATCTCTGTCCGCGTGGGTTCGAGTCTCGGCTTGGCCAAAGTGAGCATGTGAGAAAGCTTGCCAGTAGTTTCTTGTGGGTCGGTGGTTCTTCTCAGGGTTTTCCCGGATTCTTCCTCCACCAAATATACTGCCATTTATAAACTATCATGTGCTGATGATCAAACCCACAAAACCAAAAACCAAACCACCCCAGTACAGAATAAGGGGTATGTTTAGGCTTTGATCAACCTATCTTAGGCCAATGATCATCCTTGGGCTCTAGCTAAACTACTTTCCCTTCATGTGATTAGCCCCCATGGAGAAACCAAATTTATTTATTCATTGTGTATAATGTTCTGAGATTGAGATGTTTTTATATATGTTTTGAGGAAGGTTGTCCAAACTTGAATTTAACCACTGGGACGCCTATGGTTTCTGATATTTAGAATTAGAGAATACTGTTTACATCATTGGGATATTGTAGGTCTGTTGGTTTGAGAGAGAGAGAGAGAGAGAGAGAGAGAGAGAGAGAGAGAGAGAGAGAACAATGTACATGTATTGCACTCTTGTGTAGATAATCACATAAGATATAGTTTTATTCGACATCTGAATACTTACAAGAAGAAAGCACAGGTTCTGCCAATTGCATTTCGAAGTAACACAAACAGTGGTGAACAAAATTAGAGGACAGATTGCCTGAAATTAAAGATGAGATAGATGAAGACTGATACATTGGCAATTTGAATTGCAGCTCAGGTTCATATTTATTTCTGATACAATTCCTGGCACATGCATACATACATAGATACATACATACATGCCTGCGTACGCACGTACGTAGTACATACATGCATACATACATACACTGGAATCATTATTTCATTCATTGACATTTGTACGTGTATTTAATTGCCATAAGCTGCAAATTGCGTGTGGAGAAATACGTATGACCGGTATTAACGCAGGAGAAATGTCAAGTTGAAAAAAAGTAATAGTACCAGTGGCGGTGTTGGTGTTGGTCTTAATAGTAGAAGTAGCAAGAGTAATGTATCAATAGAGGAGAACATTATATGGGAAGAGGACACTTATGATGGTAATTATTCTTGTCATGGTGTAGTAGTTGCTGTTGATGTGGTGTTAGCGTATCAGACGAGAGGAGCAGAAGGTGTGCAATAGCTGTAATAGTAATGATGATGATAGTCGTTGTAGTAGTACTAGCGGTAGTAGTAGCAGCAGCAAAATAAGTAGTAATAGTAGTAGCAGCTGTAATAGTACCAGCAGTCGTGGTACTTGTTTTAGTGGATGTATTCCTCGTCATTCGAACGATGACGTTGTAGTTTTATGTAAAGAGGTAATAATAATAATAATAATAATAATAATAGCTAAATGCTGCTATTGATGTGACTGACGCTGCAACATTGCCGGTAGTTTCTTACCGTAATGAGGAGGAAAGGTATCATTGACGCCTCAAATAATATCATCAGTACTTCACAAGCGATGATGACAACCACGAGAATTATGTCATGTACCACTATCACCTTCTGTAATAAGCCATTCCCCTCCATTTCTGCTCCTATTAAAAAATGAAAATATTTCAAGAGAAAAAGAGATGAAACTATAAACAGTTGTAGGACCTATGATGTCATATGTTAACGTTGGTGATCATCTTCCTTATCGTCGTCGTCAAGATAGGAACCATTTTGAAAACTATATTATATATGCACTTTCCGCGTTGTTTGACGATCAGAAAGCGACTTAAATGATAAATTCCAAATCATTGACTATTTATAAAAAAGATTTTCAAGAAAATATCCATGCAGAATGCTCTGAGTAATTTTAGACGAAAATGATATGCAGAAACAGCCGACAAGTCACAAGGTCTATGTGACCCCTTTTAATACATTGATAGGGTATCGACTACAGTATGTTGAGAAGAGTACCGTGAGTGGCATATTACCCGCCCGTCCCGTGTTTAATAGTCCTCTGTGTAGACACTCAACAAAATAAACTTAATGTGCAAAACATTTGCTTGTTAGACTTAACATGGCCTTGACCTCTGACCGTTAGACCCCAAAATATATGGGTGCAAGCCTTCGACAAAGTTTCGTGAAGAAACTTAGCGTATAACGAAAGTTATTCTCCGAAACCCATTTTTCTTTTGACCCACAAATCAACAGGCCTCTTCCAAATTTTAAGTGCAAGTTTTGAACAAGCTTTGATCAAGTACGTTGTCTACAACTAAAGTTATTATGCAAACACATTTTCTTCTTTCAATCTCTGTAAGCGTAGCCTTTGATCTCTTGATTTCGGAATCAACAGGCTTCTTACTTATCCAACATGTAAGTCTTCCACTAACTTTGATGAAGGTATATTGTCCATAACTGACCAACTTTTGTTCTTTCAGTCACAGTGACCTTGACTTTTTGAACTTATTTGGCAGGGTTCTTCCTTACCCAAAGTGCGAGAGATCACATTTTGGTTATTGTAGTTGGAGGGCAACTGGAGTTATGGTGCGGAAATGAAATTGGTAATAGTCATATGGATAGACGGGCAACATCATAACGTAATACGCTCTATCTTATTTCGGGCGTATAATAATAATCACTAATCAATGATCAACCTTACAGTTGATATATCTTTTAATCATGACCTTAAAGTGGTGAAACTCCAAAGGAGATCAAAAACTGCATACATGTAGATCAGAATACGAGATTGTAGGCAATGGAGTTAAATGGTACGCAATAGTACAAATTTTAATATAAAAATGAAAAAAGTCTTAATAGCCTTTAAATATCTGGAAGATGAAAAATTAATTTATACGTTCGAATTCTACATGGAAACATCTTTACATCTCGGTGCTGTACGGACTGTAATTATGTTCAAAGCAGTAAATTGCCTTCCCTCAGGACTCTTTTTACATGTTTATGTCAGTAGGTATAGAAAGAAAAGAACAAAGAAAAGATAATCTAGACTGACTTTAGTTTTACCAGGTGGAAGTGATCGACAATGATAAAGTACTCATTCAGCCCCGAATTCATGACTAAATGGAATGGCAAGCAAAGCATTATTATTATAGAATTACGTATCAGCCAACACAAATAAAAAAACAGAAATCACAACAACAACAGCAATAATGATAATAATAATAATAATAATAATAATAATATGTGCAGGGAGAGTAGGAAGAGAAGAGGAGGATGTCGACCACTAATGCCCAAATGTTAAGGAATAGTTGTTAAAATTAAATTTGTATGATCCATTTGGTACTTGAAATAGCTGCTGAACCCTAATTATACTCATTTTGTCATAAACAATAAACAGACCCCAATGTTACCAAGCGCAAAGATATAACATTTTGAAAAAGCTCGCATTATGATTGTAATGTGTATTAAAGATGGTGATACCATGTCGTTTTTTAGTATTAAGTAATTATGTGCTTTTGCGATATAGTTTAGACGGTTCAAAGGAATATGCAAAGAAAAGCACATATTCGTGCAAGAAAATATAAACACTCAGAGTCCTGCAAACATTTTGTCGTTCACAGGAAAATTCCACCTCCCGAACTATCGACCCAGTTATTCTTCTGATTTTTGTTTTTCTTTCTCATATATTTTTTCTCTATCTGCTGCTATTTTTCTCAGAACGTTTAGATTTCAAGATGTTATCAGTATAGATTGGGGTGTAAAGCGGGAGCTTTATCACCCAAGATCGTATGTAGTCGGTACTGGTCGAACAGGAAATTTTCCATCGGAGCGAAGAAAATATGTTTCCAAAGTTGAATACTTTTGACTTGTTAACCGCTAAATTTTATTGATTCTAAAAGAAGCAAAGATATATGTGGGTAATGCCTTTAAAAAGAGAAGCGTTTTCTCAAAGAATTCTGGTAAATTGTATCTTTTATTGGTTCAATTATGCTAAACTTTTACATTCGTGTCTTCGATTATTTCACCCTCACATTTTTGTACATGTAAAACATTTTCTTTTTTTAAAATACTTTCTTTTTTAAAAAACTGTATTCGCTTTTTTGTGTCTCTCCATATTTCTTTAAGACTCAGCCGAGTATGGTATATTTATTTTTATAAATCACGAGGCGAGACAAATGATGAAAAAAGGTTTCTAATCAAGTGACATAAAAGCCGGCAGTGTTAGGGATATATGTAAATCAAAATGATAATAATCCTGCGCGTTTTTTAAAAGCTGCAGAAGGTGTGGCTGTGTCTCTGTATCGTGCAGCGGGATATAAAATTTGATATCTTTATATAAAAAGGAAAAGGATAAGTAACTTTATTAAATTGCATTCACTGATCACTCAAGTCTGGTTTGTCACTCATTTATGCATATTATCTAACTTTCGCCAGCGATGCCTTCACTCGGTAAATCTCTTGGCCTCTTTGAACTAATTCAATAAGTAAAGACAACTTTTCAAAATCAAATATAACAAACGTTAAAATATCATTAGCGATCTGCCTTTAGGCCCATATTACGCAATGCATAACTTAGCTGAGTCTCGATATTTATATGTCATTTGTAATTGGCAGCAACCATGCATACATAATGCATCATATACTCGCATATATATATAATATATAAATATATGATGCTTCTTTTCTGTTATGTACATCCGAACGAATACTTGGAGAATTGATTCATTAATTGATATACAAATAACAAGGCATAGAAGACACAACTTTCCTACTCCTTTAATGCATCCTTCAATTAGTTGGGAATTGATGCATATGAATAGACACCAATTTAGACACAATCGTGAATAGAAAGCCTAGATATTTATTTAATAGGAATGTGAATAAGTGGTGGCAAAAGTCAAGATTTTAATGAATTTATTTTCAGCGGTGTTGAACCGTACTAGAGGAATATCTATTTCTGTGAAAGTACGACTTGACTTAACAGTGAGAGTTATAAAGCGAAGTATGGCGAGCAAGAAGAGCATGTTGTGTATGGATAGTTTTTCACGAACCAGTCCTCTTAGAATAATGACAGATGTGCAGAGGTGAAATGCAAACAGTAATAGAAACATTGCTTATGATATTATAAAAGATAAATGTGGGTGGGTGTGTGGGTGTGGGGGGGATAAGCGAATGTACTAGATGGATATTTGGCAAAATAGGGTTTATATAGTTAGAGGTATATAGATTTCAAACACACAAATGAAACTTATGTATATATTTACCTGAATGGGTAAGAAATGAATCGCTTTTATAAATGTAGAAAATATAGATAATACGTGTTTCTTTTGTCCTGTGAATCTGTGTTACATTAACCGGCTATAAATGAAACCAGACCATCAAAATAGAACATATAGAGATACAGAGATTGGTTGATCGAAGTCCGATAAATTTTGAAGCTATTGGAAAATAGTCATTTTGTTGTTGCTGCTCTTTTGCTTTTGTGTAGTCTTTAAATGATTAGCCCAGAGTTTTTGGATTCTTCTAAACGATTTCGAAGTTGTTTACGACGTTTAACTCCACGTGGATCTTTCTCTCTTCCAACGTAACCTTTTCAAGTCCTTTTACTAGCCTTAGATTCATCTTTATTTATATCTTCCTTATCTTCTATTTATTTTACAATGAAAATTGGAAAGTTACATTAAAATGATTTAAAGGTGATAAAAACAGTTACTTTGAGTAGCTGAAATTTAACTGGTTAATAACAGAAAGGATGCAAAGGTATATCCTAAATACCAAGCAGCTAATACAAATTAACTGAGTTTTATAAAAATAAAAGGGAGCAGTTCACGACAATTTGCTCCTTATAATTAGGGCTTTAAAGAGAGAAACTTGTATTCGGAAACAAAGTTGGGCAGTCTGAGGCAATGGCTCCTCTAAATGATGAAGTAGAATGGTTGAAATTTCAACTCGTTCGAGTACGCATCAATACAAGCATAATCTCAAGTAAAGACATGAAGTTCGTCGACAAGGGCCATAACTCCGAATGAAGGACGAGAGAGAGACAACCCATAAAAGACACATAGAGGTCAGTAACACAATGTCCACAGCAAATTGCAGCAGAATATGTTGAATGGTTCTTGAGTTGCTGATTACATGCATCATTCCATCATTCTCTTGATATTAAGTCGATTCAGATGGATTATAACTCTGCCCAAAATGGTCCAGATAAGACAAAACCTATTAAAAGCACATCAAACATAATTAAAACTTCACAAATATATTTTGGAAATTCATTAACAAAATAACTGGAAAGGATTGTAATAATGACAATATTCCAAATTGTATGTTTAAAGAAATAAAAACAAATTTTTGAGAACTGGACTGCAAAAATATATCCTATTACTAAGAACGTATGTCCGACGTACCACTTAGCTAACTTTATGACAGAAGTAACACTTGAATACTGGTATCACTGACTTGGATCAATTCAAATTTCTAAAGTGCAACAACCTATCAACGAGTTGAGAAATAAGTCATGATCTTAGGACTAAATAACTAATGAGATGCTAAAATACGGAAGTTCTGTTCCATAATACCAATCACAAAACACTTAGAGGAAGTATTCAGGAATTGAATGTTTTGTAACCATTTGAACCTTTAACTTGGTATTTATATCCACTCCTACTCCCACCTCTCTCTCTCTCTCTCTCTCTCTCTCTCTCTCTCTCTCTCTCTCTCTCTCTCTCTCTCAAACACACACACACAAACACACACAAACACACACAAATAACTATAACCCCGACATCCCCCATTAGAAAAAACATTCTGAGTGATACCCACAAGGGAATCACTTGAACTTACTATGCATTGGGAAACTATTTACAGTCGTCATAAACAACAAGCTTAGTTCCTATTTGGAATAGAACTGAATTCTTGCGGAAAGTCAGAGTGGCTTTCAGAAGGAACAAAGAACTTTTTCAATTTGTTTATAGTAAAAACCTTCATTGATAAATATTTAAATAATTATAAATGCTCATATTTATCGTTTATCTACTTTTTTAAAAAATGAAATTGCCAGGTGTGTGCAAACTCAGCCTGGCAGTTAGACATATCCAGTACACCTCACCATAATTCTATTTATACCTTATTTATTTATTTTCTCACCACATATCCAAGCATTCCATTACAATTATTATCTATGGTAACTTCACTTACATTTAACAATCCTTTTTTACACAATGATCTGAACCTTTTGTTCCATTAATATAGCTTCCTAGAAGCGCAGCTACATGAAGCGCAGAAATGGGTTGTGTAGTACTGGACGATAAATAAATTATGCTTCTTTCGCACTGGATAATTTTGTCATATAATGCATGTGTACCTCACCTTGTATTTTTGTATGTGGGATTTATCAAGCAATATATCATTCATTAGTAATTTACTTCCTTTCTTCCTGAATCTATAATTATTTGTGCAATTTATTTGCTTTCCACAAACTGCTGTAGTATTCGCTACTACTTTATATACCGTAAATGTAGACCCGATTGTTTATATCCCTTTTTCTCGTGTACATCTATGGCAGTGTTAATGTCAAACTGGTCACCCCCTCAAAATTGCATTGAATATTGCATCATTAAATGTTCGAGGTATGTGCGATTCAATAACTGTAGAAAACTAGTCCTTTTGTTAAGGAAACAAAAGTGCAGCATTCTTTCTACATGAGACACACAGTTCTGTTAAAATTGAGAAAATATAACAGACACGGAAAAAAACAATTTTACTTGTTCTTGTATTCTCTTTTAAAAAATTTTGATTTTAAACTTGACAAGATTTACAAAGAAGATGAGGGAAGTAGTAAAACTTTTGACTGTAAAACTTTGATTTTGGTAAATATTTATGGGCCAAATAAATTCGTTTTAAACTTGTGTTGAAAAAAATATTTGAAGTTATACAAAAAGGACCTTTCCAATGCTGACTTAATTATAGGACGTGATTTTTTCAGCACAATTTGATAAAAAAGGTGATAATAAGCAGAAATCATCCCTTATCTCTATATGTAATAATTAATTCTCTTAAAAAACAATGATCTTAATAGACATTTGGTGAATTAAGCATCCGACAGTTACGCATATTACATGTGGACAAATTAATCATGAAATATTTGTCGGTTAGATTATTTTATAATAGTATTCGGTTTAATTACTTATGTTACTGATTGTGATGCGGGAAACGGAATATCCAAAACTCATTTATTGATTTTATTGAATATAGAATTACATTTGGAGCTCAAATGGCCCGGATGTTGGAAATTATATTGTTCTCATTTATCAGGCTAAGATTATGTAATGGAAATTCAAAAGAAAAAACACTAATACGATTAAATATTCACCAAAAACATAATTTGTCACATACCCTATCTTGGGAGATGATCGAACTAAATGTTAGAGTGGCAACAAAAAAATATTCTGCCTGAAAAAAAATGGTTGCAACAGAAGGAAACAAACATATAACAAAGCTATAATGTCATTTATATTTTTTTTTATATGAAACAACCTATGAATACTACGAGAAATAATATAACTCTTTAGATAGCAGATATAATACTGAAAATAGTATAAAAAGGGAACATAAAAAATCCAGACTTGAAGAGCGGGGTAACATATTTTAAAAATCATTATGAAAGTAGAAACTCATTTGATAATTATTTGACGAGAAGAAAACACTCTTTTGTTCCTACTGATAAAAAAGCTGTTATTCGATACTGTGATCATGAGAAACACAAATGCGAAGGCATATTAAGGCCAAAGAGTGTTAATCGAATAAATTGTGTGAAAAGCAATTACGCACCTGGGTTAGGTGCATTTCCCATAGAATTTTATAAATATTCTGGATGGAATTTTCAGCTGTTGCATTTATTCATATTTTTTCGAGAAAATATCGATGTTAGTAAAATGTCGTTGACTCTACGCTACAGTGTAATTATTCGTATCCCAAATAAAAATAAAGGATAGAGATATACTCTTTTATTTGATTATTAATTTTAGGTGCAAAATGCATTTCATTACGTATCAAAAATCAGCTTTCAAATTGGAAAATATAGATCACACTAGGTTCATCGAAGGTAGATATATACGTGAAGGCATAATAACTATAATATACGATGTTGATATTTTTAGATAATGAAAATTTAGCAAAGCTAATAATTTTCTGTTCATTTTGAGAAAGCTTGCGATAGTGTTGATCATATGAGTCTGAAGAAAGTACTGTCATATTGTAGGTTTGAAAATGATTTATTGAAATGGAATGAAGTTTTGTGTACTGACAGTAACTCTTCTGTAATACGCAATGGATAGAGATAAAAACAAAATCCCCAATCCAACAAGTATTACGTCAATGCTTTCATTATCACCATTTTATTCGTATTATATGTGTATATGTTGTTATTATTTGTGAGGAAACATCTTGATATCTCTGATATAGATCTGCTTTTATATTGAGCTTTGTTTAGTTCAATTTGCTGATGACACTCAACTTTTCCTACAGCGGTCGAGCACGGTTTTGAATGCTACGTTCACTACTTTGGAGAAATTTGAATCATTGACTGGACAGAAAAAAATGTTAATCAATCGGAATGTTTCAAATTTGGCTTTCTGAAGAAATCCAATCAAAAACTTCCATTTTACTAAGAATGTTATCAATGTATGGTGTGAGTGTAATTATGTGAACGTTGTAACAGACAATCTTTATTCTGAATTAGTTTGTCTTTTTGTCTGGTATTTTTTTTCTTAAGGATATTTTGGAAGGAAAAGAATGTATGTCTTTAATTAATTTGTGAACATTTTCAGTACGATAGAAAACAAATTCACTAACTTTCATATCAAACATTTTCACATAATTTTAGCAAGAAACAATTTATTTCTTAAAATGTCATGGGTGGGTACAAGTCTGTTCTGGTTTGGACTAAACTACAAGATTATTTTGATCACATGTTTTGGTATAGTAATCAATTAAACTGTTGCTCAGTAGAAGTGGAAAATTTTATCAGACCTAAACTGGATCAAGCTCTTCCTTAAACTCATAAGAATATATGATTCTGTTTTGAAGCAGGTATTAACAAACCTTTGAATCACGTATATATTGCATGCAATTTGTTTTTCAAACGATACTTATGTATTGAATCCAATTTTGTTTTTCAAACGACACTATTAACTTTGATTCCTTTCATATATTTTTGGATACAATATGAACGTTAAAAATTATATAGTACTTTATAATTTAAAAAAACAACTGAATGTTGAAACTGAATCCTGTCAGAATAAGAGGTAAAGGAAATACAGCAAATGAAACAATCACAGGTTGAGCAAAGTACATCATTCACGTTATAATAGCTGTGAGCTGTTCAGTAAGCCTAGCGGGTAGATAGGGGTAAAGGTTGAGTTTCTAATCGTTTGATTAAACGGGCAAAATATCGGTTATTGTAAACCGTGTACACGTTTATACATTTTGGTAAACATTGCAGCGTTAGCATAAATATGCCTCTTACTCTCAAAGATTAACTAATGCTATTTAAAAAAATTTCCAACATAGCTGAAAGTGAACCAGCCTCATCGTCAATGGACCCTACCGCTATGTTGCTTTGTAAAAGGTACGACTGACAGTCATTGAATCTCTCGGTAGACATATCAGATAAGTGGTCTATGAAATTACATGTATTTTAAAAATTCCTTTTCATGCAAAGTTTAATGATTTTAAAATATTTTGCTTACGAGTTTATACTCGGGCTAAAATGTTTCATTTTAGATAATTCCATTTTGCATGGATAACGATTTCTAGCAATGTAATTAACATAATTTTATCTAAATATTTTTGTATTTTAAAAAAATCCTCTTTTATTGTCAAATTTTGCAAAAAGTAAGGCAGTTAAAGACTGAGTTAAAACAATCTTGGATTCTGCGTCATATTTCGGTAATTGTAAGAACGTCGATTACCTTTAGGCCAGATATTTTACGAAAAACTCAAACTGATAAGACGAATCAAGACCATTTAAATAAATTCAAAATTTACAACAATCGTCTACTGCTTCAGTTTTTACTCGATGATGCAATTGTCATTACAATACATCGCATTTGCAACTTAGTTCATTTCCAATCAAGCATCGTCTTTAGCAGCGTAGCAACGATGCAATAAAGTAGCTTTACTTTGAAAGTTAATTTACCTTTCTCGCTTAGAATTACTCTCAGTGGACCAATTGGCACTACTTTATAACTCAAAATGGAAACAAAAATGGCTGGAAGCCGATATCGATATTGCATTATTTTCATTGAACTCCTAACGTGTCATTATACTAATACATTTTTTCAGTACTGCTGAATGTTGAATATAAGCTAAATAATATCCGTAAATCATATCACATACATACAAATTCGGCGTTTATCTAAATGAAAAAAAAATTAATACGTTTACCTGTATCCCCTTATTTCGGCAATATGCTTCTTCTACATGCTCAAACCTATGCAAATGATTAATGCGTAATTAATCTAGTTGACCAGGAAGAGGTCCAGTGAAGTCGGGGATCAGGGTGTATTGCAACAAGAAAAAACACCCAATATCTTTTAGGCTTTTAAAAAATTTCGTTACAGTTTGGCTACTATTTCGACCGGTTTTTATATACAGAAGCACGCGGGATACATGTCCAGCCACAATAATGTCATCTAGTATATATATTCTGCTTGTCCTATATCTCAAAATCCTGGTTTATTTCCCCATTACATGTCATGTAAAACGGACCTTATGTATTCGCTTTTGTACCGGCTCTGTTTACGGCAATATTGTGTGAGACAGAAAAACAGACATTTGATACTTTATAGATAAAAATGGGGAAACTCATGCCATCATTAAATCAGAAGGACGATAATTTAGAGAACAGAGGATAGTTTGGCCCCTGTCAAATTTCGTATCTTACGGGTATCATGTGGCTTTGTCAGCTATTATTGTTTAACAATTAAAGATCTGGATATATTTGTGAATAAGATGTTTCGAACGTGTGTTCTTCATGAAATTCACGTGAGGCATGTACACCTCCCTTCGTTATATCACAGTATATAGACAGTGAAATAGCAATAGTCGGCTAGAAAGTAGAGTTAACCACCCATATCTATTTTGACACATTTGGTTCAAGACAAGTAGAATATCTCAAAAACGGCCTTGATGGCAACTATTTTGACTTGCATCAAGCTGTTTAGTATACAATATTTTCCAAAATTATCACATAGGGAAAATACATGTATTTGAATTGTGATCATCACTGTGTGTTTAAAATGAGCTTCGGACACGAAGAATGCTAAAAGTATACTTTGATGAAATCGTTAAAAATTCGATAATTTTCACCCAATTTTGATACTTTGCTTACGAGGAATGTAAATTAACATAGTTTAAGTTTACTTTGTATCAGTGGTACAGGTTATTCATGTGTAGCTCATTAATGATTTTCATGCAATGACAAATAAACCGGACTAATCCCATCAAGCCTAGCAAGTAGACATATGCATATACAGATTTCTTGAGGAACCTATAGCTGTATACGTCTCTGATACCTCTAACGCGAACAAATTATGTGGAAAACAAATACAGTATGGTTGCATGATTCATTGCACAAAACCTTGGCGCTGTTCTATTTGAGGTTATAATTATCTCGTGCGTCAAGACAATGAGAGGTTTCATACCCGTGTCCAAGCTAAAAGGACGCACCATGTTAGCCGACTCGGGCTAATCTGACGGTAGGATCTGTATTCGGGTCCTAGGCTAGACAATTTACTCCAAATTTATCAGCACTAATACATTTCATGTCTTGCTATGCTGTATATCAATAGACTAAACCAAAATCAACCATCGTAAATTTTGTTGGGATTTGTCTTATTTATCAAATAATTAAGACATTCTATTGACATTAGTATAATTTTAGCTTCAATTTATTTCGATTTTTTCAACTCTTTTCTATTGCGCTGTAACATTTATGTATTTTCTTTCGGAAGATAAAATTTAGATTTTACAATATCAGTTTGACAGTAATTTAAAACAATTATTAATATTTACAATTTAAATGATTCAGATGTAAGTAGATGATGAGATAATGATTAATTCAAAAATCCGGAGAAAAACTCGGCCTTTGAGGCTTGACTACGTAATATTGCATGACAGAACTGGTAATCGGACCTGGGATGGCAGAGATGTATTGCAAGCATGTTACCGCTTACCAGTCTATATCCGATGTATATTTAAATATGATTCTTAACATTACCGTTATATACCAGACATCTGAGCTGCAGTGAATGGAGAATACTAGAATGAGGTTTGTTCATAATATGTAAACAATATATCATAAAGTCCGGTTAACAAGAGTATATGCTTGTTTTTATCCCCTCACCAAAGAAGTTGTTAGTGGATACAACGTTTAGCCCGTTCTTGCCTGTGTGTTCATTCGTTCATTAATTTGTTACGTCCTCAATATCCTAAACTCTATTTCATCTACAATGATGAAAACTGATAAGTGGATGATAGCTCATCAATACCAAAACTATGTCACCGTCATCTAAATGTTATGCTTGTTCGTTTATTACACCTGCATTATCCTGAGTAAAAGCATTATAGCGATTCGAGATTAGCCGGCCGATCACGGTTCCCAATTCCTAAATCCCTTTTATATTCCCCATGACTTTTCTCACTGGGAATTGTTTACACACGCATGCATTTGTGATTGTAACCCGTGAGGGCCCTCAAGCGAAGTTTCTACTGGATGCCCCAGTATCAACACAGACCTTACAGGCAGATCCATATACGCTGACAAACATTTGCTCGATCTTTACTGCCTGTAAATCAATTACCTATTTTGGGTCGCTATCGCCCCGATTCCGTATCTGAGCAACTGTGGAGATTGTGCGGTCCGGGGGCTTTGGCACCACGTTCGCCTACAAATTTAGAGTACGCCCTTGCTTTGTGTCTTCAACGGTTCTCATTTTCGTCCAAGAACTGTTACGTCGACAATTGCGTCTTTGGTGAATATCAGTCGAGGTCTTTCCTTTCCTGACCGAATCAATGTTGGTGGTTCGATATAATTGTCGGAGAATTTTATCTCGGTGGATTTGTCGGTAAATTCCACTTCAACGTTGTAGAAACAATCCCTGGGTGTGTTCATGCCTGGCGGTGTAGTCTGCTAATGCAATGACTCCAAGCTGGTTTCGATCAGGTGGTGGCACACCAGGGTGGTGGTCCCAACAGTTGATTTCTATCTGGCCATCGCATAGATTATATTTGAGAATATATGAGGATCTGGTAACTCAGTATTCATGCGGATATGCATAGACATGTGGAACAAAATTGTTAGTTTCCCTTGTCAGCCGATCCAACATGTCATCTGCAAATTCCGCAACATCGTGATCGTGTGGCTGATTAGAATCCATCACTTATATGTAATGATAAATCTTAAACACAAATGCCAAAGACGGTTAAGTACCCTTCCGGACAGACGTTAAGTCCTTCGAACTGAATGTCACCTCCGGAAACTAATGATGTTGATACGGAATATGTGAAACATTAGTAAACAATAGCGCCCGGTTTGTCGATAAATTGTATTGGTGACAAAAAAGCTAAGATGCCGGTGGTCATTTATAAGCACTGACATTCTACCACACCAACCTTTAATTCGGTTAAGATAAACAAGTATGATTCAGATTCACGCACCTTTAAGATGTGACGTTTTAGACCTATCATAGTCATCATGGAAAACAAGTCGACCATTCGCTAAGGTTAAGACGTCAGTTTGTTCCTCTGTTTGTTTTGTCAATATTCCTTAAACTTGGCTCCATGAAGTTATTACGCGTATTGGCGAGGGTAGTTGTGATAGTACCTGGGTTGCCTTTACGTTCACGTAGTCTTTGATAAATGCAAACGACATAACAGAGTTTCTGGTTCCCTGGTTTTCAGTGATCTTAGCCAGGTTTTTCACTACGGCGCCTCGCGGCTTCAAAACAATGTCATTAATGTCCACGTGAGACTTTTGCAGTTTTCCAGTTTCATCTTGAAAAATAACAAGCTCGCCTGGGTCGACGTCAACAGCAACCGGGCTGGTAAACTCACTCAGATTGGCATTGGTAGCAAACCTGGTAAAATCATCGACGCCGCGTCAGGTCGCTGCACTCTCGCGTCCATAAATATCAACAGGCATTTCTCATATGTTTCAAGTGGGAGCTGCTAAATGATAGTGTAAAATCAATAAGTGCTTGCGCGGTCGGTCTTTCAGAACTTTAACGAAAAGATGCCCACATATTGGGCCATCTGTTTGAGTTTGCAACCGTAGCGTTGAATAAAACAATGGTAGTCGTAGAGTGGCAAAGCCATCATGTAAATAATCAACGACTTCACATGGCGGTGCAAGTCCGTACGAGTCAAAATATAAAAGATGTTGAGGGGTTACCACGTATGCGACCCAATGAGTTCCAGGTCGTGTTGTCGAGTCCAGTTTAACGATGCCGAATTCCCAGGTGTGGGGGTTGGTCCACGCAAGTTCATGGCGCATAAAGACAACTAGGAAATGCTTGACTGACTTTGTCGTCGCGAGCCAATCAAGACTGGTCAATGGACGCATTTCTGTGGCCGTTAGCAACAAGGTGCATATTAGATAAAGTGAAATGATTAAATAGAAAACAAAGCCATTTAACCTTTTTTGCGAGTCAAACTTGTGATACATTCTTGTCTAATTACAATAACAGAAACATAATTTAGAAGAGAAAATCTATCATCCCTTTTTATGTCAAAAGATATATGATCCAAGTCAGCTTCAAATTTGAAAGTACAATGAATCTTAAAGGATAAAATAGTATATATGTTAAGTACTCTAGATAGATTCATCAAACTGAAAACATGATTAGGGTAAAGCTAGAAGTCTCAAAGTTTAGACTTATTTTAATTTAAACAAATGTACAATTAATAAAGAAAATTAAACGGTCAAGAACATTATCCACTTTCTTACTAAAGTAGAAGAAGCTTAGTTTTCAAGCACGATACACGATTACTGAATAAGCATCAAAGAAGAAAGTCGAAGTTTCATTGAAAGCGTTATTAAATGATTTTTTCCTGAATACGTCACCAATTATAATACTGTACTTCTATATTTCCTCCTCAATTTATTATGTCCTCGTGACAATGTTTCTTAAGGGCTAGTCCTAATGTGTAATGTATTGTTAAAAACTTGCTGGATACATCGATAATATTATCAGAGAAAGAGGCTTAGTATATCTCAGCAGAAGACAGCATTTTCTCGCCGAACTAAAGCGAAGCTTCGGGTGAATATTTCATGTATGTGTACTAAAGACAATGGTGAACTAACACCCGAGCAACATACTTATTGCGCTATTGGAGAATAATGGTTCAAGTTCAAGAGAAAGCATTTAAAATGGAATGTAAAATGACATTGATAAAAACGGGCTGAAGATATATACTGTTCGATGGCTAGATATTATAATCTTGATCCCATCCCCGAGTCTAGCAGCTCAAGTGGGTGTGACATGCGTTATCAAACAAATGCGCAAGCCAGTTGGAATTTTCAAAATTAAATTACCTGTAACTACATCTCCAGGTTGATAATTACATTTGATAATCACTGTAAATTATTACCTCAATACAACTTTCATCAGCTACTTGATTTATTAGTTGTGAAGACATTGGGAAAACGGCTACAGCAAAATGAATGGAAACTAAGCTCGTCTGTCATTTCTTTAAGGAGGAATATACAACAACTAGCGGAGAACAAAGAAGAGACAGCAAAATAAAATTGTTTGAAAGAAAAAGTGATTGCCTCAAGAACGCACGATGAACACAGAGCGGCCGTCGTCTTTGTGACTGGCAATATTTTGTGTTGACCAGGGTGTGGACGCACCCTCCCCCTTGACTGACTGTCGTACAAAGTCATCATATGCATACTAACTAAGAAAGTAAAATATATAATGTACATACTAAATGCATATCATATTTTTATTGAAATATCACTCAGAAACAATGAGTATCCTATACGATACAATGACTTTCGTTGGGGCAGTGGAGGGGGTGGGGGGTGGGTGCAAACTTTTACCCAATAAACTAAGCGGATGATCTTTTCAAGTTTAATACACTCAAATATATGAGAGCAACATGCAATGTTTCATCGTGTTCATTGCGTTCCACTGCTGTTTTACACCTTTAGTCTCATTCTCGATACCATCTTAGCACGGCAGTAAAAGCTGAGAATGTTCCGACTGGCGATTGTGAAAGGGTCTATGTTCCACCTTGGCCGTCCTTTTTTTCGGGGGGGGGGAGGCTGGCGAGGGGGGAGGATGGATATGTTTTCAATTTAATAATGTATGACTGATTATTTGATTATTTTTTAGAAAACAAGCAAATTCCAGGAATTGATGTACCCCGCTTTTTATTGGAAGTGGGAGAGTGTAGTTTTATACAGGAAGATGCTAGGTGATAATGATGATCTACTCGATGAACTACACTGATAATCAAACTCAGCCATCACTATCAAGCTGCCACTAAATTCACATTATATTAAATCCTTCCAGATGTTTAGAATTGACGAAAAGCTTCCTTCTACCACTTGACTAATCAAAATACCCATTTGTAATATCTTTTGCAGAAATTGATTACAAAATGAGACAACGGGAAAAAATGAAAACCTTTTAGTACATATACATAACAACAGTTAGGTCAATACATTTTCCAGCAGATCAGGAAGAAGACGCTTCTTGAAAGCTGATTTGTCAAAATACCATCTACATTCTTTTAAAGAGCAATTTATAAAATGTGAGACAGAGGAAATAAGTCAAAGATTATTACACATATATTCAAAAAGCTTATTTTCTGAGAATAGTCAAAATGATGATATAATTTTTGCAAACTTTTGAAAATAAACACAGGCTGAAAAAGTATTATATCAAAATCATAAATAAATTTGAGAACAGTAAAAAGACACATGATGAACCTTAACATATTTACTTTCTGGGACACAAAATATTAAAATTGATAAAATACATTCAGAAGAGTTGATCTAGTTTAAAATAAGTATTATTTTATTCACTTATTAAAAGCTTATGTTGCGACTAAAGTTTGTAATTTAAAATTTCTTATACATTATGAATCATAACGATTTTATGCTGGAAGAAAAGACCTATTTTTCTACAAGCTGATTTTTTTCTTGAATTTTTTTTTTTAAAATGGACCCGGTAATGTTACCATACAATGGGTAGTGATATTTTATAACATTAAAAAGCAATACTATCATAATAATGTGACAAAGTAATAAATAATTGTCTGCAATGTAAGAGGAATGGAATGTTTCTTTTAAAAAGCAACTTATTTGATATCCTACATTATAATAATCCTAATATATGGAATATAATCCTTGCAATAGGGAGCAGTCAGATTATTTTAATCCACATCTAAAGTGTGCCTGAACTCAAAGCTGGGAGGTCATTGTCTACTTAACACCGCTTTGACTGCGGAGTCTGAGGGTTGCAACTTGAGAATAATGTCTTTCCTTGCCAGGGTCACTAATAGTTGTGTTAAACTATGAACTTACCATTTTTATCAAAGGACTCTACTGTTATTCTATCTCTTTGTTTTGTTTTATTGAAGCATTATAACTATGACTGACAGATCGTTGAGATCCTGAGTTTGGCTGGATAATGTATTCTCTTGAGTGTGGTACGAGAGAGGATATTACATTAGAAAGGTTATGAATCTGACTTTGGTCATTGACTGGTACAAATCAAGTAAGTACGGTTGCAACATTACCAAAGTTTCTAAATGTGTACACTAAACAATAACCGAAATGATGCCGTTTAATCGAACAGATTCTAAACCCAATATTTCCTCTAATCGCCGATTTGGGCTTTTAGCTGACACTTATTTATCCCGAAGCCATTGACTTATCTGTATTATTTAACTTTAAAATTAGGTATATATCCAGTTATCTACGTTCACAATTAACTCAGCATACATTTTTATTTGCAAGTGAAAGAAAATCAGGACAATTCAACTGTATTAAAAACTGCTGACACATTCGTATGAAATAAGTGAGTATGCAAACTCACCCAGAGAATAGATGCATCAACCTCCGAAGAGTTGACCAACAAATTAATATATTGTTTTTTTCGCCCATCAAATGGTCAATATATATTGTAAGTTTGTTTGCAAAATACGAGGACATAGATTGAGATATTTCACTCACAAAACGTATACAAGATATATGCATTCAGTGAGCACATTATCCTTGACAGATAATACTCAATCTTTGTTGCGATCTCCGAGGAGGCCAGGGTTTAATCAGAAATATATTTACTTTTGCCTGTGAAAATAGTTCAAACGTACGTGAGCGTTCACTAAACAGCACCAGTTACCATATCCATACAAATATCTTTACAAAAATCATTGAATTACCTTTCAATTTATTATATCAAGAAAGCAATTATGGATTCAGTACACGTGCAAATATTTCACAGGAAAGAGAGGACAAACAGTCTATCGAGTTAGATTCTCGTGTTTATACTCTTTTGATAACGAAAGCTACTTGGGTCTCTCAGGCAATCCTTTCATAGTAATCGAATTATACACGTTTATGGCATGGATACTACTCAATTCACTCTCCCTTGCTTGATTATGTACATGCTTCATGTGACCGTAAAATTCACATTTCGTTGAGTACATACTTATTTTAAACTATTATGATACGATTCAGTTTGTAAGAAATGTCTTTGTTTAATATATCTGACAACTTATTTCAAACGACTTTCGGATTGTTGTGATATTGTCTCGTATTGCTACATACTTGCACATGATGAAAAAATTGATAATGCAACCGGGAAAAACTGTATGGACATACGCATCGGCTACCATCAGACGCACCGCTTGCATGTTCGAATACACAGTTACCGACTTTGTTAAAGTTTACAGTCAGTAAACTAAACTGAGGTGTTTACACGCGTAACCCTTGCTGCCTTACTAGTAATGTGAGAATGGCTATACTACAATACCGATAACGTTTTGAGATAGTCGTCTATTGTGAATGTGATATGTTGGTATTGTTTGTGGAATATAAAACTCCTGAATTTCTACAATCAAATATTGAAGTTCCCCACAAACTATTATCTTACTTTCTCCCTTGAAATACAACAGAGCTCTAATTGACTGACAGTAATATCATGCGCAAATGTTACAACTGTGCGTTCAGACGACTGCTTTCAGAATGCATCTGTACTGGTGTAAATGTCGATTTAGAGCATATTTTCATAGAAACTTAAAATTGAAATTTGACAGAAGTTTCTAGTTTGAATATATATCTAGAAATAATATAGCAGAACCTGGCCCATTTGAAAGTAGTCTTGAATATTTTGTGCACTGCGTATACAACAGATGTATAGAATTTGCTACGGCAAGTGTAGATCACTCATTCATATTTTGTATGAACAATATAGCTATATATGGTACAATGTTATGCTACAAACAGCTTATATAGATACATATCGTACGATGTTTTTAAAGTAAAGACAATACATTTGGGGTTCGAGGTTTTCTTGTTCGCATTGTAATATAAAAAGTTTTCACTCATAGAAGAACGCATATATCTTGACAAATAGCAAAGAGAAATGAGTTTATTGCGATATCTATAAAGATGAAAAGCAATGTGATTTAAACATATTAATTGATCCATGTGCATGAAGAATACATGGTAAACCTGCAAAAAAATAATAAATAGCTGACACACTAAATAAACATATTGACAGTCTACCAATAACAAGAATATGTTATTCAGAAATAAGGTCACTTACTTATTTAATGATATGAAAGAACTAGTATTTAACACATGAGACAACATTTTATCTATGATAATGTTGAAGCTAATGTCCCTATTTCCGAAACAAGAGTGAACCAGTCTTAGGTCATAATCTAATATTGTGAACAAGATAAAACAAGTTCAGATTAGGAAATGCACCTAACAACAAGTATGTTACCTGACACTGTTTACCCCTTGAATTTACCAACAAATTCCTTGAATATTTGGAAAATAATTCACCATTGTGTGATAATTTATAAATTTTCCTGAAAATTAGTACTATTTGAAAAATCTTTTCAAAATTTAAAAAATAAAAAATGCATTTTTTTATACGTATTCAATAGCGCTGCACAGAAAGAAAATCTATTTACCCAAATATAGGGTAACACTGACAAACCTGTTAAATATTACATTCAAGTTACGTTTTAACTTATTTAATATATCCGTAGAGAAAGAAAAAAAGCTAATATAATGTTTGGGCCGTAAATTGTTGCTGGTAAAAAAAAATGTCTTTGCCTCTCTTCCTATGTCGTTGTCTCTCTTATCAGCAACCCATATATCAAACTATTTCAGGTACCTACTACCCGCACCATCTTTCCATATATATATATATATATATATATATATATATATATATATATATATATATATATATATATATATATATATATATATATATATCTTGATGTTTGTTTGATGTTTAGGATTCACTATTGATGGAGTAATTATATTTGTCGTTACAAATGTTAGCACGAAGCTAGTGACATGAAACATAGATTAATGATTATTACATGCAACTGAGATTGGCACAACACAAAGGTCCCTCCTTACTCCCCAAGGAACTTAGCTCCTGAGCCAATACTATCGAACTATCTATGAAGTACACAACACTTGAATTGTTACTTTTATTATTATTATTCCTTTGCAGTTTTCTAGAGTGATTTTCTCTTCGACAACTCATAAATAGATTTCGTTACTCTAATTTTGGAAGCTCGTTATTGTTAATCTTGTTTAAAATTTGCAATAAACGTGTACACTATTCAATAACCGAAACGATGCCGTTTAATCGAATATATTCGAACTCAACCTTTTCTCCTATTTGCACGGTACGCTTGCAGCTGAAAGCAGTATATATGGAAGGCATTGACTGATCTGTATAACGTTGCAAAATAGCATCTATCCAGTTTTTTACGTTTACAAATAACTCAGCATACACATTTAATTGCAGGTGACAGAAAGACAGGACAATTCAACTGTACTAAAATATGCCGCGACATTCGAGTGCAATAAATGACCATGCAAATTCATCCACAGAATAGGCGGATACAACTGTGAAGGGTTGATTAAGAATTAAAATATTTTTTTTCACCCGTCAAATGGTTGATATATTTTGTAAATTTGCGGGAAAGGAGACGAAGACATAGTTTGTGAAATTTCACTTACAAAATATGTGCAAGATATACGCATTCAACGAGCATATTTTTCTTCACAGATAATAATCAATCCTTTTGCTGCAATCTCGGAGGAGACCAGGGTTTATTCAGAAATGTCTTTGCCTTTGCCTGTAACAAAATTTCAAACTTACGGAGAGAGCTCGCCAAACAGGATCAATTACTGTATCCATACAAATATCCTTACAAAAGCATCGAATTACCTTTGAATTTAGTTTATAAAGGGAACAATAATTGAACACGTACTATGGACTGCGTCATAAATGTGAAATATTTGACAGGGTAGAGCACAAATAGAGATTGAACATAACATTCCATTAATTTAGATCATTGCGTTTGCAATATTTGATAAAATTAGAGCTATGCAGGTCTATCCGGAATCCATTCATAGCCCTAATTGACAATTTATATAGGATTAGGGCCTGGACACTATTTAATTCTATCTTCCTTGATTGATTATTAACATGCTTAATGTGACCGTAACATTCACATTGCGTGGAATATTTATCTATTTTAAAATATTATGACATTGTTTAATATATCAAACAATTAGGCAAAACAACTTTGAGATCGTTGTGATATTGTTTCGTACTGCTACATATATGTGCATGATGAAAACATTGATAATGCAAGCAGAAAATAAAATCTGCATGGACATGCGCACCAGCTAACACCAGATGTACCACATGTTTGATCGTTGACACGGTTACCAAACTAAACCGAGCCGTTTACTCGCGTAAACGTTGTGGTCTTACATAAATGCCAAACAATACGGTGGGTAGCATAGCAAATACAAAAAGAATTATGCATAACTGCATAGCAGTCCTTAGGGTTTCATCATTGTGGGACCATAATAAGAAGACTTATTTTGCAAACTATAAGGTGACATAACTGCGTAACAACACTGAGAGGAGTTAGGAAAGCTTCTTTCATGAACTGGACTATTGAGGCTTTGCACAATATTAACTGACTACTATTTTGGACTATTAACGCTTAGCCAAACAGTCCTTAAAGGTATTGGGTTTCAAGGCTTACTCAGATCTTTGCTAAGTTCTGGACTATGAAGGCATACATTTTTAGCTAACGTTTTAGACCAGATTTGGGACAAATATTTTGACTATCGGGTTTTAGCAAAATTTTGTTTAAAGTTCTGTACTATGAAGGATCAGTAAACTTATAGCTAATGCTTTGGACCATCAAGGTTAAGAGAAAGTTTGGTTAAACTTCTGGACTATGAAGGCTTAGTCAAATTTTGACTAAGTTCTGTACTATCAATTTTCAAAGCTTAGCCATATTTTGGCAAAGCCAAATTAGCCCACTGCAGATGCCTGATTTGATTAAATGGAAAAACTCAAATGATATCGGAAGCTGTTATTTACAGATGTCACTATGTTTAGACATACGCTTAAACTTGCTTTCTCATAAGCAAAGTATTATGGCAAAACTGTTGGCTAACTAGAGGAAAATTATCAACTTTTAAGGTATTTCATAAAAGTTTAATTTTAGCAGAGCTATTAGCAATGGGTACTTTGCGAACGGCCCAGCTCGCTACAATTTGCTCGCTATAAATTATTGCTTTAAAAGAGAGATCTTGGTTTGGGAAACCAAAGCCAGAAGAACATGGCAATCAGAGGCCAAGACTCTACTAAATGATGACGTAGAATAATTGAAATCCAATCCCTTCGAGGATTCATCAATTAAAGCAAAATCCCAGGCAAAGATATCAAGTCGATCCACAAGAACCATAACAGTGTCCAAACAGAGGAGAGACATAAAAAACCCATAAAAAGACACAGGTAGTTCTCTTAAACAATGTGCATAAAATGATCTGCAGCTGCACGTGTAGCATGCTGGACACCTGGAGATATATGCAGGTGATGTAACATAGGTAATTGACAGTGACCTAAAAATGTCAGGAAAGGAGAACAATTCTGCTACTATGAAAAGAGCATTCTGTAAAATTCGGGTGCCCTTAGGGTACTCTTCGACTGATATCAAGGTCAACTTGGGTAACGTTGTCTGCGATTGGTGAGAGGGATGTGGCTGCTGTGTAGGGGAAAATTGATGAAGATGCTAGATACACAATAGAAAATATTTATATTATCACGGGCATTAATTTGTCAGCTCTTTTTAATATATTGAAGAAACATTTGAGGCTGTGAAACACATGTGTAAGATGGGTCCCACATTTGTTGACGGCTGATCAAAAACAAACTAGGGTTGAAATTGCCACATATCGGCAATCCAATATGAAAATTGACCACATACGTTTGAATGAGATTGTCACAGGTGATGAAACATTGCTTTTCTTTTTGTGAACCCGATTCAATAGGAAAAATAAAGTTTGGATTGGACAAAAACGAATAGAGACCACAAATCGATTGAGGTAGTCGGACTGTCAAGAGAGTTGTATATTCATTGCTCTGTCGTCTAGGTGCCTGTACCTGATTATGCTAGTTTCACTAGACATTTTGTATGCCTCCAAGCTGTTATCAAAAGTTGTGGGACACTGTCGAACCACCCGTCCGCGCACCGGTAACCGAGGTATCCATCTACTCTATGACAACGCACTGGCGCGGAAATCCGTCGTTGTGAGAGACTTCCTGAAAGAGCACAGAATCAAAAAGTTGCCACATCCTCCATACAGCCCTGACTTACCTCCAAGTGATTTTTGGCTGAATTCCGTTAACAAAGATTCGCTGACGGGCAGACGATTTTTGAATGCCGCCATGCGGATGGAAGTGCAGTGTTCCAGTGTATGAACAACATACCAAAAAGTTAATGGCATTTAATAATTGGAAAATCACACTTTGAAAGTGTATAGAGGTGCCTGGAAAGTACTTTGAGGGGATGCGCTGATGTACTATTCACTGATAAAGAACTTTCTTATACAGCGCACTAATACTCAGAACGTTTTAAATACACTCGTATGCTGAATACAAGCAATATTCCATGTTAAGATATTAAGTCAATTGTCAAGGGTCATAGCTCTGCCCAAAATGGTGTAGATGAGACAAAACCCATAAAAGGCAAATCAAATATATTTAGAAACAAAAGAAAAGATGTAGGACTTGGACCCAAATGCATTGACAAAATAACTAGAAAGGAGAGTAATGATGATAATATTTCTAATTATATGTTTAAAGAAGTAAAAACACATTTTTTGAAGAACTGGGCTGCAAAAATATATCTCATTACCAAGATAGTATGTCTGATGAACATATTAGTTAACATTATGACAGAGTATAACACTTGACTTAGATCAACACATTCATATTACTGCTCTACAACAAGCTATCAACTAGTCTGGCTCATAGAACTTAATAACTAATAAGATGTTAAGTTCTGTTCTCATAATACCAATCACGAAACTCTTTAATAGACTTTTTTACTATTGGAATGTTTCCAAAACTTTAGGCATTTGTTACTATTAGTCACTTCCCTATTCACACACCACACACACACACACACAAACACACACATGACTATTACCCAGTACAAAAAGTTCCCAATGATACCCACACAACTTTCGTGGAATCACAGCTACTTGCTTCAATGCATAGGAAAACTATTTACAGCTGTCATATTTAACAGGCTATGTACTTATTTGGAGCAGAATTGCATTATTGCAGACAGTCAGAGAGGCTTTCAGAATGAACGAATAACAATCTTTCATTCACACAATTATCATAACCTATTGTCCCTCTAATATAACTGCCTTGAAGCACAGATACAAGTCACTCAGAAATCGTAGTATTGGAAAATAGATAAAAAAGACATGCTTCTTTTCTATTGGACAAGGATGCCCTGCAATTCATTTGAACTTCACCTTGCGTTTTTGTATATGGGATATGTCAAGCAAAATATCCTTTAATATCAATTTAAATTCCTCCCTTCCTGTATGTTTAATTATTTGCAAATATGATTTGCGTTACACAAAACTGCTATAGTATATGCTGCTCATTTATGCACTGTGAATGTAAAACACAAGTTAGCAGGGGATAGTTTCCTAAATGGGCCCCTGTCTAATTTCTTACCTTAATGCTATCGCGGGCCTTTTTCAGCTGTTATTGTTTTATAATTAAAGATATTGATATATTTGTGAAGTAGAAGTTTCGGGGTTGTATGGTTACTAAAATTTATGTGTTCACCTCCCATAGTAACTTCATGGAAAATAGAAATAGTCGGCAAGGAAGCAGAGCTAGCCACCCACAGCAGTTGACACGTTGGGTTCAAGGCAAGTAAAATATCTCAAAACGTCTTGGATGTCAACTAATTTGGATTGCATCAAGCTGTTTAGTACACATTGTTTGTTGAACTTATCACATAGGGAAATGTCTTGCATCAAGCTGTGACCATCAATTTTCATAAACAATGATAGTCAGACATGATAAATGCATGTGTGAATTTGGAGCAGGGTTGCATTAACTTCCTATACTATGAGCTTTCATCGACTTGTCAGGTCAAATGGATGATATTCTTATGTTTTGATTCATTATAGCTGTCCATAAATATGGACCTTTTTGACCTCACAACTGTACTCTATTTTTTAAAACAATTTTATATTAGGCAGGTTGATATGGCATCAAATTTGTGGATAAAAACTGTCCCTTGCACACCAATCATTACTATCTACTCACTCTCATGTACATGTATGTCAGGGGTAACTTACAAACATTTCACCTCGTCACATGTTACATCATTATATGTTAGAGGTGTATTAGATTCAATAAATGCAGAACAATATTCCTTTTGTTTAGAAAACTAAAATGTAAGATGCATTTTCTGCAAGAGTAATAAAGTTCTTTTGAAATGGATATTATATGACAGACACATAAAACAGTTCAACTGGTGCTTGCATTCTCTTAAAAATATTTTTGATTTCAAAGTTGACCAGATTTACATAAAAAATGAGGAAAGAATTTGAGCTGTAAAACTTTCATTATGGTAAATATTTATGGACCAAACAAAACTGGCTTGAATGTTTTCAAGAAAAAATATTTGAAGCTATGCAATTTGACTTTCCCTACGCTGCCTTAATTTTAGGAGGTAATGGGAATACAGTTTTGAAAACTGAATTTGACAAGAAGGAGGGAATAACCAAAACTAATAGCTTATATCAAAATGTAATAATTAATTCTCTTTAAATCAATGATCTTAATAGACATTTGGCGAATCAAACATCCCACAGTTAGCGTTTTACCTAGGGACAATTTAATCCTGAAATTGTTGTTGAGTAGATTATGTTATAATAGTATGAGTTTTAATTATTTATGTTGTTCATCGTGATGTATGTAACGGAATATCCAAAGCTCATTCGTCGATTTCAGTTAATATAGAATTATATTTGGAGCGCAGAAGGTCAGTATATTGGAAATGAAATTGTTCCCATTTATCAGACCAAGATTATGTAACGGAAAGTTTAACAAAATAAAATAAGTAAAAAATACTACGATTGAAGATTCACAAGACAAAATATGTCGTCTATCCGATTTGATTAAGCTAAATGGCTGAGTATAAACAATAAAATGTTCAGCCTGAAAAAAGAACTATTCATTGAAATTGAACGAAAGCATGAGCAAAGCTATACTTGATTTAGAATTTCTTTTAGATGGAAATACCTATAATTATACACCAGAAATAATTAAAAATAAATTAAATAACAGATATACTACTGAAAATAGTATAACAAAACATAAAAATGCAGACTTAAGAATCAGGTAAAGTTTAATAAAAAGTAAAAACAGAAAAAGAAAAAACAACTACAACAACAAAAAAACAAAAAAACAAAAAAATAATATGAAAGCCGAAACTCTTTTGATAATTTTGAAAAGAGGAAAAAGACACGACTTTTTCCTTTTGATGATAAAGCTGCTGTTAGAAATAGTTTTAATGGGAAAGCAAAGTGTGAGGGGTATATCAAAGTCAAAGAAATTCGATCCATTGAAAGGCATGGACTAAAATAAAAAGCCTGGATTACGACGATTCCCTATAAAATTGTATTAAGTTTTCTGGCTGGATGTTTCAACTGTTTTACTAAGATTTAGATTTTGTCAAGAAAATGTGCATGTCTGGAAAATGTCGGTGACTCAACGCTAGGGCGTGATTATTCTTATAATAAAGAAAAATAAAATATTTGCTTTTAAAATAAATGGAGATTTCATTCACTATTAAATTGTGAATACAAATTAGCTGCATTTCACTGCTTTCAAAATTTAAAAAAGGAAGATCAAACTATGTTTATCGAATGTTGATGTATAGATGAAGTCATAATAACTATATTACATGTTATTGGTAATTTGAGATAATGAACATTTACCATGGGATATTTCATTCTGCTG
Organism: Margaritifera margaritifera; assembly: GCA_029931535.1. Lineage (NCBI taxonomy): Eukaryota > Metazoa > Mollusca > Bivalvia > Unionida > Margaritiferidae > Margaritifera > Margaritifera margaritifera. The sequence continues at coordinate 565,247 of JAQPZY010000888.1, read as the reverse complement.
ATTTTGAGAAAGCGTCTGACAGTGTTAATCATATATTCCTGAAGAAAGTACTGTTATATTTTGTGTTTAGAAATGATTTATTGAAATGGAACGAAGTTTTATATACTGATGCTACCTCTTATGTCATATAACTGGGCAGAGGATTACATCAATGCTGTCCATTATCTCCATTGTTATTTGTATTATTTGAAAAAATGCTTTCATTGATTGTAAGGAGTCATCCTGATATCTCTGATAGAGATCTTTAATTATTTTGAGTTTTGTTTAGTTCCGTTTTGTTAATGACACTCAACGTTTCCTACGAACGTCGAGCATGGCTTTGAATGCTACGTTGACTGTTTGGAGAAATTTGAATCACGGACTGGACTGAAAATAATTTTTGATAATTCAGAAGTTTTAAACATGGCTGTTTGAAAATAACCAAACAAAAGCCTGCACTTACAAAGAACGTTATCAAAATATGGTCTGAATGTAATTACGTGAATGTTGTATCAATGTTCACTTTGAAATATAACGGAACAAATCCCACTTAAGGATAGTGCTTGGCTCTAGTTACCTTGGAGTCGGTATTTTTAAGTTTTCATTTTGAAGAGTACGTCTCTGTTATATCAGGCAGAACTGGATTGAGTGACTGGGATAGGATCAAGGTTGTACATATGTAACCATAAAGAAATTACAAAACGTTTTTACGAAATGTTAATAAAGGTCAAACCTAGCGAACATCAAACATATGAATCAAAATGGGCACCTATTTTTTATAATATTACTACAGATACATAAAACAAATTAAGAAGCTGTCAGACCAATTTTTTGCACAAAATGTTACCACCAAAAAATGCATAAAATGTAAAGTCTATTCTAGTTTGTCAAAAGTAATAAGATTCTTTTCATCACATGTTTTAGCAATGTTGCTGGAAGAAACAAAAAAACTTTTATAACCGCTAAATTAGATCCAGCATTTACTTCTACTCATGAAAGCTTGTACCTCTGTTTTCAAACAAATATGAACAAACGTTTGAAACACGTACGTACTGCAGCCAAACTTTTTCTTCAAAAATATAGTTATTAACTTTGATTTTCTTCAGATCGTGTTTGGATAAAATACGAAAGTATGAACATTATATGACGCTCACGAATTATAAACTTCAAGCCTACGTGGACAAATGGGTTTATTTTATATCTTTACATTTTGTAGCTTAGAAGAAGTGGGGATGGGGGTGGGTGGGCACTCTTTATCTCTTCCTCATGTTCTTTTGATTTGTTTTTCTTTGCTAAATTCATCATACCTACGAAGGGTCTCATACTGGACACTCTTGTTGGTATGTATTGTAATACAGCTGCTCCAATGAACAAATAAATATATGAATCGTTAAAAATACAGACAAAATGCCTATTACTCCTAAAGATTAATTATTTATATATTAAAAACTTTCCAACATGGCTGAAAGAGATCCAATATAATCGCTAATGGATCGCCACTGTTGTGTCAGTTTGAAAAAAGATCCGAAGGACAGCTATTTAGTCTCTAGGTAGACATATCAGATGAAAGACCTATAAAAATACATGTATTTTCAAAAAGCGTGTTCAAACTCATGTTCAATGATAATAAAAATATTTGTTTACACTATTTTCTACTCGGGCTAAAGCGTCTTTTAATGGATAATCAGTTATATCAATGTGATTTAGAGGATTTTATCTACATAAAATCCCCTTTCTCTGCAAATGTTGCAGAAAGTAACGCAGTTATACACTGAATTTAAATATCTTGGATTCTGCGTCATATTTCGACGCTGTCAGGAAGTTTATCACCTTTAGGTCGGATATTGTATGCAAAACAAAAAATGATAAGACGAATCAAGACTATTGGAATTATTTATAAATTTAAAGCAATCGTCTACAGTTTGGACTTTAAATCAATGACACAGCTACATTGCCTTTATAAATTCTTCAGTCCCTGTCAAATGGTTATTGTTACATTCTGAGAATGACTGTCAGTGGACTTCTTTATAACTCTAAATACACACAAATAAGAATGGAAGCCGATATCTAATTTACATTATTCCCATTCTACTCCGAACATATCATTATGTGAGTACATTTTTAGTATTGGTGATTGTTGAATATAAGCAAAATATTTTCTGTAAACACTATCACATACATGAAATGAAACAAATTTAATAAACTTGCCTTTATCTCCTTCTCTCGGCAATAGGCTTCTTCTTTCTGCTGAAATCAATACCAAACGGTATTGCGTATTTTACTCAGTTCACCAGGAAGAGGCCCAGTAAAGTTGGGGATGAATGTGTATTGCAACAAGAAAAAAGTCCAAGATCTATTCAGGTCTTTTTGAGAATTTTCATTACAGCTTGCTTAACATATTTAATTTTCCTTTTTATTCTTCTAGAAACATGGAAAGAAGATTACTCGTCCATCCACGATAATGTCATCTAGTATCTAAAAGCTGCATTTACCGTACCTCAAATTCCTATTTTCTCCTTTTTGACTCCCCGCATTACAAACAGATTTATACGTTTGGATTAATTATGCCTCAGTCAAGCAATTGTCATACAAAAAGTTGATACAATACATATATACTAAACACAATGTGCTTTGTGATCCGCAGGTTTCTCTCCAAACATACAGGGGTCTGGTGTAATTTTTAAAAAAAATGTTTTTGCATTAGCGATCACACCAGCCTGCAGCACCCTGTCTTGTTGTATTAGAGACAACAATGTGGGATTCTTTGTGCGACAGTTTTGATTATCACATTAAAGTTACAATTACCATAGCATTTAAGCCTAATCATTAAAATGAAGTGTATCCAGCGAAATATTCATCTATTGAAAACTGATTACGTGCGATTGTACCCCCATGCCCTAAATTGTATTATCATACTTTGTGATTAATATATGCATTAGGTACTGGAAAAGATACCTATTTATCATTTAATTTGCAATCCTTTCAAACTGTTTGTTTAGCAGCAAATACTAACAGCAGACATCAAAGATTACGATATTCATAATAAATAGTTTGTATGTTTGTTTGTTAGTTTGTATTCTTTTTATTCTTGTTGTTTGTCTTTCAATCGAAAACAGACCTGCTTCTTTCTCTAATCAAACAGAGAGATTTTGTTTTCAAATAAGCAGCGAGTCAGTAGTAGTAATATGTAGACGTTGAGACCAAAAAATGGGCACTTGAGACCCATACGGGAAATTAACATGGAGAGGGCACTTGCGACCCATACGGGAAATTAAAATGGAGAGGGCACTTGAGACCCATACGGGAAATAAACATGGAGAGGGTACTTTAGACCCATACGGGAAAGGAACATGGAGAGGGCACTTTGGACCTATATGGGAATTTAACATGGCAAAGGTTTATAGGCCCAAACGGGAATTTAACATGTGGAAAGTTTATAGACCCGAACTGGAAATTAACATGGAGATGGCACTTTGGGGTCCAAAGTGTTTATGGGGTCATACGGGAATGGTAATATTAAAATTGTTAAGGGAAAAAGGGTCGAAAAGTTCATGGGAACAGAATGGAATGGTAATGTTAATACTATCCAACAGACTAGAGTGAATTTTCAATTATGTTACGAATTCGTGTCCTGTTACAATTATTCTCACCACACTAAATATTGAACTGTAACATTTATCGGCTCACGTTTTGAAACTGACAAAAAATGTTGTCACTTTTGACTAACACTCACATAGGTAAAGAGAGAAGGGCTACAATATTTAGTGGCCGTTTTTGTTTTCAAACTAGTGAATTTGGGGGCTTGTATGAAGTTAAGATTACTGGTAAAGTTGCAAGTGTGTGTTTTGCAAAACGGCAAACATCGGATAGACATCTTTGTCGTGACATATGTATAGTTGATAGTCTATACAAGTTTCAAAACTAAAGCGATATAGCTTTCTATTGCTCGTAGACATTTTGGCTTTGGCAAATTTTAAGTATAGCAAGCCATTATCACAAACACAGGTAGCGACAGGTATATATATATATATATATATATATATATATATATATATATATATATATATATAGAGAGAGAGAGAGAGAGAGAGAGAGAGAGAGAGAGAGAGAGAGAGAGAGAGAGAGAGAGCGAGAGAGAGAGAGAGAGAGAGAGAAAAAACTAATGGCGTTAAATCATATCTGAATCAACAATCAAGATGAAACGATCATACTTTACTGAGAAGAAACAAGAAGAAGAAGAAACCAAGAGACGACGACAACGACTTCCCGTGCCGCCTCATACACCTCTAGCTGAAGTGTTAGCCAAGGGCATGGCAGTTATTTTGAAGAGGACACGAGTGAGCCTGAAACAACACCTTCAACATCCACAAGACCAAGAAAGGCCCGAGACCCCCCAAAAGAAAGTCGTTCCATAGCTCCCGAAAATCATTATCACATTCGAGAGACGCAAAAGTCACTTCTCGAAAATTTAGAACCACGGCTTACACCTACATGGTCAACTTTAAAGAGTTCAAGTCTGAAGTACTCCCTGAGAAAGCCGCAGGTTCAATACAGATTTGTGGGATTCCTTGTTAGAGACATTGAAACGAGAATGCCAAGCGAAAGTGGACGATCGTTTGAGACTTTCCATTCATCACGATAGTTTCAAGTCTTCTGTCTGGATTTAGTTTAGTACCCCGGCAGAATTAACAGCGCTTCACATGACCCACATTTCATCTCCTAGAGGTAGAAGACAACACAGAAAAGTATTATTGGTTGACGCCATTCGCAGTGCCAGGCGCAGTATCGTCCAGATTGACAACTCCCAAGACCAGATGTGCTTAGCCATCGTCGTGGGGCGAACGTATGCCGAGAAAAACGAGAACGTAGAATGAAAAAAAGCATAGAATAGCATTCGACGATCGGAGAGGCCCCAACAGCGAAAAGAAGCAGAACTCCTGTTACAACAAGCACGCATATCTAAAGTGACCGTGTGTGTCATTCCTGAAATGCAGAAAATTCAAGATGTCTTGTCTCCTCGGTATACCTTGAAAGTATACCCTCAAGTGGTTCCTCTGGTGTTTCGAGGATCCGATTTATCCGATGGAAAATACATTCACGTGTATCATCATCAAGAGCATTTCGATGCCATCACTAGTTTCACAGGATTTATTGGATACTCTTTCTACTGCGAGAAATGTAACCAAGGATTTAACAGTCAGGACTAACACATTCATTGCGGAGAGAGATGTCGGGGCTGTTTAGCCTCCAAACCATGCATTCCTGAAGAACACATTCATTGCTCGACGTGTCAACGAAACTTTGTCAGTTCCTCTTGTTTTACGAACAACATCACATGAAACAAGTTCACCAGCAGAAAAGTGCTTGTGACTTATTGAGATTGTGCTCCGCGTGTGAACAGCTTATTAGAACCAATAATCCCAAGGCACACGTTTGCCCCAGAAAGAAAAGCTGCCATTTTTGTGACCAAATCGAGGACTTTGAACATCGATGTTACATCCAAACATATGAAAATGAACAGAAGGAAAAATTAAAGGGCGATCAGCACAAGAAGGACAAGACACACGTAGATTTTATCTTTTTTGACTTTGAATGTACGCAAGAGACGGGTATTCACATCCCTAATTTTTGCTTCGCTCATCGGGCTTGTGAGAAGTGCAAACAATAACCTATCTATTTTCACTGTCCCCATTTGTCGTAAGACTCCAGGAAGACGTGAAAAATTCTTTCGGGGACCCCCCCCCCCACTCTTGTCGATTTAGCTAAATGGATTTTAGACCCTACCGACGATACTTGGAGCGAAGAGGACATCCACCGTTACGGGGACTGTCATCGATATGCTACATACATGGCTTACAATTTCTCGGGATACGATGGACAATTTCTGTTGAAATATTATTCAGAACAAGGCACCGAATGCCACTAAGTCATCATGCACGGAGCCAAACTCATCTACTTGAAAGTGGGACAAGTGCAATTCAAAGATTCCATGAGTTCATTTAGCCATGCCTTTGAGTCGAATGCGTAAAACGTTTAGAATGACAGAAATGGCCAAAGAGTATTTTCCCCACTTTTCAATACCGAAACGAATCAACACACTGTGCTCCCGCATTTGTCTGACGTTCACTATTACGACCCCGACGATATGCTCACCGAACAACGAGAAGCCTTCAACGCTTGGTACCACACCCACGCTTCAGACCCGTTTGACTTTCAAGAAGAAATGCTAAAGTATTGTCGATCGGATGTGGACATTTACGCCGCTGCTGTGGAACATTTCGACAATTATTTCTGGATCACGGAGGTATCGACCCTTTGAATGAAGCTTGTACCATTGACAAAGCGTGAGGATTAGTGTACCGAAGCAAGTTCATGCCGGAGAACCAACTAGCCATCATACCCCCTCAATTTTACCTGTCAGTCAGACGTCAATACTCTGCCAAAGCATTGCGTTGGCTCCATTACTTGTGTGAATGGGAAGACAAATGGATGCAACATGTGAGAAACGGGGGCGAAAAGAAAATTGGAAGTTTTTCTGTGGATGGCTGGGATTTAGAAAATCCCCAGACGGTGTACGAATTCCAGGGATGTTTATTTCACGGATGCCCTACGTGTCCTCAATGAGACCTGAAACGTCAATTCTCAGGTTCTACCAAGGAAGAGTTGTATGAACAAACAAACCAATGGCGCCTAAAGTTAGAAAGTCGAGGATACCAAGTGGTAGAAATGTGTGAGCAAGAGTACGATCGACGTTTCAAAACCGATCCAGAATTTAGACGCAGTGCCGAAACTGACGACGTGGTTGACAACGAACCTTTGAAGCCACGCAACAATTTGTTTGGATGACGAACCAATGCCACACGCTTGTTGTACTACGTATACCAATCTCAAGGAGAAGAAATCAAATACATCGACGTGTGTTCTTTGTATCCTTTTGTGTGCAAATATGCTCGATTCCCTACTAGGCACCTGAAATGATCACAGAACACATTGACGCGGAACACATTCTTCAATACGAAGGATTGATCAAATGCAAAGTCTTAACCCCGACAAACTTGTACCATCCTGTCTTATCCCATCATTGCCAAAGCAAAATGATATTTCCTTTATGCTGTACGTGTGCTTAAACTTATAATCAAGACAACCCTTGCAACCGCACGGAAGAAGAACGCACTTTGACAGAAACATGGCTGAGTGTCGAATTGTTTCGGACTCTGGATAGGGAATACAGCTTGTTAAAAGTATACGAAATTTGGCACTTTCCTACCACCAAACAATACCAAAACGACGACGCTTCGAATCCAGGAATTTCACAAGGCTACGTCAACGAATTTCTGAAACTGAAACAAAAAGTGAGTGACTATCCCTCTTGGTATCAGACACCAGAAGACCAAGACAAATTCAAAGAACAGTACCGTTCTATAGAAGGCATTACTATAGAAGATATTGAAAAGAACGAAGGAAGACGATCGTTGCCAAAGTCATGCTCAGTTGTTGGTGGGGAAAATTGACACAACGTCCACTATTGCCCAAGACGGAATACTTGGCAGATCCAAGTCGTTACTTTCAACTGGTGGACGACAACGGAAAATTCATGAAACACGTAGAAATGATCCGTGAAAAATTGATCTTGGTCAATTACAAAGAAGAGCCAAAGTTTGTACTTCCCCGTGATTTTAGCAATGTCGTCATTGCAGCTACGTGACAGCCAATCATCGCTTAAAATTGTATGAGGCCTTGGAACTTTTGCGAGATCGAGTCCTGTACTTTGACACCGACAGCTGTATGTACATCCAGATAACCAACACCCAACCATCGAAGGGGATCGTTTAGGAGCATGGACGGACGAGCACCCACAAGATATGATTATCAGTTTTGCCAGCGGTGGTCCTAAAAATTATGGTTACCAATACAGAGACCGATAAGGACAACTTCATACCAAATGCAAAGTCAGAGGACTGACACTGAACTATCGATCAAGTCAGAAGGTGAACTTTGCTGTCTTGAAAACAGCTTTACAAGCCCGGACAAGATCAAGACTTTTGCGAGAAAACATTTGATCCCCACAAAAATTGTACGTTTGCCAAACCATCAAATCGTCAGTCGCTCTTTAGAAAAAGTCTATCAAATTGTCTACCAGAAACGAGTGCGACTTCCAGAGCACAACACTTTACCGTACGGACACTCTGAGCTTCAGTGTAAAAAGAGGAAGGAAACGTTCTAAGACCAACACGTCATTGCGAATAAAGACGTCGACCTAGAAAGATGAATTTCACACAGTAAAAAGTCTCCAATTCAAAACCATCTACCTCCCACAATACCATCAGAGCAAAGTTAGTCCAAGAAGGAAAATGATTCAGCAGTCCCTAAAGATTATATTCAAATCCAAATCACTCAGAAAGTGACTTCAAAACAATTTAGAAACACTTCGTGTACGTACACAGTGAAATTTAAAGACTTCACGTCTGAGGTTCCAGCAGAGAAAGCAGAAGATTTTATTACGGACTTATTTGACTCATTGTTAGAGGAACTGAAGGCACAGTATCAAGTCAAAGATCAAGATCGTTTGAGTCTATCGATGTCTCACAGCAGTGTGAAATCTCCCGTGTGGCTCGTTTTTAGTACACTGGCAGAATTAACTTCTTCCAAACTCTTGGACAAAATTCAAGACGCTCAATCCATGAGAGAAAAGTGTGACATCGCCGATGGAAAAGCGACTATTCACATGACACAGGATTCACCTCCAACTGACGAAGACAATTGTTGCACTTGTTCTACTCTTCATGCTTACCAATAAGTGTGTATAGCATGTTGGATACATTAACAGATTTACGACTGAAAGGATGTACGTGACTGGAAAAGCCTTGGATTTAACGCTTGGACACAAGAGGTAGCTGACCATGCCAAAAATGTTTTGTGTGACGGATGAAAGAAAGACAAATAAAAAAACATAAACCGTGTGTGCGTTTTTTTTTTTTTTTTGTTTTTTTTTTATGTATTTTGATTGCACCATGAAAGAAAAAGCATTATTTTGTTTTGTTTTTATGAAATGTAAAAATGTTTTATATGAATAGTGTTTTTTTCAAAGGTGAATAATTGTAGAATGAACTTGTAATTTAAAATGTACATTTCTCGTACCATAAACTGTGTTTTATGAAATATGAATATGTTGTAAATGAATTTTTGCTTTTATGACACGACAATATGTTGCACCATAAACTTTATTTTTTGTTTGTAGCATGAAGAAGAAAAACATGAGCTGTGTTTTATGACATGTCTATATATTGTAGCATGAATTTGTGACTTTTTTAATGTGAATAGGATATACCATGAATTATGTTTTTTTTTTATGTACATTTTTTGTATCACGAACTGTATTTTGTAAAACGTACATTGGTTACACCATGACATTCAACGTGTTTACAACACTTCCAATTCTTGTGTCGTTCATGATTCTCTCAGAATTCTCAACACCACGCTTATGGCTGCATTCTCCGGCTCCTCCTCTTCCTCTGTTGTCCAAGTGACTGACGAAAAAGTAGATTGTCAAAGTTGGGAGGCTTTGTATTTTTGCCATCCTTTTAACATACAGGCAAATCCGAATTTGTCAAACGTTTGATCGAACACAAATCCCATTTGTTTGATTGTCCACCTCAACGTATCGTGTGGTGTTGCAAAGAGTGGCAATCGTTTAACACCTTACTCCAAGAAAGTCAAGAAGAATCCATTTCGTTTGTAGAAGACATTCCTCGCGAAGACGATGGGATAGTGTCTGACTTGAGTCAAACACATCTGGTCACACGAAAAGGATATCATCGTAATGCCAGTATCATTTACATTACTCAAAATGTATTTTAAAAGAAGTAAAGCCCATTGTGCCATCAGTCTCAATGCCCATTATGTAGTGTTGTTTAAAAGTCCCAGTGGCAAATCTCAAGTGCAAGTGTTAGCCAAACAGTTAGGCATCCCTTGGCTAAATAATGCATACGACGATGCCACTCAAACACCCCATGCGTATTTACTCATCAATTTAAAACCCACCACTCCCGATTATTTGAGATTTCATACCAGTTTGTGTCAAGAAGGAGGTCCTGTCATTTACACATCCCCCTTTGGCAACTCTCTGAAAAAAAAACATACAAACAACCACCACGTCTTTTCTTTCCAACAGTCTTCAACATGACTTCCTTTAAATCTCATCCACCTGTCAAAAATTGATTCGTGCCCTGTATGGCATCAGTCGCGAAAAAAATGCACAAGTCCGTGCCCATTTGTTAGAAGTCAGTCTCAAAGAAGTCTTACTATAGTTTTCTTTGACAGCACGTCAATTACTCCAAGGCATCATTCGCATACCCCATCAAATCCAACGCTTTTTTGAAAAACATAAAAGTGAGTTGTCTCAACTGTCAGATCTAAGAATCGATCCACAAACTAAAAAACAAATCTTTTTGAAGCCTGGTGGAAGTGACTCTTTATGTCATTATTCTTTCCCTTTTTTCTAAATTTTCATCTTTAAATGTTCATTTTCAATTCGCATTTTCAAATTTGGTTTTTCAATTTTCATATTATTCCTTTTCATTTTTCAATTTAACATTTGTAAATTTTCATTTCCAGATTTAATTTTAAAAATGTAATTTTCAATTTTCTTTCTTCAATTTTCATATTCAATTGGTGATTTTTTAATTTTCATTTTCAAATATAGTTTTTCAAATTTCATTTTCGAAATTTACATTTTTAATGTTAGTTTTCATATTCAATTGATCATTTGTTAATTTTCATTTTCAAATTTAGGTTTTCAAATTTCATTTTCTAAATTTTCATTTTTAGACTTAGTTTTTCAAATTTCATTTTCAATTTTCATTTTTAAATTGCATTTTTCTAACTTTTATTTTAAATTATCGTTTTCAAATTTGGTTTTTCAATTTTCATGTTTAAATTTTCAATTGATCATAATTTAATTTCATTTTCAAGTTTGGTTTTTCAATTTCATTTTTGCAATTTTCATTTTCAAATTTAATTTTTTAAATTAAATGTTCTCAATTTTCACTTTATTTAACTTTTCATTTTCAATTTTCATTTTTAATTTACCATTTTTAATTTTCATTTCCAAACTTTCCTTTTTTTATTTTCATTTCTTAATTTTCATTTTCAAGTTTTATTTCAATTTTATGGTGGTGATTTTGCTTTGGATACAGTATTGTTGTTGTACCAACCTAAAGACTGACAGATAAAAAGTAAAATTGTCTGTTCAAGATTGAAAACGGTAAAAATTTAGTGTCATAATCTTCTATAGATATTAAACAAGATGGAGAGAAAGGAAGTTATGCATCGTACATGGAGTGTTTGTACTTATTAAGAAAAGAATTTTCTGTCTATCGGTAAAAATGCGAAGGGCTGTAGTGCTTACCCACACTATACCTTCATGCATACATATGTTTTAAGGTTAAATATTTTGTAAAATACATAGACATTATACAACACTTTCCACAGCCGCCTAGATCACTTGGAAATGACATATCATCCAACTGTCATTTGTCGTCGGACTCCTTCAATCGTGCGCAATGTTTCTCGCGATATAACGCGCTTGTTTCGAGATAATGGCGTTATCAGCTGTGTCACCAGCGTTCTTCAGAAGCGAAAAAATATAATTTTATAGTAAAAGGTAATTTCATGTAATTTTAAAAATCATAATGAAAATCTATGTTTTCACTAATGCCTTTTTTTTCCGACATTTTGATCTTGAATTTTCCATTATATGCTACAGACAGCGCCGCCGATCACATATTGGCTTTGTTTACGTATTTTTAACAGGATAATCCACTTTGGGGATTTCTACAACTGGTTAGCCAATGTAAATATTTGGTTTTAATCATGTGGAGTTCTTAAGCAACGTAAGAAAATTTTACACTCGAAATGTATATTCACTACGGACTTTTTCGTTTCAGTATTATATCATAATAAACATATATTCTACATCAAACGGGATGGAATATATTGTCTATTTTTAAATTTCTCTCTCCCTCTGTCTCTCTCTCTCTCTCTCTCTCTCTCTCTCTCTCTCTCTCTCTCTCTCTCTATTGAGTCATGTATCTATATGGTAAAGAACAAGCAAGCAGTAATGTAAGTGCACAAACTGCATATAGAATTAACGGAAAAAAATTATTAATTTTTAAATTTAATTTGTTTTAATTTCAAAAACACGGAGACACTATAAACTAATAATATCCATACCTTGGTCTAACTGGCACGGTCCGGTCATATACCACGTGACTTTTTAGTGAGTGTCACGAACCATGGATGTCTCTTCCAGAAATAAGTAAACATAAACACGCTCAGAAAAAAACTTTTATTATGAACTAATGTGCATGAATGCCAAAATGTTTTTCACGCTGATTAAATGAAGTAGATATAATTGAACACTTGTATGGTTTATTTGAATAGATTATCATAATATTATAAAGAACGCGTTAAAATTCACGTTAAGTCCACGAAAGGTGGTTACTCGAGGCTGCTACTCAAATGATTGCTAAATGAAACAGCAACAAAATCACTCCATTATAATTGACCATCTTGTGTGATAGTATGTTTGTGGGTATATCGTGTGTAAGTAATGCGATTGTTTGAATGTCTGAGGTATCACTGAGAGAAAAAATTAAAAACAGGAGATTTGGTTCGCATTGGTAAAAAAAACTGCAACTTGGAAGATATGAACGGAGAAGTGTTAAAAGGAACATTTTACTTGCCTGAGTTACAACGGGTGACCAAAAAGGAAGACGACGTGTACGATATCGAAAGCATTCTCGATCGAAGAACACGTAAAGTGGGTAAACGTCAACTTCAAGAAGTGAAAGTGAGTTGGAAAGGATATCCACCTAGTTTTGATTCTTTGATTGCAGCTCCACAAGTCATCTTATGTTGGCATCCCCTAGCCCCATCAGAGCATATATAGCTGGTTAGGGCCTGGAGATGTCACCTCGTGTTTTATAAATTTTAGTGATTTGTTTTTGTGTATCTTTTCCCTCGTCCTCCCTTTTTTGTATTCGTGTATGAAGAATAATGAGTTCGTAAGGGTATACTTTTGTACGAGGTTGCTCTATTTTTGCTATTTCATGTTATTTTTGTTAGTTTCCTATTCCACTTTTCATTGTTAAGAACTTTGGTTCGTACTACCCTCTCTTCATGTATATGAGACCTGTCGGTCGAGTTTCCATACCTTTCCCCTTTGTGTTATTATAGTTGTTCGTCTTTAGGAACCTCTGCCCTTGAGCTATAGTTGGATGCTTGCCTTTTACATGTGTGCTGCTATTTTGTGTGTGTTGTGTTGTATTATAGCCAGTTTTATTGTGAGGGATAGGCTTATCCATATAAATTCAGCATTGGTTTTGAGCTCTGTAAAACCATAAGTAAAAATATAAAAAATATAATTATAAAGAAAATACAATAAGGTGTCTAAATGCTTGTGTTTTTAGATTTCTGTGTTTGTTTCTGTTATATTCTCTCTTTCTCTCTTTGTCGGGTTATGTTTATTTCTAATAAAGTTGAGAATACATTTTGGAATGGATTGAAAATTGTGATTGTACGGACATAAATGAAAACTATATCGATAATTCGGTTCTGTGTTGTATGTATAGCTTGTTGCTTGGAAAGGGATCGAAATTAGTTTTTGCGCGGACGTGATTGAAAACTATATCGAAATATGGGTGGAGCAGTCTGTCTATAGCTTAGTGCTTCGTGTAGGATTGAAAGCACTTTTTGCGCGGACGTAATTGAAAACTATATTGGAATTTGGGTGTTTGTTTCATATCAAGTTAGGAATGGTTATAGCATCAGGTCATTCAGCGATGTGTTTGTTATCTTGTTTGCAATTGGGAGTTAGTTTGGTTTGGTTATAAAGTTGTTATTGCTCTTGTTGGAGTTCATTCCATGTTACAGTTATTGATTTGTGGTCACAGTCTTGTGGTTGCACTGAGTCGCCGTGGCGACCTACCATCACGTGGTGGGACAGAGAACTTTTTCCGTGGGATTTCTGGGATCCAGGTGAATACTTTGATCCGGGATTGCTACCATTGGAGTACAGTCACAAGTCATCGAACATAAAAGAAGAAGTAATCATCAGACCGTTAAACACAGTAGCTACCTCTCCTTCTCAGAGTTCTTCTCTTCAAGAATTACAAAAACAACCTCTGTGGGTGTGGTGTGGAGAACGTGTCCCTAAAATTAAAATCGTCTTTTGTTGCCAAATCCTTGAGGTGTATTGTATCATTGGCGCAGCCATTGGAAATTTAAGTTTGCAATAAACAATTCTGGACTATTTTACTCAGCAGTTATATTGGTTATCTTCTTCGCAGTCCTTCATTGAAATATACCGACAGTAATACAAGCCCCCAAATTCACTAGTTTGAAAAGAAAAGGGCAAAACATATTGTAGCCTTTCTCTCTTTACCTATGTGCGTGTATGTCAACAGTGACAACATTTTTTGTCAGTTTCAAAACGTGAGCCGATAAATGTTACAGTTCAATATTTAGTGTGGTGAGAATAAATTGTAAGCGGACACGAATTCTTAACATGATTGCAAATTCAATCTAGTCTGTCTGCACTAAATCGTAAAAAGCCATATCATAGGCATTATTTTGCCACACTACCTAGAGCAAAACACTTCGTCACTCATTATAAGTAATTTCAAATGGCCTAAAATATTTTCTTACTGCGTTCGCTTTGAATCGCCTTCAATTACTATTGACACTGTGAGAATGTTGGACGTGTTTTTTTATGTGCCTGTCCGATAGTCGCTTTACAAAAAACCTAACGCACAACCCAATCGTACAATGTGTGATCAATGGAAATTGTATCAGTCTTAGGTCAAAATACATCACGGAATTTTTTGATGTAATATTTTGTGAGAACTTTACGTTTTCGAAAGAAGGGTTTTAGTACACTATGTCTCCAACTCAATCTTGTGATATCCCCCCACACACACACACACACACAAAAAGGTGTATTTTTCCTATCGATGTGACTTTTTAAATAGGGTGTGTTTTGAAATTGCCTTGATATTTTAAAAGTAGGAATAAAATACTCTCTCTCTCTCCGTCATATTGTCGATTCTCTCTCTGCTTCATAAACACACACACACACACACACACACACATTTAATTTTCTAATAAAATGACTTAGATTGAAATCATGATGCTATATGTTCCCATTTTAAAACACCTCTTCAAAAATTTTGGTAGTAGTCACAATGATTACGTGAAATGTTACTTCAGTTTTGTAATTTGTTTCAAAGACTTGCACTCGTGAATATTGTTGAACGCTTTTTCTTCAATGTGTAAATTTCATGGATTATATAAAATCTTGAGTTTAGTTGTGCTTGTGCGTGTCAGATATCTTAGCTTTGTGTATGGGTAGTCCTATTTTGGCACTGCAATGTGTCACGAGAAAAATTTCTAACATTAGATCTACCGTTTTTAAAAAAAAAAACAACAAAAAAAATAAAACAAGAAGCAGACAGCTATACAGTGTAAGAATGGTTAGAGTATGACCCGTCGTATTCTACGCTCTCATCCCAGAGCCAAAATATGCGTTAAGTAAAAATGTAACAACAATGTATGCCCTATTTTCAGTCAGTCCATTTCAGACGGTCGAGAGAACAAGAAGTGGTTTTACTCTTTTCCCGTCTACGATTTAGAGAATGTTGTAACATTGTTTCAAGGCGTGTGCAGCAAAACATGACATATCTTACATTTGGGAGGGCATAGAGCAAATGTTACTGCAGTCAATCGACAAGAAATATAGCACTACTTTTTTGAAACTGATGAATGAACAATAAATTTGCCAATGAACATTTCTATCATAAAATGTACCCTTGTCTTCAGAAACTCATAAAAAGGGTAACCTTATCTCTGTTTTGAGACAAACCATAGTTTTGGAAAAAAATTACTGTGTTCATTTGACAATATTTCATTATGTGCACGATACTTGCAGTAGCTAAAAATTCCATTCGCGTGGCTAGGTCAATCAGTACGAAACGGCGTGTTTGCAGGGCAGTAAATTTTAGCCACTACTAGCTTTTAGTACGTAAATGTGTTGAAATTAATGTTTATCTTTATTATTGTGAAAGAATGTTCAAGTGATGCTACTCTCTGTGCACTATGCTAGCAGTAGAAGGTCAAAATAGTCCACGTGTCAGTAGAAAAGTGGCTTTGTGAACATTATGGTTATCTAATTTCTGTAGCTCAGAAACGTAGTGTGCGTCTATGGCAAAAAATGACACTAAATGATTGGAGCTCTAGTCTTACGTTGCAAGGTTGTCAACCTTGAATCACTGCCAATGTTTGTATGTTTGTGTATGTGTTTGTACATGTTGTTGACAACTAAAACTTAAAAACCCTTTACCCCTTCTCTTGTGATAGTATGTATGTATGTAAGGGTATAGTAGTGTGTCTATAAACACTCCTACCCCTGCCTACTTGTGTGAGATTGTATCGTATGTATGTAAGAATAGAGTGTGTATAAAACTTTCCTACCCGTGCCTACCTGTGTCATATTGTATAGTATGTTTGTGTAAAGGTATAGTATGTTTGTGTGAGGGTATTGAGGGTATTGCGCGTGTATAAACACTCTTACCCTTTTTGTTGGATTGTAGGGGTGTAGGAGTGTGTGTGTGGATTGTAATAAAAAAAGAGGGTACTGGATTGCAGGGGGTGTGCTTGGATAGTATTAACATTACTATTCCTTTTGTCGCTATAAACTTTTCGACCCATTATCCCTTAACAATTTTAACGTTACCATTCCCTTTTGTCCCTATACATTTTCGACCCTTTTTCCCTTAGCAATTTTTATATTACCAGCTCCGTATGACCCCATAAACACTTTTGACCCCAAAGTGCCATCTACATGCTAATTTCCCGTTTGGGTCAATAAACCGTCCCCATGTTAAATTCCCGTTTGGGAATATAAACCTTCCCATGTGAAATTCCCATATAAGTCCCAAGTGCCCTCTCCATGTTCATTTCCCGTATGGGTCCGAAATGCTCTCTCCGTGTCCATTTTTCGTGTGGGTCTCAAGTGCCCTCTCCATGTTTATTTGGAAACAAGATCTCTCTGTTTGATTAAATAACCATCAGAGAGAGAGAGAGAGAGAGAGAGAGAGAGAGAGAGAGAGAGAGAGAGAGAGAGAGAGAGTGAGAGAAAAGCTGGTCAGTTTCGGTTGATAGAAAAACAACAAGAATAAACGTAAAAGAAAAAACTAGCAAACAAACATACAAAACTATTTATTATGGATACCTTAATCTTTGATGTCTGCTGTTAGTATTTGCTGCTAAACAAAACGTTTGAAAGGATTATAAATTAAATGATAAATAGGTATATTTTCCAGTACCAAATGCATATATTAATTACAGTGTATGATTAGACAAATCAAGGCATGGGGGTACAATCACACGTAATCAGTTTTCAATAGATGAATATTGCAACTTTTGGTGCACTATGCTAGCAGTAGAAGGTCAAAATAGTCCACGAGCCAGGATAAATGTCAATAGAAAAGCGATTTTGTGAACATTATGGTTATCTAATTTCTTTAGCTCAGAAACGTAGTTTGCATCGATGGCAAAAATGACACTGTACTAAATGATTGAAACTCTAGCCTTACGTTTCAACGTTGTCAACCTTGAATCATTGCTAATTTGTGTATGTTTGTGTGGTGCTCATAGTGCATGTTGTTGACAACTAAAACTTAAAACCCCTTTACCCCTTCTCTTATTTGTATGTAAGGGTATCGTAGTGTGTCTATAAACACTCCTATCCGTGCCTACTTCTGTGAGATTTTATAATGTGTATGTATGTAAGTATAGAGTGTGTATAAAACACTCCTACCCATGCCTGCCTGTGCGAGATTATATAGTATGTTTGTGTGAGGGTATAGCGTGTGTATAAACACTCCTACATTTTTTGTGGACTGTAGGAGTGTGTGTTGGGATTGAAATAATTAAGAGGGTACTGGATTGAAGGGAGTGTGCTTGGATGGTATTAATATTACCATTTCCTTTTGTCCCTATAAACTTTTCGACCCTTTTTCCCTTAACAATTTTAACATTACCATTAATACTACCCCATAAACACGTTTGACCCCAAAGTAAGTGTGCTTGGATAGTATTAACATTACCATTCCCTTTTGTCCTTATAAACTTGTCGACCCTTTATCCCTTAAAAATTTTAACATTACCATTCCCTTTGTCCCCATAAATTTTCGACCCTTTTTCCCTTAACAATTTTAATATTACCATTCCCGTATTACCCCATAAACACTTTTGACCCCCATAGTGTCATCTCCATCTTAATTTCCCGTTTGGGTCTATAAACCTTCCCCATGTTAAATTTCCATTTGGGCTTATGCACCTTCTCCATGTTAAATTCCCAGATAGGTCCCAAGTGCCCTCTCCATGTTCATTTCCCATGTGGGTCTAAAGTGCCCTCGCCATGTTTATTTCCCGTATGGGTCCCAAGTGCCCATTTTGGGTCTCGGCGCCCACATATTATTTATGTCATTACAGTTGGAGGATAGTGAACTGAGGACTGCAGAGAAGACTTGCCTAAGAGGAAGATTCAAACGTCTCTATACCGTATTATCGCTGTACCTTTAAGGGAGCAATATGATTAACCACCCGACTACGGCTCACTAACAAACTTGACTTAGTTATCGGTACGCTGGTTGAAGTCTGGGACTAGGTCCATGCTCACAACAGCAACACTACGCAAAATCAAGGTACTGAAGGTACGGTTGTGCTTTTGTCAGCTTAGGGTCCCAGCTAGTCCGATAAATCAGCCCCCAATCTGTACTGATACTGATGTACGGCTTGGGTATGATCTCAGCTCTACATAGGATCAGCATTTGACGCAGCCAAATGTGTCCGCAAAACATCAGTGTATATTATAGACACTTACCGGTACTTCTCGCGGCTCCTGAGATGAGGTCAGTTAAAGGTACTTTTCGGCGATAGTACAGAATATTTACGGATCAAAATCCTTTGTTTTACAACTTGTAAATCCACGTGTAATAACACAACCCTACCTCTTGCAATCATTTCGAATTTCAGTACTACATCCAGCTGTTCCATCAGATCCAGCAACCAATCCGATGCGACTTTCGCTCATTCGCCCATTTGAAAGTTTCGGTTGCTTTGAATCTGTGTGTGTTTATATAAGCTTTTACTAGTAAAAGACCACTATTTGGGAAGATACTGGTTGCTTTTTAATTCAATTTTGACTGAAATGACCAGGGGCATACCACAGGCTGTCGTTGCAATAGAAAGGATCCCTTAACGCAACTTACCTGTTTCAGATAGTTTTGAAAATAAACATGATGATATAAACGTACTGTCGCTTCTGTAGGACATAATGATTCCACTCAAGAAATTAGAAACTCAGATTTTCAAAAATGCAGAAATAAGCCTATTACTCTGAAAGCTTAAATAATGCTATTTTAAACATTTCAAACATAACTGAAAGTGATCCAGTCTAATTGCTAAAGGCTCCCCACTGCAATATTAGTTTGCAAAATATAGGAAGGACAGTCATTGAGTCTCTAGGTACACATATCAGATAAATGACCTGTGCAATTACAAATATTTTCAAAAATCGTCTTTAGACCCATGTTTATTGATTATAAAACGTTGTGGTTATGAGTTTGTCCTCGGGCTAAACTGTCACATTTTAAATAACTCCCATTTTCACAGAGAGTCATTTATGGGAATGTACTTTACAGCAATTTATCAAAATATGTTTTTATCTAACTAAAATCCTCTTTCTTTGTTCGGTTTTGCAGAGAGTAAGGCAGTGAAACAATTAGTTTAAAAAATCTTGAACTTTGCGACATATTTCTTGTAATTTTTAAAGAAGATTATCATCTTTAGGCTAGATATTGTATGCAGAACAAAAACAAATATGAGACAAATCAAGACTATTTAAATTAATTCGGAATTGAAAACAACTATCTACTGTTTGAGCCTATAATCAATTATACAGTAGTCATCACGAAACCTTGTCTTTGTAAATTAGCCCAGTCTCTATCAAGCATTCTCGCAAGCCACGGGTGAAAATCCGCTACACTCTTTTTCATAAAAAGATCTTATTTGATTCGATCTTTTGCTAGTGACCATGCTATCACGCTCAGCTTCTCTCCGAAAGCACTGGGATCCGATATCCGATATAAAATGTGTTTTTGCATTAGTGAGTTACAATTACTTTTTTCCAATTCATAATAAAGCTGCTGTTGGAAATAATGATTATGTGAAGGCGAAATGTGAGGGGTATATTAAAGTCAAAGGCTTTTAATCCATTGAAAAGTATAAAATATATTAAAAAGCCTGGATTACATCGATTTTCCATATAAATTTATAACGTTTTCTACCTGGATGTTTCAACTGTTTTACTAAGGTTTAAATTTTTTCGAGAAATTTGGTTGTCAGAAAAATATCATTGACCCAACGCTTGGGCGTAATTATTCTTATCCCAAAGAAAAATTAATACATGCATTTCAACCCAAACCATGGAGATCTCTTTCACTTTTAAATTGTGACTACGCCTTAGCTGCCAATTGCATTTCATTATAGGTTTTTAAAAAATAGCTTTCAGAATTAAAACATGAATCTCAAATTATGTTAATCGAATTTTAATATTTAGGTGGAGTCATAATAACTACATTACATGTTATTGATTATTGAGATACTGAAAATTTACCAAGAGCTATTTCGTTGTGTCGATTTTGAGAAAATTGTCGATATCGTTGATTATATATATCTTATTAAAGTACTTTGGGCTCATATATGATTTATTGAAATGGAATGAGGTTTCATATGCTGCTGCTACCTCTTATTTCATGCATAATGAGCAGAGATAAAATAAATCAAAAATTACACAATCTAAGGAAGATTACGTCAGTGCTGTCCATTATCTCGATTTTTATTCGTATTATCTATGGAAATGCTTTCATTAGTTCTGATGAGTCATCCTGATATCTCTGGTATATATCTTTCATTCTACTGATTTTTGTTTAGTTCCATTTGCTATTACCACTCATCTTTTTTACAAACGTCGAGCATGAATGTGAGTACTAGTTTGACTATTTTGGAATCACTGACTGGACTGAAATTTTTTTTTAAAACCCAGAATTTTTCAAACTTTATTATTCTGAAAGAATTCAAATTGAAACCTGCACTTACTAAGAACGTTGTCAAAATATTGTCTGAGTGTAATTACGTGACTGTTGTAAAAATATTTACTCTGAAATATTACGTAACAGTTCCCACATAATGATACTATTTGGTATAATAAGTACTTTAAGTCTAGTTTTGTATTTTTTTTTTTGTTTCATGGTTTCTTTGTTTTGTTTTTTTGTTGTTTTTTTTTTTTTTTTTTTTTTTTTTTTTTTTTTTTTTTTGTTCGGTTGGTTCGGGGGAGGTGAATATTCTGATTGAAAAAGAATGCATCTTTTAATGAATTTTTAAAACTTTTCATATCAGTGCTGACTTTGTTACATATAATGGATTATGTAACACAATGCCACATAAACGAAGAAATCAATCTCAAAAGAAAGACGTGTACAGACATATCTGCCAGTTTCCTCAAACATTACATGTCAGTTGGATGCTAGATCCTATCCGAGGAACAAGTGCCCAAAAAGAGAACCCACGATTATTATAGAAAGGTTATTTGTGGAAGATACCTTATAGAATTGGTTACTAACGTCATGAATCGGTTCTGTTCACATTAGACACGGTATTTTTAAGTTTTCATTTTGAAATGTATATGTCGCTTATAAATTTGCTTATGCTAATGCTTATGCTATTTTTAAAAATTTCGAACATGGCTGAATGCAATTCAGACTAATCGCTAATGGATCCAAGTTACAAATTAGAATCGTGGACATGTAAACGTACAGAAATATGCCAATTACTCTGAAAGATTAATTAATGCTATTTTAAAAAATTTCAACATGGCTGAAAGCAATTCAGACTAATCGCAAATGGATCCCGACTGGTGTGTCAGTTTGTTAAAGGTACGACCGACATCCATTGAGTCTCTAGATAGACATATCCGATAAATGACCTATGAAATTACATGTATTTTCAAAAATCGTCTTCAGACCCTGTTTAATAATTATAAAACATTTTGTTTATACTAATTTCTACTCGGGCTAAAACGGCTCAGTTTAGATGACTCCTTTTACATGGATAATCATTTATAGCAATTTAATTTAAAGGATTGTTTGTAAATACAATCATCTTTATATGTCGAATAATGCAGAATGTAACACAGTTAACACTGAATTGAAAACAAAAATGTTGGATTCTCCCTCATATTTCGTCGATTTGATAAAGTTTATCACCTTTACGCCAGATATTTTAGGCAAAACAAAAGGTGATAAGACGAATGAAGACCATTTAAATTAATCGGGAATTTCAAGTAATCGTCTACTGTTTGAAATTTTAACCAGTAACAGAGTTTACATCGCGATATAATGCCTTTGTAAACTAGCCAGTCACTGTCAAGTGGCTTTATTTTGAACGTCATTTTCCATTCTGCGTTTAGAATTACTCTCGGTGGACCAGTTTACACTTCTTTATAACTCTGCATATAAACAAGCATGTTTTTAGTATTGGTGATTCATGAATATAAGCAGAATTCTTTTCCGTAACCAATATCACCTACATAAGAATTCGGCGTTTATGGCAATTAAAGAAAATGAATACACTTACCTGTATCTCCTTATTTCGCAAGTAGGCTTCTACTTACTCAAAAGTTATGCAAATGGATCCTGCGAAAGTTACCCGGAGTGACCAGTAAGAGGCCTAATAAAACTGCAGGAAGAAAAAATTCAAATATATTTTCGGGTCTTTCTGAGAATTTTAATTTCAGCTTTTTTAACATTCAGATGTTACTCTTTTACTTTCCAGAAGCAAAGAAAATAGTATACCCGTACATCCCAAAATACAGGGATCTTATGTGAAATAAGGTGTGTTTTTACATTAGTGATATTATCAGCCTGTCGCACAATGGCTTATTGTATTAGAACGTCATTTTTCCATTCTGCGTTTAGAATTACTCTCAGTTGACTAACTGGCACTTCTTTATAACTCTAAATACAAACATGGCTGAAAGCCAATATCGAAATGACATTATTCCCATTCCGATCCTTACATGTCATTGTGCTAATACATTTTTTGTTGTTGCCGCTGTTTTTGGTGATTCTTGATATTAAAAAAACGAATTTCCGTGAACAGTATTAGCTGCAAAAACATTCATTTTTTCTGGAAATGAGAGTAATTTAATTAACTTATCTTTATCTCTTTATTTCGATAATAGGCTTTTTCTTTCTGCTGATCAAATCAATGCAAATGAGTAACGTGTTATATACCCGGTTAATCAGGAAGAGGCACAGCAAAATTGGGAATGAGGGTGCATAGCAACAATAAAAAATCCAAGATCTTTTCGGGTCTTTTTTTGAAAACTTTCATTTCAGCTTGGTTAATATTTTAGTTTTCTTTTATATTCTTCTAGAAACATGGAAAGTACTCTACTCGTCCATCCACAGTAATGTCATCTGGTATCTAAATTCGGTCTTTACTGTACTTCAAATTCCTGGCTTCTCCTCTTAGACGCCCGCATAACGCGCATAAAGCAAGCTTTTGTCGTACAGAAATTTGATACAATACATATATACTAAACAGAGCGTTATTTGTGGTCCGCTGGGCTTCTCTATCAAAATACAGCGATTAAATGTAAAACAAAAGTGTGTTTTTTGTATTAGGGACAACAACAGCCTGCCGCACGATGTCTTATTGTATTAGAGATAACAGGCTGACAGTTTGTGCGACAGTTTTGATTATCGAAGTATAGCTTAAATTCTCTTATCATTCATTGTGGTTAATATACCCTATATACTCCATTATAAGTCGAGTCCAACTGCAAGCTGCACAGACCCAGATCAGCCAGCAGAGCTCGGTATATGCAGTTTTGTAGCGGTAATAAGTAGACCAAACATCATGGTTTTGTTTGGTTTTCAGGGGTTTAAAGTCATTTTCAGCACATGATAGGTTATACATGACGGCCAGTAAATTTGGTGGAGGAACAACCCGGGAAGATTCCGTGAAGAACCACTCACCCGCGCGAATCTACTGGCAAGACTTCTCACATACCCACGCTGGTCGAGCTGACACTCGAACTCATGCGGATAGAGGTGAGATATGTAAAGGCAAGCGCCTTAGACCACTCAGCCACCTGGGACCCCAACAAAAACATGGACCCTGATGTGCCGGTACATTATGTGACGGCAGATCATGGTCTATGTTGTTTGCAGTTGGATTCGACTTAAAAGCGAGCATAGACGGTATGCATTTCATAGTGGAAAAGAGAACTATTTATTGATAAATTTCTAATCATTTAAACACATTTTGTTTAGCAGTAAATACTAACGGCAAACTTAAAAGATAAAGGTGTTAATAATATTTATTTTATTTATCAAACAGTACAATAATAAAGAAAAGATCTTTTAATTAGTAATGCAAAACCTTTTTTCTTGTTATTGTTTTTATAAATCGACAACAGACCTTATTCTCCCTTTCTCTCTCTCTCTCTCTCTCTATCTCTCTCTCTCTCTTCTTCTTCTTCTTCTTCTTCTTCTTCTTCTTCTTCTTCTTCTTGACTCTCTTTGGTGATTCTATAATCACAGAGAGAGAGAGAGATATATTTCGCTTTCCAAATCAGCAATTTCCTTCTACTCTGCAAAGGAGGAGGATACAGAATTTGGAACTGCAGAAAAGACTCGCTTAGGAGGACGACCCAAACGACTGAACAAGGAAGTATATATATGTACCTTTAAGGTAATAATTTGATGAACCACTTGGCTGCGGTTCACTAACAAACTTGACTTGGTTATAGGTAGGCTGGTTTAACTATGGGTTTAGTTTCAATGCCACAACCAAAACACTATGTAAAATCAAAGTGCTGAAAGCAATGTTTTGCTTTGGAGAGCTTAGGGTGCCAGTATACGGTGAATTATTTTCTTTCTGCATCTTGGTAATATGTGTGCAGTGTTATTTATCATCACTAAATATATTTTAAGATATTGCTCAGTCAACATTTGTCAAAATATGTTATTACCTTAGCCTCCGCTATGTATCACGTATCAAACTTGTTCAGCATCGTGGTATGAGATACTTATAACAACTAAAATAAACAAAACAAGAACATCAAACACAATCGCCAATAAATAATCCACTTTGATGTCATTCGGGACCAGCAAGTACTACTAAGTAAAGTATTTTTGCCCTGTTGTTCAAGGTTATTTTGCGTGCTTGTGGTCGAAAAGTGCAACATGACCATCATGTAGGTATTCTGTAAAAATGGCATGTAGTACAATTGTTTAGGATTTAGCTTAGCAGCGACTGCCTGTGTTCCAACTTAAAATGTGAAGAGATATATGCAACCCTTGGCACGCAGCTGTTGAGTGCGGAACGTTTCAGAGGATGACATATTCAAGATCTATATTATACCTCCAAAAAACAGTTTTCTACAGTATAGTCAGCATAGATAAGCTTGTATGTTATTTTGTATTATTTTTTTAAAAATTAATTGACTTATTTATTGCGAATTGTATCTTTAGCTATTATAAGGTCGTCGCCAATAAGGTTTATTAGCCGGCTTCCAAATCATGTGTGCCTTGATGATAATCGTTGTGTAGCCCGGTAAAGGAAGTATCTTCTATTTCATCTTGTATCACGTCACCCACTCAACCAAAATCTTCCATTTCAACATCATAGACTCCTTCAGCCATTGTAAACAGAAAATCTCTGTATATTTGTAGAAACCTGGTCCGCGCTATCGCAAAAATAGATCAGAAAAAACCATCAAGGAAACGAATTGACCATCATCGACGAAACCAATGTTTGGGGCTTTTACAAGGAGGATCCTTGGCTGACGGAAAGAGAGTGGACTGACGCTGCCTGTCACGGCATATAGAACTTGAACACTGCCGATGCGTCTATTCCTGCCACGTTTGGAACCGCGTCTTTGTGCCGCTCGACTTCGAGCTGTTAAATTATTACATACCATACTACCAGTCCGGACTTGCAGTAAATTAAAACGACGGTCCAAGCGGCAGTTGTGTTAAATATGTACTTGTACATCATCATTCACGCGCAGCTCAACATACAAAATAACCAATTCGTATCGTCATCTACTAGCCTGCCATTCCTGCAAGCAATCTTTGATAATATACAGCCAGACTACATCACGATCGTCGGTCGACTTGGTTGCGGCAAGAGCATTTTTAACTGCAAACTGCTCGAATCGGCTTTGGCCTGCTTTGTGCATTCCCTAAGACGTTCGAGGAAACCACTACTCTTTTTCTACTCAATGATTGCGCTTTTCTTTCGGGGTCCCTCATAAGGAAATGGCTCTTACTAAACTAGCCTATGCCAGCCGCCATGCCATCATTAGCGTATATGTCATAACACAAATTTACAACGCCATTTTCTGCAACTTCCACCAGAAGATAGTCCTCTTCTACTACAAAGACGAAGACTCATTAAGGGACACGTTAAAAGAAAACAATGTCATTGAAGCCGAGCGTATAGCTGAGGTCTATACGTTTCTCAGAAATAAAGAGTTTTGGTAAGCTACTTCTGTTCATAGACCCACCAGTCTCCTACCAGTTTGTTCACGGTCCAGCTTTTCACTTGCTAAAGCTGGTGTAATGTCGTGGCTTCACATTTGTGCACCACCAGTCACACTATAACACTTAGCCCATAAACTATTTTCTCTATTGTCTGCACAGTGTTAAGCGCTTAAACAGCCATATTTAGAACTCTATGCGAACCGTGACGTCTGCTATAAGTGACATGGATGTTGATGGGATGACAGCTCAAAAGCGATAAAAGGACACGCCGAAGTTCACGTGCTCGATTAATCAACACTAGCACAGCAGTGAGACCGCCTGTCTGAATTGGTTTCTTCTGGCGCAGCGACGAAGAGGTAGCAAAGGCTTATATCTAATACGACTCTAAACTAGGGGCCAGGATGACTGCTTCGCTGCGTCATCTCTGCCTACATTATACACACCAGTTGTAAGCTATTTTCTATCTAAAGGTAACCGCAAACGTCTAGCGAGTGATTTAAGGAATAATCCAAATATCCAAACCTCTTTGTTAAACATCAGCATGCCACCTTTACTTTAGGTATGGTTCGATAGTAGCACCTGTTGCAATTGCCATGATTACATACAGACATCTCGATTTTGAAAGAAACAACGACAAGGAATTACAAGCACAACTAATGATGGATACGTCAGCTCAACCGACAAAGTATGCGTCAGTAGAAACCGAAGACTGATACGAATCTTATGTTCTCTGTGGCAACCTAGCTTTGGTAGCTGGCCTTCTTTCGCGTAACGCAGTGCAGGAGACGTCTGACGAAAAGCGAAAAGCAACGTCTGGGGATCCGTTGGAACGACAATCAACCCAGGTGCCCCCAGCATCTATTAGACATACGCCTGACGCCACTCATATGGAATAGTACTGTGTGTTGCGCTTGTCCCTAAAACAAAATAACACACACTTGTTAATTGGGGAACGCAGGTACAAGATGTCTACACCGCTTTACGCCAGAACCTCAGATATCTTCTTTTACCATGCAGCATTACTGGGAGGGACTTGAAGTTGGGTATTCCATGATTCCCAAACGCTTGTTAAAAATGAAACCGGCCGACCTTGGTCGCTTAGACTTTGAAAACTCAGCAAAGGCCGTAACTATCAGAGTGATGAGCCTTTGTACGCAGGAAATGCTAATTAAACAAGACATCATTCCTGCTAACATCATAACATCCGTAATGATCCATGTTGTTATCATACTCAGTGGGGCTATTGTCAACGCCTTACCGTTCACTGGCTCAAACCACCTTATTTATATGTTATGCCCAAAACAATTCACTTGAAGAACTCGTCCGTCACGACAAGTCACTGGAAGAACTCCAAGTTCAGGTTGACTACCAATGTAAGCACAACAAGTGTTTCGATTACCTCAACGAGAGGCTGCGCGTCTAGCAACATGTCGAAAGGACTAACGACGATATCAATTCTGCGATGCGCGAGTGCTGCCAGTTGACTTGCGGTAAAACAGACGACGGTCCACAGATCGGCGACGAGGCCAAGTTTTCTGACTTGTACACACCGTCACGCAAGCAGCAAAAATACGAGATAAAGTTGGGGGGTGGGGGGGTGGCGGGCAGGGGCATGCTGCCGTCGGCTACGTGGCCTATATATTTTTCTAACCTAGAACAGCTTCCGATTCATTTGAGTATTTCCATTTAATCAAATCAGGCATCAGCAGTGGGTTAATTTGGCTTAGCCAAAAGTTGGCTACTTGCTTTGACAAACGATAGTAAAGAACTTTTGCTAAAATTTGGTAAAGCCTTCATAGTCCAAAACCTCAGCCAAAATTTGGCTAAAACCCAATAGTCAAGAACTTTAGACAAAATTTGGTTTATGCATAATGGTCTAGAAACGTTTGCTAAAATTTGGCTAAGCATCCATAGTCAAGAACTTTAACCAAAATTTGCCTAAGTCTCGATGGTCCAGCTCAGGAAAGTGGCTTCCCCAATTCCTCTCAGTACTGTTATGCATTTAGGTCACACACACACACACACACACAAACGCACACACCATTTTGCCATACGTGAGTCTTCCTTTTATGGTTTCAAAAATATTCCACCTTAAATATTGTTACAGTACCGGGTCAAAAATGGTGTCAATTATATTGACCTCATAGGATGTAAACTAACATCATTGCTGTTTCTGAAGAATCTCCTGCAATAACTGTCCAAAATGTTTCAAAAAAGAATTCTTATACACTTGTCAGAATCGATTTTTCCCTCCACTGGGGTCACATTTCCAACATCATTGCAGATAATGCGCCCCTTAAAACATAGCTGAAATATTCTTGGAGATAAAGTATTAAAAATATTTGGGGTTTTCTTCCTTTATGGGAATGGGGGATGATCTGTCTACAGTTCTGATGCTTGTCAAGAGTTCTGATCTTTTACAAGGTGGAAAGTAAGATAACAGTCTTTGGGGAATATGAGAAAGTTTCAAATGAATTCTGAATTTAAATATTTTATGGTACTAATTTCAGTAATGTAATTTTATATTCCACAAACAATATCAACAGATTATATTCACAACAGCTGTCTACCTTAAGATGTTATCGGTATTGTATCATAGGTGTTTCACTCTCACTTTACTTGATCTTCACCATTCAATTCCCAAGAGCAGACTTGAAATCTATCTGCCCTTATACCACATGCAAAAGGTTCACTTACACAACCAAGATCAGTATCTCAAATGTAAAATGCTGTCTATGAAACTCGACCAAGTTCTCGTCAATATCAAGCTTCAAACCAAATTAGGTTGAAATGCAAACAATTTTGTAAAATAGTGTTTAAAGGCTATTACAAGTTTCAACTAGATGCCAATGTACATGTCTTTACAATGATGCATTCCTCGTCAGGCATGTTAATTCTTAACTTTAGCATACGGTGAAAACGTTGGTTTACTTGCACCTAATCTCCAATCCAAAGACAGATCTCTTCATGTTAGACATTTAAGTTTTATTTGAAAGAAAGTTTAGAAAGTTTTTACAATTGATTTTTGTTATGCTATATTGTGAAATATGCTTTGCGTACCATACAATTTATGTCTTTTAATGATAGTATAACTGTCACAATTAAGAGGAGCTATAAAGGACAAATGCCGAATCAGCCAAATAGCCGAATGAATTAATAACCTCTAATTCGTTAATATCGTGGATAGCTTCAATGATACAATTTTTATCCATTTATGTTTCACTGCTCATCTACATCAACTACTTATGTAACCTGAAAACCTTCAGTGCAATCATCCATGTAATCCAGTAGCATAAATGACTAAATCTTCAACCAGAAAGTTTAGTTTAGAAAATATTATTTTGTATGATAAATGTTTGGGGCCTCAGGTGGCCTAGTGGTCTCAGGCGCTTGCCTTTACAGATCACTCACAATTCGCCTCTGTCCGAGTGGGTTCTAGTCTTGGCTCAACCAACATGGGTATGTGAGAAAGCTTGACAGTAGATTCCCTTGGGTCGGTGATTCTTCCCAGGGTCTTCCCGGGTTCTTCCTCCGCCAAATATAATGGCCGCCATGTATCACCTATTGTTTGCTGAACAATGGCGTTAAACCCCACAAAAATCAACAAATAATCTGGCAATTGTTTTATTGAAACCTGACAAATAAGAAAGTCACAGGTAAAATGTATCCCTTACAGCACATCTCCATAATCACTGATATAGCCTTTAAACATTATGTTAACTTATTCCAGATATTTTAGACAAATACTCTTTTGTAACATATGTTTTTCCCAGAAATTTATTTAAAAAATGAGAAAGAGAAGAAAATGAAATCGTTATTGCACATATACGTAATAACAAATTAGGTCAACAAGTGTTTCAGCATCTCAGGAGAAGTATAGATAAGTAGCCTCTTCTTAAAACCTGACTTTTCAAAATGCTTCTTGTTTGTTACATTTTTTAAAAGAAAACATTTATAAAGTGTAAGACGGACAAAAATGTTTAAACATCATTGCACGTCAATTCCAATATAGCTCTTTTAATTACTTTAGTCAACATCAAGTATTTATGTACATTTTGCAAAGAAGCACAAGCTAAAAAAAAGCATACACAAAATCGGTAAATATAAAGAGCGTCAAGTTTCAAGTTTTAATGAGAACTTACAATTTTAACAGGTTTTCCTTCTGTGACACAAAATGCCAAAATTAATTAAATACATTCAGAAGAGTTCAATGAGTCTTCAAGAATTATTTTCTCCACGATTCATTACATTCTTATTGTGCAATTAAATGTACAACTTTAAAATATCTTGTACATTATGAATCATAACTATACTGCTCTGGGAAAATAGGAATATTTACCCAGAAGATGATTCTCTTGGAAAAAGATAAATAAATCAATGAATGAAACCTTTGAACATAGAGAAATAGTGGCAATGGCATAGCCATAACAAATACTCTTAAAGACACTTCAATTTATCATTAAAATATGGGGGCCAAATCGGTCCTTATCGAATCTTGTCATTTAAGCTGGTCAATATCCTGGCGGTACTTGCCGGCCGATCAACATGGCGATCATATGCCAGGTAAAACGCAGATAAAACGGCCCACTACAAGCAGTTGTTGTCCGTGTTCTTCAAGTTAATAACGGATTTGGTGGTATGCACTTTTATGTTGGTATGTAGCTACGTCCGTGAAACTGTGACACTTGCAGTTCAAGCACTTCGCAATTGTCGAATACCCATCCTGACCCCTTGCGCATGTGTTCTTCAATGTAGCTTAGTATGGTGACATTAGGTTCATCAATCTGCCTCTTTATCTCGTCAGTGTGCACTATAACACCGGTCTCATTCTAAAAATAAGCTTATACTTTAACAACGTCTAGCGCAGGTTCGACATATACGTTTTATAGACCAAGAACAGCTTTTTCCATCTTTGGCGTCTACACTAGGTTAAACTTCAGACCACCAAGTTCACTAAGTTCCTTTTCGAGTGCGCTTGTATACAATGAGCGATTCAGACACTGAATGCCAGGAAATAGGAGCATTCTCCTGGAAGTGACGTACACCATCTGGTAGGACCTCCGTTGCTCCACTGTATAGTGTAGGCCCGTTTCAATCGTACAGCTCAACCGCAGTAATGTTCCAGAATACCCCATCCAGACCCCTACCCCACCCCCAGTTCTCTTCAGGCGACTTACACCGGCTAGTACCCTAAGGATTCAAGTAGTGTTAGCCCGCTTCTATCATCAACCCTGACCACATGAATGTTCCAAGATGTTCTCCACCCTCCTGTTTTTCTTAGGGGAAATGTTGCAGTCATTCTTTGACACTGACTGCTGGGGAAAAGAGGTATTTTCTTATGGAAGTGACTTACATCGGCTGGTATCCTAAGGACCTCCACAGGACCTAGATCTAGTGTAGACCCGTTTAATCGTCCATCCGGCCGCAGGAATGTTCCAAGATTCCCCCACATTCCATTTCTCCTCAAGAAAAATGACGACAACCCACTTTGACTTTGACTGCCGTGAAAATCAGAATTGTTTCCAAACAAGTGACTTACAACGTTTCGTTCCTTAGTACCGTGCCTATAGAACCAAGGTTCTCAAACTGTTGTCCGCGGACCATTGGAGGTCCGCAAGCTCCATTCATATCCTATGTGAAACATTGTCTTTAATAGTCAAGTGGTCCGCGAACAAAAAATGTTTGAGAACCACTGCTATTGAAGATGCTTACCGTGGAAGTTTGAAATTGTCTGCTGGAGAGCTAGATATTTCCCTCGAAAGTCGCGTATAGTAGATAAAAGCCGAAGAACCCCAGTAGAGACTGGGCATGGTGTAGACCCGTTCCAATTAAAGACACCGATCTCGTCAAAGAGAATTATTTTGGAAATGGCTGCCGGGTAAAAAGGAGCTTTGTTAAGGAAATGACTTGCACCGCTTAGTATCCTAAGGACCTCCGTATGGCAAGGGTATAGTTGAATATCAATCCTCCATCACAACCGATCAGAGATTCGGCCTCCCCCCCCCCCCCACCCCCACCCCAGGCCTCCCCCCCCCCACCCCCCACCTTCACTCTGTCTATAGAAGATACGTACGGGGAAGTGTGACATGTACTGTTGGACAAACAAGAGTTATCCCCTGAAAGTGGCATAAGAGTTTTCCCCTGGAAGTAGCATAAAAATCAGTTTCTAACCCAAGGACCCCTGCAGGGTCCGGGTATGGTGTAAACCGTTTTCCAATGTCCAACCCTAGCACAGGAATGTTTAAAAATCGCTCCCACCCCAGCCATTCTAATGACATCGGTATTTTGTTCTTCCGTAGATATTTGTTTTATTTTGTTTTGTTCATGTGGAACCGACTCCGCACGTGATGTTTGTTTTGAATCGCGTGGTGTAGCTATAAAACTCATCCAGTTCTTACACAACATTGTTGTATGGTTTGAAAGTTTAATAATAGTAAATACTATTTCAAAATGACTTTTCGCTTGTTGTTGTCTCTTCTGAGAAGACGTCATATTTTTTTTGGAGCAGGACATTTTGTTTTACACCAACTGACACTACGTCAATAAAGTCTTTTAACCTTTGAGATGTTTAGGGGTTTTTCTTTGGAGTAAATATTAAAAATAATCACAGTCATAAACAATCAAAGTTCTGCTGAGCTTAAAATGTTTAATTAATATTCGGAATAAAGATAATAATTGTTGACATTTTTTTTTCCACTGAGGATACAACAGTTTGACTCGCGATGGTGATCAATAGATCTGTAGCATTTGTAAATTTTCGCAGGTACACACACAAACCGTCATTACACGGTCTGAAACAATACGTTTGCAGTCTCGCCTCTCGTGCAACGCGAGTCCAACAGTGGACAACATAGCAGCAAATCTGCCATGACCTTATGAGTCCAAAGATCATGGTCTATGCTGTTTTGTTGTGGGGCTTTTTTGTTGTTGCTTTTTCTTTGTTTGTTTGTTTGTTTTTATTCATGGCTGCAAGCAAACAGCTTACACCCTGATATGTTGGCACTTCATGCGAGGGATGGCTTGTGTTTCAAGTAACATATACAAAATTAGGTGGGTTTTGTAAGTGGAGGTTACAAATAATCTTGTGAACATATTTTAGAAAAAAATGTGAGACAGATGTATTATTCATCATTTACATCGATATTCCCTAGGATTAAATGTTACAATCTTTCAATCGGAGCGTACATTACCTTGAGAGATAAGTCGCAAATTCATACTGAATAGCCATTAAATATTTACATAATCTTTAACATAATATAATATTCTTTATTTAATAAGGACAAAAGAGATTTCTTTGCATAGAAAAATTCGTAGGACATCGCTATTGTTATCATATTGATTGTGCAAATTTATTTATTATAATTTTAAAACGTTTGATAATTTTGCATTTGTGTTGAAACTTCACTCTAGAAAGCAGTTCTAAAAAGTATTCAACATTTGGTCCATTGTAAAAATAAGGTTTCAAACGTTTAGATCTAACACTTAAAATGAATGAACAGATGAACAAATATTCGTATACATTTTCGGCCATGATGAGGTATGTTTTCCCAAAGCCATTCCTCTACTGAGAGTGTGTTATTACTCGTCCTAAATTTGAGCAAAAGTAAACACTTGTTTTCATGTAGAGATGATAAGTAATTTTTTAAACTCAAGTCTTATTTGGAAAAGGAATATTTCTTAACTTTGACTGAGTTAGCGATTCGTGAATATACACGTCGTTTAGGGTTTGGACAATTCTAGCCTCTGTTCCTTGGGAATTATTTATGGATTCCTCATAAAAGAGATAATTCTTCAACAGATATCAAAATATTTTGACTCAAAATCCATTAGTAATTGTGATCGATTTTCGGTATTTTTAGACATTATATGGTATTTTTATTAAATTTTAATATTTTTTTCCATTTAAAATTGAGTATCAAAATTCAATCATACGAGATTTAATGTTAACATTCATTGGCTTTCTGAACTTCCGAATGAAGCATATAAATAAGTTTACTGTTCCTGAATTTGGTTATGTCTGTTGTAAATTCAATGTGGATATTTTCAATTAATTGAGTATGACCTTCTACATGATATTCACTGTGTTAATCTGAAGCAACGCTATTTTATTCTGACCCTAAATTGAAATCGGTATTTTTAATCACGGCTTGGGGTTCACTGAAGCTTATCTTCGCGAAGGTGCCAATTCTGTCAACAAATGATATCCAAATTAAGTGCAACTAGTAGATAAGGTGGATCATGTATGCGGAGTATAAGGGCCTGTCGAACCGCGAAATTATTTTGAAAGAAACTTTTTCAATGGATAAAGAACAAATAAATTCCGCACCGGTTGTTTCTGTTGTAATAGACACTACATCCATTTCCACACAATTTCCTGTTAACATAAATAATTACACGTAAAAACCAGGTGTGGAGGAGGGTGCTTTATGGATTCCATTTCATGAAACAAATTATTTCAAAAGTTATCTACATAAAGGATAGGAAAAGAGAGTTATTCACTTGTATATTGTGTTGTGAACCTAATAATTAGATACAAACCTATATTCTGCTGACGCTAGTGATCTCTAAATTTACCAAAGGTAATCAAATTTTCGGATATCATTTTTATTCATAAAACAAATTTCTGTTTTCAAATATTCTAACTGTCTGCAGTTGAAAGTCGCTGACGGCCGCCAGTATAACATATTGTCCAGGATGTAATACTGACGGTCACCAGTATAACGTACTGTCCAGGTTTAATTACTCATGGCCACCAGTATCACCAATTGTCAGGTTGTAATACCGACAGCCACATGTATAATGTACTGTCCACGTTATAATACTGATATAAGTGAGTTAACTTCTGAAGAAAGCATCTTCCACAAATGCTCAGTTTCGCATTAAATGAAACAATTACTAAATACAGGTTTCAAAAATAAAAAAATAAAAAATAAAAATACAAAAAATCCCAAAAAAACAGTCAAATTGGGGACGAAGTGTATTAATAGAGAAAATAGTAAATGAAGGGTATAAGCTAATATAAAACTAGTTCAAAATCCCGAGCAAAATCTTTTCTGGTACACAAATAATTAAACATATCAGACAAAATCAATGATCAATTCTCTTTCTGTTTATATATATATATATATGAAAATATTTCATATCCAAACGGTTTTTTTGTTTGACTTTCTATCCATTATATCTGATTTTGTATTGTCCCTCTTTCATCCTGTACTATCCCTCTCTGACCCTTTGATAACTAAACAAATGGTTACACAGACCGTCTGAAAAACATATCTTAGTGGAAGCCTTGAATGTTCATACACTTTGTAATTTTTTATCAACCTGGATTTTAAGTCTAATTTTGATTTATATCTACCAAGAAAAAATGTTTACAGTTATATTCTTCATTTGATTACTTTCCTCAGTTAATCCAGTTCTTAATTTGAGGTTAGTTGCTTTGATTTATTTGTTTTCTCATTTCAGTCAAATATTAATCAATCTTGATTTTCGACATCGATATTTATTTACTTGATTTGTTACGGAATCATACCTATTTTTCCTTTTTATAATGATTTAATTTATTAGTTTATGATCTCTGTTCTTAGTCTAAACTGCGGTTACCATATGAGTATACATACGACAACCTTTCGATCGATAAATGGTCACACGCTGGTAGTGTCACGTGATCATCTCGCGCTCATAACCTAGATTATCTGTACTTTTACTTCATTGAAAACAACAACATGTTGATTGTTAGATCTGGTCTAAAATAGCATTCTTGAGAAAGAAATTGTGTTTACTGGAAGTAAATACATTCTATAGGCTTGCAAAGGCTTCGAATACTGACAGGAACTACGTAGTGGGTTTATTTGATTCTGCGCACTTAGTAAAGTATATATAGGAAATAATTCTGTGATAAATCATTCTGTAAAGTTACATAGATGAGAGAGGTCATAATTGAATTTGCAGCTCAGTGTGGAATATATCTATATTTATTTGGAGGTTCATCTAATATCCATACAGTACATTTAGGAATAAGTACTGTCTTCATCTGAATTATCATGCAGTTCCGTATAATTATCTGGAATATTTCTAATACTTGTGAGATTCCAGACTTACAGGGATTATTTTGATTTATTTAGAACTTATCAACGTCAGCACGT
Organism: Margaritifera margaritifera; assembly: GCA_029931535.1. Classification (NCBI taxonomy): domain Eukaryota; kingdom Metazoa; phylum Mollusca; class Bivalvia; order Unionida; family Margaritiferidae; genus Margaritifera; species Margaritifera margaritifera. Next base: position 528,448 of record JAQPZY010000888.1, on the reverse strand, counting down.
TAAAGGCTATTTCATTCGGAATACTACATCCGGATTATTTGGATTAACTTCCGGAAGTGAACTTTAAAACATTTTAGGACTTTTTAGGATATTCTATACTCTAAGTTATTTTTAATTCTTTCACTTTGATTGTTTGTTGAACTATTTTAATTCTTTTAATACTTTAAAAAATTAAAGATTTGCATTTTAATCTTGAAAGCTTGTTTGTGTCTTTTATCTTATTACATTACCCCTAGAGTCGTAACAGATTTAATAAGGGGAAAATTCTACATATTACATTCCTTACATAAATGAAATGCACAGAGTATCTTTAATCCTACATGTTTAAATGTTAGGATAATTTTATGTCAACCTGGATTTCTTACATTGATTTTTGAATTTTGATCTTGAAATGAAATACAAAAATGAGTACGTCTTCTAATATATGAGACATTCGAAAACGGAACCTTTACTTAATTTTAAACATCTGAGAGACAGTATTAGGGCATTTAGACTAAATAATATTATATTAGAACCGTGTTAAGACCATATTGTTGACAACTAAGTAGAGTAAGTTCTAAAGCAGCTTGTCAAGCCTGAATTAAAGAAAAGGTAAACAAATTGAGACAGTTGTGTTTAAGCTATCATAACTGACTTTGTAGTATTCTCTTTGCATTATTATCTAGTGTGCAATTCAAAATAATAAAAAATTCATGACTGTTTTATTCCTCCAAACAAAATATTTGCAGTGTGATCAAACATTTTTATTTTTTAACAACTGAACATTTTGCAGGAAAATATTTTTTGGAAAGAGACCACATTACTCTTGCATAGAATGTCTGAATCTTTTGATCTTCCAAGTTTGTTTATTAAAATCAAACATATTAATGACAACTGAGAACTATTTAAAATGTCTGTATTTTTAATTTTGTATGAATTTAATCCATTGGTATTTGGCATAGTGGTTTGATTCACTGGATAAGAAAGACCTGCCAAATAAAGAGTGTGATTTTTGGACTATTTCGCTGAGTTTACATCTGTCAGCACCCCTCTCTCTCTCTCTCTCTCTCTCTCTCTCTCTCTCTCTCTCTCTCTCTCTCTCTCTCTCTGCGCGTGTTTTGATTGACGCAATCACATGACCAATTATACATGACAAGGGGCTCTAAAGTTCAAGTAAAGTTCCAGAAGTCATTTCACCACCCTCTTCAGCGGACGTAAACAGTTATAGAGATAATTGATAAAGATCATCAGTCATGTGGAATGCCTGAGAACCTGTTGGACCTGCCTGGTGATTTGACTGTGGATTCATGGATAGACATAAAAATGGACCGATAGAAATACAAAAACAGGCGCTCTGGTGACATCATTAACGTAAGTGAACTCGGTAGCTTTACGTTGTCCAGACCTATGTGTGCTATCCACAAAACTATATATGTTTTGTTTTCGATGTAGGCGGAAAGAACGAGTTTGATATGATATATAGACACGTACGTCGGGGACGTAAGACCACGATACGATACAGGATACGTCGAGGCCGTTAGAATAGTGCCTAAAGAAAATTTGATGAGACACAGGCCCAGGGCAAGTAGCTTTCAAATAAATTCAAATACATTACGGAACGCTTAAAAATATCTTCACATGATGTTCAATTATATTTATTTTTGTTTTTACTTTGTTTCTGTCAGGATTAATTTCGCTTTAAGTTTCGTAATGCCGCATTGCAGTAAAACACAAGAATTAAAAAAAGTCGGGGCCTGACAATGCCATATTTCAATACAATCAACCTTCACACAATCGCACAGGTTAAATCGAATTTCATACGGCTCATATACAACATGTTAGACACAGTAAGCAGTTTCTGAGTCCTGAGTTTCTGCCCATTCGCATGTATAAAACTTAAAATTATAAGAGTTTCCTAACAGATGTGTAAGTGAAAAATCTCTCGATAGTGTTGTTCATACAGATTACAATTCAAGTTGTTAATAGTTCAACATGAGTTGTGATAATTTCACCACAATGTAAGTGTCTCTAAGTAACATATAGATGACTGTCCTTACTACATATATTGCAAAATATACTCATTCACACAATTACCGTTGTAAGTCCATTTTCGTATCAAAACAAAGTAGTCAAACTTGCTTGTCGTTGCTTTTGTCCTACATGTACCAAATTCTATTGTGATTTACGTTTAATAGCTTCACATATGATCCTCTAATAATATTATACAAGAATCCTAAAACAAGGCAGTATATATGCAAACGAAATATTCAAGTTACTTTAACATGCTTCTTTGCATGCAAAATTGAAACAGCCATTAATTCATGTTGATGTACTATGTCTCCACATTGTTGCGGGATGGAAGTAACTGTATAGGGATCGTAAACGCATGTATTCGCTATAAACAAACTTTTGCCGGGGCTCGAGTAAAGAGATTGAGCTTGGAGGTTCAATGTCTTTCCTTAGCGTCCCGGCTGACGTTTACACGTCCAGTGACTTTTTATTTTTCTATGCTTAATTGCAATTCATCGATTGAAATGAATGAATTATACGTAAACTACCAATAACAACAACAAACGTTTGTTTGGTTATTACTTTGGTTGTGTTTTAACGGCACTTTTAATACATTAATGGCTATATCATGCCGAGAAAATGGAAACTAAGTGTATTTCCCAAGATAACACTAAGGCAGATGACCAGGGATGACCTGATCGGGTGTCGAATCTGCGACCCCTGAATTACGAGTCCGACGATCTACCAACTGAGCTTACATGACTCTCAACAACAACAAAAACAAAATTAAAGAATTTTGGTAGAACGAAACAAAAACTTTAGAGTCATAAACATTGAGCGGATTACGTCACATAATCGCACGCGCAAAACTATTCGTAACCGGCGCATTGATGCAAGAAGATATGTAATAAGCTAATCATCTGCATAGTATTTTTAAAAACTTGAAATTAAATATCAAATTGGCTTATCTATTTTCTGTATGTTGTAGTATTGACAATCTCTTGATATGTGTTTGTTGCTTGATTTAAAATGTATCATCAATGATATAAATATTTCTCTTTACGTGTCATTTCAATGTCATAGTGCTTTGTTGATTGTCTTCTCTGAATACCGATTTTCATACAATTGTTATTCGGGTGAGAAAAATGTATGAAAATTGAATTTTAATGCAAAGGTGTTAGAGTGTGGGTGCTGCTGCTGCACTTATCACGTTAATGCACGTGATAACACTGGTACTTCTCTGAATAATTATGTATATGACAAAGATGCTTTATTTATGTCTAATGTACACAATCAAATCAATATCCGTAATTCTACTTTCTTTATCAGTGATCAGTTTGCATCAAGAAGAAAAAGGACAAATTCCCATATGATCGAGTCCTTATGTCTTTTTATGCTGTACCAACCTCAAGGAAATGGTGGTGGTTCGCTGATTACAAAATAAACATCCATTACTCTTTCAAATTTTCGGCTACTCGTACATGATTTCGTCGCTAGAAAAATCCCCGCAATCTTACATATAATTGCAAAAAGCGCACACTTTCAAATCAATCAAAATTTGGTCATTTAAGTATTCACTGGAGATTTGTATATTAGGTATTTGTACTACTAAATACTGAATTTATCATTGTCACCATTACGAGCATATTAGATAGATAGATAGATAGATAGATAGATAGATAGATAGATAGATAGATAGATAGATAGATGCATCATCAGATGAACGGACAGATAGATGGATAGACAGACGGACAGACAGACAGATAGATAGACAGGCAGATAGATATGTCGGTTATCTGGCAAGCAGATAGGTAGATACATAGTTTTGTACAGGCACAAATAAATAGGTACATACAGGTACATACGGACATACATACATAAATGCATACATTCATGGAAAGACGAATTGATTGATGAATGGACCTATTTAGTAAATAATTATTTTGCACGAAGGATAATAATGACCATATTCAAACTCCAACTTACCTTTACCCCAACCAACCCCTCAATCCCTCCCCACTCCAATATTTCCACAGTTACTCTTCATGCATCTACTTGTGAGTAGTTGTGAAAGTGACGGAAATCTATTTGAGTACAACAATCACTTTTCATTGGTAAGCAAACAAAAAGAACAAAATGATCCTTATCTAGGTACCAGAAAGAAAGTCAACAGAGATTAGATATGAAATATTTTAATATATCAAAAGCATTACAAAAGGAAGAACTTGGAAATAAGGGAAAAATGATACATGTAAAGCAAATATATCAATTTACAAAGATAAAAGGGTGCTTTGTGGATTTGTTTAACATAACATTACTAGATGTGTCTTAATTAGAAGCAAGAAAGACATTTTTTAGATCAGCAGGACTTCTGTCACGGAAAACTTGCACTGTGAACATAAAAACATACTACACGCTTACGGTTGAATTTTGTTATCTCAGCTTTTTCCCCTTTTAACTTTGCCATTCAATGAAGAGTTATATTGCCTCATCTGCATAATAATTGTAATGCGTGGACAAAGGAATTACCGAATATTGCTGCTATTTGAATTTCCTATTGTGCCTCAGTTTAATGAATTATTGAAAACGGAAACTGAAATTTTAAACAATATCTGGAAAGACTGATCTAAGAAATTGCTTTGAATATTGTTATTATTATTATTATTATTATTATCTTTTTTATTATCTTTATTATTATTATCTTTATTATTATTATTATTATTATTATTATTATTATTATTTGTTTATTATTATCTTTATTATTATTATTATTATTATTATTATTATTATTATTATTATTATCTTTTTATTATTATTATTATTATTATTATTATTATTATTATTCACAAGTATTAGCAACTATCAGTATGTTCAAGATGTTTTGCTCTAACAAAACAAAACGTACTTACCTTTGGATTGCTTTGCTATCTGCCTTAGGTCTAGTGTTACAACGTCAAAAATCATAATGCTTTAATCAAACAATGAGTTTCCTTGTGACATGAGGCAAGTGTGTGCTTCTTTTCATATGCAGATTCCATTTTACTTGTAAGGTGTTTTTGTGAAACGTTCTTTGGTTTATTTTACACCTACCAAAACTTTACAATGGAGGCAACACAAAGCTAGCGAGATGGAACGTATTTAATTCGCGGAGAACATTCATTGCATGGGGATATCCAACTACAGTTGCTCTCATTGTAGACCTTTTGAATTTACTCATAAAATGAAACAAGTAACCTCAAGCAACTTATCTTGCTATCAAAATATAATTCTGAATAAACTTTACATATAGCTATATTGCAGATGACAGCAATGCCAACATTCTTCAATGAAGACTACAGCTCCCTCTCTGCAGTGTAGTGAGCTATTTAATAGTTCAGCATCACTGTAGCCATCAATTCATCTTTATTTATTTTCAGAAGACATGCTTTGTTTCATATGAAGAGAACATTATATCATTGCAATTCATGCTTGAAATAAAAATACAACTGATTAAATAAATTAACACAAATAAATAAAAACTGGTCCGAAAAATCTCTACAGTAACATCAAATTAGGAATAAAATGTTGTAGACCACATTTAAGTGTTTACAGTACCTAAATTGCTCCTTAAGTTCTAAGATTATTATGTCAATAAAGTTTCAACTACTATTTCTTAAGAAGCAATGACAAATAAAAATAGGTAAGATTGTTGTGCTTTACTGGTTTTTTTTAAACGAACAAGATAGGAACATTTCAGAAAATGCACACTAATTGAATTGCATCAGTTTCAACAAATTACAAGATCCTTGAGAATCAGTGGACAAATATCCAATTTGGAAGAAAAATTGCTGTTAAAATCTTCATTTTTAAATCTTCATTTTTTTTAAACAATAGTGTGCTCAACTTATTAACACGGTGCACACAAAAATGGACAAAAAATTCCTCGTCATTAGGAAACAATTTTTCTTCAGCAGAAAAAAAATTGAGAAGAAATCGTTAAAACTCACTCATTATTCCATAACATAATCCAATGCAAAATGTGAAAATTGAAATTATAAAAACCATAAGCTAGCTCAATGCACCGTCGATTCAATGCAATTCTTTTATTTTTTATGTTTTTTTTTTTGTTTTTTTTTCTTTTTCTTATGCTGGTTTACACTAGATTTTTCATCGTGCAAGTTAATTAATTTGCTTCAAGAAATCGCCAATGAACTGCTTACGAATGTCATAAAATCAAATATTGTTAACCCGTAATTTAAGCATGAGCTAGTTAATACTGCTGGGGGTAGTGAATAAAAAAAAAAAAAAAACATTATTCATACTACAATCCATATTTTTATACCTGCAGATGCAACAAGAAGTTTGATTTGAAGATTAAAAATTGAACAACAATTCTTATATTTCCCAATAATAAAAGATATCCAAACACGTCGTAAAGTAAGTCGTAAGATGTTAAACTAAAGAGTGAAATGAAAAAGAATAAACAAAATGTGTTAGCGTTACGTTTAATTGCTTATGGCGATTTAGGTGTTTAGAAACAATTCGAAATAACCAAGCTAGACGTTATAGTTGACTTTGCTTCTGAACTATTTCACCCTGAAAAATACATCCTATCCCGCGGTAGAGTATACAGTAAATCCACTACATGAATGAAAATTGCATAAACAAAGGATTATATATTTAAGGCTTCTATAATGTACAATTAAATAAATTTATTTTTATGAACTGGGGCCGATATCACATGGACTTGGTGATCGGCCATTGATCTGTATACATTGGTTGACCATAAGTGGCTTGAGGCAATTGTATGCCATTTAGGTCAGTAGACATGACTGGTGCCTTATATGTGGAGGGGAAGATTTCATGTCCATCAAAGGCTTTGCATTCGCCAGATCTTGCACTGAGAACGACATTTCGGGCAGACTTCCAGATTCCGCAAACAGCAAAAATCGCCGAGCTGAGAGTCAGGAGTCCAGTGATAATGGCCACGGCTATGACCTCGAAGTCAACCTGGTATAAATACATGCCATACATGCCATATCTTGGGAGTAATAGGCAACAAATTACGAAAGCTGGGGAAACGCCGGCAAACCACAGCATGCTGAGGATAGAGTTGAAGTGGACCTGTAATTATATAAAATATGCCAGAATTGAGAAATATGCTTAAATGCAAATCAAATATATCAAATACAATTTAAGCTTAAGAACAACTGAACTCATTTACCAGAAATAGTCGGTGTTCATATTGAAACAAAGTTGAACATTGCACAGTAGTAATAAAGCCAAAGTGACAGGGTTAGGGCTCATTAAGTTAGTTTTGTCACCAAGAATCTCGTTGCAATAATATGACCCTCTCAATCCGATTTTACATACGATTTTAATGAGATTTTAGCCTGGGTTAGACATTTTTGTTACAATGTGATATCCACTTGTCATTCCCAAATGTCGAACTAGTGCGCAGACATATTTCAATTGATCTCAGATTTTGAGAACACGACAACAAAGCATTCGGTTACTGTGCTTTAAATTAAGCTACATTAACTGCTTTTTGATTTTTATATTTTTGTAGTGGGATTCCGACCCCCTCCCCCACCACCACCAACAACTTTTATTTTTGGTTTGTTGTATACGTAATATTTGTTTCATATTTTACACAGGGTTTGATTTTTAAGAAAAATAATTTTCTACATTTTCCCCACTAGTAATCCCGGTTATTTAAAATAAAGACCATGTATATCTTAGGTATTGTAAAATAACTTTTAATGTCCTTTATTTGGGTGTATGGTTGATGGGTGTAATTTGGGGTGGAGACTATTTGCATCTCTTGAAAGACTGCCAGCTTCACTTGAATGATTGTGACTTCCTGGACTTCAGAGGCTCATTGGAAAAAATAGCAGATAACTTCTTTTTTCTTTAAATATTTTATAATTTATTTATTGCACTTTCAGAAGAAAGTATTCTCTATTCTGGCTAATATATTTTTCCTATTTTACTCACTGCTAAAGTTAGTGTACTTTGTACTGGTTCAAGTTCATTTCTGGAGCACATGAGAGCAGTCATTTCCATCAGCAGCATGCTTTAGAAAGCGCTATGTTTCCCTAATACCAGATATAAAGAAATTCAGCAACAGCACATGAAAGTAGCACAGCGGGATACCAACATGGTTTCCATTGTTCCTGTAGCAAATGCAAATTCACCTTATGCGTGTCCCTCTTTCAGAAGTAGCCAATTACAATGGAGCGGAACCTGAATTATTTTAATAATTTTTATCTATGTCTTAAAACGTGCCGAGAACCAGTCGTCTATTAATGAGTATAATTATTTTATAAGTCTAATTATTTCGAATGGAATGTAAATTTAGACATTAGTTTAAACATATTTCATCAAAAGATTCATCGATACAAAGTACATATGTGATCTTAGGATCTGGAAGCAAGTGTAATTTGCACTATATAAATGCTTTTCCTAAGTAAAACAAATATATTACTTGCAAATATACCATGCAGAAAATCGATTTGTGTGTAATACTCAATTTGAGTACGAGAAGCAAATAAAGAACGTATTTATCATGTTAATTATACGGAAGATATACAATACTGCCTGAAATAGAATTAAAGCCATTTGGAGCAGTATAAATGTACATACGTATGAATGGTATACACGATACTAATATTAGCATATACTCCAGCAAACTTGTACTGACGATGAATGTTTAACAGAATATGTTTTGGTCACATGTTCATCAATGATATGATCAAAATATTAATATTATAATAAAAGGATATAACAGCAGATGAATTTGGAATGGAAGTGGAAGTTGTCTATTGTAAGTTGTACCCCTTGGTCATAATACTTAATGATGAGCACATCAAATACGGGCTTCGTGTACATTGTTTATAATAAAATAGAAATATGTGGTTAGAATCAAGCCAAGAAGAAATATCTAAGTGTTGCTGCCGTAACGAGTTAGAAGACCATTCATATCTAATATTGAATTTCTTGCCTTGAATATTTCAATCTTGTACGAGTTGAAACATGACCTTGTTTTCTTTGCTGGTAATTTGGGGATTGCCCTAAAGAAGAATATATAGTCCTAACTGGGTAGAAATGCAACGTAGAGTACGTTACCTGGTGTCAGCGTAGGTTAAATAGTATAGCAGAACATTTTCTGCACTTTTTATTCCTCCACAAGAACATAACGGAGAATCAAGCTACTTTTATCAAACAGATGTTGCTTTAATTCGCTGCAGCTGCGTCTTAGGTATGAATGTAACATCTGCCCCTTCCTATTACATGTATTAAAATATTTTGGAACTATTGCCTTATTCATAAATAAGAATCTCTTAAAGTTGGTAATGGAAGTATTATTTCTGACGTCAACGGGTATTAAATTCCAGTCCATAATAGTTGCCGGAAGAAATGATGAGTTGTACAGTTGCGTTCTACAGAGTAGAATTGGTATATTATTCTTCATCCAGCTACATTTCTACGTTGACTAGGTAAACTATTTTGTAGATACTGACAACAGCTTCCGTGATAAATTTTTAAAAAGTCTAAGAGTTTCTTTTTCCGTCATCCAGTTTACTCCATCCGAGTTCATATAGTATAAAATTAGTATTTGCAAGCCTAGTTGCTCGCGGTCTCTATATTTATTTTTTCAATTTCCTCAGATTCGTGTTGTGTATAGTAATCCCATAGTATGTCTGCATATTCTAGAGGAGGAAGAACATAGGTCAAGTACAGGTCTGCAATGCTGATCGAGTTAATGTGAATTTAACTTTCTGCAGCATATTAAAATAAGATGAAGCTTTGCGTATAATATTATATATTTGATTGTGCCAGATACCATCGGAAGAAGAAGTGAGATCTGAATTGCAGTGTAAGTCGACTATTATTTATTAAACTATCATTAAAACATAAATCGGCATGAAATGGCTTAGTTTGCTTTCTTCAGATAAACATCGATTATGTTTAATCGGAATTAAACTTAACTAGATAGTTTGTAGACCGAGCATGTATCGTGTCAAAATCTGAATCCAACAGTTCAGCAGCCATCGCATGCTTTTATTCTATTATATACAAACTAGTATCATCTGCAAATATTCGTATAGTAGAAGGGATGTTGTCACAATTTCATTAACGAAGATCAAAAATAGCAAAGGTCCTACAATTGATCCTAAAGAAGTCCAAGTTGCCAGACGAAACTTTTTCTGATATCGCTAAAAACGACCCTGACCTTTTGACCTTCATCCAGAGCTTTACAGAAACAATTAACACTGCAATCACTCGGTAAAAACAGACTGAAAAGTAGGTATGATATGATTATACAGGAAATAATCAAAATCATGTTTGTGTCTAATCCTTTCGAAAACCTTTGCGATGTCGCTCATAAGAGATACTGGGCGTTAATTCTTTATGTCAATTTTGTCATTTTACTTATACACAGGCGGCACGTTGGCAAATTTCCACTAAGATGGAAATGGCGAAATATTTAGTGAATACTTAAATAAGTATGAAATGTTCACAAATCTGTTCCATTGATTCTTTCAATAGTTTAGAACTGACTAAATCAGGACCCAATGCTTTATTTGTATCAAGGGCAGAGAGAACCTCGAAGACTTCACCAACGGTTATAATGATTCATTCAAGAACAGTATTTAGTTCAACATTTTCTTCTATAATCTACCGCACACTATCATCGACAGATGAATGTGTTGAAACATACTCATTAAAAGCTTGAACTTTCGAATCTTCGTCTGAAATTTATTGATGATTTATTATTTGTGTTAGCAAAGTGTTTACTATTTTCCACCCGTACTTGGGAGATAGATTACTATTAACTAAGTTATCTAACAATGTTTTGTTATGTTCAAGTGTGTTGGCTCATCCATGACATAAGAAAGAGTGAACAAGTTCTCAATTGTCCTTATATTTTGATTCGATAAATCGAGATAATTTTATTTGAAGTCACTATTTATAATATTATCATTCAGATCAGTGTTAATTTCTTTTTCTATAGACTACCCTACGAGATTCCAAATGTAAGTTTCTTAATTTGGAGGACCAGAAAATATACCTAATAAGTTGGATTTAGATCTCATAATACTTTTTATCCATTAAGACATGGACATGCATACTAATTCCTCAAACGATACACAGACGAGAACATAAATGGGGTTTGAATCCATAGAATATTTTTCAATCTCGTACAAAAGATGGTTTATTGGGACCAGTTGTTTCAATAATACTAAAATTTATTAAGCATGGGACGTTTAACAAGCCCCAACTGCAATTCAATCTAATATTGCACATAAGGAGAATGCATTCATTAAAAAAAGAACGTCAATCAATTTTAAACTTTTACCAGTTAGTGTAAGTTTTATTTTGATATCAATAATCGGGGCCGGATTAACCATTAGACTAAAAAGCCAATAGCCTTAGGCCCGCATATTTTGTAGGCCCTCCTTTAGGCCCTCCGTTCCATATTGAAGTAACAGCTGAGCGAAGGTAGCGCGGCCATCGGAAATTGTGTTCTCATTAGATATTACTTTGTACAAATTGACGACATCAGCGACACGAATTTTCCAATATGTAATACGTACGTAGGCCCTTCCCTCCTAATAGCCGTAGACCCCTCATAACCTTAATCCTGCCCTATCAATAATAGCACAGATTTCACACAATGGATGGTGTTCAAGCAAAAATATACCAGACAGAAAGTTACTTGCATCAAAGCCGGTTTGTATGACAAAAGTGAAGTTCATTATTAAAGAATTGAGGTTATTCTTAATTCCGCTATTAAGTAATTCCTCTTTTTTAATGATGAGATTAGTCATAGGATTAAAAACACGCTTCTTTCCTTATCCTTCTTTCAAAATTGCGTGATTAAAACCCAGAATTCGAAAACTTGAGCAGTAAAGGTATATCGAATTTCATAAATTTGTTCTTTCAGAAAAAGGAATGGCATGAGAAGCAAAAAAATATTATTTAATATGTTTCCGAGTGATTAGCTTATTCCATGACCATAAATGCCAAGTTTTATCTTTGCCAAATAAAGCATATCCCGAAAAGAAAAACAAAATACACGGATAATTGGAAATGTCACTACTTTCATGAGACGTATTGTACCGGGCATATCTATGTATAAAAGTATACTAATTAGAACGACTTGCGTAGAAATACACAAGAAATTCTAAGCCAACAATTTCCTGACTTCTTCCTATGCTACAGTCTAATCTCGTAATTCCGACACAAATTGCCACGGATTCAGTTTAAGTGACTTGTAAGAAATTGTTTCGAATTTTTGGGATCTCGAAAATAAAAGAATGACGCGGTGGAGAAAAGTCGCCATCCACCCACTCCATACAATAGGCATAGTTATAGAAAAGTTTATTTCTGTCTATAGAAAATTACATCCCGGGAAACAATTCTTCATGTGACATTGAATAGAGCGATGGATATATATTATGATAGAATCGCCGTGGGAAATACTAAAAATACTATTTGTTTTAATTAGCTTTCACAAAGGAAACTGTATGATAAAAGGGTTAGTGGGACTACTATTACTACTACTAATACTGCTATTACTACTACTACTACTACTAATAATAATAATAATAATAATAATAATAATAATAATAATAACACGGTAGAAATGGGTCACCAAATAGTCTGATGTAGGATCAGAGATCAAAATATTACAGAGAGAGTTAATATGGTGCCTCCTTATGGAACTAGAGGGAGTGCCATTGTTGGCAGGCTAGATTGTATTGTTAGAGCCAAATTCCACATGTGATATTAGCTGTATTACCCAGCATTTTTCCTTTCGTATTCGTTCTTAGTCTGTCCATCGCAAGCTTGTAAATGACTGACAGCATCACAAGGGACTCAACAGAATATCCGGCTGAATTATACTGGTCATATATATATATATATATATATATATATATATATATATATATATATATATATATATATATATATATATATATACGTTATTTTCTTCTTCAATATCTGAATACTTACAAGAATAAGGCGCAGGTCCTGGCGATTGCATTTCGATGCAATCCAGAGGATGACGAACAGAGATAGAGGCCAGATGGTCTGAAATAAAAGATCTGCAAAGCTGAAGATTGATTCGGTTTTGCATTGGCATTATGAATTCCAGCTCACCTTCTAATTTGATTCTTATACAATTCCTGACATATACATACAAAATTATATACATACATACCCGCATGTATACATACATACAATCATACATACATGCAGACATACATTTGGTTCATTAATTCATTACAATTTGTACATGTATGTTATTACCATGAAGCTGCAAATTTTCTGTGGTTAAATACGTATGAATGGAAGGAGAAATGTCAAATTGAAATAGTAGGAGTAGTACTTGTGGCAGCAGTAATAGCTGCTTGTAATAGTAGAAGTAACATGAGTAATGGAGTGATCAAGAAGAAAAATGGTGGAGGAGAAGGATACTTATGATGGTACCTATGATGGTAATTAATCTGGTTATAGTGTAGTAATTGTTGTTGAGGTGGTGAGTGCGTATTAGACGAGGTGAGCAGAAGGTGTGGTAGGATGATGGTTGTGGTGGTGCTGAGAGAAGTAGTTGTTAATGTTGTTGGGTTTGCTGATATTGTACAACAATGATAACAATTCTTGTTGTGTTGTGGTATTGGCAATAATAGTAACGATGATGATGATGATGAAAGCGTATTTAGTAGCAGTAGTGGTAGTAGTAGCTGCAGCAGTAGCATCTGTGGTGGTAGTAGTAGCAACAGCAGTAGTAGTAGATGTAGCAGCAGTAGCTGTAATAGTAGTAGTCAGCAGTAGTTGTAGTTTTTGTTGTCGTCGTCGTAGTTGTCGTCATTAAAATGCTGTCATTGCAAATATATATAAAATGGAGATAATAATAATAATAATAATAGTTACATTCTGATATTGATATAACTGACGCTGCAACATTGCCAGTAGTATCTTACCCCAATCGCATAGATTGCAATCCACAGACCAAGGATTGCGGACACTATTCCAAAAATTATGATGACAACCACTGTAAATATGTGATGTACCATTATCGCCTTCTGCAATACGGGATTCACCTCCATTTCTGTTCCTATTTCAAAAATGAAAATATTTAAAGACAAAAAGAGAAGACGCTATAAATAGTTTTAAGACTTTGATGTCATATCTTAATATTCGTCATCATCCTCATCGTAATCGTTGTAGTCGTCAGCATGGGAATCACTATGGAAACTACCTTAAATAGGTACTACCAGCATTTTGTATATCAAAAAAGCGACTAGTAATAATACTATTCCAGATCATTGACTATTTCAAGAAAAGAGGTCTTGAAAACTAAATCCATGCAGTGGGCTGTGGGTTTTGATTTGTGTGAACGAAATTTTATGCGAAAATGATATCACACCTCATGATTATTAAAAAGGCAGAAACAGCCCAAAAGGTCGCAGAGTCTGTGAGACCTCCTTTAAGCACATGAAAAGGTATCGACTAAAATATGATGACAAGAGTACCGTTAACTCTACATTATACGCCCGCCCCGTGTTTAATAGTATTCTATGTAGGCACTTAATACAATAAACTTAATGTGTAGAAACCATTATTTTCGTATTAGAGTTAAGATGACCGTGATCTCTGACCTTTATACCCCAAAATCTATAGATGCAAGCCATCTACAAAGTTTGGTCAAGAAACTTACTGTAGAACAAAAGTTATTCTGCAAAACGCAATTTTTTCTTTCAAGCACAATGACCTTGTCTTTTGACCTACTGATCCCTAAATAAATCGGCCTCTTCCATAGTATATGTACGAACCCTCCACAAAGTTTGGTTACGGTGCGTAGTCTTGAACTAAAGTTATTATGAAGAAAATAAAATGTCTTCTTACAGTCAAAGTAACCTTAACCTTTGATCATTTGACCCCAAACTCAAAAGGCTTCTTTCTAACCCAACGTGTAAGAAATCCACTAACTTTGATGAAGGTATATTGTCCATCACTGAAACCATTTTTGTTCTTTCAGTCACAGTGACCTTTAACTTTGAATCTTATACCCCAAAAAGAATAGGAATATTTTTCATACCCCAAGTGCAAGCCATTCACAAAGATCCATAAATGTCATTAGTAGAAAACTCAAGGTATTATCCTGAAATCGTTTTTCTTTCTGCAGTCACAGTTAACTTGACCTTTTCACACCAAAATCAACATTATTCTTCCTTGCATCCAAAAGGTTTGATAACTGTAGACGGTGGACAACTGGATTTATTGTGCGCAAACAAAATAGGTGACAGACGGACGGACTGAAAACATCATAAGTTAACAGGCTCAGTCTTATGGAGGGTGTATAATAAATAATCACTAATCAATAAAACAAAGTACTGAATGATTATCTCTGAAGTTATTACATCTCTCATTCATGATCTTGAATTGATGAAACTCCAAACAGTGAAGGGGTTTCATCGCATGCATTTATCTAAATCTCGACGATCACAGACCTGCATACATGTAAGTCAGAGTACCAGTGTGTACACAGTGGGATCAGTAAGGGATAGAGCTAAATTCTATGAATTTCGTTCATAAGAGTTACAGGGAATACAATAGTGAACAATTTAAATATAGAAAGGAACAAAGGATTATTATTAGCCTTGAAATATGTGGATTATGAAACAATTAATTCATAATTTCGTGTTCTAAATGGATAGGTGCACATAATGGTCTTACAATCTCGATGTTGCACAAACTGTAATTATTTTCAATATAGTACTGAATTATCTGTCATCAAATACTTTTTACATGGTTGTGTGAGTATGCATAGAAGACAAAAAAGATAAGCCAGATTGAATTTGTCCACGGTGAAATTGATCGACAAGGATACTCGTTCAACTCTGAATTCATCACTAAATGAAATACTACGTATTATTGTTATAAAATTACCACATCAGTCAACAATGATATTAAATGACGAGACGACAAAAAACAGCAACGACAAGAAAAACAATAATAATAATAATAATAATAATAATAATGCAAGGGAGAGAAGTAGAACTTGTTGACCACCCATGATAATATTTACAGCGAAGTGCCAAGAAAGAGTTACCATAAATATCTTTTGCAATTCTAAATACATGACTCTTTCTTTAGTTTTTGACATTTTACATGATTGTAAAGAAGTTAAAGAACCTGTTTACATTAAAATTGCTGAAATAAAGACCACAGAGCTCAAATAAAATGAAAATTACAAGCATTTATTTCACTCCGTCTGATATTATAGGTCTGAAAGTTTTTCAACCTTAGATTGCATTCCAGATGATGATGATCATGAAAACTAAGTAATAGCATGTATGTACTGTCTGGATGTTAAGGAATAATTTGTCACAATTCTATATTTATTAACCAGTTTATACTGGAAATAGTTACTGAATCCTAATTGTAACCCCTTGTCCTAAGCTGTAAACAAAACCGGTTCTTACCGAGCGCGGAGATATAATATCCAGAAAAAGCGTGCATCATGCTTGTAACGTGTACTAACGATGATAATACAATTCCGATTTTGTGTATCAAGTAATTATGTGTGATTGTGATATAGCTTAAACTGTTACAATGAAGATACAAACAAAAGCACGTGTTCATGCAAGAAAATATAAACTCTCAGAAAGTCCAGCCGATATTTCGTCGTACATATGAAACTTCAACCTAAAACTTCTGATTTAGCGTATTTGTAAGGGTGCAAATTTCTGTCGATCTATAAAGAGAACATTAACTTGGACAGAGAACAATTAATTAGATTTATGAGGATGGGGTGCGTATTGAATCGCAATGCTGCAGGGATTTTAAGGTCTGTGTTGTGAGAGGAACCGATTTTTAATTAAGCATTCGTTTATTTAACAGTCAGAGAAACTGGAAGGGAAAAGGTTAACTCGATCTTTGTATCGAAAATGTCAGAGTTGAGATTGTCCAGAATCAGTTATTTGGAAATTAGAGGGTCAGGATGACCGCAAAGTTTGGCGCCTATTTATAAAAGGCTGTAGATATATTTAATCCTGATTGGCTACGCTAAATAAGGGGCGTGTTTCCCACACTAAATTTCATAGTTTTAATATGCCACATCGCAAAATTTAGCCAGTCTACGTTTTTTCCGTGAGAGTGTAAGAGACTCCGAGATTGAATTTGCAAGAAATTATCTCGTAAAACAATTGTCCAAGTCACCGGATGTCCGGAAAGTTGTCGGATACAATTCTGGCGGTAGAAGCGAGCAAGGCTTGAAAGCACAAGGTATTTGCATCAATCTCATGTAATTCGTTGATACCAATATAATTATTTGCCTGAATTTATTTACTTATATTTGCATGAATTTATTTGTGTAAATTCGTAGATCAATTTTCTTGATATGAGTATAACTGTGTTTGAGTTCATTATCTGAATTCGTACAATGATCTTATATATAAGTTTGACAGATTGTTTGAATTTGTTGTCTTGAGTGTTAAAGGAATCATGTATTCTAAGAATTTCATGCATTACTTTAGTTGATATGAGTATGAGAATCTGTGTGAATTCACCGATCTTAGATGATTTCATGTATGATAAAAACTTAAGTGCGTATCTGAAATTAACGTTGTTAAGCCATGAAGTGATATTTCATGGACGCTAAAGACTTGAATGTGTGTATTCGCTGAAATTAACGTAGTTAAGCCATGTAATGAATTTCATTCATTACATTTGTATAATCGAGAATGGAACTGTTATGTCTCGTGTGATGTTAATGTGAGTCAGCGATGAAATAGCCGTTAGGAAATACATTAATCTTATGAAACTAGGTAATGATCTATTCCAAGAAGGGTATTCGACAGAAGATTTAGGTTGCTTCTCTGTTTAATTTGACAGGGGAAATAGCTCCATCCACCTACCTACCTATCCACGCACTGACGTAATCCACTGACGTATCCACGTACCTACGTATCTACATACCTACGTATCCACCTACCCACACAAAGTTTGAGGGCCGACAGAGGCAAGATAGTCAGAGTGAGAAGAAAGCGAAGGAAGCAGTTGAACAGCACGACGAAGCTGGATTGAACCGGAGGAAACCAGGTTATGAAGCTGTACAAGGCAATGACTTCGATTGTTCAATCGATTCTATGATGAATTAATTCTATCATTTAAACAGATCGGCTATTTATATAAGTATATTTGTGTTTAAAATTCGGTGAATGATTTATTTCAAAAGAAGTGTATCTTCCTAATGTAATGCATTATCACAGTTTGTTTATGTAATTGATTAAATTGTTATATTTCATATACGGGGGCTCGTTTTAGTCTGTTCTATATATCTGCTCAGATCTCTATTTATTCCATCTATAAGTTTCACAATTTATATTATTATTTACTCGATCCGGGCAATAACACCGAGGTCGATCATCCTCTAGATAACGATAACCACAACCACCACCACCCCCACGCCACAGTATTCCACCAGTATAACTGTCAACCCAGGTAATTTTCAGATTCTATTTTTATATTATTTTTTTTATTTGTTGCTATCGCTTCTGATATTTCTCTCAAAATGTCTAGGCTTTAAGATGCTATCGACAGAGGTTTGTGGTGCAAAGCTCAAGCTTTTTACACACAACATCGTATGTACTCGGGACAAAATGAGTCTAAAATTAGGTATCTTTGTTTGCATCGACGAACATATGTTTTAAAAATTGTATACTTTTATTTTCTTAAGCGCTCAGTTTTAAAGATTCTATATAGGACCAAGTTTGGAACTTTAGACAGCAAACAATATTGCAAATCAACTATTTATGTCGGTAAGATTCAACCTAGTTACCCTCTACGGTAAGTTTTCAAAAAGCCCGAGGTGATACAAATGATGATACAAGTTGTCGGATCACGTGACATGGTAGTACTAGCGGTAGGAGCAAATAAAAAAGATAATAATACTGTGCATCTGTCAAATGTTATAAAAGGTATGGTTGTGTCTCTGTATGGTGCCGTCGGAATTCAAATTTAATATCTTCATTGTAAAGAAAAAGGTTAAGTGACTTCCATAAATTGTGTGAATATTATCTACCGTTTGCCAGCAACGGTTTCGCTCGGTGATCTCTTCGCCTTTTTAAACTAATTCAATAACTAAGCAAAACTTTTCAAAATTAAATATATAAAACTAAAATATATAACTTTTGATTGACCTGTTGGCCTATATTACATAATACAATACCTAGCAGTCATTGCAGCTACAACGGAGTATACACCCCCAATATGCACAGGCTTTTAAGGACTCGAGAGGGATTTCACATTCAAATTTGCAAGTACAAGAACATTTAAGTCGTTTTCCATCTAATGGTCAACAAAATAAAATCGAATATTTTGGAAATTGTATAGAACTCAAGCGTAATTTGTGTGAAGCTATAAAGTCTAGCTTTGTAGCAATTTTTGCCTTTTTGTCGTCGAAAAGGCAACCGTTTTTGTATAGCTGTGATAACATTTGCGTTTTCATGCCATAGTTGAAAATGATAAAAGAACTTGAAATATCAAAGGCTAGCAACAATACTTTGCCATGTACATAAAGAGCAATAGAAAATTCGCAAAGCTGTAAATGTCATATTGTTAAAGGTCATTTTTCTTCTCAAACAAAACAAATCAAATCTCACTACGGGTAGAACAGAAGACAAGTAGCATTAAATCGGCTACAGTACCTATAAACGTGATAAAATTATATGGCATTATATGGCATTTTTCTAATAAGACAAATCCAAAAAAGGTAGAGCAGACAACTAGTAGCATTAACACAGTTACATCAACAGTAAACATCATATGGCTTAAAGTCACTTTTCTTTTAAAGGAGTATGACATTTTGTTATTATTGCGGAACATGGATAAAAAGATCAGATACAATATTTTGGAACCAGATTGGATATGTTCATATAAGATACAAGTCCAAGAATAACATTGGAGGATCAACTGAACTTTGTCAAATAATATGTTTTCTTTAAATTATTGTGTAGTTTCTCGAGATTCATATTTTATTTTGTAATTGACAGGAGCCATACATATACATCATATATTCACACATATATACCTGAATAAGTTTATATTTTAGGGTGGTAACAATCAAGATTTATATGAATTTATTTTTTATCAATCAATTAGATTCTTTGTTTCTATGAAAGTACGGCTTGGCTTAAAAGTTAGACTTATGAAGCTAATAGATTAAAAAGGTGAAACAGTTATAGAAACATTGCTTATGATATTGCAACAAACGTTGGGCAGAACAAAAGTGAATATACTATATCAATGTTTGACAAAATAGAGTAATTATCATTAAAAGTAGATAGATTCCGACCGCACAGATGAAACTTATGTATATATTTACCTGAATGAGTAAGAAATGGAAAGCTTGTATATATGTAGAAACAAAGGTAAAAAATGCGTCCTTTCCCTGAAGAATCTTTGTTAAATTCACCCGCTATAAATGAAAATAGACCCTTAAAATACAACATATTGAGATACATAACCTGGCTTCATAGTTGTCCTGTAAAATTTGAGGCTATTGGAAAATTCGAAATGAATTCTATGTCTCTGTAAATGTCCATGAAATATTGAAAGACAGAGTTGTGGAGTGCAGCGCAGCTGGAAGAAATTATATAAGGTCAGTTAGTATAACTGAGGAAGAAAATCAAAACATGCTGACATGGCATTATGTTTCAATATTGTAAACCCCACGATGACAAAACTAAAATATGCCTTTAAGTTGAGATTAAAGACATTTATCAAAATTAGTGTATCAACAGATAAACATACATGAAAAAAAGAGAAAATGCCTTTTTAAATGATTACATATTTTACCATTAATGAACACGAAAGAGTTTGTAATCAAGCAGACATTTGACTAGTATAATGACTGAGAACCTTTCAGTTAAGAGGTTTGTAGATTATATAGTGCAATATCGAAACTATCATCAAACCGAAACATAATTATCAGCAACAACATGATATATTTTCTGGACAAAACAACCAAACACATTTCATCAGGGCTTCGTCTTTACATCAAAGCAGCACACAAAGAATACATACCAGTAGTTTACAGAGGTGATAGACTGCTTCAAGGTTTGTTTTCTTTACAGAATATTATGTAAAAACAGAAAACCTGGGTACGAAGAATTGACGTCGAAAAGCAACTCTATGGCGTTTGCATAAGAAGATGAAATACATTTTAACATATCATATATTTGAGAGATAAATAACTGAAGACAAAGTGCGTGACCATCCTCGCTTAAAGATACATAAGAAATGCATTTTGAATTACAGATATCCAAATTATAAACCATTATTCATTCACAACTTGTCTTTATTTCTGCAAATTATTTGTTCACTAAAACACTGGTAAAAATTATACAGATTAACAAGTACAAATAATACGAACCAACTGTGAGAAATACATTTAATTTAGAAAAGGATTTCATAGCTGATAAGTTCCACAAAGAATAAAAGGAAGTATTGGACAAAAGGACAATGAGGTTTGTTGATAGCTTTAGATTCATGCGACAGACAATGGAATAACTCTTGGATATCTTGATGATTACTTTGTAATCAAAGATGCGATAATATTATGCTACGTCTTGGAAGAATTCAGGAATATTTGTATGCAAAATTATACACTAGACTGCTTATTATTGCAGTGCGTCTTTATTAGCTCATGATGCATCATGCGTCTTTATTAGCTCATGATGCATCATTGACGACAAGTAGAGTGGAATTAAAGTGATGAATGGACTATGGTATGATCCTGTTAACTAAATCTGTAATACGTGGAGGAATTAGCATGATGCCGAACATATATGCATACGTAAATAATGGGTATTATTTGGACAAATATGGTAAACTAGAAAATTATGCTAAATATGATTACTCAAGGTCAAGTTTATTCCTCGTGTATTTATATACTAAAGATCAGTATGGCTGAGGATGTCTAAATATATGAAGCTAAAAAAGAAAAGAAAAAGAAATACATTACATGGGCAACTGAAGAAGAACATAAAATCTGAAATGTAGACAAAAAGCAATTTTAAGTGACTTGATAATCCTAGATTTTTTGCATATTAAAAGCTGACCTAGAGATATCATTTCAATTGCGTAGCTATTTAAAAGACTACCCATCAGCTGCAGAAAATTAGCTTCAGACGTATATGATTTATCTCCCTTGCAGGAGAAATTCATTGATGATTACAAAGACAAAAACACAATCGGTGCCAAACTGTTAAGCACGTTAAAGAACAATAAGAAAAATGTTATTGGTTACAGAACTTTAAAGCTTTATATAAAGTTAGGTTTAAAACTAAATAAGATATCTAGAGTTTATGTACCAATTTAAGGCAAAAAGCAGCCAATGCTTTCGAAAAGAACTTAATCAAAATAAATGAATAAGGGTTAGCATAGAAAGCAAGTTGAAAGTCTCGAAAAAAGAACAATAATAAAATATGTACTGCATTTGTGGTTCAATCTGTTAATAGCAATGTGGAACTATTTTGAATTAAATCGCCATCAGAACACAGCTTCATATTTCCATGTACAAGACACAGCTGCCCTATTCAGATGAACTCTTTACCATACAGCTTTAACATTTCTTTCTAACACATCTATAAAGTTCGATTTCTTTTGCTAAATCTTTTTTATTTCGTTATCTTTTGGAACATGAATCAAATACCATTATATGAAGGAAGTTTTGAATGTAAAGAATGTGCACTTATCGTGTTTTCTCCGTTTAATCATACGATGAAATCTACGCTGTTCGCAGAGCTCATGATATTTTTATATTCACGAAACTAATAGTATAGACTATGCAGAACATGAAATTTTGATTCGTAGCAGTGTCCGTGGTAACATATCTAAAAGGCTTATTAAGTGGTATATTAGCTTGGTTCTACTTTCTACGTTTCTTATGCTTGTTTTCCACAATGGAGATGTAATTATATGCTGCACTACTGTGCTATAATATTTTGGACCAGTTCCGGACTTACTATTTATTTAAAAAATTGGGAATATTTGGAGGTAAGGTTCATTGTGTTACTGTGTAGACAATCGTGATCTGAGTAAGCAAAACTAGCTTAAAACTGACTCAATATCCAGACTGTTGTCTTTGATAAGACCTATTCATTTTCCAACTGACTTTTCACCATTCATCGATCTGCAAAGTCTTTCCTATTTAAATAAGTAAACATGGAAGGTATCTGTAGTCATGCAACCGAATAGGTTGATTCGTGCATTTCATCCGTTTTCTTACTTGATTGAAAGTAACAAGAATCATGTATATGGACCTGTGATAGGTATTATTGTACTCCTGGATAAATTGGGTGTAAGAAGAATTTGACCTCTTGAAGGTTTTAGTTTCACCTTAATATACTTTTTGATAATGATGCTTGACCCATCCCAACCTAGAAAAATGTGCGCCATCGGAGGCTACTAGCATACACCACCAGATCCTAATAGGAGTAGGGATCAGGGAGAAAAAGGCCGAAAAGCTACCTGAATGTCTCTCAGTTCTACTTTCCAGCCATCGATCCAGGCGAGTGACACTAGTGTGGCTGAAAATGTCTAAGGAATGGTTTGCAAAACAGTATGCCACAAATGAATTGAAAAATGGAACATTTGACAACCCAACTGTGGTAACAAAATACCATATGTACCCTCAAAGATGAGATGCTAACATTCACGATTATTTAATTTACCTGCTATCTTGTGTGTGTGTGTGTGTGTGTGTGTGTGTGTGTGTGTGTGTGTGTGTGTGTGTGTGTGTGTGTGTGTGTGTGTGTGTGTGTGCCTGTGTTATGGAAAGTAATACTTGTACTTGTAGATCTATCATATTAATTTTGTTTCTCCCATTCTTAGTTTTCTAGAGAGGTAGTTTCGAATTATTTACTAATTTTCACCTATAATAGATATACGTTTGTTTGTCTAACAACTTTTGGATTGAGGACTATTATATTTTTGTAACTAGTGTAACATCCAAATAATAAACATACTTGTGTAAATAGTTCAGACAGAAAACAAGTGCACACAAGCCTTACACTATTTATGTCGCAAAGATCAGCGCATTCATGTTTGTGTAAAGAAAAAGTTAATGACACAACATTTCCACTTTTAACAATTATTCTGTTCCTAATTAACCGATTGACTACTTATCTAGCTTTTGCATTTAAAAGATTCAATTCTGGTTGATATGCCGATATATAGAAATCCTGTTAAATCTGGGTAATAAGTGTACATACAGGAATACTGTTAAATCGGGTTCATAAGCCTGCATATAGAAATTCTATTCAATCTGGTCAGTAAGTGTACATATAGAAATACTGTAAAATGTGGTTAATACGCGTACATATAAAAATTCTGTTAAATCTGGTTAATAAACGTAGATATAGCAATACTGTTAAATATGGTTTATAAGCGAACATATAGGAATTTACAAATAGCTAGTTAGCATGATTAATGGTAATATTAATAAGCACATAGTAATGGTATTATTCATAAGTACGTATCACAAAAAAGTGCATACGACCTTCACTAATTTTAGCAAGGTGTTTACTCATAAACACAAATCCCCTCGCTAACGGGATCACAATTGAGTAGTCGGAAATATGCAGACGGATATGGAGGACTGATGCTTAGGCAATGAGAGTTAATTGCCTTCCAGAGAAATATCACACGAACACCTACCCAGGCGGGTCTCTACAAAACTGAAACTTCTTATCCACTCGTTGTGAGTCAAATCTACAAACTAAGCCACCAAGTTTAAATAGGGTGTAACGAACGGAAAGCTGAAAATACAAACTTCACTCAAGCGTGGAAATTGGGTCACAATGATCTAGTTTTGTTATGAATTGGGTCACTTTTAAATGTATTTGCATACCAATGTCATATGTATAAATGAAATGGTGTCGGATATATTGAAGATGTAAGGTAACAATAGCTAAAAATACAACAGTCACTCAAACGTAAAAATTCGGTTACAGTTACCTAGTTTTGGTATTGGTGTGTTACTCTTCCGAGTCCGAATAAATCATATATTAATCTAAGGCATCTTCCTAAACAAACATACAGTGAAGTTCTTGTCATAGGTTATCTTACATGTTTTAGAGAGGCAGAACAGTAAAGAAACCAACGTGCAATCGGCCACATATTTCACTTCCGGAACATCCTCAATGCCTGATTACTCACTATGCAGTGTAGCCACAATACACACAGAGAATTGCACTATAATCCTCCTATTCTAAACAATAAACAATTTCCGTTAAATTTGTACCAAGGATACATACATCTAAACCGTAGATCATCACAGAAAGAGACGCAAAATACTATAAAATAGATAGAGACTATATTCGAGGGACTGACTCGGAAATAATAATTGTGATCTGAGTCAGGGCGCAACAAACGGATAGCTGAAAATGCGCAATTCACTCAGGCATGGAACGTCAGTTACAACGATCAAGTTTTGGTATGAAATTAGTTACTGCTGATGAGATGGATCAACATGCCAATTTGCACGAGTGAAGATGCAATAGCGGATATAATAAACAAACAAGCGTGACATTTAGATGACAGTGACATAGTTTTGGTAAGGATGAGCTATCCTACTGGAGATGCATCCGCATGCCAGTTTTCATGATTGTAGATGACATAGGGTTTAAGATATTGAGGACGCAACAAACTAATGAAGGAAGGAACTTACAGTCATACGAACCAAGGGGCTAAATATTGCATCAACTCAACACTTCGTTGGTGAGGAATTAAACAAGCATATACGCTTGTTATCAAGACTTTATGATATATTGTTTGCATATTATGTTCAGGCCCCTCTTTAGTATGCTTCATTCACTGCAGCTCATATGCCTGGTATATAACGGAAATGTTAACAATCATATTCAAATACACATCAGGTACAGATAGGTAAGTGGTAAAGCGCTTGCAATATATCTCTGCCACCCCGAATCCGATTACCAGTTCTGACATGCAATATTGCGTAGTCGAACTTCTCCTCGTCACATGCTAACATCTGATTTTTGACATTTTAAATATCTTTTTTTAAATTAGTGTCAAATTGATATTGTGAAAATGAAACTTAATTTTAATAAAGAAAATAAATAAAAGCTACACCGCAAAGAAAGAACAATTTAAAAAGATCTGAATGATGTGAAGCTTAATTTGCACTAATATCAATGGAATGTCTTCATTATTTGATAGCTAAGACAAGCCCATAAAATACAGTACGATGATTGGTTTTGGTTTCATCTAGTGTTGTACGACACAGCAACACATTAAAGTTATCTAGTACTGTTGAATCTAGGGCAAAGTGTCTAGCCTAGGGACATACCACTTATTATACTTTCAGATGAGCCCTTGTCAGCAAACGTGGTGTGTCATTGGACAAGGCACTTTCCTCCAATTTTCTCGGGACTACATACATTATTTCTGTTGCTGTGCCATACAACACCAAATAAAAGATAAACGCTCATATATATATTTGAAAGTTTTAGCTTTGATATGTATATGAAACCTCTCTTTGTCTTGATACACTAGGCAGGTATATCCTTAACTAGAACATCGTCAAGGTTTTGTGCGTTCAATCGCGCAGCCTTACCAGTTTTGTTTTATCCAAAATGCGTTCGTGTTATGGACTGACCATTTAATTTTTCGAAGCGGGGTGGGACTTTGTTTGGAACCAGGATATTTGTATCTCAAGATAATTGTACATAATGGACAGAATTATTTCCTTTTTCTGCAAATCAAAGCAAGAGTAGTTTTTCCAAACTATGTTGGGTCAGAATTTTGTTTCAAATAAATCCCAGCCTTTCCACCTTTCCTAAACTTAAACTGTCAGTTTCCTTAGAGGTATCAGAGATATATAGCTACTGATGTCTCTGAAAGTCTGTATATGCATGTGTTTTCTTGCTTACTTTGATGGAAGCAGTCAGATTTATTTGTCAATGTATGAAAATCATTGACGAGCTGCACTTGAATAAACAGTACAATTTATACAATGTAAACTAAAACTATATATAGTTACAGCTCTACCTATGTTTATCGAATTGTTAATGATTTCATCAAATTATACTTTTAGCCAGAGCCATTAGCGTTGTGTGCATCGCGACAGCACCAGCCCCCTACAATTGTTCCTTACAAATTAATGCTTTAAGAGCAAAACTTGCAATGGGAAACCAAATTTAGAAGATGGGTACATAAGGGCCATGACTTTTCTAAATGATGACGTGGAATGATTAAAATTCAACTCTTTCGAGGACTCATCAATACAATCTAAATCTCATGTATAGATATGAAGCTGATTGACAAGGGCCTTAACGCTGTCCAAATAGAAGAGACAGAGAGACAAAACCTATCAGAGACACATCCAGGTTTGTGAAACAACGTTCACAGCAAATTCCATCAGAATATGTTGAATGGCTCTTCAGCTATGCTGATTACAAGCAACATCCCATATAGAAATATTAAGTCAATTGACAGGGGTGACAACTCTGCCCAGAATGACAAAATCCATAAAAGGCACATCAAATCTATATTAAAGTTAAAATGATACATGACAGTGACCCAAATGCGTTTAGAAACTTATTACAAAATAAGTTGAAAAAATAGTAATAATAACAATATTCCTAATTATATCTTTAAAGAAATGAAAGAAATATTCGGAAGAACTGGGCTGCAAACATTAATCTTATTACTAATATAGTATGTCTGACGAGTGAACTTTGTGACAGAAAATAACACTTGAATTGGATCAGAACAGTAAAATTATTAAAGTACAACAGGTATTGAACTAGTTGGAAAATAAGTGATCCTCCTATGCTTTATAACTAATGATATGCTACAATAAGCAAGTTCTGTTCTCATAATACCACTCTGAAACCTCTTTAAGGAAGTTTTCACAACTGGAATGTTTCCAAAAACTTCAGACCTATGGTACTATTGCCCCCACCCACCTTACAAAACAAGGTTACCAATGATACCCACACAACTTTCTTGGAATAACCATGACTTATTATATTCATGGGTAAACTATGTACATCGGTTATAAACAACAGGCTATGTATCTATTTGGAGCAGATATGCACTGTTGCGGATACTTAGCTAACCTTAAAGAAGGACGTAGAAGAATTGGCAATCATTTTATTCTAAAAAACTTAATTGATATTTATTTAAATAATGAAAAAATGCTTACTTGTAGCCCTTATAGAGTTTAAACTCTAAAATACTAGCTGTGGGCAATTTCAACGTGACAGTTAGCCATATTCATTATACCTCACTATAATTCCATTTATACTTTATTTATTTCTGTTCTCACCGCATATCCGAGCATTCTATTACAATTAGTATGTATCATAACACCACTTTGATTTAACAATCTTTACTTCACACACTGATACAGCTGATTTAAATGCAGCTACAAGAAGATCGGAAATGGGTTATGTAGTATGGAAAGACAGAAAAATAACCAATGCTTCTTTTTTATTGGACAATTTTGTCCTGCAATTCATTTGTACTTCACCTTCTGTTTTTACATATGGGATATGTTAAACAGAATCTCAATCAATATTAATTTAGATTTCTCACCTCCTGAATGTGTAATTATTTGTGCAAAATGATTTACTTTCCACATAAATTCCCTAGTATTCGCTGCTCATTTATGGATTGCAAATGTAGCCGCCATCACTATCACACTCTCATTCACGTATACATGTATGGCAGGAGTAATATCAACAGTTTTTACCTCTTCAAAATTGCATTGAATATTGCATCATGAAATGTTACAGATATATGAGATTCAACAAAAGGGTCGCAAATATTCCTTTTTTCAAGAAAACAAAACTATAACATTGATTTTCTACAAGAGACACAAAAGTACAGTTAAAATTGACAACATATATGACCGACACATAAAAACATTCTACTGGTGTTTGTATCCTCTTTTAAAATAAAAATTTTGATTTTAAAGTTGATAAGATTTACAAATATTATGAGAGAAGAGTTTGGGCTGTAAAACTTTTATTACGGTAAATACGTATGGACAAATGAATAGTGGCTTACATTATTTAAAAGAAAAAAATTTAACTTATACACAATGACCTTCCCTTTGCTGACTTAAGAGTTAATGGGAATAATGTTTTTGAACACTGAATTTGATAAAAAGAGCTAAAGAGAACTTATCGTTTATTTCAAAAAGTAATAATTAATTCTCTTCAAAGCAATGATCCTAATAGATATTTGGCGAATCAGACATCCAACAGATAAAAGTTTTACATGGGCACAATTTAATCCTGAAATGTGTGTAGATTAGATTATTTTATAAATGTATTAGGCTTAATTACTTATGTTGGTTATTCTGAAATGCGTAGTGGAATATCCAACGCTCGTTGATTTCGCTGAATTTAGAATTACATTAGGTACCCAAAAGGCCACGATATCGGAATACAAATTGTTCTCACTTATCGGACTAAGATTAAACAATGGAAATTTAAAAAGTATTTTTAAAAAATTTGAAAAAAATACTAAGATTGAAGATTCACAAGATAAATGTTGTCGTATATCCGATTTGGGAAGATGATTAAAAGTAATGTCTAAGTATCAACAATCAAATGTTCAGCCTGAAAAAATAACTATTCGTTGATATGTGAGGACGGCATGAACAAAGCTATAATTGTTTTCGAATTTCTTAAAGATCGAAATACCTATAAATAATCAAAACTAAATTAAATAACTCATATATTACTAAAAAAAAGTATAAAAACAAAATATAAAAAATGCACGCTTGAATAGCAGATTAAGTTTTGCAAATAATAATTATGAAAGCCGAAACTCTTTTGATAATTTTGTGAAGAGGATCAAGGCACTTTTTTCCCCGTTGATAATAAAGCCGCGGTTGGAAATAGTGATTACGAGAAAGCAAAATGACAGGGGCATATTAAAGTCAAAGACTGTTATTCCATTTAAAAGTATGAAATATAATAAAAGCCTGGATTCGGCAGATCTATACAATTTTATAAAGTCTTCTGCCTCAAATGATTCAACTGTTTAACTATGATTTTGATTTTTGCAAGAACTTTGAATGTCAGAAGAAATGTCGTTGGCCCAACTCTTGGGCGTAATTATTCTTATACTAAAGAGAAATTAATACATATTTTTCTACACAAAATATAGATCTCTTCCACTATTAAATTGTGACTGCACATTAGCTGCAAAATGCATTTCATTATGTGTTTTTAAAAAGCAGCTTGCAGAATTAAAAATTCTGTGTTCGTCGAATGTTGATATTTAGGAAAAGTCATCATGACTATATTACATGTTATTGATTATTTAGATAGTGACAATTTATCAAGGGCTATTTTATTATGTTGATTTTGAGAAATGTTCCATAGTTTGGATTATATACATCTTAATAAAGTACGGTCATATATTGGGGTTAGAAATGAGTTATTAACATGGAATTAAGTTTTATATACAGATGCTACCTTTTATTTCATACATAATGAGTAGAGATAAACAAAAATAAAACAAAAATACCCAATCCAAGGAGGATTACGTAAATGATGTCCATTATCTCCATTTGTATTCGTATTATCTACAGAAATGCCTTCATTAGTTGTGAGGAGTCATCCTGACATCTCTGTTATAGATCTTTTATTCTACCGAGTTTTGTTTAGTTCAATTTGCTGATAACACTCATCTTTACCTACATCCATCGACCACGGTTTTTGAATGCTAGGCTGACTATTTTGGTAAAAGTTGAATCACTATCTGGACTGAAAATATTTTTTGATAACTCAGAACTTTTCAAAATTACTTCTCTGAAAACATTCAAGCAAAAACCTGCACTTACTAAGAACGTTATCAAAATATGGTCTGAGTGTAATTACGTGAATGTTGTAACAATGTTTACTCCGAAATATTGTGTAACAATTCCCATATCATGATACTATTTCGTATAATAAGTACTTTAAGTCTGGTGGTGGTTGTTTTGTTTTGATTCTTTTTTTGGGGGGGGCGGGGGTCTTTTTGGGGGGGTGGGGTGGCTGGGAATATTTTGAAAGAAAAAGAATTTATCTCTAAAATGAATTGTTGTAACATTTTCATATCAACGCTGACGTTGTTACATACTATGGATTATGTAACGCAATACCACATCAAGGGTGAAATCAATCTCAACACGAAGATGTGTATATACGTATCCACAAGTTGTCTCAAACATTACATTTTAGGTGGGTGCCTGATCCTATCTGAGAGACAAGTCCCCAAAAGAGAGCCCACGTATATAATATAAATGTTATTTGTGAAGATATCTTACAGATGTTAGTTATGAACGTCATTAATCGGTTCTGTTTACTGTATACTCGGTATTTTTAAGTTTTTATTTTGAAATGTACATGTCGCTTATATCATGCAGAACTGGGTTGAGTGACTGGGATACGATCTAGTCTTTACCTGTGTAACCATAAAGTGATTTGAAAACATTTTATGTCAGATTAATAGAGGTTAAACCTAGCCAAAATGAAAAATCTGAATCAAAATGGGCTCATATTCTTGGTGATATTTCTAAAGATATCTCTTACCGTTACAAAGTAAGATAGAAAACAAATTATCAAATTTTCAGACCAAATTTAAGCACATAATTTTACGAACAACAAACAATTTGCATAAGATGTCATGAGTTGACACAAGTCTTTTCTAGTTTTGTCAAAAGTAAGAAGATTTGTTTGATCACATGTGTTGGCATTGTAATTAGGGGAAAATTAGACAATTTTATAAAAACTAAATTGGATCCAGCGCTTACTTCAACTCATAAAAATTTGTACCTTTATTTAGAAGCAGATATAAACAAACGTTTCACCTACGTACGTATTGCAGCCATTAAAAAAAAAAAAATATTAACTTTTATGCTTAAATAAAATACGAAACTTTAAACTTTAAGCCTGCTGGGAAAAACTGGGTTTATTTTCTATCTTTACATTTTGTCCCTTAGAAGAATGGGGGTCACTCTTTATCTCGTCCTCTTTATCTTTTTCTTTTCTTCTTCCTTCTTTAATTTGTTTCTGTATTCTTTGCATGGACTAATAAAACTATACTGAAATAAAACACCTAATCCTAAGTTCTAAAATGAAAGTATAGAAACTTAAACGCCCAAGGTAGTCATTATTACATTACAATATTTCGTTACACTAAACGTTGCAACATCCTTCATTGTTTACAAAATTAATCATACTTACGAAGGCGGTTATTCTGGACACTCATGTTGGTATATATTGTAGTACAGCTGCTCCAATTTACAAATTAGAAACGTGGATCTGTAAAAATACAGAAATATGCCTATTACTCTGAAAGATTAATTAATGCTATTCTAAAAATTCCAACATGGCTGAAAGCGATCCAATCTAATCGCTAATAGATCCCCACTCTTGTGTTAGTTTGTGAAAGGTACGACCGCCAGACATTGAATCTCTGGGTAGACATATCAGATAAGTGACCTATGAAATTACATGTATTTTCAAAAAGCGTCTTCAGGCCCATCTTTAATAATTATAATACATTTTGTTTATACGAGTTTCTACTCGGGATAAAACGTCTCAGTTTAGATGACTCCTTTTCCATGGATAATCATTTATAGCAATGTAACTTCAAGGATTGTATCTAAATACAATCCTCTTTCTATGGCAAAGTTTGCAGAAAGTAACACAGTTCAACACTGAATTGAAAAATGGTTGGATTTTGCATCATATGTCGTCGATTTGATGAAGTGTATCACCTTTAGGCCAGATATTGTATACAAAACAAAAGCCGATGAGATGAATGAAGACTATTTAAATTAATTAAGAATTTCAAACAATCCTCTACTGTTTGAAATTTTAACCAGTGACACAGTTGACATCGCGATACACTGCCTTTGTAACCTAGCCAGTCCCTGTCAAGTGGTTTTTTCTTGAACGTCATTTTCCATTCTGTGTTTAGAATTCGTCTCGGTGGACAGGTTTACACTTCTTTATAACTCTAAATACAAATAAATATGACTGGAAGCATATATCGAAGGTACAAATGCATGTTTTTAGTATTGGTGATTGTTGAATATAAGCAAAAATATTTCCGTAAATAATATCACATACATACACATTATGGAAATGAAAGAAAATTAATACATTTACCTGTATATCCTTATTTCGCCAGTAGGCTTCTACTTGCTTGAAAAATAACTATTCAAATGGGTACTGTGTAATTTACTCGGATTGACCAGGAAGAGGCTCACTAGAGCTGGGCATGATTTCTTATTTCTGTAAGAAGAAACGCTCCAAGAGCTTTTTATGGGCTTTTTGAGAATTTTCATTTCAGCTTGGTTAACAATCAGATTGTTTTTCTTTTCCATTCTAGAAGCATAGAGAGTAATATACCAGTCCATCGACAATATTGTCATCTAGTATCTAAATTCTACCTTCAGTGTACCTGAGATTCTTATTTTCTCCTTTTCGACTCCCCGCATAACGCATTTATTTATATGCATAAAGCACAATGTCTTATTGAATTACAATGTCACCGTTCCATTCTGCGTTTAGATTTACTCTAAGTGGACCGCCTGGGACTTCTTTGTAACTCTAAATACAAACATGGCTGGAAGCCAATATGGAAATGACATTATTACCATTCCACACCTTACATGTTATTATGCTAATTTTTTTTTTATTTTTTTTTTTTTGGTGATTGTTGATATAAACAAGTGAATTTCCGTGAACAATATTAGCTGAAAAAGATTCAAGTTTCTAAAAATGAAAGAAATTGTATAAACTTATCTTTATTTCGGCAATAGGGTTTTTCGTTCTGCTGAAAAATCAATGCAAATGAGTACTGTGTAATCTACCCGATTCACCAGGAAGAGGCCCAATAAAGTTGGGAATGAGGGTGTATAGCAACAAGAAAACATTCAAGATCTGTTGGGGTCTTGTTTGAGAACTTTCATTACAGATTGGGTTAAAGTTAACTTTTTTTATATTTTTTTAGAAACATGGAAAGTAGGATACTCGTCCATCCACAATAATGTCATCTAGTATCTAAATTCTGCTTTTATTGTACCTCTAATTCCCATTTTCTCCTCTTGGACGCACCGCATAACGTGTCTTATTTATACACTTTGCAAACATCGTGCCTAAGGCAAGTTTTTGTCATGCAAAAATTTGATACAGTACATATATACCAAACAGAGCGTGCTTTGTGGTCCGCTGGATTTCTCTTTCAACATACAGGGGTCAAATCTAAGAACAAACATGTGTTTTTGCATTAGGGATAATATCTGCCTGCAGTACAATATCTTATTGTATTCGACATAACAGCCTGACAACCTTTGTGCAACAGTTTTGATTACCATATGAGAGTTATCATTGTTATAGTATTCAAGATTAATCATTAACTGAAGTATACCTTAAATTGTCTTATCATTCATTGTAGTTAATATACCGTATATACTCCCTGATAAGTCCAGTCCAACTGCAAACTGCAGAGACCCAGATCTGCCGGCAGATCTTGCTCTAAGCAGTTTGTTAGGAGTAATCAGTAGACCAAACAACATGGTTTTATTTGGTTTTGTGGGATTAACGCCATTTTTCAGCAAATGATAGGCTATACATGGCGGCTAGTATATTTGGTGGAGGAAGAACCCGGAAAGACCCACCGACCCACGGGAAGCTGCTGGCAAGCTTTTTCACATATCCACAATGGTCGAGTCGACACTCGAACTCACGCGGACAGACATGAGATGTGTAAAGGCGAGAGTCTCAGACCACTCCGGGGTCCAACAAACAACATGGACCCTGATCCGCCGGTGCATTATGTGACGGCATATCAGGTTCTATGCTGTTTGCAGTTGGATTCTACTTAAAAGCGAGCATAGACGGTAAACGTTTGATGGTGGAAAAGAGGACTATTTACCGATATATGTCTAATCATTTAAACACGTTTTCTTTGGTAGTAAATACTAACAGCAAACATAGAAGATAAAGGTATTCATAATATTGATTTTATTCATCGAAGAGTACAATAATAAAGAAAAGATCTTTGAATTAGCAACGGAAAACCTTTCTTATTGTTGTTAATAGTTTTATAAATCAAAAGTAGACCTGATACTCTCTCTCTCTCTCTCTCTCTCTCTCTCTCTCTCTCTCTCTCTCTTAATTCTGCAATTAGAGAGAGAGAACGTTGGCTTTACAAATAAGGAAGATCATTCTACTCAGCAAAGTAGGAGGATATCGAACTGGAGAATGCAAAGAGGATTCGCCTAGGAGCACGACCCAGACGTCTGTACAAGAAAGTATCTCTGTACCTTTAAGGTAGCAATATGATGAACCACCGGGCTGCGGTTCACTAACAAATTTGACTTGTTTATCGGTACGATGGATTAAATCCGGGTTTACGTTCAACGCAACAAACGCAGCACTAGGTAAAATCAAAGAGCTGAAAGTAATGTATTGCTT
Organism: Margaritifera margaritifera; assembly: GCA_029931535.1. Lineage (NCBI taxonomy): Eukaryota > Metazoa > Mollusca > Bivalvia > Unionida > Margaritiferidae > Margaritifera > Margaritifera margaritifera. The sequence continues at coordinate 492,944 of JAQPZY010000888.1, read as the reverse complement.
TGGACAGCTTAGGGTGCCAGCATACGGTGAATTGCTTTCTTTCTTCACCTCGGTAATATGTGTGCAGTGTTATTTATCATCCGCCAAATATATTGGAGATATTAATCAATCAACATTTGGCAAAAATGTTATTAGCTTAGCCTCCGCTATGTGCTACAGATCGAACTTGATCTGCTTCATAATATGAGATACTTATACGAACTAAATGAACAAAACAAGAACATGAACACCATCGTCATAAAATAATCCACTTTCATGTCATTGGGGACCAGCAAGTGCTACTGGTTAAAGTATTTTGCCCTGTTGTTCAAGATTATTTTGCGTGCTTGTGTTCAAAAAGCTCCACATGAACATCATGTAGCTATTCTGTATGTGCCACGTAGTTCAATCGTTTCGGATTTAGTGTAGCAGCGACTGCCTGTGTTAAAAACATAAAATATAAAGAATATATGCGACCGCTATCGTAATGACAAGCGCAACGAACTTTCGGACAGCCATGCAATGGCATTGCCAGTTGTTTTTAGGAGGAATGACACAATAGTGCCAGTGATACCGGGCAGGGCCGCCTGTGCCTTTTCTGCGAGTTTTTATCAGCATATAAACCAACTGCTGCAGCTGCTATTTTGCCCATTCTTTTGCGCTCGCGGGACACAGTTGGTCGTCACAGTGCGCCTGCCGCCTGCGATTGCGAGCACACTTGTGCTTATGATAAAATCCAGCGCTGTGAGAACTGAGGCTACAGTGATGCCTTGCTCACAAAAGAGTGTTTGCATTTGCTCGGCAAGGTTTGTATCCTTATGGAGAATTTTGTTGTTAGTCTCCCGAATAGGAGTACATTGGCTGCGAAGTGTCCGTCGTAAATCATTGGCTATCTTTAGTTGATTCTCGGACACCAACTCCAGATCTGCAATGCGGTCCTGCACACCATGGCGCGCTGTTTCATCTTCCGCTTCAGTCGCCTTTATTTCTTTCTGCCTCTATGTTACTATCGAGCTCTAAATCTTAGTAGTCGAACACGCACCGCAGTATGTTTGAGGTGTCTTGTTTAGACCAATAATTTCTCGCATTGGGAGACGAATACGTTCCTGTGCTGCCGCTTCTTTAAGTGCCATGTCCTCGGATCCCGATGCAGCAAGTAGGCCGACATCTGTGAGTCCACATGTAATGAATGGAATCTCATCTCGTGTTGACAATACTGTTTGTGCTATCTTTATGCTTATCTTCTCTTGTGGCCTGGCTATACCTAGTTTTGCATATATGCCTCTGATGTGCCTTTCTAGTGTAGAAAGTCTGTACGGTTTAGCAAACCCTCCCTTTATGTATTCAAGATATATATTATATCTCCAAAGTTTTAATACACTGTTTCCTACAGTATAGTCAGCATAGATTGGCTTGTCTTCTTATACCGTTTGCCTATAAATTTAATTGACTGTTTATTGCGAATATTATTTTTAGCTATCATCAGGTCGTCGCTACGAAAGTTTTTCAGCCGGCTTTCCAAATCCTGTGTCTTTTAATAATAATCGTTGGTGGGATCGGTAAATGAATTATCTTCTATTTCATCTTGTATCTCATATCCCCCTCTACCAAATTCTTCCATTTCAACTTCATAGACTCCTTCAGCCATCGTAAAACTCCAGCGTTAACAGAAAATATCTGTACAATTGTAAAACCCTGGGCCGCGCCATCGTCAAAAAGATCAGTGTAAAGCTTCAAGGAAACGAATTGTTTGGGGCTTCTACAAGGATCTCTGACTGGCAGAAAAAGAGCGGACTAACGCTGCCTGTTAAGGTATATAAAACTCCAGCACTGCCGCTTTACGTGTCGGCGTTTTCAATGCCGTCGCTGGAAGCATATATCGAAGGTACAAATGCATGTTTTTAGTACTGGTAATTGTTGAATATAAGCAAAAATATTTCCGTAAATAATATCACATACATACAAATTATGGAAATGAAAGAAAATTAATACATTTACCTGTATCTCCTTATTTCGCCAGTAGGCTTCTACTTGCTTGAAAAATAACTATTCAAATGGGTACTGTTTAATTTACTCGAATTGACCAGGAAGAGGCCCAATAGAGCTGGGCATGATTTCTTATTTCTGTAAGAAGAAACACTCCAAGAGCTTTTTAGGTACTTTTTGAGAATTTTCATTTCAGCTTGGTTAACGTTCAGATGTTTTTCTTTTTCTTTCTAGTAATATACCAGTCCATCGACAATATTGTCATTAAGTATCTAAATTATACCTTCAATGTACCTGAGATTGTTATTTTCTCCCTTTGGACTCCCCGTATTTATTTATATGCATAAGGCACAATGTCTTATTGAATTAGAATGTCACCGTTCCATTCTGCGTTTAGAATTACTCTAAGTGAACCGCCTGGGACTTCTTTGTAACTCTAAATACAAACATGGCTGGAAGCCAATATGGAAATGACATTATTACCATTCCACACCTTACATGTTATTATGCTAATGTTTTTTAATTATTTTTTTTTGGTGATTGTTGATATAAACAAATGAATTTCCGTGAACAATTGTAGCTGAAAAAGATTCAAGTTTCTAGAAATGAAAGAAATTGTATAAACTTATCTTTATTTCGGCAATAGGGTTTTTCGTTCTGCTGAAAAATCAATGCAAATGAGTACTGTGTAATCTACCCGATTCACCAGGAAGAGGCCCAATAAAGTTGGGAATGAGGGTGTATAGCAACAAGAAAAAATTCAAGATCTTTTGGGGTCTTGTTTGAGAACTTTCATTACAGATTGGGTTAAAGTTAACTTTTTTTTATATTTTTTTAGAAACATGGAAAGTAGGATACTCGTCCATCCACAATAATGTCATCTAGTATCTAAATTCTGCGTTTATTGTACCTCTAATTCCTATTTTCTCCTCTTGGACGCACCGCATAACGCGTCTAATTTATACACTTTGCAAACATCGTGCCTAAGGCAAGTTTTTGTCATGCAAAAATTTGATACAGTACATATATACCAAACAGAGCGTGCTTTGTGGTCCGCTGGATTTCTCTTTCAACATACAGGGGTCCGATGTAAGAACAAAAGATGTGTTTTTGCATTAGGGATAATATCTGCCTGCAGCACAATATCTTATTGTATTCGACATAACAGCCTGACAACCTTTGTGCAACAGTTTTGATTACCATATGAGAGTTATCATTGTTATAGCATTCAAGATTAATCATTAACTGAAGTATACCTTAAATTGTCTTATCATTCATTGTAGTTAATATACCGTATATACTCCCTGATAAGTCCAGTCCAACTGCAAACTGCAGAGACCCAGATCTGCCGGCAGATCTTGCTCTAAGCAGTTTGTTAGGAGTAATCAGTAGACCAAACAACATGGTTTTATTTGGTTTTGTGGGATTAACGCCATTTTTCAGCACATGATAGGCTATACATGGCGGCTAGTATATTTGGTGGAGGAAGAACCCGGAAAGACCCACCGACCCACGGGAAGCTGCTGGCAAGCTTTTTCACATATCCACAATGGTCGAGTCGACACTCGAACTCACGCGGACAGACATGAGATGTGTAAAGGCGAGAGTCTCAGACCACTCCGGGGTCCAACAAACAACATGGACCCTGATCCGCCGGTGCATTATGTGACGGCATATCAGGTTCTATGCTGTTTGCAGTTGGATTCTACTTAAAAGCGAGCATAGACGGTAAACGTTTGATGGTGGAAAAGAGGACTATTTACCGATATATGTCTAATCATTTAAACACGTTTTCTTTGGTAGTAAATACTAACAGCAAACATAGAAGATAAAGGTATTCATAATATTGATTTTATTCATCGAAGAGTACAATAATAAAGAAAAGATCTTTGAATTAGCAACGGAAAACCTTTCTTATTGTTGTTAATAGTTTTATAAATCGAAAGTAGACCTGATACTCTCTCTCTCTCTCTCTCTCTCTCTCTCTCTCTCTCTCTCTCTCTCTCTCTCTCTCTCTCTCTCTCTCTCTCTCTCTCTCTTAATTCTGCAATTAGAGAGAGAGAACGTTGGCTTTACAAATAAGGAAGATCATTCTACTCAGCAAAGTAGGAGGATATCGAACTGGAGAATGCAAAGAGGATTCGCCTAGGAGCACGACCCAGATGTCTGTACAAGAAAGTATCTCTGTACCGTTAAGGTAGCAATATCATGAACCACCGGGCTGCGGTTCACTAACAAATTTGACTTGTTTATCGGTACGATGGATTAAATCCGGGTTTACGTTCAACGCAACAAACGCAGCACTAGGTAAAATCAAAGAGCTGAAAGTAATGTATTGCTTTGGACAGCTTAGGGTGCCAGCATACGGTGAATTGCTTTCTTTCTTCACCTCGGTAATATGTGTGCAGTGTTATTTATCATCCGCCAAATATATTGGAGATATTAATCAATCAACATTTGGCAAAAATGTTATTAGCTTAGCCTCCGCTATGTGCTACAGATCGAACTTGATCTGCTTCATAATATGAGATACTTATACGAACTAAATGAACAAAACAAGAACATGAACACCATCGTCATAAAATAATCCACTTTCATGTCATTGGGGACCAGCAAGTGCTACTGGTTAAAGTATTTTGCCCTGTTGTTCAAGATTATTTTGCGTGCTTGTGTTCAAAAAGCGCCACATGAACATCATGTAGCTATTCTGTATGTACCACGTAGTTCAATCGTTTCGGATTTAGTGTAGCAGCGACTGCCTGTGTTAAAAACATAAAATATAAAGAATATATGCGACCGCTATCGTAATGACAAGCGCAACGAACTTTTGGACAGCCATGCAATGGCATTGCCAGTTGTTTTTAGGAGGAATGACACAATAGTGCCAGTGATACCGGGCAGGGCCGCCTGTGCCTTTTCTGCGAGTTTTTATCAGCATATAAACCAACTGCTGCAGCTGCTATTTTGCCCATTCTTTTGCGCTCGCGGGACACAGTTGGTCGTCACAGTGCGCCTGCCGCCTGCGATTGCGAGCACACTTGTGCTTATGATAAAATCCAGCGCTGTGAGAACTGAGGCTACAGTGATGCCTTGCTCACAAAAGAGTGTTTGCATTTGCTCTGCAAGGTTTGTATCCTTATGGAGAATTTTGTTGTTGGTCTCCCGAATAGGAGTACATTGGCTGCGAAGTGTCCGTCGTAAATCATTGGCTATCTTTAGTTGATTCTCGGACACCAACTCCAGATCTGCAATGCGGTCCTGCACACCATGGCGCGCTGTTTCATCTTCCGCTTCAGTCGCCTTTATTTCTTTCTGCCTCTATGTTACTATCGAGCTCTAAATCTTAGTAGTCGAACACGCACCGCAGTATGTTTGAGGTGTCTTGTTTAGACCAATAATTTCTCGCATTGGGAGACGAATACGTTCCTGTGCTGCCGCTTCTTTAAGTGCCATGTCCTCGGATCCCGATGCAGCAAGTAGGCCGACATCTGTGAGTCCACATGTAATGAATGGAATCTCATCTCGTGTTGACAATACTGTTTGTGCTATCTGTATGCTTATCTTCTCTTGTGGCCTGGCTATACCTAGTTTTGCATATATGCCTCTGATGTGCCTTTCTAGTGTAGAAAGTCTGTACGGTTTAGCAAACCCTCCCTTTATGTATTCAAGATATATATTATATCTCCAAAGTTTTAATACACTGTTTCCTACAGTATAGTCAGCATAGATTGGCTTGTCTTCTTATACCGTTTGCCTATAAATTTAATTGACTGTTTATTGCGAATATTATTTTTAGCTATCATCAGGTCGTCGCTACGAAAGTTTTTCAGCCGGCTTTCCAAATCCTGTGTCTTTTAATAATAATCGTTGGTGGGATCGGTAAATGAATTATCTTCTATTTCATCTTGTATCTCATATCCCCCTCTACCAAATTCTTCCATTTCAACTTCATAGACTCCTTCAGCCATCGTAAAACTCCAGCGTTAACAGAAAATATCTGTACAATTGTAAAACCCTGGGCCCGCGCCATCGTCAAAAAGATCAGTGTAAAGCTTCACGGAAACGAATTGTTTGGGGCTTCTACAAGGATCTCTGACTGGCAGAAAAAGAGCGGACTAACGCTGCCTGTTAAGGTATATAAAACTCCAGCACTGCCGCTTTACGTGTCGGCGTTTTCAATGCCGTCGCTGGAAGCATATATCGAAGGTACAAATGCATGTTTTTAGTATTGGTGATTGTTGAATATAAGCAAAAATATTTCCGTAAATAATATCACATACATACAAATTATGGAAATGAATGAAAATTAATACATTTACCTGTATCTCCTTATTTCGCCAGTAGGCTTCTACTTGCTTGAAAAATAACTATTCAAATGGGTACTGTGTAATTTACTCGAATTGACCAGGAAGAGGCCCAATAGAGCTGGGCATGATTTCTTATTTCTGTAAGAAGAAACACTCCAAGAGCTTTTTAGGTACTTTTTGAGAATTTTCATTTCAACTTGGTTAACATTCAGATGTTTTTCTTTTTCTTTCTAGTAATATACCAGTCCATCGACAATATTGTCATTAAGTATCTAAATTATACCTTCAATGTACCTGAGATTGTTATTTTCTCCCTTTGGACTCCCCGTATTTATTTATATGCATAAGGCACAATGTCTTATTGAATTAGAATGTCACCGTTCCATTCTGCGTTTAGAATTACTCTAAGTGAACCACCTGGGACTTCTTTGTAACTCTAAATACAAACATGGCTGGAAGCCAATATGGAAATGACATTATTACCATTCCACACCTTAAATGTTATTATGCTAATGTTTTTTATTTTATTTTACTTTTTTTTGGTGATTGTTGATATAAACAAATGAATTTCCGTGAACAATTGTAGCTGAAAAAGATTCAAGTTTCTAGAAATGAAAGAAATTGTATAAACTTATCTTTATTTCGGCAATAGGGTTTTTCGTTCTGCTGAAAAATCAATGCAAATGAGTACTGTGTAATCTACCCGATTCACCAGGAAGAGGCCCAATAAAGTTGGGAATGAGGGTGTATAGCAACAAGAAAAAATTCAAGATCTTTTGGGGTCTTGTTTGAGAACTTTCATTACAGATTGGGTTAAAGTTAACTTTTTTTTATATTTTTTTAGAAACATGGAAAGTAGGATACTCGTCCATCCACAATAATGTCATCTAGTATCTAAATTCTGCGTTTATTTTACCTCTAATTCCCATTTTCTCCTCTTGGACGCACCGCATAACGCGTCTAATTTATACACATTGCAAACATCGTGCCTAAGGCAAGTTTTTGTCATGCAAAAATTTGATACAGTACATATATACCAAACAGAGCGTGCTTTGTGGTCCGCTGGATTTCTCTTTCAACATACAAGGGTCCGATGTAAGAACAAAAGATGTGTTTTTGCATTAGGGATAATATCTGCCTGCAGCACAATATCTTATTGTATTCGACATAACAGCCTGACAACCTTTGTGCAACAGTTTTGATTACCATATGAGAGTTATCATTGTTATAGCATTCAAGATTAATCATTAACTGAAGTATACCTTAAATTGTCTTATCATTCATTGTAGTTAATATACCGTATATACTCCCTGATAAGTCCAGTCCAACTGCAAACTGCAGAGACCCAGATCTGCCGGCAGATCTTGCTCTAAGCAGTTTGTTAGGAGTAATCAGTAGACCAAACAACATGGTTTTATTTGGTTTTGTGGGATTAACGCCATTTTTCAGCAAATGATAGGCTATACATGGCGGCTAGTATATTTGGTGGAGGAAGAACCCGGAAAGACCCACCGACCCACGGGAAGCTGCTGGCAAGCTTTTTCACATATCCACAATGGTCGAGTCGACACTTGAACTCACGCGGACAGACATGAGATGTGTAAAGGCGAGAGTCTCAGACCACTCCGGGGTCCAACAAACAACATGGACCCTGATCCGCCGGTGCATTATGTGACGGCATATCAGGTTCTATGCTGTTTGCAGTTGGATTCTACTTAAAAGCGAGCATAGACGGTAAACGTTTGATGGTGGAAAAGAGGACTATTTACCGATATATGTCTAATCATTTAAACACGTTTTCTTTGGTAGTAAATACTAACAGCAAACATAGAAGATAAAGGTATTCATAATATTGATTTTATTCATCGAAGAGTACAATCATAAAGAAAAGATCTTTGAATTAGCAACGGAAAACCTTTCTTATTGTTGTTAATAGTTTTATAAATCAAAAGTAGACCTGATACTCTCTCTCTCTCTCTCTCTCTCTCACTCTCTTAATTCTGCAATTAGAGAGAGAGAACGTTGGCTTTACAAATAAGGAAGGACATTCTACTCAGCAAAGCAGGAGGATACCGAACTGGAGAATGCAAAGAGGATTCGCCTAGGAGCACGACCCAGACGTCTGTATAAGAAAGTATCTCTGTACCTTTAAGGTAGCAATATGATGAACCACCGGGCTGCGGTTCACTAACAAATTTGACTTGTTTATCGGTACGATGGATTAAATCCGGGTTTACGTTCAACGCAACAAACGCAGCACTAGGTAAAATCAAAGAGCTGAAAGTAATGTATTGCTTTGGACAGCTTAGGGTGCCAGCATACGGTGAATTGCTTTCTTTCTTCACCTCGGTAATATGTGTGCAGTGTTATTTATCATCCGCCAAATATATTGGAGATATTAATCAATCAACATTTGGCAAAAATGTTATTAGTTTAGCCTCCGCTATGTGCTACAGATCGAACTTGATCTGCTTCATAATATGAGATACTTATACGAACTAAATGAACAAAACAAGAACATGAACACCATCGTCATAAAATAATCCACTTTCATGTCATTGGGGACCAGCAAGTGCTACTGGTTAAAGTATTTTGCCCTGTTGTTCAAGATTATTTTGCGTGCTTGTGTTCAAAAAGCGCCACATGAACATCATGTAGCTATTCTGTATGTACCACGTAGTTCAATCGTTTCGGATTTAGTGTAGCAGCGACTGCCTGTGTTAAAAACATAAAATATAAAGAATATATGCGACCGCTATCGTAATGACAAGCGCAACGAACTTTCGGACAGCCATGCAATGGCATTGCCAGTTGTGTTTAGGAGGAATGACACAATAGTGCCAGTGATACCGGGCAGGGCCGCCTGTGCCTTTTCTGCGAGCTTTTTCAGCTGGCTTTCTAAATCCTGTGTATAAAACTCCAGCACTGCCACTTTACGTGTCGATGTTTTAAATGCCATCGCTGATACCCACCCCAATTCGTCTATCGCTGCCACGTTTGGAGCCGATTCTTTGTGCCGCTCGAATTCGAGCTGCTAAATTATTAAATACCATACTACCTGTCCGACTTTCAGACAACCTTACCATCGAACTGACGTTTATCGACTATGACAGGGTGATCAAGAGCACTAATAAGATCGCGATCTTTGGCATCAGGGGTATATATTTGGAGTACGACATTGTGATCCATGCAGAACAAGCACGCATGATCAGGCAACAGTACATGAAAACAGTGGATATCTTGTGTTCTCGAGTGCTCTGCCATCTCAGGATGGTGGTGAATAAGAAAGACGATACATAGAACATCAATCTGAACACTCCGGCAAAAATCATGAAGGCGATAGTCTTGCTCTTCGAGGATGCGACAAAGAGCGCTGAGTTCACGTGTGATATTAAAAATTTCTACAACCGCTTTATTAGAAGGTGCTAGTGATGATCGTGTTCATCCGAAACCATATATTATATGCCCAAGGGATAGCAGCAGTGGGAAGAGGCTCTGAAAAAAATGGCGCCCTAGTCTATCAAGGACACGAAATTGCCGTCGATTGATGTTGGTGCTTTTTACCAAAATCGATTTGCACTTTTCATCGATAATAGGTAAACGGAAGACCATTCGCTCCACGGGTCAGGAAGACGCATCGAAAACGCAAGCGAAGTCATAACGCTTTAAACTAAAAACACGGTCCAGGTGGCATGCGTGTTAAACATGGACGTATAAATCATCATGGACAAGCAGCTCAACCTACAAAATGGCCAATTTGTATCTGTCATCTACTACCCTGCCATTCCGGCAAGCGATCTTTGATAATTTATAGCCACACTGCGTCATGATCGTCTGTCGCCGTGGCTGCGATAAGAGCATGCTTGCCTGCGAACTGCTCGAATCGGCATTTAAAAGTCACTTTGATCTTTATCGTCATTATCTGTCCTTATTATACGCCCGAACAAGGTATACCATAGGCCATGGGCCCGGGACAAAAAAGACGAGGCAGTATTTCTGGTCGACCTGAGGGCTATGATCTGGATGATCTGCTTTGTGCATTCGCTAAACAGTTCGAGGAAACATCCACTCCTTTTCTACTCGAAGAATGCACCTTTCTTTCTGGCTTCCTCAATAAGGAAACGGTCCTTAGTAAACTCGCCTATGAAAACCGCCATGCCAGCATTAGCGTATGTCTCATAACACAAAAATACAACGCAATTGTACGTGACTTCCACGAGCAGACCTTGTGGATAGTCCTATTCTACTACAAAGACAAAGGGTCATTTAGGGACACGTTAAGAGGAAACAATATAACTTCAGCGAGTGTCGAGCAGAGGCCTGTGAGTTTCTAAGAAAAAGAGAGTATGTTCACGGTCCAGCTTTTCACTTTTGCAAGCTTGCTAAAGTGGGTGTACTGTGGTAGCTTTATATTTGTGGGCCACCAGTCACACTGTAACACTTGGATCCATAATCTATTTTCTCTACAATCTACTTAGAATTAAACGCTTAAACAACCGTGTTCAGAATTTTACGAAAACCATGACGGTTGCTATAAGTGACATTGATACTGATGAGATACTGTATCGGTCGCCAGATCAAGAGCAAAAAACGGACAAGCCGTCAGTAGAGACAAGCACGACAACGGTCACTCATGCCGTGGTTCCGGTGCCCGACGAATCAACACTAGCACAGCAGCGAAACCGCTTGGCTGAATTGTTGGCTTCTGGAGCAGCGAATGTCTTACCTTTGCGGACCTTATGTCGATGAGCGACGACGAGGTAGCAAAGACCTGTGACATATACGAGGATAAACTAGGGGCCAAGATGGCTGCTTCGCTGCGTCACCTCTGCTCGGACTGTACACAGCAGTTGCAAGCCACTTTCTACCTATTGGTATCCGCAAAGAAACAACGACAAGAAATTAAAAGGACAACTGATGATGGATACTTCTGCTCAACCGAAAAAGGATGCGTCAGCAGAACCGAAGACGTATACGTCAGCAGAACAATCTCAGGAAATGACATAAGCCCCAATGTTAAACACCCAGGTAGAGTTGCTGCTGGTAAAAGACCTGCAGCTATGATGAAACAGTGCCGAACTGAGAACAAATCGAAGACTGCCGAAACGCATGCCGCTCGAGTAGCAACAGACACAACGACGGCTCATGAAAAACAACAGGTGATGCCATCTTACGTTCTCTGGAGCAGCATAGTTATGGTAGCTGGCCTTCTCTCGCGGAACGCAGGTGCAAAAAAAGCAAAAGCAGTCGGAACGACGGTGAAAAGCAACGTATGGAGATCCGTCGGAACGGCAAGTGCCCGCAGCATCTATTAGACATACGCCTGACCCCTCTCATATGGAATAGTACTGTGTGTTGGGCTTGTCCCTAAAACAAAATAACACACGCATGTTAATTGGTGCACGCAGGTCCAAGATGTCTACACCGCCGTACGCCAAGGACCTCAGAAACCGCTGTTACCATGGAGCAGTACTGGGCAGATTTGAAGCTGGGTATTTGAAGATTCCTAAACTCTTGTTAAAAACGAAACCGGCTGACCTTGGTCGCCTAGACTTTGAAAACGCAGCAAAGGCCGTAAACATCAGAGCGCTGAGCCTTTGGACGCAGGAAATGCTAATTAAACATAACATCAATCCTGCTTACATCATAACATCCGTAATGATCCCTGTTATTATCGTACTCAGTGGGGCTATTGTCAACGTACGCCCTACCGTTCACTGTTTCAAACCACCTTTTTCTATGCTAAGCCCAAATAATGTCCACGAAGAACGCGTCCGCTACGACATGCCACTGGAAGAACTCCAAGCTGCTAAGGACGAGTATCAAAGTAAGCGCAACAAGCGTCTCGATTACCCCAACGAGACTTTACGCACCTAGCAGCATCCCGAAAAGACTTTCGACGATATCGATTCCGCAATGCGCTAGCACTGCCATTTGACTTGCGGTAAAACAGACAACGGTCCACAGATCGGCGACGAGGCCAAGTTTTCTGACTTTTACATACCGTCACCAAAACAGCAAAAATACGAGATAAAATTTGGAGATGGCGGGGTGGGGGGGGGGGGGTCTCGCTGCCGTCGGCTACGTAGCCTATAAACATTTCTAACCTAGCAGGTGCGGGCAATTTGTTTTGTCCTTTCAAGTTGGAGCGAGAGTGCTGTTTTGCAGCTCAGTAGATGTCAGAACGACAAAGCCAGGTAAACTGCTTAACTTATTGCAACCACAGAATGCAATGGATACTAAGCTTGCGGCAAAATACTACAGCCCGCGAGGTTACTGGAAGGTCGTGGCAGCTATCAAGAAGCTGACAGAAGCCGCCAAAGTCTCACACAATGTTGCCATTTCGTGACTCAAAAAGCAGGGCATTGGACAAATTTACCTGTCGGCACCGAGCGAAATTTGGGCCAAACAGGTACAAGCAGTCACTGACCGTGGTTGATGTTTCCACCCGTTAAAAGAAGGCCGAGCCCTTGACTACAAAGGAGGCTTCCAAAGTCGTCGACGTTCTGCCACGTATCTACAAGAGGGGCAGGGCCAGCGTCCACCGTGCTCAGTCATTGGGGAACGTTCAACCGTTCTCTAACCGAGCGGCTCTTTGAACACCAGTAATCCGAGGAGATGTTGCTTTCCGAGAACGAATCTACAAAGCGTAGTAATGAGTGGGTTAGGCGATTGCCTGCCGTTGTTGCAGCAAGAAATGGGCGGGTTACGCGGGTCACGGGCAAAACTCCTATTGATGCCATCATGTCTGCAGCTTCTGTCACGCGACCGGATGGTCTGCCTCATATACCTTGTGCGGTACCTATATGGGCCGGGAGACCTGGAAGATGGGCAACGCCTTGCAACAGACCTCTGTCTGGCATTCTCCCTAGATGAAAAGTTTGACATCCCAGTCCAGCCATCTATATACGATCTTTCGGGTAGTGGTTCTCGGTGTAGAATCTTCTTTCACGAGGAACTACAGATTGTGCCTGATGGTACTTAGTTACAACATAAAGATATTCTCATCCATGTTCCAGACCGAAGAACTCGATGAGGTAGTCCTCCGCCAAGGCGTGTTACTCTTGTTCGGCGCAGTAGTGGTCATATGCCCACGTCGTAATACCTTCAGGAGCAATCCACTTTTCGGTGTTAAGCGGACTAAGGATTGTATTGTTTATGCGGTACACCTCCATGTTTTATTGATCGCTGCAAATATCGAACATGGAGTGCCGAAACTCTGTTTTCACCTTGACCTATCTTCACTGTCACCCATTTGTACTGACAAACCCGGCAATGGGCTCTCCCGAGTACTCGTCCTTAAACTTGCCTACAACATTTTTATTTGCCGTGCAGTGGAGCGAATGCTTTTTAGGATAGTCACTCTTGTCATAGCGGTGAGCATCTTTGGTAATATCTCAGTAGACATCAGCGGTCTCATTGCTCAATAGCAGACTTTTTCGCCGTAGCGCGCTTTTATTTGGTTGTAGTAGACATCGTACATACGGTGCTTGCTCAGATCAACATATTGTGTGCCCCGTGTAAATGGGGCGGTTGAGCTTCACGTTGGCCTTTGTGGAATGAACAGCCACACGATTGCCGCTAGAAGGCTGGGTAGACAATAAGGCGACACAGTTTGTCTTTCACGTCTTCAGGCCTCACAAGATCCACCTGATTCGTAGGTTTTCCATTGTCTCCCTAAAGATAGAATTGTTCATCAGCTTGAAGAAGTCTTTATCAAACTTCGCCTTGGTTCATAAGTCTGAATCCAGGTGTATGTATTGTACCATCCACGCGAGTTGATCAAACTCTATTGCCCGGTGGACCTTGGTTACGCACATCACATGTCTGATGTTGAAGTGGAAGTAATCGACCACATAGCGTTCCTTTTTGCGTAGGCTACGAACTGACTTCGTGTTTTCAGTAAACTTACCATCCATTTTGTTGACTAAATCACGCTGATAGTCGCATGGTCAATCCTCTGAAACGCTCATGGTTTCATGAGCCAGCGCATAATTACTGTGCGCGTCATAAAGCTCCTCAGGATACTCAATGTCGACTTCAACGATGTAACCCTTGGATGGGTCTGCAGCACAAGTGCGAACTGATTCAAGTGCGGGAGAGTTGACACATTTAAAATTACCAATTAGTAGACTGAATCTTTTGGTATGTGTCCTACTGTTTGGCTTCTAGTCGTCATAGTCGAGACACATGGGTTTGGTCGCTATCGCATGACGCCGGCTTACGATCCAAATGTCTCCACGGATGCCCTTCTCAATAAATGTCATTGTCTGTCAGCAACTCGAGCTTGGTACTTGTAACTTTTTGTAAGGCATCCCATCCCATTCCGGATGCACTGTAGTAATAGGCCGGGTGGAGGGCATATTTCTTTAGCGAAGTGTCACGAAATGTCTCGAACACGTCCGCTAGCAGAAGCACATCACATCGGTCTTGATTAGAGGTCGAGGTGGCTTTCAATTTTTTAGCAACCAAATGTCTTCTGCAAGCTCAGCGCATTCCATAGTCCTTTTCAGTTATACCGGCACGGCTGAGTTGGTCTCTGTCGGTGGAAGCACTGGATTTTTTTCGAATCGCCCACAGCTGTTCATGCATTTGTATGAGTAAACGCCTTTGTATCTAAGGAGGTTAATGTCAGGGCCAAGAGTTGTGTGCCTTGCTGTGGCGCTGAATGCCTCCTTAGGTAGATTAGCTACCAGCTTTTCCAAGCTGTTATTAATACACTGGCAACTGTCAATAAACTGTAGCTGTCTTAGTGCAAATGTCATGTAATTATCCATGTTGTTTGCAATATCGCATATTTTTCCAAACGAGGTTGTTCCAGTAGCCTCCATGATAATGTGACCGTCCTAACCGCGAAGGCTATGAAAAACAACTGGCACCTTTATTTTCTTTTTTTAATTTGATTTATTTTGTTTGGTGGATGCGCAGGTTGAGGTTGCAAGGGTTGTGTGCTAACAACTATGTAGCAAAAGCTGCATGGGACCTGGTAAGCACACTTTTGTGTATTGTTTCATTTGAATTGCCGGCAGGGCCATACACTGGCACGTTTAGTGCTTCGAGGGACGCGCATCTGGCGGTGGCTGTTCTGGAAGGCTAGACTGTCCTTCCCTGGCTTCGGAAAGGACACATACTGGGCCTTTTCGCCTATACCGCAGCAGTCTTTTGTGTGGGCTTCCAGTAGTTCGGCCTGACTAAAGACATGGAGGCATCATCGGCATACGTGATTTCTCTCCTGATGTTTGTTGTCATGGCGCACCATCCGGCTAAGATTCTTTCTCCAAACATAGTGGCTCTCTTCACGCGTCGTTCCGACACTTTCACAAGTGAGCAGCAAAAGATTTGTCGAATGCTGTCTCGTATTGTGAAACTTGATAATACGCAGCAGGTAGTGGCCTTCTTTCCAAACAAAGACACTAACTGCGATAGTCTTGTTGCGGTGTTCAAACTTGTCTGTGTCACTAACCTTCACAAGAAAGTCAATTCCTTCAAATTTGAGCTTGCCAATATGCTGGCGGTACTTGTCAGGCTGATCAACATGGCTATCATTTGTCACGTAAAGCGCAGACAAATCGCCCCACTCAAGCAGCGGTTGCCCTTGTTCTCCACGTTAATAACGGCATGTGGCGGTATGCACTTTGGTGTTGGAATTAAAGTCCGCAAAACAGGTGGTACTGTACACTTGTAGTTCAAGCACTTTTCAATTGTCAAATACCCATCCTGGCCCCTCGTGCGTGTAGTCTTAAATGTAGCTTAATATGATGACATTAGCTGAATCAATCTGCCTCTTAATCTCGTCAGTGCGCAGTATTTCACAGGCCTCATTCTGAAAATAGTCTTTTGCTTTAACAACGTCTAGCGCAGGTTAGACATATACATTTTGTAGTCTAGGTACAGCTTTTTTCCATCTGTGCCGTCAACACTAGGTTTAACTTCAGACCACCAAGTTTACTAAGTTCCTTTTCGAGTACAGTTTGTATACTATGAGCCATTTTGATATTGACTGTCAGGAAAACAGGAGCATTCCCCTGGCAGTGACATACACCATCTGGTACCCTAAGGACCTCTGTAGCGTCCTGGTATAGTGTAGACGATTTTTTAATCATACAGTCCAACATGATGAATGAATCAAAAAAATACCCATCCTCTTCTCTTCAAGTGACTAACACCGGCTGGTACCCTAATGATTCATGTAGTGTTAACCCCGCTTCTATCGTCCACCATGACCACAGGAATGTTCCAAGATGGTCCCCACTCTCCTGTTCTCCTTAGGAGAAATGTCGCCGTCATTGTTTGACACTGACTGCTGGGAAAAGAGATATTTTCTTACCGAAGTGACTCACATCGACTGGTACCCTAAGGACTTTCATAGGGCCCAAATGTAGTTTAGACGCATTTTAACCGTCCATCCGGCCACATGAATGTTCCAAGATTCCCCCATCCTCCATTTCTCGACAAGGAAAACGTCGACTACACACCTTGACTGTGGCTGCAATTTTTCCCCAAGAAGTGACTTACAACATCTCGCTCCTTAGTACCCCCGTAGAACCCGGGTATAGTGTCGACCAGATTCAATCCTTTAACCCAACCGTCCAGATGTTGTCCCCACTCCTCTGCCTATAGAAGATGCTTACCGCGCCCATAGAAGATGCTTACCGTGGAAATTTGAAAATGACTGCTGGAGAAACAAGAGATTTCCCTCACGTATAGTAGGTGAAAACCGAGGAACCGTTTTAGGGCATGAAGTAGACCAGTTTCCATCGTCCAACCCTACCGCAAGAATATTTTCAGATCGCCACCACCCCAGTCCTTCTAATGACAAAAGTATTTTGTTTCTCCATAGATGTTCGTTTCATTTTGTTTTGTTCATCTGGAACCGACTCCGTCTTAGATGTTTGTTTTGAATCGCGTGCTGTAGCCATACAACTCATTCTGTTCGTACACAACATTGTTGTATGATTTGAAACTTTAATGATAGCAAATACTATTTCAAACTGACTTTTGCCTGTTCTCATCTCTCCTGAGAAAGCGTCATATTTTATTTGGAGCAGTAAATTTTGTGTAACACAAAAACTCACACGACCTGAATAAAATCTTGTTTCCCCTAAGATGTTTTCTTTTTTGAGTAAATCTTAATATAATCACAGTCATAAACAGTCAAAGTTCTGTTGAGCTTAAAATTTTGTAATTAATATTCTAAATGAATATTATAATTGTTAACTTGTTTTCTTTTCTCTCCTGATACTGGAACAGTTTGGCTCGCGACGGCGACCAATAGATCTACCGCAAGTGTAAATCTGTCACAGGTGAGCGGCTATACAAGCAAACCGTCATTACGCAGTCTGAAACAATACGTTTGCAGTCTCCTCTCTGGTGTAACGCACTTCCAATAGTGGACAACATTCCTGCAAATTTGTCGTGACATTCTGAGCCCAAAGATGAGGGACTATCTGATTTTTTTCTCTCTCTCTCTTTTTTTTTTTTTTTTTTTATATTTCTTTTATTTGTTTGATTCTTTTTACTCATGACTGCAAGCGAAGAGCTTACACCCTGATCTGTTGGCATTTCATGCGAGGGCTGACTTTTGTTTCTGCTGCTAGCTGTTATGAGCGTTTTGCACTTATAAAAATGGTTATCGCATATGTCCTTAACTATAAAGCTGTTTGGGATAGAGGGATGAAACTTGGTACAACATTGTGTCTTGTAATATCAGGTACATGGGTTGCAGAATAAAGAGATGGTATCTGCGGAGTTAAAGTAGCAAATCAAAGATTTTACGTTTTTGTTGCAACCCTATAATTCTGATGCCCTATGTGATACATACATGAAATTTGATACAAATATGTACCTAGCACAGAAATTATTTCCAGCATCTAATATTTTCCAAACCAAGTTCAGAAGTCAATATTGTTTAGTTGCGTTAATGCTATATAATTCCACAAACCATTAAAACAGATGGAAGGTTCTTCGTACATTTATGCATTATTAATAATGCGCATGTGGCTTATTGCGTTCAATATTTTCAAAGTCCAGGTAAATTTAATTAAATAATTATTGCATAAAATAAGCACAATAAAGTCCAATCTGCATTCTGTAACCTCACTCATTCATATGTAATATTACATCTTCATTAGAAAACCAAAAGGTAAGATTGTTTTGTATGATGGCCTTACAACTAAATACCTCTAAACATTTAAAGGGGTCAAGGCTCTCTCACCGTGTTAATATCCCAAGAACAAACTATTTGTAAGCCAGTTTGCACAAACCTTGCATAGCATAACAGCTGTTCCATTATTATTATTATTATTATTATTATTATTATTATCGAAATCTTTATTTTGTTAATATCCTTTCTTTAATGTATACATTTGTAATATTAGTGTAATTTTAGGAAGCCTAGATTTATTATATTGATTTTAGAACTTGATCTGTAAAAGATTAAAGGTCTAAAGATACATTACCTATTTTATCAAAGAACATGTACCTACTTTGATTTATCCTTTTAAATGTAGTTGAGATATTTTACATCGATCTCTTTTTTAATCTGAAAAGAGGAAGATACAAGAAGAATGGGTCTCTTGACATACAGGAAATGTGTCAATAGATACCTTACTGAATTTCAAACATCGAGAAATATTCTAGCCCACGTGTTACCACTACTTTTCTATTGATGTACAGATTTGTGTATTTTTCTACACAATGTGTGCGCCGCAAATGTCACTTTTCAGGCCAATTGACCGAACGGAACAGAAGAAGATTTTATATTTTTTTATATTAAAATCACAGACCACGGTAATTTTACATGTGTGTTGAACTTTCACCCTTGAAATCAGTTCTTTAAATTATTCAATATGTGGTCCAATGCAAAAATAACGTTTAAAAGTTTAGATCTTTCACGTAAAAGGAATAGACAGATGAACAAATATTCATATACATTTTCTGCTATGATGTGGTATGTTTTCCCAAAGCCATACTTCTACTGAGAGTCTGTTATTACTAGTTCTAAATTTGATCAAAAGTAAATCCGTGTGTTAATGTAGAGATAATAAATAATTTTCAAAACTGAAGTCTTGCTTGGAAAAGGAATAATTCTTCCCTTTGACTCAGGTAGTGATTCTTGAAAAAAAAATCGTTTCGGGTTTGGACAATTCTAGTCTATGTTAGTTGGGAATTATTTATAGAGTCCTGCTAATAGCAACTGATTCTTCCAACATAAATCAAAATATTTTGACTCTAAATCTATTAGTAATTCTAATCCATTTTATTTTTATACATTATATGGTATCTTTATTTAATGTTAATATTTTTTTCCAAATTCATTGATACGATATTCAATGTCAACATTCATTGCCTTCCTGGAGTTCCGAATGCAGCATATAAATAGTTGTACTTTTCCTGGGTTTGTTTTTGACCTTTGAGAATTCGTTGTGGATATTTTCAATTAACTGGGTATAACCCTGTACAAGATATTCATTGTGTCAATCTGAAGTAACGTTATTTTATTCTGACGCTCAAATGAAATCAGCATTTTTTATTACTGTCTGGGGTTGACTGAGGCTTGTCTTCCCGAAGGTGCCAATTCTGTCAGCAAATGATATCCTAATTAAGTGTAACTAGCACATTATCGGCTCTCAGGTAGACAATGTATGCGAAATATAGGGACCTGTCGAACTTCGAAATGATTTTGAAAGACTCTTTTTCAATGGATTAAGTGCAAATAAATTCGGCACTGATTGGTTCTGTAGTAATAGACACTACTTCCATTTCCACACAATTTCCTGTTAACATAAACAACTACATGTAAACGTCAGGTGTGGAGGTTATTGTTTTGTGGATTCCATATCATGAACCAAATTATTTCAAAAGTTATCTACATCAAGGATAGGAAAAGAGAGTTATTCACTTGTGTATTGTGTTGTGAGCCTGATAATTAGAGACAGACCTGTATTCTGCATGTTGATGCTAGTGGTCGTTAAAATTACCAAAGGTTATTAAAATAACAAATTTAGTGATTATAAATTTTTAGTCTTCTCCTGTTGTCAAGATATTCTTACTGTCTGCAGTCGAAAGTTGCTGATGACCGCCAGTATAACATATTGTATAGGTTGTAATACTGACGATCAACAGTATAACTTATTGTCCGGGATATAATACTGACGCCACTAATATAATGTTTTGTCCAGGCTGTAATACTGACGGTCACCGGTATAACGTATTGTCCAGGTTGTGATACTGATATAAGTGAGTTAATTTCTGAAGAAAGCAACTTCTACAAATGCTCAATTTCGCATTAAATGAAACAATAACTACATGTAGGTTTGGAAACAAACAAAAACATAAAAATTAGGTACATTGGGGATGCTGCGAATTAAAAAAGAAAATATTAAATGAAGGGTATAATCTAATACTAAAGAGTTCAAAATCCAGAACAAAGTCTTTTCTCGTACACAATTATTTAAACATATCAGACCAAATCAATAAAGAATTCTCTTTCTGCTTATATTATAATGCACGAAAATATTTTATATCCAGGTGGTTTCTTTGATTGACTTTCCTATCCATTATATCTGATCTGGTATTGACCCACTTTGATCATGTATCTCTTTATTTCGGCAATAGGCTCTTTCTTTCTGCTGAACAAATCAATGCAAATGAGTAACGTGTAATATACCCGGTTCACCAGGAAGAGGCCCAGCAAAGTTGGGAATGAGGGTGTATAGCAACAAGAAAAAATCCAAGATTTTTTGGGGTCTTTTTTTGAGAACTTTCATTTCACCTTGGTTAATATTTAGTTTTCTTTTATATTCTTCTAGAAACATTGAAAGTACTCTACTCGTCCATCCACAATAATGTCATCTGGTATCTAAATTCTGTCTCTACTGTACTTCAAATTCCTGGCTTCTCCTCTTAGACGCCCCGCATAACGTGCCGTATTTATACGCTTTGCTAATATCGTGCATAAAGCAAGCTTTTGTCATACAGAAATTTGATACAATACATATATACTAAACAGAGCGTGCTTTGTGGACCGCTGGGTTTCTCTCCCAAAATACAGCAATTAGATGTAAAACAAATAACAGGCTGACATAGTTTGTGCGACAGTTTTGATTATCGAAGTATACCTTAAATTCTCTTATCATATATTGTGGTTAATATACCATATATACTCCCTTATAAGTCGAGTCCAACTGGAAGCTGCACAGACCCAGATATGCCAGGAGATCTCGGTATATGCAGTTTCTTATGAGTAACAAGTAGACCAAACAGCATGGTTTTGTTTGGTTTTCTGGGGTTTAACGCCATTTTCAGCACATGATAGGTTATACATGGCAGTCAGTAAATTTGGATGAACCCGAGAAGATTCTGAGAAGAACCACTGACAAGCGCGAATCTACTGGCAAGCTTTCTCACATACCCACGCTGGTCGAGCTGAGACTTGAACTCACGCGGATAGAGATGAGATATGTAAAGGCAAGCCCCTTAGACCACACGGCCAACCGGTACTCCAACAAATACATGGACCCTGATATGCCGGTACATTATGTGATGGCACATCAGGGTCAATGTTGTTTGCAGTTGGATTCGACTTAAAAGCGAGCATAGACGGTATGCATTTCATAGTGGAAAAAAGAACTATTTATTGATAAATTTCTAATCATTTAAACACACTTTGTTTAGCAGTAAATACTAACGGCAAACTTAAAAGATAAAGGTGTTAATAATATTGATTTTATTTATCAAACAGTACAATAATAAACAAAAGATCTTTAAATTAGTAATGGAAAACCTTTTTTTTTTCTTGCTGTTATTGTTTTTATAAATCGACAACAGACCTTATTTTCTCTCTTTCTCTCTCTCTCTCTCTCTCTCTCTCTCTCTCTCTCTCTCTCTCTCTTCTTGACTCTCTTTGGTGATTCTATAATCACAGACAGAGAGAGAGAGAGAGAGAGAGAGAGAGAGAGAGAGAGAGAGAGAGAGATTTCGTTTTCCAAATAAGCAAGGACCTTCTACTCTGCAAAGTAGGAGGATACAGAACTGCGGACTGCAGAAAAGACTCACCTAGGTGAACGACCCAAACGTCTGAACAAGGAAGTATCTCTGTACCTTTAAGGTAATAATTTGATGAACCACTGGGCTGCGGTTCACTAACAAACTTGACTTGGTTCTAGGTAGGCTGGTTTAACTATGGGTTTAGTTTCAACGCTACATCCACAACACTGTAAAATCAAAGTGCTGAAAGTAATGTATTGCTTTGAACAGCTTAGGGTGCCAGCATACGGTGAATTGCTTTCTTGCTGCACCTTGGTAATATGTGTGCAGCATTATTTATCATCACTAAATATATTTTGAGATATTGATCAATCAACATTTGTCAAAATATGTTATTACCTTAGCATCCGCTATGTATTACGTATCAAACTTGTTCTGCGTCGTAGTATGAGATATTTATAACAACTAAAATAAACAAAACAAGAACATCAAGCACCATCGCCAATAAATATTCCACGCTGATGTCATTCGGGATCAGCAAGTACTACTGGGTAAAGTATTTTGCCCTGTTGTTCAATGTTATTTTGCGTGCTTGTAGTCGAAAAGGGCCACATGAACATCATGTAGGTATTCTGTAAATGCCATGTAGTACAATCGTTTCGGATTTGGCGCAGCAGCAACTGCCTGTGATACACGTAAAATGTAAAGAGATATATGCAACCCTTGCAAGGCAGCTGTTGAGTACGGCACGTTTTAGAGGGTGACATATTCAAGATCTATATTATACCTCCAAAGTTTTAAAATACTGTTTTCTACAGTATAGTCAACATAGATTGGCTTGTTTATTTTGGGGTTGGTTTTTTTTTTTGGTTTCTTTTTTTTGGGGTTTGGTTTTTTTGGGGGGGGGGATGTGGGGGGGGTATTTTTGTATACCGTTTGCTTTTAAAAATTAATTGACTCTTTTGTTGCGAATTTTATCTTTAGCTATTATAAGGCCGTCGCCAATAAGGTTTATTAGCCGGCTTCCAAATCCTTTGTGTCTTGATGATAATCGTTGTGAGGTCTGGTGAAGGATGTATCTTCTATTTCATCTTGTATCTCATCTACCCCTCTACCAAAATCATCCATTTCTACATCATAGAATCATTCAGCCATCGTAAAACTCCAGCGTCAACAGAAAATCTCTGTATATTTGTAAAAACCTTGGCCGCGCTATCGCAAAAAAACAGATCAGTGTAAAGCTTCAAGGAAACGAATTGACCATCATCGACGATACCGATGTTTGAGGCTTCTACAAGGATCCCTGGCTGACGGAAAAAGAGTGGAATGATGCTGCCTGTCACGGCATATAGAATTCGAACACTGCCGATGCGTATATTCCTTTATAGCCGCTTCTTTGTGCCACTCGACTTCGAGCTGTTAAATTATTACATACCATACTACCAGTTCGGACTTTCAGACAACCTCACCATGGAGCTGACGTTTAACGACTACGACAAGTGATCAAGAGAACTAATAAGGGGCGAGCTTTGCCATCAGCTGTATCTGTTTGGAGTACGACATAGTAACCCACGCAGAACTGGCACGCAAGATCAGGCAGCAGTACATGAACAAGTGGCTATTTTGTGCTCTCGAGTGCTGTGCCATTGCAGGATGGTGGTGAATAAGAAAGAACATACATGGAACATCAACCTGTACTCACCGGGAAAAAACGTAAAGGCGATAATTTTGCTCATCGAGGATGACACAAAAAGCGCTGAGTTCGCATGTGATATTGAGTATTTCTACAACCTCTTTAGTACTTGGTGTTAGTGACAGTCGAGGGTATCCGAAATCACACACACACACACACACACACATATATATATATATATATATATATATATATATATATATATATATATACCCAGGGGTAAGTGAGATACCAGCAGTGGGAAGAAGTCCTAAAAATAATGGCGAGTGGGTCTATCAAGGACACGAAGTTGCCGTTGACTAATCTTGTCATCAATATGAGGTCAACGGAAGATCACACGTTCCACGGGTCTGAAAGAGGCATCGAAAACGTAAGCGAAGTTATAACGCTGTAAATTAAAATAATGGTCCAAGCGGCATATGTGTTAAATATGTACTTGTACATCATAATTCACGCGTAGCTCAACATACAAAATGACCAATTCGTATCGGTTATATACTAGCCTGCCATTCCGGCAAGCAATTTTTGATAATTTACAACCACACTGCATCATGATCGGCGGTCGCCGTGGTTGCGGCAAGAACATTTTTGACTACAAACTGCTCGAATCGGCATTTAAAGTCCACTACACCTGAACAAAACATACGATAGGCCTCGGGCAAGGGGAACGAAAGACGAGGCAGTGTTTCTGGTCGAACCTGAGGGCTATGATTTGGATGGCCTGCTTTGTGCGCTCCCTAAAACGTTCGAGGAAACCACCACTCTTTTTCTACTCGACGATTGAGCATTTCTTTCTGGGTCCGCCATAAGGAAACGGCTCTTACTAAACTTGCCTATGCCAGCCGCCATGCCATCATTGGAGTATATGTCATAACACAAATTTACAACGCCATTTTCCGCGAGAAGATAGTCCTCTTCTACTACAAAGACGAAGACTCTTTTAGCGACATGTTAAGAGAAAACAATGTCATTGGAGCTGAGCATAGATCAGAGGTCTATCACTTTCCCAGAAAAAAAAATAGTTTTGGTAAGCTACTTCTGCTCACAGACCGACCAGTGTCCTACCAGTTTGTTCACGGTCCAGCTTTTCACTTGTGCTAGCTTGCTAAAGCTGGTGTAATGTTGTGACTTCATATTTGTGCGCCACCAGTCACACTATAACACTTGGTACATAACTTATTTTCTCTATAATCTATATAGTGTTAAGCGCTTAAGCAACCATATTCAGAACTGTATGAGAACCAAGACGGCTGCTATAAGTGACATCGATGTTGATGGGTTGACAGCTCAAAAAGCGATAAAAGGACACGCCGAACTTCACGTGCTCTGTTAATCAACACTAGCACAGCAGTGAGACCGCTTGTCTGAATTGGTGGCTTCTGGAACAGCGACGAAGAGGTAGCAAAGGCCTATGTCATATACGAAGCTAAACAAGGGGCCAGAATGACTGCTTCGCCAGGTCATCTCTGCCTGCACTATACACACCAGTTGTAAGCTACTTTCTATCTAAAGGTAACCGAAAACGTCTAGCGAGTGATTTAATAAATGATCCAATTATCCAAACCTCTTTGTCAAACATCAGCATGCAACCTTTACTTTAGGTGTGGTTCGATAGTAGCACCCGTTGCACTGGCATGAATACATATAGACATGTCAATTTTGAAAAGAAACAACGACAAGAAATTACAAGAGCAACTAACGATGGATACGTCAGCTCAACCGACAAAGGATGCGTCAGCAGGAACCGAAGACGGATACGAATCTTATGTTCTCTGGGGCAACCTAGCTTTGGTAGCTGGTCTTCTTTTGCGGAACGCAGGCGCGAGAACGAAAAGCAACGTCTGGGGATCCGTTGGAACGACAAGCACCCCAGGTGCCTGCAGCATCTATTAGACATACGTCTGACCCCTCTCATATGGAACAGTACTGCCTGTTGCGCTTGTCCCTAGAACAAAATAACACACACTTGTTAATTGGGGAACGCAGGTACAAGATGCCTACACCGTCTTACGCCAGGACATCAGAGACCTTTTTTACCATGGAGCAGTACTGGGCGCACTTGAAGTTGGGTATTCCATGATTCCCACACGCTTGTTAAAAATGAAACCGGCCGACCTTGGTCGCCTAGACTTTGAAAACGCAGCAAAGGCCGTAATCATCAGAGCGATGATCCTTTGCACGCAGGAAATGCTAATTAAACAAGACTTCATTCCTACTAACATCATAACATCCATGATGATCTATGTTGTTATCATACTCAGTGTGGCTATTGTCAATGCCCTACCGTTCACTGGCTCAAATTACCTTATTTCTAAGCTAAGCTCCAAAAAATTCCCTCGAAGAACGCGTCCGTCACCACAAGGCGCTTGAAGAACTCCAAGCTCAGGCCGAGTACCAACGTAAGCGCAACAAGCGTTTCGATTATCTCAACGAGAGGCTGCGCGCCTAGCAACATGTCCAAAGGACTAACGACGATATCAATTCTGACATGCGCGAGTGCTGCCAATTGACTTGCGGTAAAACAGACGACGGTCAACAGATCGGCGATGAGGCCAAGTTTCTAACTTTTACACACCATGGAAGCAGCAAAAATACGAGATAAAGTGGGGAGGGGGCAGGCAGTCGCTTGCTGTCGTCGGCTACGTGGCCTATACATGTTTCTAACCTAGAGCAGCTTCGAATTTCATTTGAGTGTTTCCATTTAATCAAATCAGGCATCAGCAGTGGGCTACTTTGGCTTAGCAAAAAATTGGCTACTTGCTTTGACAAATGATAGTTAAGAACTTTTGCTAAAATTTGGTAAAATTGTCCAGAACCTTAGCCAAAATTTGGCTAAAACCCAATAGTCAAGAACTTTAGCCAAAATTTGGTTTAGTCATAATGGTCCAGAAATTTTTGCTAAAATATGGCTAAGCCTTCAAAGTCCAGAACTTTAATCAAAATTTGCATCAGTCTCCATATTCCAGCTTATGAAAGTGGCTTCCCCAATTCCTCTCATTACTGTTATGCATTTGGATCACACACACACACACACACACACAGTCCACACCCCATTTAGCCATACATGAATCTTCCCTTTATGGTTTCACAAATATTCCACCTTAAATATTGTTACAGTACCGGATCAAAACTGAGTGCCAATTACATTGACCTCATAGGAGGTAAACTAACATAACTGCTGTTTCTAAAACATCTCCTGACAGAACTATGAAAGAAAATAGTACTTATACATCTAATAGTTGGTATGATGATCTCTTGGCCATTATCATAGTTTGTAATCACTTAGGTATATAGTCATACAATCCTCTGATAGATTGAATGAGAGAGCCCCAAATCTCAAGAAGAAGACGAATGTGATCAGACCTAGTTTTTATTTCATGTAGTCTTTTTTCAAGCATGGATTTAATTGTTTGTTTGATATTCTTACTAATATTGAGGTCCACTGTCTGTGATCGCCAGGTTAGGGATTCATTTTCTACAGTTTTGTCCTCCTATGAATATGCTCCAAACAATTACCCTCCTGGAAGGTCTGTTCACCATTTAGAAACTCTTTTGCAATATATGTCCAAAATGTTTCAATAAAGAATTCTTGTACACTTGTCAGAGTCATTTTTTCCCTCCACTGGGATCACATTTCCAGCACCATTGCAGGGAATGCACCTCCTAAAACATGGCTGAAATATTCTTGAATTGCAAGTCTGAAACATTTTTGAAAAGGTTTTGAATTGTAGAACGTGATATTCCAGTTACTCCAAATAGTTTTTCTACCACTTAATCTTTATTGACTAACTGAAGTATCGTCTATTTCTGGCCATCAGTCAATTCCTTGCCATTTGGCGCTATGTTTTTGTTTACATCACAGGAAAGTATAGCAACAGTACTCGCTACAAATTTACAATTTCAGACTGTATTCAATTGGTTGATGAGTGCACACATATGAAATCAAGCTTGCAGAATAATTATTATATATGCAGTGACCATTTGATATCATATTTCGATAAATGACGTTGACTTTTCTTACTCGGGTGGTTACTCACTTATGATCCATTACTTTATGAATGAGTGAAGTATACTTGCCGTATCAAATTCTATACATATGTTGTATGCACAATGCTCGAAATATCCTCCTGAATTTTTCAAATATTCCAGGTCCTTCTATTGTACTTTCATATATATATTCAAACTAGAAGTTTCTGTCAAATTTAAGTTTTTACGTTTCTATGAAAATATAATCTAATGTTCTATTTACACCAATACAGATTCATTCTGGACTAAACCCTCTGGACACAAATTTGTTAAATATGTGTATGATATTAATATTTGCTATTTAGAGTTCTGATGTTTTTCAAGGTAAAAATTAAGATAACAGTCTTTGGGGAATGTGAGAGGTTTTAAAGTGTACAAGTCCACGTAAATTCATATTCCAAATGTATTTAGAATTTAAATATTTCATGGTACTAATTTCAGTAATTTTATATTACACAAACAATATCAACGGATTATATTCACAACAACTCTCTATCTTAAAATGTTATCAGAATTGTATCAGAGGTGTTTCACTCTTGCTTTGCTTCATCTTTACCATTTAATGCCCAAGAGCAGACTTGTAATCAATCTGCCCTTATACCACATTCAAAAACTTCACTTACACAACCAACATCAGTGTCTCAATTGTCTGCCACTCATAATAATACTTACTTCATTCAAGTCACTTAAATAACTGTAGAGTCCCTGTGATTTAAATCCATATTTCATAGTCAGAAGACATTCTGATTAATGGTTCTGACAGAAAAAGACACGATTCTCTACTAGAAACCCAAAGACTATGCATTCAAAGAGGTGTTAATTATCAATCAACTCCCAGCTCTGAGGTCAGACACACTTTGGAATAATAGTCAAAACAAAAGATAATATGACGAATGAAGACCATTTAAATTAATCGGGAATTTCAAACAATTGTCTACTGTTTGAAATTTTAACCAGTAACACAGTTTACATCGCGATACATTGCCTTTGTAAACTAGCCAGTCACTGTCAAGTGGCCTTATTTTGAACGTCATTTTCCATTCTGCGTTTAGAATTACTCTCGGTGGACCAGTTTACACTTCTTTATAACTCTGCACATAAACAAGCATGTTTTTAGTATTGGTGATTCATGAATATAAGCAGAATTTTTTTCCGTAACCAATATCACCTACATAAGAATTCGGCGTTTATGGCAATTAAAGAAAATGAATACACTTACCTGTATCTCCTTATTTCGCAAGTAGGCTTCTACTTACTCAAAAGTTATGCAAATGGATCCTGCGAAAGTTACCCGGAGTGACCAGTAAGAGGCCTAATAAAACTGCAGGAAGAAAAAATTCCAATATATTTTCGGGTCTTTTTGAGAATTTTAATTTCAGCTTTTTTAACATTCAGATGTTACTCTTTTACTTTCCAGAAGCAACGAAAATAGTATACCCGTACATCCCAAAATACAGGGATCTTATGTGAAATAAGGTGTGTTTTTACCTTAGTTATATTATCAGCCTGTCGCACAATGGCTTATTGTATTAGAACGTCATTTTTCCATTCTGCGTTTAGAATTACTCTCAGTTGACTAACTGGCACTTCTTTATAACTCTAAATACAAACATAGCTGAAAGCCAATATCGAAATGACATTATTCCCATTCCGCTACTTAAATGTCATTGTGCTAATACATTTTTTGTTGTTGCCGCTGTTTTTGGTGATTCTTGATATAAAAAAAACGAATTTCCGTGAACAGTATTAACTGCAAAAACATTCATTTTTTCTGGAAATGAGAGTAATTTAATTAACTTATCTTTATCTCTTTATTTCGATAATAGGCTTTTTCTTTCTGCTGAAAAAATCAATGCAAATGAGTAACGTGTTATATACCCGGTTAATCAGGAAGAGGCACAGCAAAGTTGGGAATGAGGGTGCATAGCAACAATAAAAAATCCAAGATCTGTTCGGGTCTTTTTTTGAGAACTTTCATTTCAGCTTGGTTAATATTTTAGTTTTCTTTTATATTCTTCTAGAAACATGGAAAGTATTCTACTCGTCCATCCACAATAATGTCATCTGATATCTAAATTCGGTGTTTACTGTACTTCATATTCCTGGCTTTTCCTCTTAGACGCCCGCATAACGCGCATAAAGCAAGCTTTTGTCGTACAGAAATTTGATACAATACATATATACCAAACAGAGCGTGATTTGTGGTCCGCTGGGCTTCTCTCCCAAAATACAGCGATTAGATGTAAAACAAAAGTGTGTTTTTTGTATTAGGGACAATAACAGCCTGCCGCACGATGTCTTATTGTTTTAGAGATAACAGGCTGACAGTTTGTGCGACAGTTTTGATTATCGAAGTATAGCTTAAATTCTCTTATCATTCATTGTGGTTAATATACCCTATATACTTCATTATAAGTCGAGTCAAACTGCAAGCTGCACAGACCCAGATAGCCAGCAGAGCTCGGTATATGCAGTGTTGTAGGGGTAATAAGTAGACCAAACATCATGGTTTTGTTTGGTTTTCTGGGGTTTAAAGTCATTTTCAGCACATGATAGATTATACATGACGGCCAGTAAATTTGGTGGAGGAACAAACCGGGAAGATTCCGTGAAGAACCACTCACCCGCGCGAATCTACTGGCAAGACTTCTCACATACCCACGCTGGTCGAGCTGACACTCGAACTCATGCGGATAGAGGTGAGATATGTAAAGGCAAGCGCCTTAGACCACTCAGCCACCCGGTACCCCAACAAAAACATGGACCCTGATGTGCCGGTACATTATGTGACGGCAGATCATGGTCTATGTTGTTTGCAGTTGGATTCGACTTAAAAGCGAGCACAGACGGTATGCATTTCATAGTGGAAAAGAGAACTATTTATTGATAAATTTCTAATCCTTTAAACACATTTTGTTTAGCAGTAAATACTAACGGCAAACTTAAAAGATAAAGGTGTTAATAATATTTGTTTTATTTATCAAACAGTACAATAATAAACAAAAGATCTTTTAATTAGTAATGCAAAACCTTTTTTTCTTGTTATTGTTTTTATAAATCGACAACAGACCTTATTCTCTCTCTCTCTCTTCTTCTTCTTCTTCTTCTTCTTCTTCTTCTTCTTCTTGACTCTGTTTGGTGATTCTATAATCACAGAGAGAGAGAGAGAGAGAGAGAGAGAGAGAGAGAGAGAGAGATTTCGCTTTCCAAATCAGCAATTTACTTCTACTCTGCAAAGTAGGAGGATACAGAATTTGGAACTGCAGAAAAGACTCGCTTAGGAGGACCACCCAAACGACTGAACAAGGAAGTATATATATGTACCTTTAAGGTAATAATTTGATGAACCACTTGGCTGCGGTTCACTAACAAACTTGACTTGGTTATAGGTAGGCTGGTTTAACTATGGGTTTAGTTTCAATGCCACAACCACAACACTATGTAAAATCAAAGTGCTGAAAGCAATGTTTTGCTTTGGAGAGCTTAGGGTGCCAGTATAAGGTGAATTGTTTTCTTTCTGCACCTTGGTAATATGTGTGCAGCGTTATTTATCTTCACTAAATATATTTTAAGATATTGATCAGTCAACATTTGTCAAAATATGTTATTACCTTAGCCTCCGCTATGTATCACGTATCAAACTTGTTCAGCATCGTGGTATGAGATACTTATAACAACTAAAATAAACAAAACAAGAACATCAAACACAATCGCCAATATATAATCCACTTTGATGTCATTCGGGACCAGCAAGTACTACTAGGTAAAGTATTTGTGCCCTGTTGTTCAAGGTTATTTTGCGTGCTTGTGGTCGAAAAGTGCAACATGACCATCATGTAGGTATTCTGTAAAAATGCCATGTAGTACAATTGTTTAGGATTTAGCTTAGCAGCGACTGCCTGTGTTCCAACTTAAAGTGTGAAGAGATATATGCAACCCTTGGCACGCAGCTGTTGAGTGCGGAACGTTTCAGAGGATGACATATTCAAGATCTATATTATACCTCCAAAAAACAGTTTTCTACAGTATAGTCAGCATAGATAAGCTTGTATGTTATTTTGTATTATTTTTTTAAAAATTAATTGACTTATTTATTGCGAATTGTATCTTTAGCTATTATAAGGTCGTCGCCAATAAGGTTTATTAGCCGGCTTCCAAATCATGTGTGTCTTGATGATAATCGTTGTGTAGCCCGGTAAAGGAAGTATCTTCTATTTCATCTTGTATCACGTCTCCCCCTCAACCAAAATCTTCCATTTCAACATCATAGACTCCTTCAGCCATCGTAAACAGAAAATCTCTGTATATTTGTAAAACCCTGGGCCGCGCTATCGCAAAAAAAGATCAGAAAAAAGCTTCAAGGAAACGAATTGACCATCATCGACGAAACCAATGTTTGGGCTTCTACAAGGAGGATCCTTTGCTGACGGAAAGAGAGTGGACTGACGCTGCCTGTCACGGCATATAGAACTTGAACACTGCCGATGCGTCTATTCCTGTCACGTTTGGAGCCGCATCTTTGTGCCGCTCGACTTCGAGCTGTTAAATTATTACATACCATACTACCAGTTCGGACTTGCAGTAAATTAAAACGACGGTCCAAGCGGCAGTTGTGTTAAATATGTACTTGTACATCATCATTCACGCGCAGCTCAACATACAAAATAACCAATTCGTATCGTCATCTACTAGCCTGCCATTCCTGCAAGCAATCTTTGATAATATACAGCCAGACTACATCACGATCGTCGGTCGACTTGGTTGCGCCAAGAGCATTTTTAACTGCAAACTGCTCGAATCGGCTTTAGCCTGCTTTGTGTATTCCCTAAAACGTTCGAGGAAACAACTACTCTTTTTCTACTCAATGATTGCGCTTTTCTTTCGGGGTCCCTCATAAGGAAACGGCTCTTACTAAACTAGCCTATGCCAGCCGCCATGCCATCATTAGCGTATATGTCATAACACAAATTTACAACGCCATTTTCTGCGACTTCCACCAGAAGATAGTCCTCTTCTACTACAAAGACGAAGACTCATTAAGGGACACGTTAAAAGAAAACAATGTCATTGAAGCCGAGCGTATAGCTGAGGTCTATACGTTTCTCAGAAATAAAGAGTTTTGGTAAGCTACTTCTGTTCATAGACCCACCAGTCTCCTACCAGTTTGTTCACGGTCCAGCTTTTCACTTGCTAAAGCTGGTGTAATGTCGCGGCTTCACATTTGTGCACCACCAGTCATACTATAACATTTAGCTCATAAACTATTTTCTCTATAGTCTGCACAGTGTTAAACGCTTAAACAGCCATATTTAGAACTTTATGCGAACCGTGACGTCTGCTATAAGTGACATGGATGTTGATGGGATGACAGCTCAAAAGCGATAAAAGGACACGCCGAAGTTCACGTGCTCGATTAATCAACACTAGCACAGCAGTGAGACCGCCTGTCTGAATTGGTTTCTTCTGGTGCAGCGACGAAGAGGTAGCAAAGGCTTATATCTGATACGACTCTAAACTAGGGGCCAGGATGACTGCTTCGCTGCGTTATCTCTGCCTACATTATGCACACCAGTTGTAAGCTATTTTCTATCTAAAGGTAACCGCAAACGTCTAGCGAGTGATTTAAGGAATAATCCAAATATCCAAACCTCTTTGTTAAACATCAGCATGCCACCTTTACTTTAGGTATGGTTCGATAGTAGCACCTGTTGCAATTGCCATGATTACATACAGACATCTCGATTTTGAAAGAAACAACGACAAGGAATTACAAGCACAACTAATGATGGATACGTCAGCTCAACCGACAAAGTATGCGTCAGCAGAAACCGAAGACTGATACGAATCTTATGTTCTCTGTGACAACCTAGCTTTGGTAGCTGGCCTTCTTTCGCGTAACGCAGGTGCAGGACGTCTGACGAAAAGCTAAAAGCAACGTCTGGGGATCCGTTGTAACGACAATCAACCCAGGTGCCCCCAGCATCTATTAGACATACGCCTGACGCCACTCATATGGAATAGTACTGTGTGTTGCGCTTGTCCCTAAAACAAAATAACACACACTTGTTAATTGGGGAACACAGGTACAAGATGTCTACACCGCTTTACGCCAGGACCTCAGATATCTTTTTTTACCATGCAGCATTACTGGGAGGGACTTGAAGTTGGGTATTCCATGATTCCCAAACGCTTGTTAAAAATGAAACCGGCCGACCTTGGTCGCTTAGACTTTAAAAACGCAGCAAAGGCCGTAACTATCAGAGTGATGAGCCTTTGTACGCAGGAAATGCTAATTAAACAAGACATCATTCCTGCTAACATCATAACATCCGTAATGATCTATGTTGTTATCATACTCAGTGGGGCTATTGTCAACGCCTTACCGTTCACTGGCTCAAACTACCTTATTTATAATACGAGATAAAGTTGGGGGGGGGGGTGGCGGGCAGGGGCTTGCTGCCGTCGGCTACGTGGCCTATATATTTCTCTAACCTAGAACAGCTTTCGATTCATTTGAGTATTTCCCTTTAATCAAATCAGGCATCAGCAGTGGGTTAATTTGGCTTAGCCAAAAGTTGGCTACTTGCTTTGACAAATGATAGTAAAGAACTTTTACTAAAATTTGGTAAAGCCTTCATAGTCCAAAACTTCAGTCAAAATTTGGCTAAAACCCAATAGTCAAGAACTTTAGACAAAATTTGGTTTAGGCATAATGGTCTAGAAACTTTTGCTAAAATTTGGCTAAGCATTCATAGTCCAGAACTTTAACCAAAATTTGCCTAAGTCTCGATGGTCCAGCTCAGGAAAGTGGCTTCCCCAATTCCTCTCAGTACCGTTATGCATTTAGGTCACACACACACACACACACACACACACACAAATACACACACCATTTTGCCATACGTGAGTCTTCCTTTTATGGTTTCAAAAATATTCCACCTTAAATATTGTTACAGTACCTGGTCAAAAATGGTGTCAATTATATTGACCTCATAGGATGTAAACTAACATCACTGCTGTTTCTGAAGAATCTCCTGCAATAACTGTCCAAAATGTTTCAAAAAAGAATTCTTATACACTTGTCAGAATCAATTTTTCCCTCCACTGGGGTCACATTTCCAACATCATTGCAGATAATGCGCCCCTTAAAACATAGCTGAAATAATCTTGGAGATAAAGTATTAAATATATTTGGGGTTTTCTTCCTTTTTGGGAATGAGGGTGGGATCTGTCTACAGTTCTGATGCTTGTCAAGAGTTCTGATCTTTTACAAGGTAGAAAGTAAGATAACAGTCTTTGGGGAATATGAGAAAGTTTCAAATGAATTCTGATTTTAAATATTTTATGGTACTAATTTCAGTAATGTAATTTTATATTCCACAAACAATATCAACAGATTATATTCACAACAGCTGTCTACCTTAAGATGTTATCGGTATTGTATCATAGGTGTTTCACTCTCACTTTACTTGATCTTCACCATTCAATTCCCAAGAGCAGACTTGAAATCTATCTGCCCTTATACCACATGCAAAAGGTTCACTTACACAACCAAGATCAGTATCTCAAATGTAAAATGCTGTCTATGAAACTCGACCAAGTTCTCGTCAATATCAAGCTTCAAACCAAATTAGGTTGAAATGCAAACAATTTTGTAAAATAGTGTTTAAAAGCTATTACAAGTTTCAACTAGATGCCAATGTACATGTCTTTACAATGATGCATTCCTCGTCAGGCATGTTAATTCTTAACTTTAGCATACGGTGAAAACGTTGGTTTACTTGCACCTAATCTCCAATCCAAAGACAGAGCTCTTCATGTTAGACAT
This sequence comes from Margaritifera margaritifera, assembly GCA_029931535.1. Classification (NCBI taxonomy): domain Eukaryota; kingdom Metazoa; phylum Mollusca; class Bivalvia; order Unionida; family Margaritiferidae; genus Margaritifera; species Margaritifera margaritifera. The sequence goes on along the minus strand of JAQPZY010000888.1, from coordinate 457,138 downwards.
TTAAGTTTTATTTGAAAGAAAGTTTAGAAAGTTTTACAATTGATTTTTGTTATGCTATATTGTGAAATATGCTTTGCGTACCATACAATTTATGTCTTTTAATGATAGTATAAATGTCAAAATTAAGAGGAGCTATAAGTACAAATGCCGAATCAACCAAATAGCCGAATGAATTAATAACGTCTAATTCGTTAATATCGTGGATAGCTTCAATGATACAATTTTTATCCATTTATGTTTCACTGCTCATCTACATCAACTACTTATGTAACCTGAAAACCTTCAGTGCAATCATCCATGTAATCCAGTAGCAGGAATGACTAAATCTTCAACCAGAAGGTTTAGTTTAGAAAATATTCTTTTGTATGATAAATGTTTGCGGCCTCAGGTGGCCTAGTGGTCTCAGACGCTTGCCTTTACAGATCACTCACAATTCGCCTCTGTCCGAGTGGGTTCTAGTCTTGGCTCAACCAACATGGGTATGTGAGAAAGCTTGACAGTAGATTCCCTTGGGTCGGTGATTCTTCCCAGGGTCTTCCCGGGTTCTTCCTCCGCCAAATATACTGGCCGCCATGTATCACCTATTGTTTGCTGAACAATGGCGTTAAACCCAACAAAATTCAACAAATAATCTGACAATTGTTTTATTGAAACCTGACAAATAAGAAAGTCACAGGTAAAATGTATCCCTTACAGCACATCTCCATAATCACTGATATAGCCTTTAAACATTATGTTAACTTATTCCAGATATTTTAGACAAATACTCTTTTGTGACATATGTTTTTCCCAGAAATTTCTTTAAAAAATGAGAAAGAGAAGAAAATGAAATCGTTATTACACATATACGTAACAACAAATTTGGTCAACAAGTGTTTCAGTATCTCAGGAGAAGTATAGATAAGTAGCCTCTTCTTAAAACCTAACTTTTCAAAATGCTTCTTGTTTGTTACATTTTTTAAAAGGAAACTTTTATAAAGTGTAAGACAGACAAAAATGTTTAAACATCATTGCACGTCAATTCCAATATAGCTCTTTTAATTACAATAGTCAACATCAAGTATTTATGTACATTTTGCAAAGAAGCACAAGCTAAAAAAAAGGTATACACAAAATCGGTAAATATAAAGAGCGTCAAGTTTCAAGTTTTAATGAGAACTTACAATTTTAACAGGTTTTCCTTCTGTGACACAAAATGCCAAAATTAATTAAATACATTCAGAAGAGTTCAATGAGTCTTCACGAATTATTTTCTCCACGATTCATTACATTCTTATTGTGCAATTAAATGTACAACTTTAAAATATCTTGTACATTATGAATCATAACTATACTGCTCTGGGAAAATAGGAATATTTACCCAAAAGATGGTTCTCTTTAAAAAAGATAAATAAATCACTGAATGAAACCTTTGAACATAGAGAAATAGTGGCAATGGCATAGCCATAACAAATACTCTTAAAGACACTTCAATTTGTCATTAAAATATGGGGGCCAAATAGGTCATTATCGAATCTTGTCATTTAAGCTTGTCAATATCCTGGCGGTACTTGCCTGGCCGATCAACATGGCGATCATATGCCAGGTAAAACGCAGACAAAACGGCCCACTACAAGCAGTTATTGTCCGTGTTCTTCAAGTTAATAACGGATTTGATGGTATGCACTTTTATGTTGGTATGTAGCTACGTCCGCGAAACTGTGACACTTGCAGTTCAAGCACTTCGCAATTGTCGAATACCCATCCTGACCCCTTGCGCATGTGTGCATCAATGTAGCTTAGTATAATGAAATTAGGTTCATCAATCTGCCTCTTTATCTCGTCAGTGTGCACTATAACACCGGTATCATTCTAAAAATAAGCTTCTACTTTAACAACGTCTAGCGCAGGTTCGACATATACGTTTTATAGACCAAGAACAGCTTTTTCCATCTTTGGCGTCTACACTAGGTTAAACTTCAGACCACCAAGTTCACTAAGTTCCTTTTCGAGTGCGCTTGTATACAATGAGCGATTCAGACACTGAATGCCAGGAAATAGGAGCATTCTCCTGGAAGTGACGTACACCATCTGGTAGGACCTCCGTTGCTCCACTGTATAGTGTAGGCCCGTTTCAATCGTACATCTCAACCGCAGTAATGTTCCAGAATACCCCCATCCAGACCCCTACCCCACCCCCAGTTCTCTTCAGGCGACTTACAGCGGCTAGTACCAACTGAGCTTACACGACTCTCAACAACAACAAAAACAAAATTAAAGAATTTTGGTTGAACGAAACAAAAACTTTAGAGTCATAAACATTGAGCGGCTTACGTCACATAATCGCACGCGCAAAACTATTCGTAACCGGCGCATTGATGCAAGAAAATATGTAAATAGCTAATCATCTACATAGTTTTTTTTAAAAACTTGAAATTAAATATCAAATTGGCTTTTCTATTTTCTGTATGTTGTAGTATTGACAATCTCTTGATATGTGTTTGTTGCCTGATTTAAAATGTATCATCAATAATATAAATATTTTTCTTTACGTGACATTTCAATGTCATGGTGCTTTGTTGATTGTCTTCTCTGAATACCGATTTTCATACAATTGTTATTCGGGTGAGAAAAAATGTATAAAAATTGAATTTTAATGCAAAGGTGTTGGAGTGTGGGTGCTGCTGCTGCACTTATCACGTTATTGCACGTGATAACACTGGTACTTCTCTGAATAATTATGTATGTGACAAAGATGCTTTATTTATGTCTAATGTACACAATCAAATCAATATCCGTAATTCTACATTCTACTTTCTTTATCAGTGATCAGTTTGCATCAAGAAGAAAAAGGACAAATTCCCATATGATCGAGTCCTTATGTCTTTTTATGCTGTACCAACCTCAAGGAAATGGTGGTGGTTCGCTGATTACAAAATAAACATCCATTACTCTTTTCAAATTTTCGGCTACTCGTACATGATTTCGTCGCTAGAAAAATCCCCGCAATCTTACATATTATTGTAAAAAGCGCACACTTTCAAATCAATCAAAATTTGGTCATTTAAGTATTCACTGGAGATTTGTATATTAGGTACTTATACTACTAAATACTGAATTTTATCATTGTCACCATTACGAGCATATTAGATAGATAGATAGATAGATGCATCATCAGATGAACGGACAGATAGATGGATAGACAGGTAGATAGATATGTCGGTTATCTGGCAAGCAGATAGGTAGATACATAGTTTTGTACAGGCACAAATAAATAGGTACATACAGGTACATACGGACATACATACATAAATGCATACATTCATGGAAAGACGAATTGATTGATGAATGGACGGATTAGTAAATAATTATTTTGCACGAAGGATAATAATGACCATATTCAAACACCAACTTACCTTTACCCCAACCAACCCCTCAATCCCTCCCCACTCCAATATTTCCACAGTTACTCTTCATGCATCAACTTGTGAGTAGTTGTGAAAGTGACGGAAATCTATTTGAGTACAACAATCACTTTTCATTGGTAAGCAAACAAAAAGAACAAAATGATCCTTATCTAGGTACCAGAAAGAAAGTCAACAGAGACCAGATATGAAATATTTTAATATATCAAAAACATTACAAAAGGAAGAACTTGGAAATAAGGGCAAAATGATACATGTAAAGCAAATATATCAATTTACAAAGATAAAAGGGTGCTTTGTGGATTTGTTTAACATAACATTACTAGATGTGTCTTAATTAGAAGCAAGAAAGACATTTTTTAGATCAGCAGAACTTCTGTCACGGCGAACTTGCACTGTGAACATAAAAACATACAACACGCGTACGGTTGAATTTTGTTATCTCAGCTTTTTCCCCTTTTAACTTTGCCATTCAATGAAGAGTTATATTGCCTCATCCGCATAATAATTGTAATGTATGGAAAAAGGAATTACCGAATATTGCTGCTATTTGAATTTCTTATTGTGACTCAGTTTAATGAATCATTGAAAACGGAAACTGAAATTTTAAACAATATCTGGAAAGACTGATCTAAGAAATTGCTTTGAATATTGTTATTATTATTATTATTATTATTATTATTATTATTATTATTATTATTATTATTCACAAGTATTAGCAACTATCAGTATGGTCAAGATGTTTGCTCTGACAAAACAAAACGTCCTTACCTTTGGATTGCTTTGCTAGCTGCCTTAGGTCTAGTGTTACAACGTCAAAAATCATAATGCTTTAATCAAACAATGAGTTTCCTTGTGACATGAGGCAAGTGTGTGCTTCTTTTCATATGCAGATTTAATTTTACTTGTAAGGTGTTTTTGTAAAACGTTCTTTGGTTTATTTTACACCTACCGAAACTTTACAATGGAGACAACACAAGGCTAGCGAGATGGAACGTATTTAATTCGTGGAGAACATTCATTGCATGGGGATATCCAACTACAGTTGCTCTCATTGTAGACCTGTTGAATTTACTCATAAAATGAAACAAGTAACCTCAAGCAACTTATCTTGCTATCAAGATATAATGCTGAATAAACTTTACATATAGCTATATTGCAGATGACAGCAATGCCAACATTCTTCAATGAAGACTACAGCTCCTTCTCTGCAGTGTAGTGAGCTATTTAATAGTTCAGCATCACTGTAGCCATCAATTCATCTTTATTTATTTTCAGAAGACATGCTTTGTTTCATATGATGAGAACATTATATCATTACAATTCATGCCTGAAATAAAAATGCAACTGATTAAATACATTAACACAAATAAATAAAAACAGGTACGAAAAATCTATACTGTAATATCAAATTAGGAATAAAATATTGTAGCCCACATTTAAGTGTTTACAGTACCTAAATTGCTCCTTAAGTACTAAGATTATTATGTCAAAAAAGTTTCAACTACTATTTCTTAAAGCAATGACAAATAAAAATAGGTAAGATTGTTGTGCTTTACTGCTTTTTTTTAAACGAACAAGATAGGAACATTTCAGAAAATACATACTATTTGAATTGCATCAGTTTCAACAAATTACAAGATCCTTAAAACTCAATGGACAAATATCCAACTTTGGAAGGGAAATTGCTGTTAAAATCTTCATTTTTATATCTTCATTTTTTTAAACAATAGTGTGCGCAACGTATTAATACGGTGCACACAAAAATGGACAAAACATTCCTCATCATTAGGAAACAATGTTTCTTCAGCAGAACAAAAATTGAGAAGAAATCGGTAATACTCACTTCCATAACATAATCCAATGCAAAATGTGAAAATTGAAATTATAAAAACCATAAGCTAGCTCAATGCACCGTCGATTCAATGCAATTCTTTTATTTTTTTATGGGTTTTTTTGTGCTTTTTTTTTTTCTTATGCTGGTTTACACTAGATTTTTCATCGTGCAAGTTAATTAATTTGCTTCAAGAAATCGCCAATGAACTGCTTACGAATGTTATAAAATCAAATATTGTTAACCCGTAATTTAAGCATGAGCTAGGTAATACTGCTGGGGGTAGTGAATAAAAAAAAAAAAACATTATTCAGACTACAATCCATATTTTTATACCTGCAGATGCAAGAAGAAGTTTGATTTGAAGATTAAAAATTGAACAACAATTCTTATATTTCCCAATAATAAAAGATATCCAAAGACGTCATAAAGTAAGTCGTAAGATGTTAAACTAAAGAGTGAAATGAAAAAGAATAAACAAAATTAGTTAGCGTTACGTTTAATTGCTTATGGCGATTTAGGTGTTTAGAAACAATTCGAAATAACCAAGCTAGACGTTGTAGTTGACTTTGCTTCTGAACTATTTCACCCTGAAAAATACATCCTATCCCGCGGTAGTGTATACAGTAAATCCACTACATGACTGAAAATTGCATAAACAAAGGATTATATATTTAAGGCTTCTATAATGTACAATTAAATAAATTTATTTTTATGAACTGGGGCCGATATCACGTGGACTTGGTGATCGGCCATTGATCTGTATACATTGGTTGACCATAAGTGGTTTGAGGCAATTGTATGCCATTTAGGTCAGTAGACATGACTGGTGCCTTATATGTGGAGGGGAAGATTTCATTTCCTTCAAAGGCTTTGCATTCGCCAGATCTTGCACTGAGAACGACATTTCGGGCAGACTTCCAGATTCCGCAAACAGCAAAAATCGCCGAGCTGAGAGTCAGGAGTCCAGTGATAACGGCCACGGCTATGACCTCGAAGTCAACCTGGTAAAAATACATGCCATATCTTGGGAAAAATAGGCAACAAATTACGAAAGCTGGGGAAACGCCGGCAAACCACAGCATGCTGAGGATAGAGTTGAAGTGGACCTGTAATTATATAAAATATGCCAGAATTGAGAAATATGGTTAAATGCAAATCAAATATATCAAATACAATTTAAGCTTAAGAACAACTGAACTCATTTACCAGAAATAGTCGGTGTTCATATTGAAACAAAGTTGAACATTGCACAGTAGTAATAAAGCCAAAGTGACAGGGTTAGGGCTCATTAAGTTAGTTTTGTCACCAAGAATCTCATTGCAATAATATGACCCTCTCAATCCGATTTTACATACGATTTTAATGAGATTTTAGCCTGGGTTAGACATTTTTGTTACAATGTGATATCCACTTGTCATTCCCAAATGTCGAACTAGTGCGCAGACATATTTCAATTGATCTCAGATTTTGAGAACACGACAATAAAGCATTCGGTTACTGTGCTTTAAATTAAGCTACATTAACTGCTTTTTTATTTTTATATTTTTGTAGTGGGATTCCTATCCCCTCCCCCACCACCACCACCAACTTTTATTTTTGGTTTGTTGTATACGTAATATTTGTTTCATATTTTACACAGGGTTTTATTTTTAAGAAAAATAATTTTCTACATTTTCCCCACTAGTAATCCCGGTTATTTAAAATAAAGACCATGTATATCTTAGGTATTGTAAAAAATAACTTTTAATTTCCTTTATTTGGGTGTATGGTTGATGGGTGTAATTTGGGGTGGAGAGTATACAGCTTGACCTTACTTCGATTTGCATCTCTTGAAAGACTGCCAGCTTCACTTGAATGATTGTGACTTCCTGGACTTCAGAGGCTCATTGGAAAAAATAGCAGATAACTTCTTTTTTCTTTACATATTTTATAATTTATTTATTGCACTTTCAGAAGAAAGTATTCTCTATTCTGGCTAATATATTTTTCCTATTTTACTCACTGCTAAAGTTAGTGTACTTTGTACTGGTTCAAGTTCATTTCTGGAGCACATGGGAGCAGTCATTTCCATCAGCATCATGCTTTAGAAAGCGCGATGTTTCCCTAATACCAGATATAAAGAAATTCAGCAACAGCACATTAAAGTAGCACAGCGGGATACCAACATGATTTCCATTGTTCCTATAGCAAATGCAAATTCACCTTATGCGTGTCCCTCTTTCAGAAGTAGCCAATTACGATGGAGCGGAACCTGAATTATTTTAATAATTTTTATCTATGTCGTAAAATGTGCCGAGAACCAGTCGTCTATTAATGAGTATAATTATTTTATAAGTCTAATTATTTCGAATGGAATGTAAATTTAGACATTAGTTTAAACATATTTCATCAAAAGATTCATCGATACAAAGTACATATGTGATCTTAGGATCTGGAAGCAAGTGTAATTTGCACTATATAAATGCTTTTCCTAAGTAAAACAAATATATTACTTGCAAATATACCATGCAGAAAATCGATTTGTGTGTAATACTCAATTTGAGTACGAGAAGCAAATAAAGAACGTATTTATTATGTTAATTATACGGAAGATATACAATACTGCCTGAAATAGAATTAAAGCCATTTGGAGCAGTATAAATGTACATACGTATGAATGGTATACACGATACTAATATTAGCATATACTCCAGCAAACTTGTACTGACGATGAATGTTTGACAGAATATGTTTTGGTCACATGTTCATCAATGATATGATCAAAATACTAATATTATAATAAAAGGATATAACAGCAGATGAATTTGGAATGGAAGTGGAAGTTGTCTATTGTAAGTTGTACCCATTGGTCATAATACTTAATGATGAGCACATCAAATACGGGCTTCGTGTACATTGTTTATAATAAAATAGAAATCTGTGGTTAGAATCAAGCCAAGAAGAAATATCTAAGTGTTGCTGCCGTAACGAGTTAGAAGACCATTCATATCTAATATTGAATTTCTTGCCTTGAATATTTCAATCTTGTACGAGTTGAAACATGACCTTGTTTTCTTTGCTGGTAATTTGGGGATTGCCCTAAAGAAGAATATATAGTTCTAACTGGGTAGAAATGCAACGTAGAGTACGCTACCTGGTGTCAGCGTAGGTTAAATAGTATAGTAGAACATTTTCAACACTTTTTATTCCTCCACAAGAACATAACGGAGAATCAAGCATACTTTTATCAAACAGATGTTGCTTTAATTCGCTGCAGCTGCGTCTTAGGTATGAATGTAACATCTGTCCCTTCCTATTACATGTATTAAAATATTTTGGAACTATTGCCTTTTTCATAAATAAGAATCTCTTAAAGTTGATAATGGAAATATTATTTCTGACGTCAACGGGTATTAAATTCCAGTCCATAATAGTTGCCGGAAGAAATGATGAGTTGTACAGTTGCGTTCTACAGAGTAGAATTGGTATATTATTCTTGTGAGTTGTACAGTTGCGTTCTACAGAGTAGAATTGGTATAGTATTCTTGTGAGTTGTACAGTTGCGTTCTACAGAGTAGAATTGGTATATTATTCTTGTGAGTTGTACAGTTGCGTTCTACAGAGTAGAATTGGCATATTATTCTTGTGAGTTGTACAGTTGCGTTCTACAGAGTAGAATTGGCATATTATTCTTGTGAGTTGTACAGTTGCGTTCTACAGAGTAGAATTGGCATTAAATTCTTGTGAGTTGTACAGTTGCGTTCTACAGAGTAGAATTGGCATATTATTCTTGTGAGTTGTCCAGTTGCGTTCTACAGAGTAGAATTGGCATATTATTCTTGTGAGTTGTACAGTTGCGTTCTACAGAGTAGAATTGGTATATTATTCTTGTGAGTTGTACAGTTGCGTTCTACAGAGTAGAATTGGTATATTATTCTTGTGAGTTGTCCAGTTGCGTTCTACAGAGTAGAATTGGCATATTATTCTTGTGAGTTGTACAGTTGCGTTCTACAGAGTAGAATTGGTATATTATTCTTCATCCAGCTACATTTCTACGTTGACAAAAACTATTTTGTAGATACTGACAACAGCTTCCGTGATAAATTTTTAAAAAGTCTAAGAGTTTCTTTTTCCGTCGTCCGGTTTACTCCATCCGAGTTCATATAGTATAAAATTAGTATTTGCAAGCCTAGTTGCTCGCGGTCTCTATATTTATTTTTTCAATTTCCTCAGATTCGTGTTGTGTATAGTAATCCCATAGTATGTCTGCATATTCTAGAGGAGGAAGAACATAGGTCAAGTACAGGTCTACAATGCTGATCGAGTTAATGTGAATTTAACTTTCTTCAGCATATTAAAATAAGATGAAGCTTTGCGTATAATATTATATATTTGATTGTGCCAGATACCATCGGAAGAAGAAGTGAGATCTGAATTGCAGTGTAAGTCGACTATTATTTATTAAACTATCATTAAAACATAAATCGGCATGAAATGGCTTAGTTTGCTTTCTTCAGATAAACATCAATTATGTTTAATCGGAATTAAACTTAACTAGATAGTCTGTTGACCGAGCATGTATCGTGTCAAAATCTGAATCCAACAGTTCAGCAGCCATCGCATGCTTTTATTCTATTATATACAAACTAGTATCATCTGCAAATAATCGTATAGTAGAAGGGATGTTGTCACAATTTCATTAACGAAGATCAAAAATATCAAAGGTCCTACAATTGATCCTAAAGAAGTCCAAGTTGCCAGACGAAAATTTTTCTGATATCGCTAAAAACGACCCTGACCTTTTGACCTTCATCCAGAGCTTTACAGAAACAATTAACACTGCAATCACTCGGTAAAAACAGACTGAAAAGTAGGTATGATATGATTATACAGGAAATAATCAAAATCATGTTTGTGTCTAATCCTTTCGAAAACCTTTGCGATGTCGCTCATAAGAGATACTGTGCGTTAATTCTTTATGTCACTTTTGTCATTTTACTTATGCACAGGCGGCACGTTGGCAAATTTCCACTAAGATGGAAATGGCGAAATATTTAGTGAATACTTAAATAAGTATGAAATGTTCACAAATCTGTTCCATTGATTCTTTCAATAGTTTAGAACTGACTAAATCAGGACCCAATGCTTTATTTGTATCAAGGGCAGAGAGAACCTCGAAGACTTCAACAACGGTTATAATGATTCATTCAAGAACAGTATTTAGTTCAACATTTTCTTCTATAATCTACAGCACACTATCATCGACAGATGAATGTGTTGAAACATACTCATTAAAAGCTTGAACTTTCGAATCTTCGTCTGAAATTTATTGATGACTTATTATTTGTGTTAGCAAAGTGTTTACTATTTTCCACCCGTACTTGGGTGATTGATTCCTATTAACTAAGCTATCTAACAATGTTTTGTTATGTTCAAGTGTGTTGGCTCATCCATGACATAAGAAAGAGTGAACAAGTTCTCAATTGTCCTTATATTTTGATTCGATAAATCGAGATAATTTTCTTTGAAGTCACTATTTATAATATTATCATTCAGATCAGTGTCAATTTCTTTTTCTATAGACTACCCTACGAGATTCCAAATGTAAGTTTCTTAATTTGGAGGACCAGAAAATATACCTAATAAGTTGGATTTAGATCTCATAATACTTTTTATCCATTAAGACATGGACATGTATACTAATTCCTCAAACGATACACAGACGAGAACATAAATGGGGTTTGAATCCATAGAATATTTTTCAATCTCGTACAAAAGATGGTTTATTGGGACCAGTTGTTTCAATAATACTAAAATTTATTAAGCATGGGACGTTTAACAAGCCCCAACTGCAATTCAATCTAATATTGCACATAAGGAGAATGCATTCATTAAAAAAAGAACGTCAATCAATTTTAAACTTTTACCAGTTAGTGTAAGTTTTATTTTGATATCAATAATCGGGGCCGGATTAACCATTAGACTAAAAAGCCAATAGCCTTAGGCCCGCATATTTTGTAGGTCCTCCTTTAGGCCCTCCGTTTCATATTGAAGTAACAGCTGAGCGACGGTAGCGCGGCCATCGGAAATTGTGTTCTCATTAGATATTAATTTGTACAAATTGACGACATCAGCGACACGAATTTTCCAATATGTAATACGTACGTAGGCCCTTCCCTCCTAATAGCCGTAGACCCCTCATAACCTTAATCCTGCCCTATCAATAATAGCACAGATTTCATACAATGGATGGTGATCAAGCAGAAATATACCAGACAGAAAGTTACTTGCATCAAAGCCGGTTTGTATGACAAAAGTGAAGTTCATTATTAAAGAATTGAGGTTATTCTTAATTCCGCTATTAAGTAATTCCTCTTTTTTAATGATTAGATTAGTCATAGGATTAAAAACACGCTTCTTTCCTTATCCTTCTTTCAAAATTGCGTGATTAAAACCCAGAATTCGAAAACTTGAGCAGTAAAGGTATATCGAATTTCATAAATTTGTTCTTTCAGAAAAAGGAATGGCATGAGAAGCAAAAAAATATTATTTAATATGTTTCCGAGTGATTAGCTTATTCCATTACCATAAATGCCAAGTTTTATCTTTGCCAAATAAAGCATATCCCGAAAAGAAAAACAAAATACACGGATAATTGGAAATGTCACTACTTTCATGAGACGTATTGTACCGGGCATATCTATGTATAAAAGTATACTAATTAGAACGACTTGCGTAGAAATACACAAGAAATTCTAAGCCAACAATTTCCTGACTTCTTCCTATGCTACAGTCTAATCTCGTAATTCCGAAACAAATTGCCACGGATTCAGTTTAAGTGACTTGTAAGAAATTGTTTCGAATTTTTGGGATCTCGAAAATAAAAGAATGACGCTGTAGAGAAAAGTCGCCATCCACCCGCTCCATACAATAGGCATAGTTATAGAAAAGTTTATTTCTGTCTATAGAAAATTACATCCCGGGAAACAATTCTTCATGTGACATTGAATAGAGCGATGGATATATATTATGATAGAATCGCCGTGGGAAATACTAAAAATACTATTTGTTTTAATTAGCTTTCATAAAGGAAACTGTATGATAAAAGAGTTAGTGGAACTACTATTACTACTACTAATACTGCTACTACTACTACTACTAATAATAATAATAATAATAATAACACGGTAGAAATGGGTCACAAAATAGTCTGATGTAGGATCAGAGATCAAAATATTACAGAGAGAGTTAATATGGTGCCTCCTTATGGAACTAGAGTTAGTGCCATTGTTGGCAGGCTAGATTGTATTGTTAGACCCAAATTCCACATGTGATATTAGCTGTATTACCCAGCATTTTTCCTTTCGTATTCGTTCTTAGTCTGTCCATCGCAAGCTTGTAAACGACTGACAGCATCACAAGGGACTCAACAGAATATCCGGCTGAATTATACTGGTCATATATATATATATATATATATATATATATATATATATATATATATATATATATATATATATACGTTATTTTCTTCTTCAATATCTGAATACTTACAAGAATAAGGCGCAGGTCCTGGCGATTGCATTTCGATGCAATCCAGAGGATGACGAACAGAGATAGAGGCCAGATGGTCTGAAATAAAAGATCTGCAAAGCTGAAGATTGATTCGGTTTTGCATTGGCATTATGAATTCCAGTTCACCTTCTAATTTGATTCTTATACAATTCCTGACATATACATACAAAATTATATACATACATACCCGCATGTATACATACATACAATCATACATACATGCAGACATACATTTGGTTCATTAATTCATTACAGTTTGTACATGTATGTTATTACCATGAAGCTGCAAATTTTGTGTGGTTAAATACGTATGAATGGAAGGAGAAATGTCAAATTTAAATAGTAGGAGTAGTACTTGTGGCAGCAGTAATAGCTGCTTGTAATAGTAGAAATAACATGAGTAATGGAGTGATTAAGAAGACAAATGGTGGAGGAGAATGATACTTATGATGGTATCTATGATGGTAATTAATCTTGTTATAGTGTAGTAATTGTTGTTGAGGTGGTGAGTGCGTATTAGACGAGGTGAGCAGAAGGTGTGGTAAGATGATGGTTGTGGTGATGCTGAGAGAAGTAGTTGTTAATGTTGTTGGGTTTGCTGATATTGTACAACAATGATAACAAATCTGGTTGTGTTGTGGTATTGGCAATAATAGTAACGATGATGATGATGATGAAAGCGTATTTAGTAGCAGTAGTGGTAGTAGTAGCTGCAGCAGTAGCATCTGTGGTGGTAGTAGTAGCAACAGCAGTAGTAGTAGATGTAGAAGCAGTAGCTGTAATAGTAGTAGTCAGCAGTAGTTGTAGTTTTTGTTGTCGTCGTCGTAGTTGTCGTCATTAAAATGCTGTCATTGCAAGTATATATAAAATGGAGATAATAATAATAATAATAGTTACATTCTGATATTGATGTAACTGACGCTGCAACATTGCCAGTAGTATCTTACCCCAATCGCATAGATTGCAATCCACAGACCAAGGATTGCAGACACTATTCCAAAAATTATGATGACAACCGCTGTAAATATGTGATGTACCATTATCGCCTTCTGCAATACGGGATTCACCTCCATTTCTGTTCCTATTTCAAAAATGAAAATATTTAAAGACAAAAAGAGAAGACGCTATAAATAGTTTTAAGACTTTGATGTCATATCTTAATATTCGTCATCATCCTCATCGTAATCGTTGTAGTCGTCAGCATGGGAATCACTATGGAAACTACCTTAAATAGGTACTACCAGCATTTTGTATGTCAAGAAAGCGACTAGTAATAATAATATTCCAGATCATTGACTATTTCAAGAAAAGAGGTCTTGAAAACTAAATCCATGCAGAGGGCTGTGGGTTTTGATTTGTGTGAACGAAATTTAATGCGAAAATGATATCACACCTCATGATTATTCAAAAGGCAGAAACAGCCCAAAAGGTCGCAGAGTCTGTGAGACCTCCTTTAAGCACATGAAAAGGTATCGACTAGAATATGATGACAAGAGTACCGTTAACTCTACATTATACGCCCGCCCCGTGTTTAATAGTATTCTATGTAGGCACTTAATACAATAAACTTAATGTGTAGAAACCATTATTTTCGTATTAGACTTAAGATGACCGTGATCTCTGACCTTTATACCCCAAAATCTATAGATGCAAGCCATCTACAAAGTTTGGTCAAGAAACTTACTGTAGAACAAAAGTTATTCTGCAAAACGCATTTTTTTCTTTCAAGCACAATGACCTTGTCTTTTGACCTACTGATCCCTAAATAAATCGGCCTCTTCCATAATATATGTACGAACCCTCCACAAAGTTTGGTTACGGTGCGTAGTCTTGAACTAAAGTTATTATGAAGAAAATAAAATGTCTTCTTACAGTCAAAGTAACCTTAACCTTTGATCATTTGACCCCAAACTCAAAAGGCTTCTTTCTAACCCAACGTGTAAGAAATCCACTAACTTTGATGAAGGTATATTGTCCATCACTGAAACCATTTTTGTTCTTTCAGTCACAGTGACCTTTAACTTTGAATCTTTTACCCCAAAAAGAATAGGAATATTTTTCATACCCCAAGTGCAAGCCATTCACAAAGATCCGTAAATGTTATTAGTAGAAAACTCAAGGTATTATCCTGAAATCGTTTTTCTTTCTGCAGTCACAGCTAACTTGACCTTTTCACACCAAAATCAACATTATTCTTCCTTGCATCCAAAAGGTTTGATAACTGTAGACGGTGGACAACTGGATTTATTGTGCGCAAACAAAATAGGTGACAGACGGACGGACTGAAAACATCATAAGTTAACAGGCTCAGTCTTATGGAGGGTGTATAATAAATAATCACTAATCAATAAAACAAAGTACTGAACGATTATCTCTGAAGTTATTACATCTCTCATTCATGATCTTGAATTGATGAAACTCCAAACAGTGAAGGAGTTTCATCGCATGCATTTATCTAAATCTCGACGATCACAGACCTGCATACATGTAAGTCAGAGTACCAGTGTGTACACAGTGGGATCAGTAAGGGATAGAGCTAAATTCTATGAATTTCGTTCATAAGAGTTACAGGGAATACAATAGTGAACAATTTAAATATAGAAAGGAGCAAAGGATTATTATTAGCCTTGAAATATGTGGATAATGAAACAATTAATTCATAATTTCGTGTTCTAAATGGATAGGTGCACATAATGGTCTTACAATCTCGATGTTGCACAAACTGTAATTATTTTCAATATAGTACTGAATTATCTGTCATCAAATACTTTTTACATGGTTGTGTGAGTATGCATAGAAGACAAAAAAGATAAGCTAGATTGAATTTGTCCACGGTGAAATTGATCGACAAGGATAAAGTACTCGTTCAACTCTGAATTCATCACTAAATGAAATACTACGTATTATTGTTATAAAATTACCACATCAGTCAACAATGATATTAAATGACGAGACGACAAAAAACAGCAACGACAAGAAAAACAGTAATAATAATAATAATAATAATGCAAGGGAGAGAAGTAGAACTTTTTGATCACCCATGATAATATTTACAGCGAAGTGCCAAGAAAGAGTTACCATAAATATCTTTTGCAATTCTAAATACATGACTCTTTCTTTAGTTTTTGACATTTTACATGATTGTAAAGAAGTTAAAGGACCTGTTTACATTAAAATTGTTGAAATAAAGACCACAGAGCTCAAATAAAACGAAAATTACAAGCATTTATTTCACTCCGTCTGATAGTATAGGTCTGAAAGTTTTTCAACCTTAGATTGCATTCCAGATGACGATGATCATGAAAACTAAGTAATAGCATGTATGTACTGTCTGGATGTTAAGGAATAATTTGTAACAATTCTATATTTATTAACCAGTTTGTACTGGAAATAGTTACTGAATCCTAATTGGAACCCCTTGTCCTAAGCTGTAAACAAAACCGGTTCTTACCGAGCGCGGAGATATAATATCCAGAAAAAGCGTGCATCATGCTTGTAACGTGTACTAACGATGATAATACAATTCCGATTTTGTGTATCAAGTAATTATGTGTGATTGTGATATAGCTTTAACTGTTACAATGAAGATACAAACAAAAGCACGTGTTCATGCAAGAAAATATAAACTCTCAGAAAGTCCAGCCGATATTTCGTCGTACATATGAAACTTCAACCTAAAACTTCTGATTTAGCGTATTTGTAAGGGTGCAAATTTCTGACGATCTATAAAGAGAACATTAACTTGGACAGAGAACAATTAATTAGATTTATGAGGACGGGGTGCGTATTGAATCTCTATGCTGCAGGGATTTTAAGGTCTGTGTTGTGAGAGGAACCGATTTTTAATTAAACATTCGTTTATTTACAGTCAGAGAAACTGGAAGGGAAAAGGTTAACTCAATCTTTGTATCGAAAATGTCAGAGTTGAGATTGTCCAGAATCAGTTATTTGGAAATTAGAGGGTCAGGATGACCGCAAATTTTGGCGCCTATTTATAAAAGGCTGTAGATATATTTAATCCTGATTGGCTACGCTAAATAAGGGGCGTGTTTCCCACACGAAATTTCATAGTTTTAATATGCCACATTGCAAAATTTAGCCAGTCTACGTTTTTTCCGTGAGAGTGTTAGAGACTCCGAGATTGAATTTGCAAGAAATTATCTCGTAAAACAATTGTCCAAGGGACCGGATGTCCGGAAAGTTGACGGACACAATTCTGGCGGTAGAAGCGAGCAAGGCTTGAAAGCACAAGGTATTTGCATCAATCTCATGTAATTCGTTGATACCAATATAATTATTTGCCTGAATTTATTTACTTATATTTGCATGAATTTATTTGTATAAATTCGTAGATCAATTTTCTTGATATGAGTATAACTGTGTTTGAGTTCATTATCTGAATTCGTACAATGATCTTATATATAAGTTTGACAGATTATTTGAATTTGTTGTCTTGAGTGTTAAAGGAATCATGTATTCTAAGAATTTCATGCATTACTTTAGTTGATATGAGTACGAGAATCCGTGTGAATTCACCGATCTTAGATGATGTCATGTATGATAAAAACTTAAGTGCGTATCGACTGAAATTAACGTTGTTAAGCCATGAAGTGAGATTTCATGTGTGTATTCGCTGAAATTAACGTAGTTAAACCATGTAATGAATTTCATTCATAATTTGTATAATCGAGAACGGAACTGTTATGTCTCGTGTGATGTTAATGTGAGTCAGCGATGAAATAGCCGTTAGGAAATACATTAATCTTATGAAACTAGGTTTGTTTGTTTATAGCCTGCCGTGTTTGGCTTGACCAGATAGCCTTTGGTATCTGTTTGACTTCCGATAGGATGACATCTGACATAACGAGAGTGGAGTAATGATCTATTCCCAGAAGGGTATTTGACAGAAGATTTAGGTTGCTTCTCTGTTTATTTTGAAAGGGGAAATAGCTTCATCCACCTACCTACCTATCCACGCACTGACGTAATCCACTGACGTATTCACGTACCTACGTATCTACATACCTACGTATCCACCTACCCACACAAAGTTTGAGGGCCGACAGAGGCAAGATAGTCAGAGTGAGAAGAAAGCGAAGGAAGCAGTTGAACAGCACGACGAAGCTGGATTGAACCGGAGGAAACCAGGTTATGAAGCTGTACAAGGCAATGACTTCGATTGTTCAATCGATTCTATGATGAATTAATTCTATCATTTAAACAGATCGGCTATTTATATAAGTATATTTGTGTTTAAAATTCGGTGAATGATTTATTTCAAAAGAAGTGTATCTTCTTAATGTAATGCATTATCACAGTTTGTTTATTTAATTGATTAAATTGTTATATTTCATATACGGGGGCTCGTTTTAGTCTGTTCTATATATCTGCTCAGATCTCTATTCATTCCATCTATAAGTTTCACAATTTATATTATTATTTACTCGATCCGGGCAATAACACCGAGGTCGATCATCCTCTAGATAACGATAACCACAACCACCACCACCCCCACGCTACAGTATTCCACCAGTATAACTGTCAACCCAGGTAATTTTCAGATTCTATTTTTATATTTTTTTTTTTATTTGTCGCTATCGCTTCTGATATTTCTCTCAAAATGTCTAGGCTTTAAGATGCTATCGACAGAAGTTTGTGGTGCAACGCTCAAGCTTTTTACACACAACATCGTATGTACTCGGGACAAAATGAGTCTAAAATTAGGTATCTTTGTTTGCATCGACCAACATATGTTTTAGCTAGCGAGGGGATTTGTGTTTATGAGTAAACACCTTGCTAAAATTGGTGAAGGTCGTATGCACTTTTTTGTGATACGTACTTATGAATAATACCATAACTATGTGCTTATTAATATTACCATTAATCATGCTAACTAGCTATTTGTAAATTCCTATATGTTCGCTTATAAACCATATTTAACAGTATTGCTATATTCTAAAAAACTTAATTGATATTTTTTTAAATAATGAAAAAATGCTTACTTGTAGCCCTTATAGAGTTTAAACTCTAAAATACTAGCTGTGGGCAATTTCAACGTGACAGTTAGCCATATTCATTATACCTCACCATAATTCCATTTATACTTTATTTATTTCTGTTCTCACCGCATACCCGAGCATTCTATTACAATTAGTATGTATCATAACACCACTTTGATCTAACAATCTTTACTTCACACACTGATACAGCTGATTTAAATGCAGCTACAAGAAGATCGGAAATGGGTTATGTAGTATGGAAAGACAGAAAAATAAGCAATGCTTCTTTTTTATTGGACAATTTTGTCCTGCAATTCATTTGTACTTCACCTTCTGTTTTTACATATGGGATATGTTAAACAGAATCTCAATCAATATTAATTTAGATTTCTCACCTCCTGAATGTGTAATTATTTGTGCAAAATGATTTACTTTCCACATAAATTACCTAGTATTCGCTGCTCATTTATGGATTGCAAATGTAGCCGCCATCACTATCACACTCTCATTCACGTATACATGTATGGCAGGAGTAATATCAACAGTTTTTACCTCTTCAAAATTGCATTGAATATTGCATCATGAAATGTTACAGATATATGAGATTCAACAAAAGGGTCACAAATATTCCTTTTTTCAAGAAAACAAAACTATAACATTGATTTTCTACAAGAGACACAAAAGTACAGTTAAAATTGACAACATATATGACCGACACATAAAAACATTCTACTGGTGTTTGTATCCTCTTTTAAAATAAAAATTTTGATTTTAAAGTTGATAAGATTTACAAATATTATGAGAGAAGAGTTTGGGCTGTAAAACTTTTATTACGGTAAATACGTATGGACAAATGAATAGTGGCTTACATTATTTAAAAGAAAAAAATTTAACTTATACACAATGACCTTCCCTTTGCTGACTTAAGAGGTAATGGGAATAATGTTTTTGAACACTGAATTTGATAAAAAGAGCTAAAGAGAACTTATCGTTTATTTCAAAAAGTAATAATTAATTCTCTTCAAAGCAATGATCCTAATAGATATTTGGCGAATCAGACATCCAACAGATAAAAGTTTTACATGGGCACAATTTAATCCTGAAATGTGTGTAGATTAGATTATTTTATAAATGTATTAGGCTTAATTACTTATGTTGGTTATTCTGAAATGCGTAGTGGATTATCCAAAGCTCGTTGATTTCACTGAATTCAGAATTACATTAGGTACCCAAAATGCCAGATATCGGAATACAAATTGTTCTCACTTATCGAACTAAGATTAAATAATGGAAATTTAAAAAGTATTTTTAAAAAATTTGAAAAAATACTAAGATTGAAGATTCACAAGATAAATGTTGTCGTATATCCGATTTGGGAAGATGATTAAAAGTAATGTCTAAGTATCAACAATCAAATGTTCAGCCTGAAAAAATAACTATTCGTTGATATGTGAGGACGGCATGAACAAAGCTATAATTGTTTTCGAATTTCTTAAAGATCGAAATACCTATAAATAATCAAAACTAAATTAAATAACTCATATATTACTAAAAAAACAGTATAAAAACAAAATATAAAAAATGCACGCTTGAATAGCCGACTAAGTTTTGCAAATAATAATTATGAAAGCCGAAACTCTTTTGATAATTTTGTGAAGAGGATCAAGGCACTTTTTTCCCCGTTGATAATAAAGCCGCGGTTGGAAATAGTGATTACGAGAAAGCAAAATGACAGGGGCATATTAAAGTCAAAGACTGTTATTCCATTTAAAAGTATGAAATATAATAAAAGCCTGGATTCGGTAGATCTATACAATTTTATAAAGTCTTCTGCTTCAAATGATTCAACTGTTTAACTATGATTTTGATTTTTGCAAGAACTTTGAATGTCAGAAAAAATGTCGTTGGCCCAACTCTTGGGCGTAATTATTCTTATACTAAAGAGAAATTAATACATATTTTTCTACACAAAATATAGATCTCTTTCACTATTAAATTGTGACTGCACATTAGCTGCAAAATGCATTTCATTATGTGTTTTTAAAAAGCAGCTTGCAGAATTAAAAATTCTGTGTTCGTCGAATGTTGATATTTAATAAAAGTCATCATGACTATATTACATGTTATTGATTATTTAGATAGTGACAATTTATCAAGGGCTATTTTATTATGTTGATTTTGAGAAATGTTCCATAGTTTGGATTATATACATCTTAATAAAGTACGGTCATATATTGGGGTTAGAAATGAGTTATTAACATGGAATTAAGTTTTATATACAGATGCTACCTTTTATTTCATACATGATGAGTAGAGATAAACAAAAATAAAACAAAAATACCCAATCCAACGAGGATTACGTAAATGCTGGCCATTATCTCCATTTGTATTCGTAGTATCTACAGAAATGCCTTCATTAGTTGTGAGAAGTCATCCTGACATCTCTGTTATAGATCTTGTATTCTACTGAGTTTTGTTTAGTTCAATTTGCTGATAACACTCATCTTTACCTACATCCATCGACCACGGTTTTTGAATGCTAGGCTGACTATTTTGGTAAAAGTTGAATTACTATCTGGACTGAAAATATTTTTTTATAACTCAGAACTTTTCAAATTACTTCTCTGAAAACATTCAAGCAAAAACCTGCACTTACTAAGAACGTTATCAAAATATGGTCTGAGTGTAATTACGTGAATGTTGTAACAATGTTTACTCAAAAATATTGTGTAACAATTCCCATATCATGATACTATTTCGTATAATAAGTACTTTAAGTCTGGTGGTGGTTGTTTTGTTTTGATTCTTTTTTTTGGGGGGGGGGGGCGGGGTTCTTTTTTGGGGGGTGGGGTGGCTGGGAATATTTTGAAAGAAAAAGAATTTATCTCTAAAATGAATTGTTGTAACATTTTCATATCAACGCTGACGTTGTTACATACTATGGATTATGTAACGCAATACCACATCAAGGGTGAAATCAATCTCAACAGGAAGATGTGTATATACGTATCCACAAGTTATCTCAAACATTACATTTTAGGTGGGTGCCTGATCCTATCTGAGAGACAAGTCCCCAAGAGAGAGCCCACGTATATAATAGAAATGTTATTTGTGAAGATATCTTACAGATGTTAGTTATGAACGTCATTAATCGGTTCTGTTTACTGTATACTCGGTATTTTTAAGTTTTTATTTTGAAATGTACATGTCGCTTATATAATGCAGAACTGGGTTGAGTGACTGGGATACGATCTAGTCTCTACCTGTGTAACCATAAAGTGATTTGAAAACATTTTATGTCAGATTAATAGAGGTTAAACCTAGCCAAAATGAAAAATCGAATCAAAATGGGCTCATATTCTTGGTGATATTTCTAAAGATATCTCTTACCGTTTCAAAGTAAGATAGAAAACAAATTATCAAATTTTCAGACCAAATTTAAACACATAATTTTACGAACAACAAACAATTTGCATAAGATGTCATGAGTTGACACAAGTCTTTTCTAGTTTTGTCAAAAGTAAGAAGATTTGTTTGATCACATGTGTTGGCATTGTAATTAGGGGAAAATTAGACAATTTTATAAAAACTAAATTGGATCCAGCACTTACTTCAACTCATAAAAATTTGTACCTTTGTTTAGAAGCAGATATAAACAAACGTTTCACCTACGTACGTATTGCAGCCATTAAAAAAAAAATATTAACTTTTATTCTTAAATAAAATACGAAACTTTGAACTTTAAGCCTACTGGGAAAAACTGGGTTTATTTTCTATCTTTACATTTTGTCCCTTAGAATATTGGGGGTCACTCTTTATCTCGTCCTCTTTATCTTTTTCTTTTCTTCTTCCTTCTTTAATTTGTTTCTGTATTCTTTGCATGGACTAATAAAACTATACTGAAATAAAACACCTAATCCCAAGTTCTAAAATGAAAGTATAGAAACTTAAACGCCCAAGGTAGTCATTATTACATTACAATATTTCGTTACACTAAACGTTGCAACATCCTTCATTGTTTACAAAATTAATCATACTTACGAAGGCGGTTATTCTGGACACTCATGTTGGTATATATTGTAGTACAGCTGTTCCAATTTACAAATTAGAAACGTGGATCTGTAAAAATAGAGAAATATGCCTATTACTCTGAAAGATTAATTAATGCTATTCTAAAAATTCCAACATGGCTGAAAGCGATCCAATCTAATCGCTAACAGATCCCCACTCGTGTGTTAGTTTGTGAAAGGTACGACCGACAGACATTGAATCTCTGGGTAGACATATCAGATAAGTGACCTATGAAATTACATGTATTTTCAAAAAGCGTCTTCAGGCCCATCTTTAATAATTATAATACATTTTGTTTATACGAGTTTCTACTCGGGCTAAAACGTCTCAGTTTAGATGACTCCTTTTCCATGGATAATCATTTATAGCAATGTAATTTCAAAGATTGTATATAAATACAATCCTCTTTCTATGGCAAAGTTTGCAGAAAGTAACACAGTTCAACACTGAATTGAAATATGGTTGGATTTTGCATCATATTTCGTCGATTTAATGAAGTGTATCACCTTTAGGCCAGATATTGTATACAAAAGAAACGATTAATTAAATTAATTAAGAATTTCAAACAATCCTCTACAGTTTGAAATTTTAACCAGTGACACAGTTGACATCGCGATACATTGCCTTTGTAACCTAGCCAGTCCCTGTCAAGTGGCTTTATCTT
Source organism: Margaritifera margaritifera (assembly GCA_029931535.1). Taxonomy (NCBI): domain Eukaryota; kingdom Metazoa; phylum Mollusca; class Bivalvia; order Unionida; family Margaritiferidae; genus Margaritifera; species Margaritifera margaritifera. The sequence goes on along the minus strand of JAQPZY010000888.1, from coordinate 433,609 downwards.
GAACGTCATTTTCCATTCTGTGTTTAGAATTCGTCTCGGTGGACAGGTTTACACTTCTTTATAACTCTAAATACAAATAAATATGACTGGAAGCAGATATCGAAGGTACAAATGCATGTTTTTAGCATTGGTGATTGTTGAATATAAGCAAAAATATTTCCGTAAATAATATCACATACATACAAATTATGGAAATGAAAGAAAATTAATACATTTACCTGTATCTCCTTATTTCGCCAGTAGGCTTCTACTTGCTTGAAAAATAACTATTCAAATGGGTACTGTGTAATTTACTCGAATTGACCAGGAAGAGGCCCAATAGAGCTGGGCATGATTTCTTATTTCTGTAAGAAGAAACACTCCAAGAGCTTTTTAGGTACTTTTTGAGAATTTTCATTTCAGCTTGGTTAACATTCAGATGTTTTTCTTTTTCTTTCTAGTAATATACCAGTCCATCGACAATATTGTCATTAAGTATCTAAATTATACCTTCAATGTACCTGAGATTGTTATTTTCTCCCTTTGGACTCCCCGTATTTATTTATATACATAAGGCACAATGTCTTATTGAATTAGAATGTCACCGTTCCATTCTGCGTTTAGAATTACTCTAAGTGGACCACCTGGGACTTCTTTGTAACTCTAAATACAAACATGGCTGGAAGCCAATATGGAAATGACATTATTACCATTCCACACCCTACATATTATTATGCTAATGTTTTTTAATTTTTTTTTTTTTTGGTGATTGTTGATATAAACAAATGAATTTCCGTGAACAATTGTAGCTGAAAAAGATTCAAGTTTCCAGAAATGAAAGAAATTGTATAAACTTATCTTTATTTCGGCAATAGGGTTTTTCGTTCTGCTGAAAAATCAATGCAAATGAGTACTGTGTAATCTACCCGATTCACCAGGAAGAGGCCCAATAAAGTTGGGAATGAGGGTGTATAGCAACAAGAAAAAATTCAAGATCTTTTGGGGTCTTGTTTGAGAACTTTCATTACAGATTGGGTTAAAGTTAACTTTTTTTTATATTTTTTTAGAAACATGGAAAGTAGGATACTCGTCCATCCACAATAATGTCATCTAGTATCTAAATTCTGCGTTTATTGTACCTCTAATTCCTATTTTCTCCTCTTGGACGCACCGCATAACGCGTCTAATTTATACACTTTGCAAACATCGTGCCTAAGGCAAGTTTTTGTCATGCAAAAATTTGATACAGTACATATATACCAAACAGAGCGTGCTTTGTGGTCCGCTGGATTTCTCTTTCAGCATACAGGGGTCCGATGTAAGAACAAAAGATGTGTTTTTGCATTAGGGATAATATCTGCCTGCAGCACAATATCTTATTGTATTCGACATAACAGCCTGACACCCTTTGTGCAACAGTTTTGATTACCATATGAGAGTTATCATTGTTATAGCATTCAAGATTAATCATTAACTGAAGTATACCTTAAATTGTCTGATCATTCATTGTAGTTAATATACCGTATATACTCCCTGATAAGTCCAGTCCAACTGCAAACTGCAGAGACCCAGATCTGCCGGCAGATCTTGCTCTAAGCAGTTTGTTAGGAGTAATCAGTAGACCAAACAACATGGTTTTATTTGGTTTTGTGGGATTAACGCCATTTTTCAGCACATGATAGGCTATACATGGCGGCTAGTATATTTGGTGGAGGAAGAACCCGGAAAGACCCACCGACCCACGGGAAGCTGCTGGCAAGCTTTTTCACATATCCACAATGGTCGAGTCGACACTCGAACTCACGCGGACAGACATGAGATGTGTAAAGGCGAGAGTCTCAGACCACTCCGGGGTCCAACAAACAACATGGACCCTGATCTGCCGGTGCATTATGTGACGGCATATCAGGTTCTATGCTGTTTGCAGTTGGATTCTACTTAAAAGCGAGCATAGACGGTAAACGTTTGATGGTGGAAAAGAGGACTATTTACCGATATATGTCTAATCATTTAAACACGTTTTCTTTGGTAGTAAATACTAACAGCAAACATAGAAGATAAAGGTATTCATAATATTGATTTTATTCATCGAAGAGTACAATAATAAAGAAACGATCTTTGAATTAGCAACGGAAAACCTTTCTTATTGTTGTTAATAGTTTGATAAATCAAAAGTAGACCTGATACTCTCTCTCTCTCTCTCTCTCTCTCTCTCTCTCTCTCTCTCTCTCTCTCTCTCTCTCTCTCTCTCTCTCTCTCTCTCTTAATTCTGCAATTAGAGAGAGAGAACGTTGGCTTTACAAATAAGGAAGGACATTCCACTCAGCAAAGCAGGAGGATACCGAACTGGAGAATGCAAAGAGGATTCGCCTAGGAGCACGACCCAGACGTCTGTACAAGAAAGTATCTCTGTACCTTTAAGGTAGCAATATGATGAACCACCGGGCTGCGGTTCACTAACAAATTTGACTTGTTTATCGGTACGATGGACTAAATCCGGGTTTACGTTCAACGCAACAAACGCAGCACTAGGTAAAATCAAAGAGCTGAAAGTAATGTATTGCTTTGGACAACTTAGGATGCCAGCATACGGTGAATTGCTTTCTTTCTTCACCTCGGTAATATGTGTGCAGTGTTATTTATCATCCGCCAAATATATTGGAGATATTAATCAATCAACATTTGGCAAAAATGTTATTAGCTTAGCCTCCGCTATGTGCTACAGATCGAACTTGATCTGCTTCATAATATGAGATACTTATACGAACTAAATGAACAAAACAAGAACATGAACACCATCGTCAAAAAATAATCCACTTTCATGTCATTGGGGACCAGCAAGTGCTACTGGTTAAAGTATTTTGCCCTGTTGTTCAAGATTATTTTGCGTGCTTGTGTTCAAAAAGCGCCACATGAACATCATGTAGCTATTCTGTATGTGCCACTTAGTTCAATCGTTTCGGATTTAGTGTAGCAGCGACTGCCTGTGTTAAAAACATAAAATATAAAGAATATATGCGACCGCTATCGTAATGACAAGCGCAACGAACTTTCGGACAGCTATGCAATGGCATTGCCAGTTGTGTTTAGGAGGAATGACACAATAGTGCCAGTGATACCGGGCAGGGCCGCCTGTGCCTTTTCTGCGAGCTTTTTCAGCTGGCTTTCTAAATCCTGTGTATAAAACTCCAGCACTGCCACTTTACGTGTCGATGTTTTAAATGCCGTCGCTGATACCCAGCCCAATTCGTCTATCGCTGCCACGTTTGGAGCCGATTCTTTGTGCCGCTCGACTTCGAGCTGCTAAATTATTAAATACCATACTACCTGTCCGACTTTCAGACAACCTTACCATCGAACTGACGTTTATCGACTATGACAGGGTGATCAAGAGCACTAATAAGATCGCGATCTTTGGCATCAGGGGTATATATTTGGAGTACGACATTGTGATCCATGCAGAACAAGCACGCATGATCAGGCAACAGTACATGAAAACAGTGGATATCTTGTGTTCTCGAGTGCTCTGCCATCTCAGGATGGTGGTGAATAAGAAAGACGATACATCGAACATCAATCTGAACACTCCGGCAAAAATCATGAAGGCGATAGTCTTGCTCTTCGAGGATGCGACAAAGAGCGCTGAGTTCACGTGTGATATTAAAAATTTCTACAACCGCTTTATTAGAAGGTGCTAGTGATGATCGTGGGCATCCGAAACCATATATTATATGCCCAAGGGATAGCAGCAGTGGGAAGAGGCTCTGAAAAAAATGGCGCCCTAGTCTATCAAGGACACGAAATTGCCGTCGATTGATGTTGGTGCTTTTTACCAAAACCGATTTGCACTTTTCATCGATAATAGGTAAACGGAAGACCATTCGCTCCACGGGTCAGGAAGACGCATCGAAAACGCAAGCGAAGTCATAACGCTTTAAACTAAAAACACGGTCCAGGTGGCATGCGTGTTAAACATGGACGTATAAATCATCATGGACAAGCAGCTCAACCTACAAAATGGCCAATTTGTATCTGTCATCTACTACCCTGCCATTCCGGCAAGCGATCTTTGATAATTTATAGCCACACTGCGTCATGATCGTCTGTCGCCGTGGCTGCGATAAGAGCATGCTTGCCTGCGAACTGCTCGAATCGGCATTTAAAAGTCACTTTGATCTTTATCGTCATTATCTGTCCTTATTATACGCCCGAACAAAGTATACCATAGGCCATGGGCCCGGGACAAAAAAGACGAGGCAGTATTTCTGGTCGACCTGAGGGCTATGATCTGGATGATCTGCTTTGTGCACTCGCTAAACAGTTCGAGGAAACATCCACTCCTTTTCTACTCGAAGAATGCACCTTTCTTTCTGGCTTCCTCAATAAGGAAACGGTCCTTAGCAAACTCGCCTATGCCAACCGCCATGCCAGCATTAGCGTATGTCTCATAACACAAAAATACAACGCAATTGTACGTGACTTCCGCGAGCAGACCTTGTGGATAGTCCTATTCTACTACAAAGACGAAGGGTCATTTAGGGACACGTTAAGAGGAAACAATATAATTTCAGCGAGTGTCGAGCAGAGGCCTGTGAGTTTCTAAGAAAAGGAGAGCTTTGGTAAGCTACTTCTGCGCATGGTCCCTCCAGTGTCCGACCAGTATGTTCACGGTCCAGCTTTTCACTTTTGCAAGCTTGCTAAAGTGGGTGTACTGTGGTAGCTTTATATTTGTGAGCCACCAGTCACACTGTAACACTTGGATCCATAACCTATTTTCTCTACAATCTACTTAGAATTAAACGCTTAAACAACCGTGTTCAGAACTTTACGAAAACCATGACGGTTGCTATAAGTGACATTGATACTGATGAGATACTGTATCGGTCGCCAGATCAAGAGCAAAAAACGGACAAGCCGTCAGTAGAGACAAGCACGACAACGGTCACTCATGCCGTGGTTCCGGTGCCCGACGAATCAACACTAGCACAGCAGCGAAACCGCTTGGCTGAATTGTTGGCTTCTGGAGCAGCGAATGTCTTACCTTTGCGGACCTTATGTCGATGAGCGACGACGAGGTAGCAAAGACCTGTGACATATACGAGGATAAACTAGGGGCCAAGATGGCTGCTTCGCTGCGTCACCTCTGCTCGGACTGTACACAGCAGTTGCAAGCCACTTTCTACCTATTGGTATCCGCAAAGAAACAACGACAAGAAATTAAAAGGACAACTGATGATGGATACTTCTGCTCAACCGAAAAAGGATGCGTCAGCAGAACCGAAGACGTATACGTCAGCAGAACAATCTCAGGAAGTGACATAAGCCCCAATGTTAAACACCCAGGTAGAGTTGCTGCTGGTAAAAGACCTGCAGCTATGATGAAACAGTGCCGAACTGAGAAAAAAGCGACGACTGCCGAAACGCATGCCGCTCGAGTAGCAACAGACACAACGACGGCTCATGAAAAACAACAGGTGATGCCATCTTACGTTCTCTGGAGCAGCATAGTTATGGTAGCTGGCCTTCTCTCGCGGAACGCAGGTGCAAAAAAAGCAAAAGCAGTCGGAACGACGGTGAAAAGCAACGTATGGGGATCCGTCGGAACGACAAGCACGGCAAGTGCCCGCAGCATCTATTAGACATACGCCTGACCCCTCTCATATGGAATAGTACTGTGTGTTGCGCTTGTCCCTAAAACAAAATAACACACGCATGTTAATTGGTGCACGCAGGTCCAAGATGTCTACACCGCCGTACGCCAAGGACCTCAGAAACCGCTGTTACTATGGAGCAGTACTGGGCAGATTTGAAGCTGGGTATTTGAAGATTCCTAAACTCTTGTTAAAAACGAAACCGGCTGACCTTGGTCGCCTAGACTTTGAAAACGCAGCAAAGGCCGTAAACATCAGAGCGCTGAGCCTTTGGACGCAGGAAACGCTAATTAAACATAACATCAATCCTGCTTACATCATAACATCCGTAATGATCCCTGTTATTATCGTACTCAGTGGGGCTATTGTCAACGTACGCCCTACCGTTCACTGTTTCAAACCACCTTTTTCTATGCTAAGCCCAAATAATGTCCACGAAGAACGCGTCCGCTACGACATGCCACTGGAAGAACTCCAAGCTGCTAAGGACGAGTATCAAAGTAAGCGCAACAAGCGTCTCGATTACCCCAACGAGACTTTACGCACCTAGCAGCATCCCGAAAAGACTTTCGACGATATCGATTCCGCAATGCGCTAGCACTGCCATTTGACTTGCGGTAAAACAGACAACGGTCCACAGATCGGCGACGAGGCCAAGTTTTCTGACTTTTACACACCGTCACCAAAACAGCAAAAATACGAGATAAAATTTGGAGATGGCGGGGTGGGGGGTGGGGGGTCTCGCTGCCGTCGGCTACCTAGCCTATAAACATTTCTAACCTAGCAGGTGCGGGCAATTTGTTTTGTCCTTTCAAGTTGGAGCGAGAGTGCTGTTTTGCAGCTCAGTAGCTGTCAGAACGACAAAAGCCAGGTAAACTGCTTAACTTATTGCAACCACAGAATGCAATGGATACTAAGCTTGCGGCAAAATACTACAGCCCGCGAGGTTACTGGAAGGTCGTGGCAGCTATCAAGAAGCTGACAGAAGCCGCCAAAGTCTCACACAATGTTGCCATTTCGTGACTCAAAAAGCAGGGCATTGGACAAATTTACCTGTCGGCACCGAGCGAAATTTGGGCCAAACAGGTACAAGCAGTCACTGACCGTGGTTGATGTTTCCACCCGTTAAAAGAAGGCCGAGCCCTTGACTACAAAGGAGGCTTCCAAAGTCGTCAACGTTCTGCCACGTATCTACAAGAGGGGCAGGGCCAGCGTCCACCGTGCTCAGTCATTGGGGAACGTTCAACCGTTCTCTAACCGAGCGGCTCTTTGAACACCAGTAATCCGAGGAGATGTTGCTTTCCGAGAACGAATCTACAAAGCGTAGTAATGAGTGGGTTAGGCGATTGCCTGCCGTTGTTGCAGCAAGAAATGGGCGGGTTACGCGGGTCACGGGCAAAACTCCTATTGATGCCATCATGTCTGCAGCTTCTGTCACGCGACCGGATGGTCTGCCTCATATACCTTGTGCGGTACCTATATGGGCCGGGAGACCTGGAAGATGGGCAACGCCTTGCAACAGACCTCTGTCTGGCATTCTCCCTAGATGAAAAGTTTGACATCCCAGTCCAGCCATCTATATACGATCTTTCGGGTAGTGGTTCTCGGTGTAGAATCTTCTTTCACGAGGAACTACAGATTGTGCCTGATGGTACTTAGTTACAACATAAAGATATTCTCATCCATGTTCCAGACCGAAGAACTCGATGAGGTAGTCCTCCGCCAAGGTGTGTTACTCTTGTTCGGTGCAGTAGTGGTCATATGCCCACGTCGTAATACCTTCAGGAGCAATCCACTTTTCGGTGTTAAGCGGACTAAGGATTGTATTGTTTATGCGGTACACCTCCATGTTGTAGTGATCGCTGCAAATATCGAACATGGAGTGCCGAAACTCTGTTTTCACCTTGACCTATCTTCACTGTCACCCATTTGTACTGACAAACCCGGCAATGGGCTCTCCCGAGTACTCGTCCTTAAACTTGCCTACAACCTTTTTATTTGCCGTGCAGTGGAGCGAATGCTTTTTAGGATAGTCACTCTTGTCATAGCGGTGAGCATCTTTGGTAATATCTCAGTAGACATCAGCGGTCTCATTGCTCAATAGCAGACTTTTTCGCCGTAGCGCGCTTTTATTTGGTTGTAGTAGAAGTCGTACATACGGTGCTTGCTCAGATCAACATATTGTGTGCCCCGTGTAAATGGGGCGGTTGAGCTTCACGTTGGCCTTTGTGGAATGAACAGCCACACGATTGCCGCTAGAAGGCTGGGTAGACAATAAGGCGACACAGTTTGTCTTTCACGTCTTCAGGCCTCACAAGATCCACCTGATTCGTAGGTTTTCCATTGTCTCCCTAAAGATAGAATTGTTGATCAGCTTGAAGAAGTCTTTATCAAACTTCGCCTTGGTTCATAAGTCTGAATCCAGGTGTATGTATTGTACCATCCACGCGAGTTGATCAAACTCTATTGCCCGGTGGACCTTGGTTACGCACATCACATGTCTGATGTTGAAGTGGAAGTAATCGACCACATAGCGTTCCTTTTTGCGTAGGCTACGAACTGACTTCGTGTTTTCAGTAAACTTACCATCCATTTTGTTGACTAAATCACGCTGATAGTCGCATGGTCAATCCTCTGAAACGCTCATGGTTTCAGGAGCCAGCGCATAATTACTGGCGCGTCATAAAGCTCCTCAGGATACTCAATGTCGACTTCAAGGATGTAACCCTTGGATGGGTCTGCAGCACAAGTGCGAACTGATTCAAGTGCGGGAGAGTAGACACATTTAAAATTACCAATTAGTAGACTGAATCTTTTGGTATGTGTCCCACTGTTTGGCTTCTAGTCGTCATAGTCGAGACAAATGTCTCCACGGATGCCCTTCTCCATAAATGTCATTGTCTGTCAGCAACTCGAGCTTGGTACTTGTAACTTTTTGTAAGGCATCCCATCCCATTCCGGATGCACTGTAGTAATAGGCCGGGTGGAGGGCATATTTCTTTAGCGAAGTGTCACGAAATATCTCGAACACGTCCGCTAGCAGAAGCACATCACATCGGTCTTGATTAGAGGTCGAGGTGGCTTTCAATTTTTTAGCAACCAAATGTCTTCTACAAGCTCAGCGCATTCCATAGTCCTTTTCAGTTATACCGGCACGGCTGAGTTGGTCTCTGTCGGTGGAAGCACTGGATTTTTTTCGAATCGCCCCCAGCTGTTCATGCATTTGTATGAGTAAACGCCTTTGCATCTAAGGAGGTTAATGTCAGGGCCAAGAGTTGTGTGCCTTGCTGTGGCGCTGAATGCCTCCTTAGGTAGATTAGCTACCAGCTTTTCCAAGCTGTTATTAATACACTGGCAACTGTCAATAAACTGTAGCTGTCTTAGTGCAAATGTCATGTAATTATCCATGTTGTTTGCAATATCGCATATTTTTCCAAACGAGGTTGTTCCAGTAGCCTCCATGATAATGTGACCGTCCTAACCGCGAAGGCTATGAAAAACAACTGGCACCTTTATTTTCTTTTTTTAATTTGATTTTATTTTATTTATTTATTTATTTATTTATTTATTTATTTATTTATTTATTTATTTATTTATTTATTTATTTTTGTTTGGTGGATGCGCAGGTTGAGGTTGCAAGGGTTGTGTGCTAACAACTATGTAGCAAAAGCTGCATGGGACCTGGTAAGCACACTTTTGTGTATTGTTTCATTTGAATTGCCGGCAGGGCCATACACTGGCACGTTTAGTGCTTCGAGGGACGCGCATCTGGCGGTGGCTGTTCTGGAAGGCTAGACTGTCCTTCCCTGGCTTCGGAAAGGACACATACTGGGCCTTTTCGCCTATACCGCAGCAGTCTTTTGTGTGGGCTTCCAGTAGTTCGGCCTGACTAAAGACATGGAGGCATCATCGGCATACGTGATTTCTCTCCTGATGTTTGTTGTCATGGCGCACCATCCGGCTAAGATTCTTTCTCCAAACATAGTGGCTCTCTTCAAGCGTCGTTCCGACACTTTCACAAGTGAGCAGCAAAAGATTTGTCGAATGCTGTCTCGTATTGTGAAACTTGATAATACGCAGCAGGTAGTGGCCTTCTTTCCAAACAAAGACACTAACTGCGATAGTCTTGTTGCGGTGTTCAAACTTGCCTGTGTCACTAACCTTCACAAGAAAGTCAATTCCTTCAAATTTGAGCTTGCCAATATGCTGGCGGTACTTGTCAGGCTGATCAACATGGCTATCATTTGTCACGTAAAGCGCAGACAAATCGCCCCACTCAAGCAGCGGTTGCCCTTGTTCTCCACGTTAATAACGGCATGTGGCGGTATGCACTTTGGTGTTGGAATTAAAGTCCGCAAAACAGGTGGTACTGTACACTTGTAGTTCAAGCACTTTTCAATTGTCAAATACCCATCCTGGCCCCTCGTGCGTGTAGTCTTAAATGTAGCTTAATATGATGACATTAGCTGAATCAATCTGCCTCTTAATCTCGTCAGTGCGCAGTATTTCACAGGCCTCATTCTGAAAATAGTCTTTTGCTTTAACAACGTCTAGCGCAGGTTAGACATATACATTTTGTAGTCTAGGTACAGCTTTTTTCCATCTGTGCCGTCAACACTAGGTTTAACTTCAGACCACCAAGTTTACTAAGTTCCTTTTCGAGTACAGTTTGTATACTATGAGCCATTTTGATATTGACTGTCAGGAAAACAGGAGCATTCCCCTGGCAGTGACATACACCATCTGGCACCCTAAGGACCTCTGTAGCGTCCTGGTATAGTGTAGACGATTTTTTAATCATACAGTCCAACATGATGAATGAATCAAAAAAATACCCATCCTCTTCACATCAAGTGACTAACACCGGCTGGTACCCTAATGATTCATGTAGTGTTAACCCCGCTTCTATCGTCCACCATGACCACAGGAATGTTCCAAGATGGTCCCCACTCTCCTGTTCTCCTTAGGAGAAATGTCGCCGTCATTGTTTGACACTGACTGCTGGGAAAAGAGATATTTTCTTACCGAAGTGACTCACATCGACTGGTACCCTAAGGACTTTCATAGGGCCCAAATGTAGTTTAGACGCATTTTAACCGTCCATCCGGCCACATGAATGTTCCAAGATTCCCCCATCCTCCATTTCTCGACAAGGAAAACGTTGACTACACACCTTGACTGTGGCTGCAATTTTTCCCCAAGAAGTGACTTACAACATCTCGCTCCTTAGTACCCCCGTAGAACCCGGGTATAGTGTCGACCAGTTTCAATCCTTTAACCCAACCGTCCAGATGTTGTCCCCACTCCTCTGCCTATAGAAGATGCTTACCGCACCCATAGAAGATGCTTACCGTGGAAATTTGAAAATGACTGCTGGAGAAACAAGAGATTTCCCTCACGTATAGTAGGTGAAAACCGAGGAACCGTTTTAGGGCATGAAGTAGACCAGTTTCCATCGTCCAACCCTACTGCAAGAATATTTTCAGATCGCCACCACCCCAGTCCTTTTAATGACAAAAGTATTTTGTTTCTCCATAGATGTTCGTTTCATTTTGTTTTGTTCATCTGGAACCGACTCCGTCTTAGATGTTTGTTTTGAATCGCGTGCTGTAGCCATACAACTCATTCTGTTCGTACACAACATTGTTGTATGATTTGAAACTTTAATGATAGCAAATACTATTTCAAACTGACTTTTGCCTGTTCTCATCTCTCCTGAGAAAGCGTCATATTTTATTTGGAGCAGTAAATTTTGTGTAACACAAAAACTCACACGACCTGAATAAAATCTTGTTTCCCCTAAGATGTTTTCTTTTTTGAGTAAATCTTAATATAATCACAGTCATAAACAGTCAAAGTTCTGTTGAGCTTAAAATTTTGTAATTAATATTCTAAATGAATATTATAATTGTTAACTTGTTTTCTCTCCTGATACTGGAACAGTTTGGCTCGCGACGGCGACCAATAGATCTACCGCAAGTGTAAATCTGTCACAGGTGAGCGGCTATACAAGCAAACCGTCATTACGCAGTCTGAAACAATACGTTTGCAGTCTCCTCTCTGGTGTAACGCACTTCCAATAGTGGACAACATTCCTGCAAATTTGTCGTGACATTCTGAGCCCAAAGATGAGGGACTATCTGATTTTTTTCTCTCTCTCTCTTTTTTTTTTTTTATATTTCTTTTATTTGTTTGATTCTTTCTACTCATGACTGCAAGCGAAGAGCTTACACCCTGATCTGTTGGCATTTCATGCGAGGGCTGACTTTTGTTTCTGCTGCTAGCTGTTATGAGCGTTTTGCACTTATAAAAATGGTTATCGCATATGTCCTTAACTATAAAGCTGTTTGGGATAGAGGGATGAAACTTGGTACAACATTGTGTCTTGTAATATCAGGTACATGGGTTGCAGAATAAAGAGATGGTATCTGCGGAGTTAAAGTAGCAAATCAAAGATTTTACGTTTTTGTTGCAACCCTATAATTCTGATGCCCTATGTGATACATACATGAAATTTGATACAAATATGTACCTAGCACAGAAATTATTTCCAGCATCTAATATTTTCCAAACCAAGTTCAGAAGTCAATATTGTTTAGTTGCGTTAATGCTATATAATTCCACAAACCATTAAAACAGATGGAAGGTTCTTCGTACATTTATGCATTATTAATAATGCGCATGTGGCTTATTGCGTTCAATATTTTCAAAGTCCAGGTAAATTTAATTAAATAATTATTGCATAAAATAAGCACAATAAAGTCCAATCTGCATTCTGTAACCTCACTCATTCATATGTAATATTACATCTTCATTAGAAAACCAAAAGGTAAGATTGTTTTGTATGATGGCCTTACAACTAAATACCTCTAAACATTTAAAGGGGTCAAGGCTCTCTCACCGTGTTAATATCCCAAGAACAAACTATTTGTAAGCCAGTTTGCACAAACCTTGCATAGCATAACAGCTGTTCCATTATTATTATTATTATTATTATTATTATTATTATTATTATTATAGAAATCTTTATTTTGTTAATATCCTTTCTTTAATGTATACATTTGTAATATTAGTGTAATTTTAGGAAGCCTAGATTTATTATATTGATTTTAGAACTTGATCTGTAAAAAGATTAAAGGTCTAAAGATACATTACCTATTTTATCAAAGAACATGTACCTACTTTGATTTATCCTTTTAAATGTAGTTGAGATATTTTACATCGATCTCTTTTTTAATCTGAAAAGAGGAAGATACAAGAAGAATGGGTCTCTTGACATACAGGAAATGTGTCAATAGATACCTTACTGAATTTCAAACATCGAGAAATATTCTAGCCCACGTGTTACCACTACTTTTCTATTGATGTACAGATTTGTGTATTTTTCTACACAATGTGTGCGCCGCAAATGTCACTTTTCAGGCCAATTGACCGAACGGAACAGAAGAAGATTTTATATTTTTTTATATTAAAATCACAGACCACGGTAATTTTACATGTGTGTTGAACTTTCACCCTTGAAATCAGTTCTTTAAATTATTCAATATGTGGTCCAATGCAAAAATAACGTTTAAAAGTTTAGATCTTTCACGTAAAAGGAATAGACAGATGAACAAATATTCATATACATTTTCTGCTATGATGTGGTATGTTTTCCCAAAGCCATACTTCTACTGAGAGTCTGTTATTACTAGTTCTAAATTTGATCAAAAGTAAATCCGTGTGTTAATGTAGAGATAATAAATAATTTTCAAAACTGAAGTCTTGCTTGGAAAGGGAATAATTCTTCCCTTTGACTCAGGTAGTGATTCTTGAAAAAAAAATCGTTTCGGGTTTGGACAATTCTAGTCTATGTTAGTTGGGAATTATTTATAGAGTCCTGCTAATAGCAACTGATTCTTCCAACATAAATCAAAATATTTTGACTCTAAATCTATTAGTAATTCTAATCCATTTTATTTTTATACATTATATGGTATCTTTATTTAATGTTAATATTTTTTTCCAAATTCATTGATACGATATTCAATGTCAACATTCATTGCCTTCCTGGAGTTCCGAATGCAGCATATAAATAGTTGTACTTTTCCTGGGTTTGTTTTTGACCTTTGAGAATTCGTTGTGGATATTTTCAATTAACTGGGTATAACCCTGTACAAGATATTCATTGTGTCAATCTGAAGTAACGTTATTTTATTCTGACGCTCAAATGAAATCAGCATTTTTTATTACTGTCTGGGGTTGACTGAGGCTTGTCTTCCCGCAGGTGCCAATTCTGTCAGCAAATGATATCCTAAATAAGTGTAACTAGCACATTATCGGCTCTCAGGTAGACAATGTATGCGGAATATAGGGACCTGTCGAACTTCGAAATGATTTTGAAAGACTCTTTTTCAAATGATTAAGTGCAAATAAATTCGGCACTGATTGGTTCTGTTGTAATAGACACTACTTCCATTTCCACACAATTTCCTGTTAACATAAACAACTACATGTAAACGTCAGGTGTGGAGGTTATTGTTTTGTGGATTCCATATCATGAACCAAATTATTTCAAAAGTTATCTACATCAAGGATAGGAAAAGAGAGTTATTCACTTGTGTATTGTGTTGTGAGCCTGATAATTAGAGACAGACCTGTATTCTGCATGCTGATGCTAGTGGTCGTTAAAATTACCAAAGGTTATTAAAATAACAAATTTAGTGATTATAAATTTTTAGTCTTCTCCTGTTGTCAAGATATTCTTACTGTCTGCAGTCGAAAGTTGCTGATGACCGCCAGTATAACATATTGTATAGGTTGTAATACTGACGATCAACAGAATAACTTATTGTCCGGGATATAATACTGACGGCCACTAATATAATGTTTTGTCCAGGCTGTAATACTGACGGTCACCGGTATAACGTATTGTCCAGGTTGTGATACTGATATAAGTGAGTTAATTTCTGAAGAAAGCAACTTCTACAAATGCTCAATTTCGCATTAAATGAAACAATAACTACATGTAGGTTTGGAAACAAACAAAAACATAAAAATTAGGTACATTGGGGATGCTGCGAATTAAAAAAGAAAATATTAAATGAAGGGTATAATCTAATACTAAAGAGTTCAAAATCCAGAACAAAGTCTTTTCTCGTACACAATTATTTAAACATATCAGACCAAATCAATAATGAATTCTCTTTCTGCTTATATTATAATGCACGAAAATATTTTATATCCAGGTGGTTTCTTTGATTGACTTTCCTATCCATTATATCTGATCTGGTATTGACCCACTTTGATCATGTATCTCTTTATTTCGGCAATAGGCTTTTTCTTTCTGCTGAACAAATCAATGCAAATGAGTAACGTGTAATATACCCGGTTCACCAGGAAGAGGCCCAGCAAAGTTGGGAATGAGGGTGTATAGCAACAAGAAAAAATCCAAGATTTTTTCGGGTCTTTTTTTGAGAACTTTCATTTCACCTTGGTTAATATTTAGTTTTCTTTTATATTCTTCTAGAAACATTGAAAGTACTCTACTCGTCCATCCACAATAATGTCATCTGGTATCTAAATTCTGTCTCTACTGTACTTCAAATTCCTGGCTTCTCCTCTTAGACGCCCCGCATAACGTGCCGTATTTATACGCTTTGCTAATATCGTGCATAAAGCAAGCTTTTGTCATACAGAAATTTGATACAATACATATATACTAAACAGAGCGTGCTTTGTGGACCGCTGGGTTTCTCTCCCAAAATACAGCAATTAGATGTAAAACAAATAACAGGCTGACATAGTTTGTGCGACAGTTTTGATTATCGAAGTATACCTTAAATTCTCTTATCATATATTGTGGTTAATATACCATATATACTCCCTTATAAGTCGAGTCCAACTGGAAGCTGCACAGACCCAGATATGCCAGGAGATCTCGGTATATGCAGTTTCTTATGAGTAACAAGTAGACCAAACAGCATGGTTTTGTTTGGTTTTCTGGGGTTTAACGCCATTTTCAGCACATGATAGGTTATACATGGCGGTCAGTAAATTTGGATGAACCCGAGAAGATTCTGAGAAGAACCACTGACAAGCGCGAATCTACTGGCAAGCTTTCTCACATACCCACGCTGGTCGAGCTGAGACTTGAACTCACGCGGATAGAGATGAGATATGTAAAGGCAAGCCCCTTAGACCACACGGCCAACCGGTACCCCAACAAATACATGGACCCTGATATGCCGGTACATTATGTGATGGTACATCAGGGTCAATGTTGTTTGCAGTTGGATTCGACTTAAAAGCGAGCATAGACGGTATGCATTTCATAGTGGAAAAAAGAACAATTTATTGATAAATTTCTAATCATTTAAACACACTTTGTTTAGCAGTAAATCCTAACGGCAAACTTAAAAGATAAAGGTGTTAATAATATTGATTTTATTTATCAAACAGTACAATAATAAACAAAAGATCTTTAAATTAGTAATGGAAAACCTTTTTTTTTCTTCTTGCTGTTATTGTTTTTATAAATCGACAACAGACCTTATTTTCTCTCTTTCTCTCTCTCTCTCTCTCTCTCTCTCTCTCTCTCTCTCTCTCTCTTCTTGACTCTCTTTGGTGATTCTATAATCACAGAGAGAGAGAGAGAGAGAGAGAGAGAGAGAGAGAAAGAGAGAGAGAGAGATTTCGTTTTCCAAATAAGCAAGGACCTTCTACTCTGCAAAGTAGGAGGATACAGAACTGGGGACTGCAGAAAAGACTCATCTAGGTGAACGACCCAAACGTCTGAACAAGGAAGTATATCTGTACCTTTAAGGTAATAATTTGATGAACCACTGGGCTGCGGTTCACTAACAAACTTGACTTGGTTCTAGGTAGGCTGGTTTAACTATGGGTTTAGTTTCAACGCTACATCCACAACACTGTAAAATCAAAGTGCTGAAAGTAATGTATTGCTTTGAACAGCTTAGGGTGCCAGCATACGGTGAATTGCTTTCTTTCTGCACCTTGGTAATATGTGTGCAGCATTATTTATCATCACTAAATATATTTTGAGATATTGATCAATCAACATTTGTCAAAATATGTTATTACCTTAGCATCCGCTATGTATTACGTATCAAACTTGTTCTGCGTCGTAGTATGAGATATTTATAACAACTAAAATAAACAAAACAAGAACATCAAGCACCATCGCCAATAAATATTCCACGCTGATGTCATTCGGGATCAGCAAGTACTACTGGGTAAAGTATTTTGCCCTGTTGTTCAATGTTATTTTGCGTGCTTGTAGTCGAAAAGGGCCACATGAACATCATGTAGGTATTCTGTAAATGCCATGTAGTACAATCGTTTCGGATTTGGCGCAGCAGCAACTGCCTGTGATACACGTAAAATATAAAGAGATATATGCAACCCTTGCAAGGCAGCTGTTGAGTACGGCACGTTTTAGAGGGTGACATATTCAAGATCTATATTATACCTCCAAAGTTTTAAAATACTGTTTTCTACAGTATAGTCAGCATAGATTGGCTTGTTTATTTTGGGGTTGGTTTTTTCTTTTGGTTTCTTTTTTTTGGGGGTTTGGTTTTTTTTGGGGGGGGGGGATGTGGGGGGGGGTATTTTTGTATACCGTTTGCTTTTAAAAATTAATTGACTCTTTTGTTGCGAATTTTATCTTTAGCTATTATAAGGCCGTCGCCAATAAGGTTTATTAGCCGGCTTCCAAATCCTTTGTGTCTTGATGATAATCGTTGTGAGGTCTGGTGAAGGATGTATCTTCTATTTCATCTTGTATCTCATCTACCCCTCTACCAAAATCATCCATTTCTACATCATAGAATCATTCAGCCATCGTAAAACTCCAGCGTCAACAGAAAATCTCTGTATATTTGTAAAAACCTTGGCCGCGCTATCGCAAAAAAACAGATCAGTGCAAAGCTTCAAGGAAACGAATTGACCATCATCGACGATACCGATGTTTGAGGCTTCTACAAGGATCCCTGGCTGACGGAAAAAGAGTGGAATGATGCTGCCTGTCACGGCATATAGAATTCGAACACTGCCGATGCGTATATTCCTTTATAGCCGCTTCTTTGTGCCACTCGACTTCGAGCTGTTAAATTATTACATACCATACTACCAGTTCGGACTTTCAGACAACCTCACCATGGAGCTGACGTTTAACGACTACGACAAGTGATCAAGAGAACTAATAAGGGGCGAGCTTTGCCATCAGCTGTATCTGTTTGGAGTACGACATAGTAACCCACGCAGAACTGGCACGCAAGATCAGGCAGCAGTACATGAACAAGTGGCTATTTTGTGCTCTCGAGTGCTGTGCCATTGCAGGATGGTGGTGAATAAGAAAGAACATACATGGAACATCAACCTGTACTCACCGGGAAAAAACGTAAAGGCGATAATTTTGCTCATCGAGGATGACACAAAAAGCGCTGAGTTCGCATGTGATATTGAGTATTTCTACAACCTCTTTAGTACTTGGTGTTAGTGACAGTCGAGGGTATCCGAAATCACACACACACACACACACACATATATATATATATATATATATATATATATATATATATATATATATATATATATATATATATATATATATATATATATACCCAGGGGTAAGTGAGATACCAGCAGTGGGAAGAAGTCCTAAAAATAATGGCGAGTGGGTCTATCAAGGACACGAAGTTGCCGTTGACTAATCTTGTCATCAATATGAGGTCAACGGAAGATCACACGTTCCACGGGTCTGAAAGAGGCATCGAAAACGTAAGCGAAGTTATAACGCTGTAAATTAAAATAATGGTCCAAGCGGCATATGTGTTAAATATGTACTTGTACATCATAATTCACGCGTAGCTCAACATACAAAATGACCAATTCGTATCGGTTATATACTAGCCTGCCATTCCGGCAAGCAATTTTTGATAATTTACAACCACACTGCATCATGATCGGCGGTCGCCGTGGTTGCGGCAAGAACATTTTTGACTACAAACTGCTCGAATCGGCATTTAAAGTCCACTACACCTGAACAAAACATACGATAGGCCTCGGGCAAGGGGAACGAAAGACGAGGCAGTGTTTCTGGTCGAACCTGAGGGCTATGATTTGGATGGCCTGCTTTGTGCGCTCCCTAAAACGTTCGAGGAAACCACCACTCTTTTTCTACTCGACGATTGAGCATTTCTTTCTGGGTCCGCCATAAGGAAACGGCTCTTACTAAACTTGCCTATGCCAGCCGCCATGCCATCATTGGAGTATATGTCATAACACAAATTTACAACGCCATTTTCCGCGAGAAGATAGTCCTCTTCTACTACAAAGACGAAGACTCTTTTAGCGACATGTTAAGAGAAAACAATGTCATTGGAGCTGAGCATAGATCAGAGGTCTATCACTTTCTCAGAAAAAAAATAGTTTTGGTAAGCTACTTCTGCTCACAGACCGACCAGTGTCCTACCAGTTTGTTCACGGTCCAGCTTTTCACTTGTGCTAGCTTGCTAAAGCTGGTGTAATGTTGTGACTTCATATTTGTGCGCCACCAGTCACACTATAACACTTGGTACATAACTTATTTTCTCTATAATCTATATAGTGTTAAGCGCTTAAGCAACCATATTCAGAACTGTATGAGAACCAAGACGGCTGCTATAAGTGACATCGATGTTGATGGGTTGACAGCTCAAAAAGCGATAAAAGGACACGCCGAACTTCACGTGCTCTGTTAATCAACACTAGCACAGCAGTGAGACCGCTTGTCTGAATTGGTGGCTTCTGGAACAGCGACGAAGAAGTAGCAAAGGCCTATGTCATATACGAAGCTAAACAAGGGGCCAGAATGACTGCTTCGCCAGGTCATCTCTGCCTGCACTATACACACCAGTTGTAAGCTACTTTCTATCTAAAGGTAACCGAAAACGTCTAGCGAGTGATTTAAGAAATGATCCAATTATCCAAACCTCTTTGTCAAACATCAGCATGCAACCTTTACTTTAGGTGTGGTTCGATAGTAGCACCCGTTGCACTGGCATGAATACATATAGACATGTCAATTTTGAAAAGAAACAACGACAAGAAATTACAAGAGCAACTAACGATGGATACGTCAGCTCAACCGACAAAGGATGCGTCAGCAGGAACCGAAGACGGATACGAATCTTATGTTCTCTGGGGCAACCTAGCTTTGGTAGCTGGTCTTCTTTTGCGGAACGCAGGCGCGAGAACGAAAAGCAACGTCTGGGGATCCGTTGGAACGACAAGCACCCCAGGTGCCTGCAGCATCTATTAGACATACGTCTGACCCCTCTCATATGGAACAGTACTGCCTGTTGCGCTTGTCCCTAGAACAAAATAACACACACTTGTTAATTGGGGAACGCAGGTACAAGATGCCTACACCGTCTTACGCCAGGACATCAGAGACCTTTTTTACCATGGAGCAGTACTGGGCGCACTTGAAGTTGGGTATTCCATGATTCCCACACGCTTGTTAAAAATGAAACCGGCCGACCTTGGTCGCCTAGACTTTGAAAACGCAGCAAAGGCCGTAATCATCAGAGCGATGATCCTTTGCACGCAGGAAATGCTAATTAAACAAGACTTCATTCCTACTAACATCATAACATCCATGATGATCTATGTTGTTATCATACTCAGTGTGGCTATTGTCAATGCCCTACCGTTCACTGGCTCAAATTACCTTATTTCTAAGCTAAGCTCCAAAAAATTCCCTCGAAGAACGCGTCCGTCACCACAAGGCGCTTGAAGAACTCCAAGCTCAGGCCGAGTACCAACGTAAGCGCAACAAGCGTTTCGATTATCTCAACGAGAGGCTGCGCGCCTAGCAACATGTCCAAAGGACTAACGACGATATCAATTCTGACATGCGCGAGTGCTGCCAGTTGACTTGCGGTAAAACAGACGACGGTCAACAGATCGGCGATGAGGCCAAGTTTCTAACTTTTACACACCATGGAAGCAGCAAAAATACGAGATAAAGTGGGGAGGGGGGCAGGCAGTCGCTTGCTGTCGTCGGCTACGTGGCCTATACATGTTTCTAACCTAGAGCAGCTTCGAATTTCATTTGAGTGTTTCCATTTAATCAAATCAGGGATCAGCAGTGGGCTACTTTGGCTTAGCAAAAAGTTGGCTACTTGCTTTGACAAATGATAGTTAAGAACTTTTGCTAAAATTTGGTAAAATTGTCCAGAACCTTAGCCAAAATTTGGCTAAAACCCAATAGTCAAGAACTTTAGCCAAAATTTGGTTTAGTCATAATGGTCCAGAAATTTTTGCTAAAATGTGGCTAAGCCTTCAAAGTCCAGAACTTTAATCAAAATTTGCATCAGTCTCCATATTCCAGCTTATGAAAGTGGCTTCCCCAATTCCTCTCATTACTGTTATGCATTTGGATCACACACACACACACACACACACAGTCCACACCCCATTTAGCCATACATGAATCTTCCCTTTATGGTTTCACAAATATTCCACCTTAAATATTGTTACAGTACCGGATCAAAACTGAGTGCCAATTACATTGACCTCATAGGAGGTAAACTAACATAAGTGCTGTTTCTAAAACATCTCCTGACAGAACTATGAAAGAAAATAGTACTTATACATCTAATAGTTGGTATGATGATCTCTTGGCCATTATCATAGTTTGTAATCACTTAGGTATATAGTCATACAATCCTCTGATAGATTGAATGAGAGAGCCCCAAATCTCAAGAAGAAGACGAATGTGATCAGACCTAGTTTTTATTTCATGTAGTCTTTTTTCAAGCATGGATTTAATTGTTTGTTTGATATTCTTACTAATATTGAGGTCCACTGTCTGTGATCGCCAGGTTAGGGATTCATTTTCTACAGTTTTGTCCTCCTATGAATATGCTCCAAACAATTACCCTCCTGGAAGGTCTGTTCACCATTTAGAAACTCTTTTGCAATATATGTCCAAAATGTTTCAATAAAGAATTCTTGTACACTTGTCAGAGTCATTTTTTCCCTCCACTGGGATCACATTTCCAGCACCATTGCAGGGAATGCACCTCCTAAAACATGGCTGAAATATTCTTGAATTGCAAGTCTGAAACATTTTTGAAAAGGTTTTGAATTGTAGAACGTGATATTCCAGTTACTCCAAATAGTTTTTCTACCACTTAATCTTTATTGACTAACTGAAGTATCGTCTATTTCTGGCCATCAGTCAATTCCTTGCCATTTGGCGCTATGTTTTTGTTTACATCACAGGAAAGTATAGCAACAGTACTCGCTACAAATTTACAATTTCAGACTGTATTCAATTGGTTGATGAGTGCACACATATGAAATCAAGCTTGCAGAATAATTATTATATATGCAGTGACCATTTGATATCATATTTCGATAAATGACGTTGACTTTTCTTACTCGGGTGGTTACTCACTTATGATCCATTACTTTATGAATGAGTGAAGTATACTTGCCGTATCAAATTCTATACATATGTTGTATGCACAATGCTCGAAATATCCTCCTGAATTTTTCAAATATTCCAGGTCCTTCTATTGTACTTTCATATATATATTCAAACTAGAAGTTTCTGTCAAATTTCAGTTTTTAGGTTTCTATGAAAATATAATCTAATTTTCTATTTACACCAATACAGATTCATTCTGGACTAAACCCTCTGGACACAAATTTGTTAAATATGTGTATGATATTAATATTTGCTATTTAGAGTTCTGATGTTTTTCAAGGTAAAAATTAAGATAACAGTCTTTGGGAAATGTGAGAGGTTTTAAAGTGTACAAGTCCACGTAAATTCATATTCCAAATGTATTTAGAATTTAAATATTTCATGGTACTAATTTCAGTAATTTTATATTACACAACCAATATCAACAGATTATATTCACAACAACTCTCTATCTCAAAATGTTATCAGAATTGTATCAGAGGTGTTTCACTCTTGCTTTACTTCATCTTTACCATTTAATGCCCAAGAACAGACTTGTAATCAATCTGCCCTTATGCCACATTCAAAAACTTCACTTACACAACCAACATCAGTGTCTCAATTGTCTGCCACTTATAATAATCCTTACTTCATTCAAATCACTTAAATAACTGTAGAGTCCCTGTGATTTAAATCCATATTTCATAGTCAGAAGACATACTGATTAATGGTTCTGACAGAAAAAGACACGATTCTCTACTAGAAACCCAAAGACTATGCATTCAAAGAGGTGTTAATTATCAATCAACTCCCAGCTCTGAGGTCAGACACACTTTGGAATAACCGTAAATAGTCCATAACATTTCCATATCCAATCATTATATCCAAATATATAACTTTCAAATATAAACCCATAAGTTAAAGTTTAAAGACCGAACCTTCCCCCATCTCTCTCTCTCTCTCTCTCTCTCTCTCTCTCTCTCTCTCTCTCTCTCTCTCTCTCTCTCTCTCTCTCTCTCTCTCTCTCCTCGACCCCAAGAAACTGCAAATGGGCAGATGTTTCCTATTGCAGCATTAGTTGTACTGCTAAAGTGTAAAGGGTGTGTGTGCCCTCCTCACAACAGGATACTAATTAGGTGTGAATTAGAGCAACTCCACTCCCAAAGGATCAAAGTTTCCCTTCCCTCCACTGCAAGGATTATAGGGCATAAAATACGAGTATTAGCAGCAAGTAAACATTAACAAAGTTTATACTAAATTACTGAGGTGGAGAAATTTTCAGGCAGTATAGCATGAACAATATATGTATCTTTAATAAGGTAGCATACCAAATAAGTTACCTGAAAAAGAAACACTCCAGTCCCTGTACAGTCTAGACACTTTTTGATTACTTTAATATTCTAGTGAATTCATTTAGATTCTTATTGTAACATTAACGAGTTTAAACGTCTCATTCATTCATTCATTCATTTTTAAGAGAACATCATTTTGTAGGTAAATATTCGTATTTTCTCAGCATAATATATTTATGATTTATAATATATGACATTTTAAACTATAAAATTTATCAAAACAAAAGACTTTAATGAATCATGGAGAAAATAATTATTGAAGACTCGATGAACTCTTTTGAATATATTTAATCAATTTTGACAATTCGTATCTCAGAAAGAAAATCTGTTAAAATTGAACATTCTCGTTAAAACTTGAAACTTTATACTATTTACATTTACTGCTTTTTGTAGGAAGCAATATTTTATGCACATATAATACCTTTTTAACTTGTGCTTCTTTCCAAAATTTACAAAAGTAATATTTTCATTTTTATTTTTTTCATTCAATAAGCTAGTGAAATAGATGTGCTATCAAGTATAAACTTTTTTTTTAATCAGTTTCTCTTTTAAAATATGTAGCAAAAGAGGGTGTTTTGAAATCTCAGGTTTTAAGAAGAGGCTTCTTATATACAACTCCTGAGCTGCTGAAAAACTTGTTGACCTAATATGCTGTTATGTGGATGTGCAATAAAGATTTTATATTTTCCTCTGTCTCATTGTTGATTAAATTTCTGGGGGAAAAGTATTAAAAATGTGTGGGTTTTTCTTCTTATTTGGGAGTGGTGGTGGGGTCTGTGTAGAGTTCTGATGATTGTCTAGATATCTGATCTTTTACAAGGTAGAAAGTAAGATAACAGTCTTTGGGGAATGTGAAAGGTTTTAAAGTAAGTCCACGTCAATTCAAATTTCAAATGAATTCAGAATTTAAATATTTTATGGTACTAATTTCAGTAATGTAATTTTATATTCCACAAACAATATCAACAGATTATATTCACAACAGCTGTCTACGTCAAAATGTTATCAGTATTGTATCATAGGTGTTTCACTCTCACTTTACTCTCTCTTCACCATTCAATTACCAAGAGCAGATTTGTAATCTATCTGCCCTTATACCACATGCAAAAGGTTCACTTACACAACCAAGATCAGTATCTCAATTGTCTGCCACTCATAATTATACACACTTCATTAAACATCAACCAAATAACAGTAGGGTACCTTTTATTTAAATCCACATTTCATAGTCAAATAAAACGATTAATGATTCTGACAAGTAAAGACATTATTCCCTACTAGGAACCAAAATATTCTGCATTCATTAATTACACAATCAACTCCCAGCTCTGAGGTCAGGCACACTTTGGAATAACAGTAAATAGTCCAAAACATGTCCATATATCCAAACATAATATCCAGATATGTAACTAATATACATCCATATTCAAACTCCAACTTACTTTTACCCCAACTGACCCCTCAACACCCCGCCCCCCCCCCCCCCAATATTTCCACAGTTACTCTCCATGCATCTACTTGAGAGTAGTTGTGAAAGTGGCGGAAATTTATTTGAGCGCAACAATCACTTTTCATTGGTAAGCATACAAAAAGAACAAAATGATCCTTATCTAGGTACCAGAAAGAAAGTAAACAGAGATCAGATATGAAATATTTTAATATATCAAAGGCATTACAAATGGTAGAACTTTTCACTTATCTTGGAAATAATGGCAAAAGGATACATGTAAAGCAAATATATCAATTTTCAAAGATAAAAGGATGCTTTGTGGATATGTTTAACCTAAAATTACTAGATGTGTCTTATGGTGACATTAACTTCATCAATCTGCCTCTTTATCTCGTCAGCGCGCACTATGACACAGGTCTCATTCTGAAAATAGGTTTGTTTCAACAACGTCTTGCGCAGGTTAGACATATATGTTTTGTAGTCCATGTACAGCTTTTTCCATCTGTGCCGGCCACACTAAGTTAAACTTCAGACCACCAAATTCACTAAGTTCCTTTACGAGTACAGTTTGTATACTATGAGCAAATTTGATATTGACTGCCAGGAAAGCAGGAGCATTCCCCTGGAAGTGACATACACCAGCTGGTACCATAATGACCTCCGTAGGGTCATGGTATATTGTAATTCCCTTTCAATCGTACAGCCCAACTGCAGGAATGTTCCAAAATGCCCCAACCCCAGCCCGTTCTCTTTAGGTGACTTACAACGGCTGGTATAGGATTCATGTAGCGTTAACCCGCTTCTATCGTTCACCCTGACCACAGGAATGTTCCAAGATGCTCCCCAACTTCCTGTTCTCCTTAGGAGAAATGTCGCCGTCATTGTTTGACACTGACTGCTGGGAAAAGAGGTACTAGTATTTTTTTATGGAAGTGACTTACATCCGCTGGTACACTAAGGACTTCCGTGGGGCTCATATGTAGCGTAGACCCGTTGAAATCTTCCATCCGGCCGCAGGAATGTTCCAAGATTCCCCAATCCTCCATTTCTCGTCAAGGAAAATGTCGACTACACACTTTGGCATTGAATGCAATTTTTCCCAAGAAGTGACTTGCAACGACTCGTTAATTAGTACCCCCGTAGAGCCCGGGTATATTGTGGACAGACTCAATCCTCTAACCCAACTGCCCAGCAGCTGTCCCTACCCCTCTGCCTGTAGAAGATGCTTACCGTGCCTATAGAAGACGCTTAACGTCGAGGTTTGAACTTGACTGCAGGAGAAACAAGAGATTTCACTCGAAAGTCGCGTAAAGTAGGTGAAAGCCGAGGAACCGCAGTAGAGTCTGGGCATGGTGAAGAGCCGTTTCAGTTATAGACACCGACCGCAGTTATGTTCCAAGATACTACACATCCACCCTTTGTCGCCAGAGGAAATGTCGCAGAATTATTCTGGCAATGCCTTCCGGACAAATACGAGCTTTCCCCAAGAAATTACTTGCACCGCTTAGTACCCTAAAAACCTCGGTAGGACAAGGGTATGGTTGAATATCAATCCTCCATCACAACCTATCAGAGATTCTCCTCCTCCCCTCTGCCTTTAGATGATTCTTACGGGAAGTTTGACATTTACTGTTGGAGAAACAAGAATTTCCCCTGCAAGTGGCATAAGAGTTTTACCCTGGAAGTGGCATAAAGCAGTTGGTAGCCCAAGGACCCCTGCAGGATCTGGGTATGGTCTGAACTTAGCGCAGGAATGTTTCAAGATCGCCCCCACTCCAGCCCTTCTAATGACATAGGTATTTTGTTTCTCCATAGATGTTTGTTTTATTTTGTTTTGTTCATGTGGAACCGACCCCGTCCGAGTTTTGAATCGCGTGGAGTAGCCATAAAACTCATCCTGTTCATACACAACATTGTTGTATGATTTGAAAGTTTAATGATAGCAAATACTATTTTTGCTTGTTGTCGTCTCTTCTACGAAGGCGTCATATTTTATTTGGAGCAGTGACTTTTGTGTAACACCAACTCACACGACCTTAATAAAGTCTTTTATCCCTTAAGATGTTCTTTGTTTTGAGTAAATCTTAATATAATCACAGTTATAAACAATCAAAGTTTAAACATTTTAATTAATATTCCAGATACAAATTATAATTGCTAACGTGTTTTTTCTCCCCTGATGCTGGAACAGTTTGACTCGTGACGGCGATCAATAAATCTACAGCATGTGTAAATCTGTCACAAGTGCGTGGCTGTACACACAAACCGTCATTACACAGTCTGAAGCAATACGTTTGCTATCTCCCCTCGGGTGTTACGCGCTTCCAACAGTGGACAACATTGCTGGAAATCTGTCGTGACATTATGAGCCCAAAGATCAGGTACAATCTTTTTTTACCTCATCACTGCAAGCGAACAGCTTACACCCTCATCTGTCTGCACTTCATGCGAGGGATGACCTGTGTTTATGCTGTTAGCTCTTATGAGCGGTATGCATTCTAGATGTATATGGTCATGATTCAGTGATATTAAAGTTATTGGGTTCTGTGTTTTAGCATCATCTATTGCATTTTCCTCCTTTTCTTCGGTATATTGCCAATGGGTCCACTTATATTTCATTATCAAGGGGTGCGATGTGTACCACATTAGGGTTATTGTATTCAAGTTCAAGGCCAGTGGTTAGCGTCTTCATTTTTTATAGCATATGTCCTTAACTTTAAAGCTGTTTTGGATAGAGGGATGAAACAAGGTACACCTATGTATCTTGTAATAGATGTAATGTGGGTTTCAGAATAGAGATGGCATCTGCAGGGTCAATCTCGTAAATCAAAGAATTTACTTTTTTGTTGCAGCCCTACCATTCATTGTGATACATACATGAAATTTGATACAAATATATACCTAGCACAGAAATTATTTCGAGCATCATAGAGTAATATTTTCAAAACCAAGTTCAGAAGTCAATATTGTTCAGTTACGTTCATACTAAACAATTCCACAAACCAATAAAACAGATGGAAGAGTCTTCGTACATGTATGCATTATTAATAATTCGCATGTGGTTTACTGCGTTCAACATTTTCAAAGTCAAAGTAAATTTAATGAAATAAAGATTGCGTACAGTAATCACAATAAAGTCCAATCTGCATTTTGTAACTTCACTCATTCATATGCAATATTATATCTTAATTAGAATACCACAAGGTAAGATTGTGTTGTATAAGGCCTTACAAGTATAGATCTCTAAACATTTAAAAGGGTTAAGGCTCTCTCACCATGTTCACATCCCAAAAACAAACTATTTGTAAGCCAGTTTGCACAAACCTTGCATATCATAACAGCTGTTCAATATATTTTACGACCGTCTTTATGGTTTACTATGTAGAACAAAATATACAATCCCTGACAAATAAGGTAGCAGGTTGACCACTTTTTAGATCAACGGTCCATACGACAATTTTATCATTATTATTATTATTTTTACAGAAATCCGTATTTTAGTAATATTCTTTCTAATTTATCCATTTGTAATATGAGTATAATTTTAGGTAACCTAGATTTAAGATATTGATTAAAGGTTTTGTTCTTGAAAAGATGAAAGACCTAAAGATACATTACCTATTTTATCAAAGAACATGTACCTACTTTGATTCATCTTTTTAAAAGAAATGGAGATATTTTGCATCGATCTCTTTCTTAATCTCACAAGAGGAAGATACAAGAAATGCGTCAATGGAAAGCTTACTGAATTTCAAACATCAAGAAATATTCAAGTTCGCATGTGTACATTACTTTTCTATTGATGTACAGGTTTGGATTTTTTTTCTAAAAAAATGTTTGCGCCGTAAATGTCGCCTTTTAGGCCAACTGACCAAACAGGACAGAAGAAAACCTTTATAGTTTCACGTGTGTGTTGAAACTTCACCCTTGAAAGCAGTTGTTTAAATTATTCAACATTTGGTCCATTGGAAAATATAAGGTTTCAAAAGTTGAGATTTTTCACTTGAAAGGAATGAACAGATGAACAAATATTCATATACATTTTCTGCCATGATGTGGTATGTTTTCCCAAAGCCATACCTCTACTGAGAGTGTGTTATTACTCGTTCTAAATGTGAGCAAAAGTAACCACGCGTTTTAATGTAGAGATAATAAGTAATTGTCAAAACTCAAGTCTTGTTTAGAAAGGGAATATTTCCTCCCTTTTGCTGGGATAGCGATTCTTGAATATGTACGTCGTTTAGGGTTTGGACAATTATATCCTTTGTTCCTTGGGGATAATTTATAGAGTCCTCATAAAAGAGACTAATTCTTCCAACAGATATCAAAATATTTCTACTCTAAATCCATTGGTAATTGTAATCCATTTTTTTCAAATACATTATATGGTATAATTTTTGAATGTTAATTTTTGTTTCCATTTATAATTGAGTACCAAAATTCAATCATACGAGATTTAACGTCAACATTCATTGGCTTTCTGAAGTTCAGAATGCTGCATATAAATAGGTGTAATTTTCCTGAGTTTGATTACGCTCCTTGGGAATTCATTGTGGATATTTTCAACTAATTGAGTATGACCCTCTACAAGATATTCACTGAGTTAATCTGAAGCAATGCTATTTTATTCTGACCCGCTATTGAAATCGGCAATTTTTATCACTGTAAGGGTGCAAATTTCTGTCGTTGAATTTCGATAGAGCACATTAGTTGGCAGATAACAATTATTTAGATTTATGAGGAAATATACCGTATTAAATCGCTAGACTGAGATGGTTTTAATGTCTCTGTTTGGGGGCGAGATTGATTCTTAATTAAGCATTCGTTTGTATAACGGTCGGAAGAAGGTTAATTTGGGGCTAGGTATCGAGAATGTCAAAGTTGAGAGGATGCAGAGACTATTTGTAAAGCCAGTTGAAGTAGTGTAATCTTTTGAAATTTTCCAGAATCGGTTATTTAAATAGCGCGCGAAATCTAGGATGTTACGCTAACCGCGATGGGCGTGTATTTAAAAAAGGCGGTAAATGATTTGAAAAAGAAGTGTATCTTTCTAATGTTATGTATTATTTCAATTGGTTTTATGTAATTGATTAAATTGTTATATTTCATGTACGGGGGCTCGTGTTATCTGTTCTATATATCTGCTCAGATCTCTATTTATCCCATCTATAAAAGTGCATACACCTGTAACGAGAGGTGCGTTACAATCACTATCTGGGGTTGACTGAGGCTTATCTTCCCGAAGGTGCCAAAATATGTCAACAAATGATATCCTAATTAAGTGTAACTAGAAGATAATCGGCTCTCAGATAAACCATCTATGCGGATAGATGACTGTCGTACACCGAAATGATTTGGAAAGACAATCTTTCAATGGATGAAGTACAAATAAATTCGGCACTGATTGGTTCTGGCGTAGACACTACTTACATTTCCACACAATTTCCTGTTAACATAAATAATTACACGTAAAATCAGGTGTGAAGGAGGGTGCTTTGTGGATTCCATTTCATGAACAAAATAATTCGAAATGTATATACATAAAGGATAGGAACAGAGAGTTATTTACTTCCATATTGTGTTGTGAGAATGATAATCAGAGACATAGCTGTATTCTGTTGACGCTAGTGATCACTAAAATTACCAAAGGTAATTAAATTTTTGGATAGCATTTTTATGAAAACAAAAAAATTTAGTGATTAGAAATTTCGAGTCTTCTCTTGTTGTCAAATATTCAAACTGTCTGTAGTCTAAAGTCGCGGACGACCGCCGGTATAACGTATTGTCCAGGTTGTAATACTGACGGCCACCAGTATAACGTATTGTCCAGGTTGTAATACTGACGGCCACCAGTATAACGTATTGTACAGGTAGTAATACTGACGGCTATAAGTATAACTTATTTTCCAGGTTGTAATACTGACGGCCACCAATATAACGTATTCTCCATGTTGTAAAATTGATATAAGTGAGCTAATTTCTGTAGAAAGCAACTTGTACAAATACTCAGTTTTGCATTAAATAAAACAAGAACTACATGTAGGTTTTAGAAAGAAGAAAAAAAACAGGCAAATTGTGGATGAAGCGACTTAATTAAAACAAATAGTAAATGAAGGGTATAAGCTAATACTAACCGAGTTCAAAATCCGGAGCAAATCATTTCTGGTACACAAATAATTAAACATATCAGGCACAATCTATAAGTAATTCTCTTTTTGCTTATATTATAAAATATGAAAACATTTTCTATCCAAGTGGTTTCTGATCTGGTATGGTCCCTCTTTCATCCTGCACTACCCCTCTCGGACCCTTTGAAAACTATATAAAGAAAAAAAATATCTTAGTGGAAGCCCTGGATGTACATGCACTTTTTAATTTATCAAACTTTTAATTTTAGCATATTTTTTTTTATCAACCTGGATTTTATTAAATCGAATTTCTATTTATATCTAACAAAGGAAAAACGTTTACAGTTATATTCCTTATTTGATTACTTTCCTCAGTTAATCCAGTTTTTAATTTGCGAATAGTTGTTTAGTCAAACTGATTAAATTAGACATGGATTTTATAGTGTCTGCGCAAATACATCAGGCACTTTAGGGACCGACCATACTATTTTCGGAGGAGGGGAAGAAGTCAAGGGGACTGGATTTTTTTCAAAACAAATTTCCGGCCCCCAAATGGCTTCACAAAAAGTATTTTGCTCTGACTTGTAGAGAGAAAAAAAACTATATTTGATCCATTAAATGAGTTTTTTAAAAATATTTTTTCTTACTATAAAAGAAATTTAAAAAATATTCAGGCTCGAAAGATTCGAAAGAAAATCCAAAACCCCCGCATCCCCCACCCCGCCCTAAAAATAAATGGTCAGTCCCATATAGTGTTGATTGGACGTGGGAGGGGGGGGGGACACAAACAGGTTTATATAAATTTTTATTATTAATGTTAGCGGCTAAAATTAGGTATGACACTTAAGAAAAATATTGTTTGCAAACATATTGCAGTTAGATACATCCAACGATCATAATTGTTTTGGCAAAGTATGCCAGGCACTCTTTATCGCTTGTAGCTCAATTTGGTGGACACTGCTGCATGTATGGTCATGCAATTTGATGCATGCATTCACCTTTATCACTTATGTTAACACCCATTTTCTTGCTAAACTTGCTATGCTAAGTATTTGGACAATGTACTGTACCAGCTAAGCAGGCGAGCCCATCGTCGCAAGCCACGGGAGACAATCCGCTACGCTCCTTTATCGCCAGTGGCTGCCTGTGTGTGGCTTTCCTTGGTTGAGATGAATATGCATAAACCTGATTAACTAATCACAGCGAGCGCGAGTAAAATCTTCTCTCCATTGTGACCCAACATAACCTTTCACGCTGTTTGAGTGAGCCAAACGAAGTTTCTCTTTGAAACACGACCGAAAAAACGGGACCTTACGTTGTTTTGTTGATGACGTATTTTTGTTTATGCGAACTCGTGAAAAATGAGGAAATCTCCTCACAGGCAACTGCGGGTGTTTAAGGAGCGTTGAGGATTGTTGCCCATGACTTACGGTCAAGCCAGTTTCTGTGTAAAAACCCACTGGACAGTGTGTGTGTGTGTGTGTGTGTGTGTGTGTGTGTGTGTGTGTGTGTGTGTGAATTTCATTGGACTAAGACAGATGGCAGAAAAATGAGAATACTTCCACATTAAAGATACAAATAAAAAACTAATCAATGACTTTTGCGGAAAACGTGCATGTCAGAATTTAATTAAGCTATCCAGATTAATTTCTTGTACAACTGATAGCTTTTACACTGAACCAACACTACACCCAACCCCTCTTTCATAGCGTAAATTTCTGAAAGTCAGAGACTATTTTGAATTTCTCCTCGACAAGGTGGCTGAAACAAACAATATGGGCCCTATGCATGATAGAAGTTCACTGTCATTATAACAAATTGGCATGCTTTTCATTACCCCTCAACCATTTCGATTTTGAGATATTTACATAATTTGGATCTCGCTGTGCTGTTTCTGCGAGACAAAAATATGCCTTGGATATACGTATGTCGACGCAGACATTTACAGAAAAAGTATACATTGTGCTCGCCGAAAATTTCTCGGCAAAAAAAAGAAACCCAATCTATTCAGACCACTTTGGCGGTTTCACTGTAGGATTGACTGTAAGATTGACCGAGAAGGTACGAATTTTTTTTTAAAATATTGTTCGATCATTCGTAATTTCTCTGTCAATCCTAGTTTCGTAAATAGCCGAAGTGATTAGAATGGCAGCTATCGACATACATGTACATTCAAGGCTTATAATCATTTCGGCCCAAAACCAGTTCGGCCCGGATCAAATCGGCCCAAACGCTACGTTCGGTCGGGTCGATTTGGTTCGGTCGTTTCGGCCCACATACGTTTTATTAGCGAAATACTGTGCAAGTTTTAATAAAGCTGTTTTCATTGGAATAGTATAACGTTGAGCAACAAAATGCCAGTGATTATAGTGACATATCAGCTGATTATGTATTGTTATGAAATAAAACAACTTAAATTTAAAGTGGCTGATTCGGACCAGGCTTATTCAAACCAAATTACGGGCTGATTCGGACCAAAAGCCATGCTGATTCGGACCACATTACGGGCTGATTCGGACCATGTGGAATATTATTAAGCTTCGTCTTAGATTTAAATGTGATATTTACAGTTGTTTCAAATATGATATTTTTCATTATTTCCATGTACGTTGAACAGTTCAAAACTGTACTTAAGGAAACAAAAAACCCGATTTTACGTGAGATGATGGCGTTGTTCTGTATACAAATAAAATGAAATAATGTAAAACTGTTTATCTTGCATTGCCAATTTAATAGTGAAATATTTTCAAACCAGCTTATTCACCGTTTGTGCGAAATTGAAATAGTTCACATTATTTTATTGAGAAAATATACAATTACTAACGGTGAAAAAATCGTGAAAACAGGGTCCATGCAGTAAAAACATTTTCATCTATATATATATATATATATATATATATATATATATATATATATATATATATATATATATATATATATATATATATATATATATATATACTGGTCTGAGTATGTTAATGCTTTTGTTAGATATATGTAAAATTTATCTTTATACTGTATATTGCACTATATACTGATAGTCCTAAATAACACTTATATAATAACAATGAAAATGGGATCCTGTCAAATTTATGATTTAATTCAATACAATATCATACGTCAATATTCTGCTGATTTCGTGGACCTCATATTAATTACAATAACGAAAATGATAAGGTAACGAAAATGGTGGTGCTATCTCTTTAGAAAGATTAAATATATGTTAGTAAGCTTTGTTTAAAGCACCGAGTGTTATTTGTTTTCTCTCAATTCCTAATGTATCATTTAATTTTATGCAAATTACTAACACTGGATTCATTGGTGCCGCTATAATTAAACATCATATTATCACTGTCTGTTTAATAATAGAATAGAACTTTATTTGCATTTAGCCAATTGGCCATCAGCAAGTATATACATATACATTTAAGTTTGTTACAAACATTGATGGTGACACGTTTAATACATAAAGGAAAACAAGTCTAACGAATTAACAAACATTCGATAAATACTAAGATATATACTTACGTATGCATACCCACATTCCCAAGCACACTCATACAGGGATCGGACCACTAATTCATTTCCCATAGAACTTAATGTTAATATATTACAAAATAAAAATAAATTCTTCACTAACTTGGCATACAAACCACATATGTATTCATTCATTACAGCTAGAGAAATTTGTTTCAGCCTCAAAAAAACAGGTGCTTCGCAGCACATTTTCGAGTCTCGTGATGCTATACAAGAGGGCTCCCTGGTCTACACCTAATAACATAGCCTCACACCAAGAGTCCATCCGCTATTTTGTCAGTAGGAAATTAAGTACAGGATATCAAAATAAAAGTAAATATTTTTGGTCGGCTATAGTTCATAGATTGAAGTTTGTGAAATTAATTAGGGAACAAATTTGAACCCATTTATTACCCAATGGACGCATCTCAAAAGATTTATTCCCCACCCCCACCAGTGGACTGGTTCCCTGGCTATAAAATAATTAGTGGTCCGATACCTACATGCATATATCCACATGTACATTATATATTTATATACATATACCTACACACACGTTTAAATAAACCTACACACATATATGCACATACATACATATTCACAGAGAAAGTGAGATAGGCACGCACATAAACATACATACCTGCATTCATGTATACATGATGTATGATATGAAGTAAGAATACAACACGTTGATGTGTGACCTGTCAACTACTACAGACTATGTTTGTTGAATCACATGCGCGCGCTTAAATACAAGCTCCCTCGGGAGAAGACATAAAAAGTATTTTCAGTATATAAGTAGTATTCACAATGCTTTTCTTATTAGTATTATAAGAACATTATACATGAAATATGAGAGATAGTAATGCATGTATTAATCAATGATATGGAGATGAGACGAAGAGAAAGAAAGAAAAATAATAATAATAACTAATAACGAACTAATTAAATCATGTAATTTTAAGACGCATTCATCTTCATTTATACGTTCAATTAGTGCTCTATGAATATAATTTCCCAGATTTCTAACCTCGGTAGTGTTAGTGGAACTGAGTAATTTAATAAATTTCAACATACTTGGTCCTTTCCAAAAATAAGAGTTTATATACTTCTTTCTTAGCGGCAAATAACATTGGCATTCTAAAACAAAGTGATACTCATCTTCCAGCACGTTGCAAAAAATACAAATTCTTTGATTTGGTGGGATGCAATGTGGTCTCTTCCATCTCCCTGATTAAACATGTAAAGTATGGGCAGACATTCTTATTTTTGAAAGGGATTTTCTAAATTTTGTCACTGTTACTATATCTAAATACTCCTTATAGCCAAAATGTTGTGACAAATTTCTACATAATCTAGCTCTTGAAGATTCACTGATTCTTGATTGCCAATTTTGAATAAACTGGTCAGATAGCCGTTGTTTAACTAAGGATAAGAAAACATTTATATTCCCAACTGCTTGATTTATCCACACTTCCACCAGACCCAGGCTATTTAGTAAATTCCGGACTAACAAACCCCAATTGTTCTTTCCAGGACGGTTTTCTATGTCAGTAAGCATTAGATAATATATTAATGATCTATATTTTCTATTATCTGAAGAGATTATCTTAGTCCAGTATTTCAAGATGCGGTAATATCTATTGATCTGTAAGGGTGTCCTACCCAATTCACCATATACAAAATCATTTTGGGTAGATTTTTTAACCCCAAGAAGATTTTTGCAAAAATTTAAGTGCAACCGTTCAACAGCATTTCCTTCAATGAATCCCCATACTTCTGATTCATAATTAAGAATTGGTGAAATTAGTGTGTCAAAAATTTCACACTTTACCTTTGGGGGCATATTTCAGAACTTGAATAAATATTTATCCATTGCAAATAATGCTTTTGATGCTTGAGCACTTAAAGTTTGTTGAGCAAGTGTGAAAGAACCTCCTGTTGTAAAAACAATTCCAAGAAATACAAATTTTTTAACAACCTCCAATTGTAAGCCTTTATAGCTGAATGAAGAATCATCTGCTATTCTTCCTCCCTTGCGGAAAATCATAATTTTTGTTTTGTTTGTATTAACTTTAAGGTGCCACTTATCACAGTATGTACTCAAAGCACTTAGTCTCTTTTGCAGACCCTATTGTGACTCAGAAAGTATTACTAGATCATCTGCGTATAAAATCATAAATAGTTGTAGCATACCTAAGTCAGCACCTTGAACACCACTGTTAATAAATTCTTCTTCAATGTCATTAATAAACATGGGAAAAAAGAAGGGGGACAAGCATTCGCCTTGACGCACGCCAGTTACAAATACAAATTCTTCCGACATGATGCTATTGAATCTCACCCTACTTTTGACATTTTCATACATTGAATATATAATAAAAAATATTTTACCTCTTATTCCTAATTTAAGCAATTTATACCATAAAATATCCCTTATAATAGAATCAAACGCTTTAGCAAAATCAACAAAAGCACAAAACAATTTTTTACCTGAGTTAATATAATGATTTATCAGCCCATGTAATGTGAAAATGTTATCAGTTGTGGACATATTTTTCCTAAAACCAGCCTGAGCTTCAACAAATACCTGATGTTCCTCCACCCAACTAACAAGTCTGTTATTTAAAATCCTAGTAAACAATTTACCCATGACGCTCAAAAGGGTGATACCTCTGTAATTTTCTACATTATTTACAGAGCCTTTCTTATGAATAGGTATAACTATACCCTCAGACCAAATGTCTGGAAAGCAACCAGTATTGAAAATAACATTAAAAATTTTACAGTAAATATGGTTGGAGAACATCTTTGCCATATACCAAAAATTCATTAAACAAATTATCAGGGCCACTGCTTTTACCATTCTTTAACTCTTTAATTGCTCTCTGCAATTCGCCTATCGTAATAGGGATATTTAGTTCATCAAATAAAATTTGTAAGTCACCCTGTACATAAACATTATAGAAATCTATTTCTTCATCATTTGTAATAAAAAGTGGGTCATCAGTTATACTGGCACCCTTAAAAAAAGCTTCAAAATCATTTATTGATATAGCAGGTATTTGTTGAGTAACACATCCCTCAAGATATTAACTTAAAGAGGCCGCAACTAATTGCGCATTTCATTAGTTGTCAAATTAAGGATCAAAGATAACATTTTAACGTTTTTTTAAAGGAACGATAAGTATTACAAACATTACTTACCGGCGGCCTGTAGTCTTTTTTTCAAAACGGATTAGTGGCATTATCTTTTTTTAGTTGTATTTAAGGCTTTGATTTGTTGAGTGCAATGGTCTTAATCCCTTGGATATTAACTTAAAGAGACCGCAACTAATTGCGCCTATAAGTTGGGCTCCAATCAAGGATCAAAAAGATGACAGTTTGTGTAAATGAAACATATATGTTACAGAAAAAAATAGAACATAACAAAGTTTTATTGGAAAAAGAATCATACTCAGGTCATACGTATAGGCACATGAATCAAGTGCAATCAAAGTTCTCCTATATGAGAAACCCTAATAATGTATTAAAAAGGGAAGAGACAAAAAAAAAAAAAAAAAAAAAAAGAGAGAGAGAGAGCATGGATTATCGAGGTAATGGAATTTGTCACCCAAAACGTTATTCTGACATTCGGTACATTTTCTTTCTTCATATGGATTCTTATTACTTTGACCATTTTCAACATGTAATTTATAGACTAGACTGACGCCTTAAATTTTAAGATAGGTAGGTACTATTTTTTTTTAATTAAATATTCTTCATATCTGAATACCGGTTTTTAAAATGTTACAATTTTGTCCTTTTTTCTTTCTTTCTAAAACGGATAACCAATCTTGTTTGTGTTGATCTTAAAGGACGATTTTAATATAAATCCTAGTACCTCCCTTTCTCATAAAACTATTAGAAAACCTTTTGTATATGTTTTGCAATCACACCTTTACAACACTCAGTTTTTCATTACAACCAAAAAGGATTATTACAAATTTATTATATATATATATATATATATATATATATATATATATATATATATATATATATATATATATATATATATATATATATATAATCATTTACTTCTTAAATATGAACATCAATAAACATGGAAAATTTACATAAACATACCCATTGTAATTACAAGACACACACATGCATATGCATTCGGCAACTAATAATATCGAGTGGGATTTTGTCAATCTTTCTTATTTAAGACTCAATTACAAGACGGAAAGATATAACATTAATTTATATTTTTATTATTTTTTTTTTTTTTTAAAATGCAATCATTTACATACATTAATCAATCCGATAATAAAGCTGACCATAAGAAACAACGAACACTGAAAAAATGTCTACTTAACCAAGTTTAATTGAATTATTAAATTTATTAAAAATCAATAAACGGTACCATTAGTAGAATTTATTTAATTTAATGTTGTTAACATTACAAACACAAGGCATATATGCACATGAGAAAATTGTATTTGTTATTCTATTCACTTTTGCACAATACATACATTTACATATTTTAACTAGATAAATTACACATTGACATTCTCTTTTGCTAAAATGTACATGAACTCTTTATATACTGTCTATATCAAAGTATAGTGGGCCGAATCGACCCGGGACGATCTGGATTTGGGCCGAAATTACGTGTACCCCAGTCAAGGTATGATCCGTAGGACTGACGTCGAAGTAGCGAATCATGTTACATATGTTGCAGACATGCACCAATAAGTAAATCAAGTTGGCCGTTCATGTGAAGCCTGAGTTGCGCATTTGATCTCAGGCGCTAATCTAGCTGTCCAAGGTAGTCACGAAACAAAGTAATCCATTTTCAAGCCTAGTTCAAGGTAAATGTAACCAAATTGCAGCTTTAATTTATTTGTGAATTTATAAACACAATGCTAATGTTCATTAGGTGCATGCCCTCTACCTTACAAATTATGGGGTGTCAAAATACGAAGATATCCAGTGAGACCTAAAAGAAAAATTGTTCACGCCTGCGCAACACAGGGCACTTGTTCTTTTCCGTTTAGACAAAATGGTGAGTACCGGCAAGTATTTCTTTTTTTATTAGTACAGTATAATTTCAATGTGATCTACTATGTTTTTCCTACAAATATCCAATTATGGAGTAGCTCTTCTCACAGTCCTAATTTTTCTTGTTTAAATGATTTGTAAGAAATCTGAATAATTTGAAAGATTGCGACCAATGTGGTCGCCACGTATAAAAAGATTTTGACTTCCGGCGAAAATGTATCATATAATTGAATTGCTTTTACGCACAATCCGTTCTTAAATCAACCAAATTAAGTTATACAGTTCCCAAACAAGTGTTTTTACTTTCCACTCCTTAAATCTCTGCATTAGATCAACAAGTTGTTCTCCGCCACATTATTTTCTGACATTACTAGATCAATCTACTGGCCGTGGCGGAGAGTAAATGTATAGCCAGGGTATCTAGGCCCTGATTGTTTTGACGTGGGTGGAAGGGGACGGGCGACGTCTTACAGCCCTGATACACAATACCCTATTGCTCTGTTCCGCCCGCTTGGCAAGGGTGGGGGGGATTGACATAGTTCGTAGTCCATACTGACAATTTTGCATAGGTTAGAGCCTCGTTGCATTATTGATACTAATACTTACTTTGATGCTTGTTACCTGACAAGTAAATCCCAGTACAATGAAACTGTTGCAGTTTCAACATGTGCGGCCATCTCATTTTTAAAACTGCCTTGCTTCTAACGTAATGTGAGAGAAAAGGAGGTAGCATAACCACAGAATTGATTACCATTTCTATGCACAGCTGGCCTGGACAATTTAAAAATCATTTTTTAGCAGGTACACTTTTATGTAGCTAAATTATCTTACAGAAAAAGAGCAAAAGTTCCATTTTTTAGATGGCTTGTTATAAATAAACTGTGCCAGGGTGGTAGATCAGTAGGTCAAAATTGGAATTATCCTCCACATGAAACACTGCTAAGGATCAACCCAGGATCTTCCACATGCATAGCAGTACTTGAATAACCCATCAATAAAACCATAATTAACTGGATAACCAGACCTATTCAGAAATTCAACAAACATTAAATGCAAACATTTCATGACTTACTGGAAAAGATATTGTTAGGTTGACCAAGGAGTTTGTTGTTGGTTTTCTTCATCTTGACATAGATACGCAGACCTTTCAAGCTCTTTCACTTGTGTTTCAGGCAAGCTCCATAGAATCGATGAGCCGCTATGTGAGTCCAATAAATCCAGCTGTGTTCCCACACTTGACAGTGGTCCTGCTGGGAATAGGAATCTTCTTTATGGCATGGTTCTTTGTGTATCCTTTAGTCATAACATGATGTACTGTTATACATATATCCAGTCAAACCTGCTATAATGATCACTGGCCTATAAATGATATTATGATAATTATGGCATCATTAGCAGAATATTGTCTTTAATAAATAATTGTTAATTGGGCGGGGTGTATTTATCCAATTTTTTTTCAAAAAGAAACAGAGTACATGTATGTATATATATATATATATATATATATATATATCAGTGATATCCCCAGACATTTTCGGTAGCATCGGCGCGTTAGGGTCATAAAATGTTTTAAAAAGTGTGTGTTAACATCATAAAAGTGAAACAAATTAATATCAATCAAATAAAAAAGAAATCTTTATTTACCTAGGTTATAACAAGGCTTAATGTCTATCTCATTTGTTTCCTAATTTAAATAAATGGTATACGTCTTTTCTTCTTTTCGCTATATATACTGACGGCCACATCAAAATTAAAGTCTTTTAAGGATTGTCCTTCAGTACTGATTGTTATCAGGTAGTTCAGTACCCTCTGTGTCAACCTGTTACTTAAAACACTGTTAATTCTATTCATTGAGGAGAATGACCTTTCACAATCTGAAAAAAAATGGAACATACAATTTGTTACTGGATGTACAAAAAAGAGACAAAACTACCTGAATCCTAATTAAGTGAATTACTTAGGACAAATCCTTGAAGAGTCAAGACAGTGCTGTGTTTTCAAATAATCATCACAGAATAAGATAATACATATTCCTTTCCGTTAAGAACAATATATCAAAGTGTTTGATATTTTTAATTTCTTCACTGAATCAGTGTCAGAGAGCTTAAATATTATTCATAAGTTTAAATTAAATTAAAAATGGCTTTACTGAATAATTAGAATGCATATGAACGAAACTATTTAAGTAATATTTATGAAGGAATACTTTTTATTTATATCTTTTCAAAATAGGTAAAACCGAAAGATAAAGACTGTTCCGTTTATTACTTGGACAGAAATGAGAAATGAATAGGGCAGCACCCACTTAAGTTAAGGTTTACTGACCAAACTATATTTCTCTTGCTCAGAGTAAACTATGTAAACATAATAACAACTCCTAAATAAAATGCAACTTTCATCTCTCGTCACAACTTAATAAAAACGACAACAATTGCAACTACAACTACTGGTTACTACTATAAAAAATATATATTACAAACCAACCCCCCCCCCCCTTCATAGATCTGAATAAAAATTTAGCAATATGGAAAACTTACCATCTGATCCAGCAATTTCCAC
The DNA here is from genome assembly GCA_029931535.1 of Margaritifera margaritifera. Classification (NCBI taxonomy): domain Eukaryota; kingdom Metazoa; phylum Mollusca; class Bivalvia; order Unionida; family Margaritiferidae; genus Margaritifera; species Margaritifera margaritifera. The sequence goes on along the minus strand of JAQPZY010000888.1, from coordinate 391,466 downwards.
CAAAGGGTATAACGTCTTCCATTTATTGTTAAATCCCGTCCTTCGTTACTTGATCTCTTTCTTTGTGGAAATCATGCTGCCGCTACCGGAATCAGAATCACTGCCACTATCGGTTTTGCCAATTTCTGATTTTCATGACCATACCAACGCGGGCTAGCCGGGCGCTGGGTACTTTTACGTTTCTTGGAAGGTGGCGTGTTCATTTTTTACATGATTTTTAAATGTTATATGTGTAACTGCTTTGGCTGGTAGTGAAACTGACTGAAATATATATAGCACACTACCATCGTCGCTGGCCAATCACGTGACTATGTGTAGATGAAACCCGCACCAAAGGTCGCTCACCGGCAGTCGCACAAGCCAGGTACAAAAGATAATGGTTAAGTGAGTGAGTAATTATCCTGGATTATCATAATAAAATAGCCAGGAAGAGGTAAGAACAGGTGTCACTTGAATTAGGTGACAGGATGTTTGTTTATCAGATTAATTTTATAAGGGTAGTGGGAAACATTTAAGCATAGTGGCACAAGAGCATAGTGTAGCGGAAGGTTCTAAAGCATCGGGGGTTATCGGGGTTTGAAACGATAGCGTAGTGGGCTCGCTATGGTAAAAGGTCCTGGGGAGAACACTGTATATATATATATATATATACACAGTCAAACCAGTGTTAAGCGTTCAACCATGGGAAAGGGCCAAAGTGGCCGTTGAAGACAGGTGACCTCTGAGGGCAGGTTCAGCTCTCAAGCTTGGTTCATGACAAATACATATACTATGCACCGAATAGCATTAGCATTATTATTATTAGCAGTAGTAGTATGCTATCAAGATACATATATTTAGTTTAGCTAATTAGCAAAATGAAAAATAATAAAATAAAAACTTCCACTATAATTCCATCATCTACATTAAATCATCACTTATCAGTAGAATTGCATCTAAAAAAAATTACAAATCGACAGCTTACCTGTGATTGTTAAACACAGGACTGAACTTTTGTTAGGCCAGCTGGTATAATTAGACATGAAAACAGCTGTTCATACTTCAAACAATTGATGGATTAAATAGTTGCTTAAACTCGCTGAGATCAAAAGACAGTTGGCTTTTGTGCGAGATATTTGATGATTAGGGATTGAAAAGAAGCTTCCTGTGGCTATTGTTGGTAGGATATAAACCATAAGGAATATCACAATTGTACATGTATCTCTACTCTTGTGGTGTGATTGTACGTAATCTCTTAACACTCCGAAATAATGTTGTTCTCAAAATAGGCCATAATATCTTGCTTACGCTTTATAATCATGTCATGTAAGGACAAAAACCGCTTTGCTTTTGAAGCTGACATGTTGACACCTTTGAGTTTGACTGACAGCGTGATTGGAGTACTGTAAGTACAATCAAGATACGAAATGCTTAAAAATTGATTCACATAATATACCTTTATCTAAACAATGCCTTGCTCATCAAACAATGTGTTTAATTTGCATACTTGGAGCGGTCACTGCTGATACGCTCCAGTGATCGCTTAAGGCAGAGTGAAACCATGGTTTGGTTAAGAAACACCTGGCTGGACTATATATATACAGTCAAACCTGTAAATAGTGGCCACCCATGGTGAAAAGGCAACATTCGGACTTAGTCCAAAAGTTCTCCTTTTAAAATTGGTTTCTGAACAGATACCATGCACAGAATAGCATTATCATTATAATTATTATGTTATCAAGATTGTTTTATGTGCACTATTCAACAAAATCATAAAATATGCATATATGTTGTTCTCTCACAAATGTATGTTCCACACAAGATTACTGTATCCTGCTCTCTTTAATCCATCATATAAATTAAATCATCACTGACTTCAAAAAATCACTGATCTTAGTTTGTTTTGTGAAAAATGACAAAACACTAATTTCACTCTCCTTTGTTTTCACATGTCACGATTGTGTATACACAAATATCCACAATGCAACGTGCACACACCTTGTGCTGCCATTTTGCTTCTCTAACAGACCTTTGTCAACATCACATACATTCAAGATAAAAATCTCAGATTTAATTGTTGATAAGGATATTTACTTTATTGAAATAATACATAGATTATGCTTGAAATGAAATGCCCCTACAGCATGACAGAGAAAATAAAGCTGGAAGTTCCCTGGCTTATGCCAAAAGACGGAATAGGGAAGTTGAACCACAATCATGCACATTACTATCAAATACAAATCAGATATTTCTGACAAACAGACAATATTGTGATTTTTAAAAAAATTTGAATGGTGTCCCCAAGATTGCCATCTTGAAAGAGTATATCCGGACAATGAGCTTCAGGATACAAAGTCAGTTAAGGCATTAAAATTTCACAGCATGTGTATTATGCCAGAACTTTTATGTAAATACTTTTTGTGAAAGAAAAGTGTTTGTGCCAAAGACAGTTGACAAACCAGTTGTATTTAGTAGTGTCAATTATTGTATTTGTTGTGGAGATGATGATGGATGGAGGATGATATTTTGTCATAAAGCGAGAACTGTTCAAAGAAGTGGCTTCCTCTTAAGTGTATTCAAATGAAATGTGTGCCTAACAGAACATGACTTTGTGTTGAATGTCAAAACCGAGTATTCTTGAAATGCTTTTAGAAATATGAAGATGTTATATTAGCAGTTGGCTTTTTAACTTGAACGATAACCAAATGATTGATTTCAGCCCATGAACATTGAAAGTCATTCCATATTTCTACTTGTTTGTGTATCTATTTGTTTATGCATACGTTTATTGATGGATCTTTTTGTTTATGAATGAATAACAAAGATGGTTGAAGATATCATTCATAGCAACAGACAAGGCAAACACTATTACAAGTCAAAGGAAAAAAAAACATCAATTATAGTAAACAAACCAAAAATAGAATAAATTTATTTCAGTTTTTTTTTACATACTTGATCAAAAATAAATAAGGCCTGTTTATGTGTTTTCTTTGGTATCACCTGAATGAAATGGGGAGATATTAATCTGTAATCAGAGTCTAACTTATTTGCAGCGTTCTTCCCAGGGCTTTTAGTGTCACATAGGACATGCCTTAAAGGTTAAGATAGATTTGAGACATGCCTTAATTTTCACAAGTAAATCTGATAGAACCCAAATTAAACAAAAGAAGCAGATGTTTTGGACAACTAAATAATTTAAATGGAATTTAAGCTCAAAATCAACTAAAATTTTGTTTAATAAGCTTCTTTCAGTCGTTTATCAGAAATGTGATGTATTAGGATATCATTACACACAAAATGAGACGTGCTTTTATAATTTTCTGGGGAGAACGCTGTTGTTAGGTGCTGATGTGTGTGGCTAGGGAATCAAAATTGTGGACATGGAAGTGCACACATTTTGATAACGTCATGTGAAAACGACAGATTGATTGAGAGCTTGGATATGACTGTAAAACCAACATAAACAATATCTGGATTGGCCAGTTGCTCAACTCACCAAGACAATTGGCTTGTGTGAGAGTCCCATGATGAATAGAGAATCAAAAGAAGCGGTATATGGCTATTTTTGTGACACATGAACCGAAACTTCACCTGCCTTTACAAACATGTTTAAATATTGAATGACCCCTGAGCCTACTGAAAAGGGATGTAACTCGTATCTCTTCTCAAAGATGAACTTTTTTCATCAGAGATAGCTTTAATTCACAGGCAAATAGATGAGGATATCAAAATTAAACCAGTCACACTGGCACAAAAAGCAACTGATGCAATAACATGACATCTTTTCTCACCATCCAGCTTACAAATGCTTCCACCCGCTCCTTTAAGGATAAAAACCACCTCACTTTTGAACCAGACATATTGACACATTTGAATTAGACTGAGTGTGACTGGAGTATGGTGAGTAGAAGCAAGATATGACATGTTTACACATCAGTTCACATGATATGCCTTTATCTAAACAATGGCTTGCTCATGAAATATAGTTTAATTTCCATACTTAGCACAGTCACTGTAAATATTCTCCAGTGACTGCTTAAGGCAGGGAGAAACCACTGTTGGTTAGGGCACACCTGGCAGCTGACTGCAGAAGGCAGGTGAATGTCACACACAGGATATTTATGTAAGGAATGTGCGGGGGTGGAGTGGGGGGATTATAATTGCCATTGTGACCAGGTGACCATTAATACAGGTTTGACTATATATATATATCAGGAGTGTTTAACTATTAACCACAAAGCAGGTCACTGATTTTTATTTGATTTAAACTATTTATTGGGGCCCTGGGTGGCCGAGTGGTCTAAGGCGCTTGCCTTTACAGATCACTGACATCTCACCTATGTCCGCGTGGGTTCAAGTCTCGGGCTCGGCCAACGTGGTTATGTGAGAAAGCATGCCAGTAGCTTCCCGTGGGTCAGTGGTTCTTCCCGGGGTTATCTCGGTTCTTCCTCCATCAGACACACTGGCCACCATGTATAGCCTATCACGTGCTGAAAAATGGCGTTAAACCCATAACAACCAACCAACCAAACTATTTATTTGCAGATGTCATCATGGAAAATACATAAAATAGAACAAGAGATATAGATGATTGAGCAAGAAGCATAAGCTTATTTCAAGCTCTCTCCTCATTAACAATATTATTTCACCAATCCCAGTTCGTGTTTAAGTTTTCAAAAAATGCAGAATTTATATTCCATTGGAAGGGTAGACATTTTTTTAAAATACATGGTTGTCCCTGGACAACCAGCCTGGAAAATCGGGTTGCCCAGCAGATTTTTCTGGTTGCCTGGTAAATTGCTGCAGTTGCCCCAAGATCACTGCAATCAAAATTTTTCATCAACTTTTTTCATATATATAGTTAGCCATAATTGCACACAATACTTGTAACTCACCATCAGTCCTGCAAATGAAAAGTGACATACAAGTTTAGACATATTTTAATCTGTTTGTGATCAACAAATAAAAGATAATTTAACAGCTTCCTTTTTGTGACTGGTTGTCTTGTCCATTAGCTTCTTAGAAGTTGGCCAGCACTGACCAGAATCTTTTCCGTATTTTATGTTTATCTGAGTTTACATCATTATGGTTCACGTTTTCATTAATCGGACACTATTAGCCCTATGTCTAAACTGTCAGGGAGCTGTTAACTTTCCACTTGGGAATTTTGTTCAGCCATCACCCCACAAGCCAGCATAGTATGCAACAAAAATTGTGATTGGTTTGATTATTTAAACTTTCCAGACTATATTAGCTAAGTTAGCCAACAGAAGCAACTGTCACATGCTCTACAGCGAGTGCCCATTTCTTATATGGACCAATGAGAAAGCACAAATCAGCGTGTCGAGCCAAAGATGAAAGAAACCACTACCACGTGTTGGTGTGTTGGCAGAAGACAAACATTCTGGAGTCTTGTTTCTTTAAGGTTCTCCCTGAGGGGCTGGTAGTATGGACTATGATTACTTAATCAAATAATGAGTAGCAGACACATGGATTAGTGTGGCCTCATACCGACAGCAATCACCCAACACTCGACTACAGAATTATATAGAGATAATTCTGGCACCCTGATGTAGGTACCCAGAGGGACAATTCAATGAACAAATGTTTGTCACTGGAAAATATATAAAATATCATTATGTTCATTTTTTAATATTTTTTTGATTGCCCAATCGGGCTTTCATAATGGAAAAATGGTTGCCTGGCATTATATTGTATTTTTACCTGGCTCACAGAGCAATGGATTTCTCTACCCCTCCATTAATTCTGTCAATTTCTAATTGAAGACCATATTGAAATTGGTATATAAATCAACCAGCTGTCCTATATATCTTGCAGATTCATTTCTTCCTTTTCATATGGTAGGTAGCAAGTTGGTGGGAAAACATCCAAAGTATCTCCTGTAATTATCTAGGTAATACACCAACATGCCTATGCATCTGTTCCCTCTCTCGTCTTCGTTAACATAAATGGAAGAAATTCAAAGTTTTTATATTGTTTGTTCATGTGTTCAGTTTGGCATAGTTTTTCAGAAAGAGAAAGTGAATTTTATCCTTAACAGTAGTACAGATATGAAGTTACATCCAACAAATTTAACAGAGATATATTTAAGGAATTGCTAGTGTCACTAGTAGCCTCAATATTTATGGGATTCGGAGTTCTGTTCCTTCTGTTGTGGGTGGGAATCTATGTATAGCACTTACAGGTGAGTCCACAATTCATATTTCTTTTTAGCATTTTTCTGATCCATTGCAATGCCATGCCTTGAAAATATATTTTTTTATGATATATAATAGCCCACTGGATTACTTAACTTCAATATATGGTAGCCAACAACCAGCATTCTAGTAGTCCCTGGGCTTTGGGCATAAGATTTGTCAGAACCTTTGTGTTTTTTTTATTTTCCCAAAAGCATAATAATTGACAGTAAACATAGAGTATTTTAGATGTTAGGGCTGTTCCATATAAACATATATGGTACCCAGGGAAGGCACTTTTTTAAAACGTATATGGTACTCAGGGAAGGCACTTTTCTAAAAATATATGCCAGGGTGCTTTGATTGATCAAAGAGTTCATATGAAAATGATACAGAAATTCTAAATTGAATCAGTGGGTGACTACTCCACATTAAAAGTGTCTTCCTTTGTGTCCCAAATATATTTTACTGGAACAGCCTTTATAGTCTTAAACATCTAGAGTAATAAATTCATATACATGTATAATCATCATTCATATATATAATTGTTACAAACTACACGTACATGTATGCTCTCACAGACTTCATGCACATAGAAAATGCCATCTGCACATTCACTTTAATTTCACTGGTGATCCAATACTAGTTGTAATTACAATTTTTTTATTTCATTTTCCTGCTGCTGGGTGAGTATTAAGTAGCAGCATTTTTAACTAATTTCATAAATATAATGAAATTTAGAGCCAGTATTCAAGTTAGATTTTGTCTCTGGAATTTGCAAGAATATGTGTACCTTTTGATGAATAGATTACATTTATTGATATGATTTAAATTGTGATCCAAAAAACCAATAGAAAAATGCCTTTGGGATTTAAAGGTTTATCAGTATTCATTTTAATTCATATCTTATCAAGAAATTCTGCCCCAAGATTATATATCACTACATTAAAAAATATGGTCAGTGCTTTCTCTGTGTTCATTACAAATAGAGACAACCTGTGAAACTACAAGGTCTGTCATCCTATTGTCCAAGTTTTGAGTATCAATTTTCTATTAAGTAATTATGATAGCAAGGTACAAGCTATAACATGGGAATTAATGGCATAATCATTTGTCTTTCTTTATTTTCTCAGGTGATTTAGAGCCTTCTATCTCTGCCATCATCCAGTTGTGAGCTAGAATATTTTCTTTACGGGGTAGATGCAAGGAAGAAAAGGAGAGAAAGGGAGAGAGAGGGAATTTCATGTTTTTGTGTCTGCTGTGGCAGAAGAAAAATTCAGCTGTACAGATATGTTTATTAATATTAATAAATGCTGGTATTAACTATAATTATGTTGTTCAGTCTATTATAAAGTGTAGTTAGGACATAGTGTATTGCTATTCTTGGAGATGTAACTGTAGGACAATAAAGCAAAGCAAACTAAGTGGTTAAGGATGTATTTTTTATTATCAGGTTGACTTGATGCAGATAAAAAAGCCAAAGTAAAAAATGGTGTGAACAAGCGTATGATGCAGTCAAGGTATCTAGACCTTGTCAAGCAACAGGTATTCTTTAGGCAATGTTGGGCTGGTATCATGCATTTCAGTAATTTCACATAATGGATTACTAGTACCTGTTCAGACACAGTCTTATTTCTGTTATTGATGCTGATAATCAAATTAAAGAAAGAGGATTTCTTATTTTTATGATTGTTAATACTCTGCTAAATCTACAGCAACAAGTTAATCGTGTCCTTGCATGAATCTGGTGTAAGTCACAGTTACAGTCTTATCCAGACTACAGCAGACTAGCATTTGAACACCAGTTGAAAGGATAACAACAGTTTTTGTTTCATTATTGTGATAGTGTAATGCATTGCTTGTCTGCAGCATTTTGACTAGCATTATATGTCTATCCCCTGTCATATCTACGTCTGTATGTCAGGTCACGTCATATCCATCACACATTTGCTTCTGTTCAGTAACTTTTTTTGAAGGACTTAATCAAATGAAATCAAATTTGGTATGAGGTTTTACATTAAGAAGACCTAGCTCAGGTTTGATTTTCACCTTTTTATGGCAGACTTTTTATGGAGTTGTGGCCCTTGTTTGACTTGGAACATTGCCCTTCAATTTCCCTTCAGTAACTTTTGAAAGACTTCATGGATTCAAACTGAATATGATACAAGGTTTTCTATTAAGAAGACCTATGTCAGGTTTGATTTTTATTACTAACTGTCAAAGAACAGAAGATCTTATGCAATGAGACTGCATCAAGCATCCATTGGCAGTTTTTTGTTATCGTTACTCCTCCTAAACTACTTGGAGGAAAGTTATAAAGCTTGTCATAGTTTCATCCTGAGATCTAGTTGGTCCCAAGTGAAAATTGTGCCCTTGAACGTTCAATATAGCCACCGCATCGGACATCTTAAAAATGTTATCACTACTCCTAAACAATTGGTTATATTGACATAGGGTTTTCATTGAAAGTCATCTTATGAAATGGTGATGATCTAACATCGCATATGGCCACTATGGTGGCCACCTTGAAAGTCTTGTTATCACTACTTCTTCTGAAAAGATGGTCATATCAACATGGGTTTTCACTACAAGACTTCTTATGAAGTCTAGTTAGTCCTAAACAAAAATGGTGCCTATCTAACATGACCACCACACCAGCGAACATCTTAAAAGTTTTTGCTATAGCTACTACTCCTGAACAGATCGTTGTCTTGACATTTGGTTTTCAGTAAAAGATTTCTTATGGTGTCTAGTTGGTCCTAAATGAAATCTGACAACCAACTAGGTCACCATGGGCCATCTTCAAAATCTTATCACTATTTCTCCAGAATTAATCACATAGATGTCTAGTTGGTACTAAATTGAAGTTGTGCGGTGCCAATCTGATTTCCAACATGGCTACCATGGTGGCCATCTTGAAAATATTGTTCTGACTGCTTCTCCTGAAAAGATGGTCATATCAGTATGTGGTTTTCACTTAAAGACTTCTTATGATATGTAGTCAATCCTAAATGATAATGGTGATGATTAGACCACAAATGTAGCTGCCATAGTGGTCCTTTTGAAAATGTTATTGTTACTATTCCTAAATGGATAGTCATAGATCTTCTATACATATCAGACATAAAGGGCATTCATATTTGTACAAAAGATGCTGATCCACCATCAAATATAGCCATCATTACTAATTATAAAAAAAATGAAAATAACTTTTGTAAACCATTCAACAGACTTTGATAAAATCTGACAGAAGGTATCTTGGAATGTAGGCTTTAAATTTTTAACTAATAATGGACATCTGCTATCAAATATAATCGCTGTTATTAAGATTAGGAAAAGCTTTAAACGACTTCCTCTCAGTAACGGCTCAACAGAATTTCATACATTGTTACGGAAAGCAACCTGATATGAAAACCTTTCATATTTGTGCAAAAGATCCAGATCTGCGAACAAATATGTCTGCCATTACTAAACATAGGAAAAACTTAAACAACTTCTCAATAACCACCCAACAGAAATGGATTGAATTTGAAAGAAGCATCCTAGCATGAAGGACTTTAAGATTTGCAGAAATTCTGTCAATCTGCCATCAAATATGGCCAATGTTACAAACGAGAATAACCTTAAAATTAGTTCTCAAAAGAATTTGACCAAATCTTTAAAAAAACCATCATGGCATACATGGCTTTCAAGTTTGTACAAATGATCTGTCATCAAATATGGCTATTGTTACTAACAGCCAAGTGAGTTTTTTATATATATTTTTTGCATCACTGTTGAACAGTTGCCATTTCAACCAAAACATGGCATGGAGCATCCTGGTGTAAAGCCTTTCAAGTTTGTATATACAATACCAATCCACTGTGGCACCATTAAAATTGGCTGCCATTACCAAATTTAGGAAAATCTTTAAATGTTTTCTCAAACATCAGTCAACAGAACTTGACAGAAAGCAGCATAAAGGACTTTTAGATTTGTCCAAAAACAAATTGCCATAAAATTATGGCCACCAGTACTAAAAATAGATAATCCTTCAAATGACTTTTCTAAAACTGCTCAACAGAATTCGACAAAATTTTACAAGTTATCCCTGGACAAAGGGCTTTCAAGTTTATATGCAAATGATGCTGATCTGCCATCAAATATGGCCAACATTACGAAAAAAAGAGAAAGATTTAAACAACTTGTTGATAACCACCCAACTGAATTTGACAGCATCCTGGCATGAAGGCTTTTAAGATTTGTACAAATGGTGCCAACCACCATGAAATGTGACCATGGTTACTAAAAAAACAGAAAAACTGTTAAGCTACTTTTCATCAACCTTTAAGCAACTTTTCCTCAAAAACTGTCCAGCAGAATTTAATCAACTTTGATGTAAAGCAAACTGGCATAATGAAGAGTTTTCAAGTTTATACAAATGATGCAGACCCGCTATCAGATATAGCCGCCATTACTAAAACTAGAGAACCTTTCAACTACTGCCAGTGCTTATACAAAATCACACAACCAGATGCGAGTGGAATGCTTTAGGACATCTCTTGAATGCTCTACTTGCTCAGTGTAGAAGATTGCACAAAATTGCTCCAGAATCTGGATTTTTCCATGATATTCTTCACAATACTTGAGCAAATGACAGTATTTTACTTACCTAGAAAAAAAATTCAAATTGCCAGGAAATCTTCCTTTCTTTTTTCTGTCCCTCAAGAAGCAGACAATGATATAGATGTATGGATCGATAAATTGAGTGATATAAAGATAGAAGGTGAAAGATGATAAAAAAAAAAGTAATCAATGCAGTTCTAACATCTTGCATTCTAGTTCACTAGAAATAAGTTTTGTAAGGGGGGAGCTGAGATCAGACTTTATTTCTTTTTTTGATTGGATTAAGTAGAAATCACACAGCCATGTCCAAAATGAAAATGGCAACAGCAACACAAGAATAGGTAAAATTCCAATTTTACATGTTACTTTTAACTTTACAAAGGGTTTTACCGCAGTGAAACTGTATTTCATTGCCAAATGAAATACTGATGTACTATATCAGATATTCTTCTCTGTTAATTTTTTCTTTCTTTTCTTTTGTTTTTCTTTTCCCTAGACAAGCATATGGTTAGATAAAGAGCAGGGGAATGATTTAAGTGACGGATGAATTTAGGTTCTTATATGGAAATTTTGTTGTACTATGTACAAGACATGCACAGTACATTAACAGAAAAAAAGCCTACTTTTTTAATTCATTAATAAAGTATTCAAGTCCTTTTCTCATTTAAATTTTTTTTTTTTTATAGAAAAATGTTCTTTTTGGTATGATATTAATGTAGTTCTCTCTCAATAGGTGTTCAGTTTAAAAGGGGAGACATGACGATGACAATAAAAGTAGTGATTCTTGTCACTTTGGCTTGTCAGTTGCATTATTTTAAACTGTTGCATCAATTTCATGTTTTCGTAAGTACATCTTGTGTTAACACACTGATCTTGACCTCTGTAGGGATCATAGATGTACATGTTTTTTCTGGAATTAATGCTTGCAGAATCCTGAGGGGGGTTGTTGAAGCCGAACCCAAATGAAGAGGGTTTCAGCAAACATTGATACAAAACTAAAACATATGATCGCTATTCTACATAATTTTTTTTAAAAAAAAACGTTGAAATTTTCAGATGCAATTTCAAGTTTCCCTAGTGAAAGCACCAATCTGGTATGTTGGCTTTGCTGGTTCCTGGGGCAAGTTTCCCTAGTGAAAGCACCAATCTGGTATGTTGGCTTTGCTGGTTCCTGGGGGGGGGGGGGCAGTGCATGTTTCCGATCAGCTGATGTAAAATGGTTGATGTACATGCACATCTTACAAGGGCCAACTTCAAAGATCTGTTGAGAAACCACTTTAGTGAATTGTTCACCATTAATGTCATTTGAGGGAAATGGATAAGTATAAAAACACACCAGGGCATTAATGCCACATGAAATCCAATGTTGATACATTGACACAGCCACATTTATATATCTTGTCCAACAACACTGCGCACAAATATTTTACGCAAGAATTTGCATTCTCATCCTTTTTCATGCTGCACCGAGAACAAATGACTCTTGTATTCTGCATCATGTTTGCATTAACTGAAAACATGCCTTCACATTACATTCTCTAGAAGCACAGATGCGAGAAATTTTTCAAGTAGAAAAATAAGATGTGCTCTCTTGCACTAATGCATCTTATTCAGAGCAACAGAAAAAAATTTATATGTAAAGGGGAGTTTCAACTCCTGTTCCTCAGTAACCAATGTGTATCCTCATTTACATATTGATCACAATAAAGTTCAGAATCTGTGTAACTTCACATACCTGCCAAACATCTGGTAGTTGCTTTATTCCTCAGAAATGACATATATTATTAATGTAGCACTTCGGGCTTGGGTTTCACCAACACCCTCAGGATTCAGCAAACGTTGATACCAGGAAAAACACATATGATCCCTGTATTTGTGCATTTACTGAATATATGAAGCAAATGAAAATACATACCAAATTTTATTCAAATCTACTGCTCCATTTTAAAGATATGGCAGAGTAATTTCAAACATTCGTATTCAGTGTGGGCTACAAATGTTGCCATGATAAATATACTGTAGTATCATTTATTTTCGTGGGTCTCAAAATTTGTGTGGTTTTGTAAAAAAAAAAAAAAGATACGTCTTCATGAGTACTTAAATTTGTGGTTTTGCCTGTCATAGCTTGCATATTTGTAGGTATTTCATTTCATGAATTAACCTCTAGAGATACCCCAAATAAAGAATACAAAAGAACAACAAATGCCAGTCTCTTCAGTGGTTAAAACAATACTGCCATCTGTATGAGCACAGATCAAACACCTGTCAAGATCAATCACTTACACTCAACATCGAAGGGAGCCGACACAGCCAACAACACTAAGCTAATCGGTTATTAAAGCAGATGTGTATGATCTCTTCCTTAAAACACTGTCCATAAAGTTTCACCATCACTTTTTGACAACCATGGCATTAAGACATTGGCTTAAGAGTGGTAAAATTGTACTTGGATCCCTGTCAGTTCAGATAATGTCATCATTCTACATGTAAACCAAACACATGACCAGCTTCCCCTTGATCAATGCAGTTTGCAAGCAGTGTTAACATTTGATGTGTTCCAAGTCCATTATAGTGCAAAGATGCTAACTAAATTGAAATGCAATGGACTCGCTCCTTTGTTTGCCCTGTGTCATATACGAAAAAACTTCAACCACTAGACTCTACTTAAAACTTCATCAATCAAGCCGATTCATGCTGAATGGATAATTGTGGCTCACACAAAAATGTGTGAAAGATTGGACCTAATTATCCATGGTTTTGAGAATGCAATATATGGTTTAATTCAACAATTTCAGGATTATTTACCTGACAAGAATTTGTGTACCAGCAGATTTCATTGACATGATGTTGATTCAGTGGTTTTGTCCAAAAATCGGTCAAGTGTGAGCTTCAATACTCTGTTGTAAATTAATGTATATACATAGTGTTTCATTAGTAATTGTGCTTCAAGCATTAGTTCTAGTATTTTACAGTCATGTTGTTAATTTGGATTAAGCATGAATAGATAAAATGAAACCTGCTTTCACAAAGATTTAAATTTTTAGACAGTTTCACGTGTATGAAAAATCTGTTGGAATAAGTATTAAAACTAATTTTAATATACTATTATCATTTATTATTCTGTCATTTTCATTAATACTAGTGTTTCAATACTTTATTCTTTTCTCATTTCTCTTGATCCTTACTCGTGTCACAACATATCTATTTAACACCGTGAGTGGAAATTACAGCTACCAGATATTGTATTTATACATGTGAATTGGAACAATATAAAATGCATTATAATTCTTTTTTTAAAGTGTTAAAATAAAACAAACACATGTAAAAAGCTACTATTTTATTACCAGATTAAGGAAATGACATTGATTTATCAAATGGCTTTGTTGATCTCTAGGAATGAAACACAGAAAGAAAATGGGGGGGGGTGACTTCTTTATCATATGTGGCTAATTTTTCATTGGATCTTTAAATTTGTGGTTCGGAGAAGCAACGAAATCCATGAAAATTGGTATCCCACACAAATTTGTGATGCTACAGTAGTTGTGACATCACTAAATCAAAACCAGTCTATTGCTGATACACTGGTCTACCAATTCACTGTTGCAATAAAGTTTGTTTTGGAATCAACTGACAACTTGACTTGTAACCAGAATGGACTAAGTAACATCATGGTACATACTATTGCTGCTTTCAATGGGGGGGGGGAGAGTTTACAAATATGTTCATCAGGAAAGTTGTTAGTTGCAAAAAAGAAAGTGAGAAACTATCCCATACAAGAGTACAATGACTAGTACATTATATACCAACCCTGTATTTACTAGTCCACTATGTATGCACTAGTAGGGCATGGTTGACTCGGGAGATTATTGGACAGTTTGTTTCAGTTACCCAGACCTTTGGTCAAGGTATGTAGTCTTTAACTAAACTTACTGTGCAGAAACCATTATTTTCTTATTAGACTGACAATGACATTTGACCTTTAAACCCTAAAATGTAAAGGTTTCTTTATTACCATAAGTGCAAGCCATTCACAAAGTTTTGCGAAGGAACATAATCCAGAACAAACATTTTAGTGCAAAATCCATTTTTAGCAAGTTCATCCATTTCATCCTCTTTAATCTGGTATTACCTGAACTCTCTCTCAAAGACATCTGTATTCTCGATTCTTTTATCTTTTTTCAGTCACAATGACCACTGACCTTCTGACCCCAAAATTAATGGGCTTCTTCCTCATCCAAGTGCAAGCCATCCACAAAGTTTGGCCCAGACATGTGATGTAGAATTAATGTTATTGTGCAGAAACCATTTTTCTTTCAGTCACAGTGACCTTGACCCCAAAATTATTAGCTTGCTTCTTTACCCAAAATGCAAGCAATTTACAAAGTTGGCAACAGTAATGGAGAACTTAATTTATTGTACGGAAACAATATGGAGGACAGAGATATGGATGGACAAACATTGTAACATTATCTGCTTCACATTATGGCGGGCATTTAAAAAGCAAAATATGGGTAAATATATAATTTTCTACCCATTTTACATTTAATAAAACCAGTTTGCCATGAGCAGTTTGTGTTCCTTTAACTTGCATACACACAGGTTACATACATGTATCTAACAACCCACACAGATGTTTTCATTAAACACATATATTATACCGAGTCACTTGTGTACGTGCAAGTGCCTAAAACCACTTGTAAGTTGCATATACTTTGTTAAATGATTTTCTAATGTCATGAAACGTCAATCATTAGGCCGTAAACTTTATAAACTATAATAATGTGTCGCAAATTAAATTTTGCTCCAAACTCCAATATCATGCATTTGACTAGGGTGATTGGGAAAAAAGAGATGAGAAAAAAATTTGACAAATTAGAAACAAATTTTCCAGTGTAACTTCTAACATTGAGAATTCTGCTATAAACATTTCTCATTATGATAGGGGCTGATGATCGGCACTGGTACCTGTAACCCCGAAAAATCTCTAAGTATTGGTCACTTTGTTTATTAGCATTTGTGCAGGAATTATTGGCACCATTATGTGAGACTACAAATTTTGAAACAAGTTGGAATTTATTATGCTTCAGCATGTATGCCATTACCATATATACTCGCTTATAAACCAAAGTCCAAGTACATACAACATAGACCCCAGTGGTGTAACTTCAAATTGTGCCCCCCCCCCCCTCGCAAACTTTTCAGAGTGGGCACCCATAAAAATTAATGTAAAGCAGGATTTTGGGACTCCGGGGCGGTAGTTACGCCATTGATAGACCCTGATCTGTTGCATAATGTGCCAGAAGATCAGGGTCTATATTGTTTGTTCTATTGATTACTCCTAACAAAATGCATTGAACCAGATCTGCCGGCACATTATGCAACAGCAAATCTGGGTCTGTGTGGTTTGTAGTTGGACTTGACTTAAAAGTGAGTATATACAGTACCTTATTACATGACAACCAACCAGTGTCCACTGCCCACGTTTGTGGGATCTGTAGATTATGTAATGATTGAAACACACAAATCTTTCAGTCTGATAACATTTACTGTCCTATAAATCGGATGTATAAATGCATGTAAAGTGAACCAAAACATATAAAAGCTAGTAAAACACAACACTTGTAAATCTTGAGGATGGTTGTCTCATTTAACGTACACGTGACAACAAAATTTATCTTTTTTTTTTTTTGGTCATCAAATTTACACCGGCTGTTAAGGCAAAATGCCAGATATTCTCATTAATACTCACCTGGATAAAGTATATAAACATCAATACTTTATGAAACACACCTGGATAAAGTATATAAACATCAATACCTGTATGAAACACACCTGGATAAAGCATATAAATATCAATACCTGTATGAAACACACCTGGATAAAGTATATAAACAACAATACCTGTATGAAACACAGTTATAAACTTTAAAAATAACAGCTAAACCAAAACATCAAAATGGTCAAACATGTCATAAAAAAAGTAAAGTTCTAAAGCTGTTTGGTTAAAAAATCTCATCTTTTTTTCACAGATTTTCCTAACACATGGGTGACCGATAATACTCTTACTAGTATACACAGCTTGATTGATTATCTAGATTGAAGAAATACATATGATTTCAATTCTTGAAAATGTGGTCACCAAGTTGACAGACCGTGAAGTATCACTATCCGCAGGTGACAATATGGAAAGTTTGATTAGTATATACTGTCAAATATCACTATCCACAGGTGACAGTATGGAAAGTTTGATAAGTATATACTGTCAAGTATCACTATCCCCAGGTAACAGTATGGACAGTTTGATTAGTATATACTATCAAGTATCACTATCCACAGGTGACAGTATGGACAGTTTAATTAGTATATACTGTGCATGCTTGATAATAAGGACTGAAATACCTATCTATATGTCGTATATATCCACTTACAAGTCATGTCCAACTGCAAACTGCACAGACACGGATCTGCCGTCGCATAATGTGCCAGCAGATCTGCATCTCTGCAGTTTGTTAGGAGTAATCAGTAGAACAAACAACATAGAACCTGATGTGCCAGCACATTATGCAATAGCAAATGAGGGTCTATGTTGTTTACAGTTGGACTTGACTTATAAGCAACTACAGCATCAACAAATTGAGAAATGTTGATTTTTTTTTTCTTCAAAGATTTTCAAAATGTCATAGTCTGCTGCTGACAGGTTAGATATGTTCACTACTCGTGATTTACACTGATACTTCAAACTCTTAAACTGCAAGCAAATGGAAAGGATGAACTTTGACTGTTAAGGGAGGTGACTTTTGCAGGGAGGGAAAATGCAAACTGAATACAGCAAGCAGAAAATGTAAACCTGGCTGGATCTGAGATATGGCTGTTGAGAGAAGGGACCATTATGGAAGCTTAATCTGTACATGTGTAATAGGAAAGGATAAAAGCAAAGCTGCCACTCAGACCTGAACTAAGATCCTTTACATAAACAGGTGCATATCTATTAAATTTGCCAAAACCCGTTTATTATAGTATTTCTGCTTCTTACCAACATGTTAAGTGCCAATGAAAGCACATTTTTTGCCTATAAAAGTTGGAACTACTTGCCTGTAATTGGTAATTTATTTGATGCAATGTTTGTTTTATGGTGAGAAAAAAAATACAGAACTAGAACTCGTCAAATGTAAATTTGACCTAGTATGTGCTCTTGAACCACACTTCATAATTAATTTACATATGAGCCACGGTGGCTCAGTGGTTAGTGTGCCAGACTCTCAACAGAAAAGGTGCGAGTTTGAATCCTACCATCGGACCAGCCTGGATTAGCTGCAATGGTGTGTCCTTGAGCAATGCACTTTACTACAATTGCCTTAGCACTAAATAGCCTACTTGTGTTGCTGTGCCTTAAAGCACCAAACCAAACCAAACCCAACATCCAAAAGCTTCAATTAAATCAACATTTTCTGTGGACATAAGGAAGTCCACATACATAAGTGATATTAATTAGGCAATATTATTTATGACTGTATTTTATGATCAGGTCAGCTAAAAAAAATACTTTCAAGTTTGAACACAATTTTTTTCCACAGTAATTTCAACTGAAAAGTTAATGCCTACTTCGTGTATTTTAGCATAGTTTGTAGTCCCTAAATATGATTTTCATTATGAAACTGTATTTAATTAATCAAGCAAGGAATAAAGTAAAAGTTACCCCATTTTCAACAAATTTCACAATCAGATGGTGGTATAGTAAACTACAAGGAAATGAACCAAGTAGCATGCCAGCCTGAATTTATAAATCCTTTTAAATATAAAATAGTTTCAAGACCTTCATTTTGTCTCTATAAGTATCAATTTGTGGTTTTGCAACAAAAGACATATTTTTCAGCACATAATTTTGTGGATTGGTTAAGAAGCCCTATTGTTTCTGTATAATTACTACTGGTATTCATTGGGTCTTCAAATGGGTGAATTGGGGGAAGGGGTCCTATTGTTTCTATAGAGAAATCTTTGTTCATTGGGATTTAAATTTGTGGTTTGAGGCAACCATGAATTCAACAAAAATTAGTACTCAAAAAAAAATTGTGAATTCAGAGTATTCTTCTTTGTAAAATACTTTTCTAATTATATTTTGATAACAAAATGTAGAACAAGTCAATGTATTAATGCTGTAACCCACTGAGCTACTTTATTTACTCGCTTACAAGTCAAGTCAAACTGCAAACAACATAGACCCTGATCTGCCATTGCATAATGTGCTGGCAGCTCAGGGTCTATGTTGTTTGTTCTACTGATTATTCCTAGCAAACTGCATTGATTAAGATCTGTCCATGCATTATGTGGCTGTAGATCTGGGTCTGTGCAGTTTGCAGTTGGACTCGACTTCTAAGCGACTATAGAAGGTACCAGTACCTCAATTCAAGATATGGTAGCTAAGACCCTGCATTCTGGTGGGTCCTTGGCTCCAGGCACAAGGTAGCACTAAACAGTTTTTGGCCATGAATGGAATCGGGGATGTACCCTCTCACCTTTGAAGCCACCCATTATCAAAACAATAACCATCAACATATATATATTTTCAAACTGATCAGAGAAAGATGGAGAAATTGAATCAGTAACAAAGATTGGCATGGCAAAGCTGATCTTTCTGTGAGTTAGAATCACACCAGTGCCATCCCCACAGTGCACGAAAGTCCCTAAAACTTGCAAGTTTCAACCCCATAAAGAACCTATACTCCACAAAATCGGAGATATTTCATACATAAGGAAATGACTATTGCATCCCAGATACTACTTCACTGAAGAGGAAATTGGATAATGAATGGACCAATTTCCCTCAAAATCACTTGGTATGAAGCTGCCATAAATGCATAAAACTGAGCAGGGAGAAAATGGGCAGCCACTCCTGTACATCGAAGGCTACAACTTAATCTTAAACCTGGCTGGCAGAAATGTGTTTCTGCTCTAGAACTGTCCCTTGTGCATACCACATGAAATCATACATTCTTGACACCTTGTAATTTACAAAGGAGAAACATGGAGATACAGTATGGATGCATCTTCAATCAAAACTTTACCCCATCCATGGCCAATTATACGAAACTGTTAAGTGTTACCCTTAGAGAGTTCTTTTCTAATTTTATTTTTAAGCAAAAAATGCAGAACAAGTCATTGCATAATGCAGTAACCTACTGGGCTACCTAAATTCAACATATTGTAGCCAAGGACTGGCAATCTTGGTGTTCTCTGTGCTACAGGCACATGATTTGTTAAACCTGCACTCTGCTACAGGTAATGAGACAAGAAGAGCCTAGGAAATGTTGACTGACATATTCAAATTATCAACTGCAGTACAAGCACAATTCCTACGTTGCAAGATTTACAGATGTGTATGTGTGTGTATATATATAGATGCATGACAAAAACTGAACTAATTAATAGGGGACATGTATGCATACATGTAATTTCCAATCTTAGGTTAATATCAATGTTGTAAATTCTCAGTAAAAGATAAAATAATATCACTAAATAATAATATCACTCAAAAACCTTGTAAAGTCAAAAAAACTTGTGTAACAAAATAGATGTACATAAAATGGTAATTGCTTTGACTGATAATGATACATTATAAGAAAAGGTATGAGAAAATAAATATTGAAAAAAAAACAAAGTAGAAAGAAACTCGGATTATTACTGTTCAAAAAATCAGTTATATTGTAAAGAAAGGTCTATATGGGCACAGACAACTAATTAAATTTCCATAGACAGTAATGTTAATGTTTAGGCAAATTACAATACTTTCATGGTCAGAATGGCAAAACACATTTACATCCCATTAATGATCTATCCAAGCAGAAACTTTTAAAACAATAAAAATTATATGCTGCACTGCTTGTTTTTTTAAAGAAAAATTCCGTTGTAGGTGCCCACTATAAAAATCCCGCCTGGTGAGATCTCCCCATTTACATGAAATAGCACCTGTGCAGTAGTACCTGTGCAGTGACATTGATAAAATTATAAAAGTTTTAGGTTCAAGCCTACTACTGTGTAAAATTTACCAATACATAAGCTTCTTCTGAAAAAAATTAGTTAATTTTTTTTTCTAGTAATTATTTTCAGCCAATCAGTGACCCACATTCTTAAGCATGGTATTTAAAATACCACAACACTTAGACTGGTTCCATACATCATACAATATTTACTTGTCCGTGACCATATAACATGAAAAAAAATTAAACTGCAATGTTTTCAATATCTTTTTTTTTAACTGCACACTGTTGCATGCATATATGCTAAATTTTAGCAACATAAAATTTAATTACACAAATTGTTTTAAAAAATTGTTGAAATTTACAAAATAAATTTCATAACAATGTCTCAGAGCTGTTGAATGTTGTCATCAACTTTATGTACTGTCAGTACATAAAGTTGATGACAATGTCTTGGATCTGTAGAATTTACAAATCTAAGATGACCACACCTATTTATTAGCACAGCAATGTAAGATAATCAGGCTTACTAATTTGAATAACCTTTTCCGTGACATCAAAGTGTTTCTCTTTTAATATTTAACCATATTATATAGGAGAATAATATATGCTGACAAGTTCTTTAAAACTGGAGAGAAGATAGTGGTTTATTATAATCGAATTTTGTATATGTTATAAATACTAAAAAATATCTAGATGTCTGACCATCAGTAAGATCACCCTGCCAATGAGTTACACCAGCTTATCACCGCAAGCATAATTTTGTAATGTTTCACAAATACTGTATATACTAACTTGAAAGTTGAGTCCAACTGCAAACAACATAGACCTGCTTTGCCATTGAATAATGCACCAGCAGATGTTTTTTTGTTTGTTCTACTGATTACTCCTAACAAACTGCATAGACCCAGATCTGCTGGCACATTATGTGATGGCTGATCTGTGTCTGTGCAGTTTGCAGATGGACTCAACTTATAAGCGAGTATATATGGTAGTCTGACTCGAGACTGGTCATCAGTCAGTTATAATTCTAAATAAACAATGTTCAAAATAAACAAATTCAACATCAACTGCTGGTAGAGAGATGGAGCTTAATGAAGTGTATGTCAATTCAAACACATCGGCAAATGACATGGAGCTATACAGAATGACATTTTTTTTCAAATAAAAGTGTTTTCCACAAATTTTTCTAATACTGTTAGAATGAAGATAAAAATCCTGTATGTGAGTATTTAAGAAAATGAACAGTGATTTTCCTATTACAAATATTTGTTTCAAAAATGATGCACAGGGAAAAACTATATTATTGTCCTAAAATCGTAGCATATTACCAAAATGTCATTCTCTAATTCATATGAAATTAAAACTACATTTGGCATCAAAATGTACAGCTACATGTAAATAAAGTTTAATTAAAACTAAAAGAAAGAAAAAAAAAAATTCATGGGGAAAAAATAGTAACTCCATTTGGTTCCTTTTGTCTAACTGGGACTAACAGACATTTTTTGGTCTCGTATTTGAAAAAATATATTTTGATAGAGTTTATGAATCCTCTTGGGAGGTTGTGTAGTTATGGCTAAATAAGACAGAAATGTCATTTTGTGATTTGACTACACTGTCTCAGCATTAATATATGAAAAAAAAGAACTCAGCAACAATTACTGGTTGTGCAATGAAAGAAAATTGCTTTTGTTTTTTTTACATAAAACTTTAAATCAGCTGTTCCAAATGAAATGCTAAAATGAGCAGAAGAAATTTACATGTAAATATACCACTATTCATGTTGCTGTTAGAAAAAAAAAATTTTTTTGAACAACATTAATGCCCTGCCAATATACAAGTAATGTAATTGTTGTGGAAAGTGTCAAGTTAAACAAGGGCAATAACTCTCAAATTGTGTCCAAAAAGTGTGAAAATCAAACTTGACCTAGGTCTTCTTAGTTTAATGACTGACATACATGACCATATGGTTTAATGACCAACATACACGATCATATGGTTTAAAAATGTAGAAAATTAAAAAAGTCAAATCTTAATATAAAGCCACATACCAAATTTAATTTTACCCCATGAAGTCTTTCAAAAGTTATTGAGAAGAAATTAAATTTGTGACAGATGGATATGATGGATGGAAATAGACAACATATGCTCCCTCTATTGATATGGTAGGGGCATAAACCTAAATATGATGGTAAGGCATGATTACTTCTGGATGGTAATGTGTGGAGATCTACCCTTCTGGGAAAGATACTCTTGGACAAAGTTGTGTATGCAATGATGAAGAAAAATATTCCCTGCATAGTAGATACACAAAAGAAAAACACATCTGAGCATATTTTGTTAATGAAATTAAGGCATATTCCTAAAAATGGGAAGATATCACAGGCATTTTAAAACAATTAAAAACATACCATATAATGTATCAACAAGTAAAAAACATTTCTATACATGAATCTGTCAAGTACTGAAATTTGAAAATCTTTCTTCAGACTCAAATCAGCTGATATTAAGGGCACTTCGGACCTCAGGTGTCAAATAATCCTTAAGAACCTCCAGGGTACATTTCCACAGTTGGTTTTGGAGCTTTTTATTTCTGAAAAGAAAGAAACTGTTTATTATCACTATGCTGAAGTGTCTGGGATATTAGGATCAAAGGTAAAAAATACAGTGACATTGTGAAATTTGTTTTATAAAACTTTGTATATACAGTCACAACAGGAAGACACATACATGTCATAAATATATAATATGCATTTAATTTTTCATATGCAAAAAACTTCTTTATTCAAAGTACGAAAAATAACGTGTACAAAAATCAGTTAACACTTTTGGGTAGTAGCAGAGGACAAAAAAAGTTTGGACATAGATGAGATGCTAACTAACTTGAAAGACAATGGAATCATTCCTTTGTTCGAACCTGCCTTGTGTATGAACCAACTTCAACCACTAGACTTTATAATAAATAAAGACTACAAAAAAGAATTAAAATCACTTCCACAACTGGTATGCTGAACAGGTCATGGAGACCATCAGGGAAAAGGAAGATGTCACTGGTTAAGATCAGTGTACCATATTAGTGGCCTTTCAATAAAGTCAATTCATGCTGAATGGATAATCGCAGCTCATGCAAAAATGTGTGAAAGATCAGACCTAATTATTTGTGACTTTGAGAAAGCTAGACTTGCTTACTTCAAAAGTTTCAAGATTATTTGCCTAACACACATCTGTGTGTACCAGCAGACTTAATTGACAGGATGTTGATTGAGTGGTTTTGTCAAAAAATCAATGAAGTGTAAGCTTCATTACTCTTTGTAATTAGTTTATATGCATAGTGTTTAATTAGTAATTGTGTGACAATCGCGATTTCATGTATTTTACAGTCTTGTTGTTCATTTGGATTACACATGCATGGATAAAATGAGACATGACTTCAGGAGGATTTAATTTTTTGTACAATAGTTTCACTTGAATAAAGGCTCAGTTTAAATAAGTATTAATTATCATTGTTATATACTACTATCATTTATTATTCTTTCTTTCATTTTCAGTAATACTAGTGTCTGAATACCTTATGCTTTATCTCATTTCTCTCTATCCTTACTTATCTCACAACATATCAATTTACGACAATGAGTGAAAATTACATCCATCAGATACTGTATGCATATGTGTGCACTGAAACAACATAAAATGCTTTATCATTCGTTTTTTTAAAGGGTTAAAACAAAATAAACACATGTAAAAGCTAATATTTTATTACCAGATTACAATAATGAAGTTAATTTATCAAACTGCCTTGTTGATCTCTAGGAATGTTTCAGTAAGAAAATGGGTCAGAGGTTTCATCACATGTGTCATAATTTTTCATTGGGTCTTTAAATTTGTGGTTTGGGGCAACGACAAAATCCATAAAAATTGGTGCCCCACAAAAATTAGTGAAACCACAGTATACTGTATAGTTTTGGTTACAACAGCATTTAGATATGAACATTCAAGATGGAAGACATCTAGCCAGAAGGACATTAGCAAACCTGGGCCACTGAACACTCATGTTTTTTTCACCTGTGCACCCCCATATCTCAGCTTTATTTTTCTCACATACCTACATGTATGATCATGTTTTCCAGCATACAGCAATGATTGGGGAATATCTTTTGTTATGTGACTGCTGTCTTTCATCAAATGACCGTCTACTACGATCATACTGCACATAAACTGGCAAAAATACCCTGATTTTTATCATCACTCAAGCATTATTTCGCAATAACCAAGACAGACATTAATTCTAACAAATTTGCATCCCAAAAAGTGTAGTGGCTGAAGTTAGTTTGCAGCAAAAGGACATTTTGCACTGATTGACCTAGTTACAGGTACAGATTCTATAGTCCAGTTTTTTGTTGAAAAAGCTGTTGTTGTAATTGTTATTTTTTTTAAAATTCATGTCCTCATTATTATTTATGAAAGGAAAATCAATTTAAGATCAAAACTGAATCAAGAACTATATAATTTTTGTTGTGTCTAACTTGTTTAATCTTAGGGATAAGACCGTATTTTATTTTTTGACCTGTTCACATTTGTATCATTGGGCAAGCTATCTTAAGTACATAATTCAGACACTGTGTATTGCCATTAAGTTGAAGGTTCAACCACTGTTCTTTAATACTGATGTGTTTAAAGGTAATTTAAAGTTTACACTGAATCCTTCAATGTAAACCTAACTTTTTACTCTCTATCATAAGATGAGGAATTTTCAATGGGTGTTTTTGCTGTTTTAATGTTGCGTCAGTATGTCATTTTGACTTTGACATTATTTTATGTTTGGGAATTGGAGAAAAAGAATCCTTCATTATGTATTGTTGTTGGATCGGAAAATGCCATCAATCAGAAAGAGGAATAGTGATAGCAAACTTTTTGTGATGGAACTATTTTCATTAAAACCAGCTACATGTTGCTATATTGTTTAGTGAAAACCCATGCTGATACAATTTTCCATTGAGGAGAAGTAGCCATATAAAGATTTTCAGGACAACCATCAAGGTAGCCATTTCGGAGAATGTATCAATGTCATTTTAATGCTGGAAGAACTCTATATTGCAATATTTTGATAACTATGTTGGTGGCTTACTGGAGAAGTAGCTTTTACAAGATTTGTCAGATTTTCAGAGGACACATTGGTATAATTTTCATTTAGAACTGACTACATATAGTGAGAACTATTTTAATAAAAACCACATGTCAATATGACCATTGTGTAATGAGGACTAGTAATAACAAGATTTTCAAGATGGTCATCATGTTAAATGTCTGACTAGTTATAACTAGATATTCAAGATGTACACCATGGCAGATATACTGTGTGTCAGATAGTCAATATTTTCATTTATTACTAATCAGACATGATAAGTCTTTTGGTGAAAACCCCATGTAGCTATCTGTTTAGTAACAATAAAAGGATTTGGAGGTAATGTTGGAAGTCTCATTAGCACCATTTCTTTTAGTACCAAACAGACATCACAAGTCTTTTAGTGAAAACCCTGTACTGATAAACCATCTGTTCAGACAGGTAGCAAGATTTGCAATAAGTCCACTGTGGAACTATATTGGATGTCTGAGGGGCACCATTTTTGTAATTAGTCTTTA
Source organism: Margaritifera margaritifera (assembly GCA_029931535.1). NCBI lineage: Eukaryota > Metazoa > Mollusca > Bivalvia > Unionida > Margaritiferidae > Margaritifera > Margaritifera margaritifera. Next base: position 365,071 of record JAQPZY010000888.1, on the reverse strand, counting down.
AGTGAAAACCCAATGTCAATACAATCATCCATTGAGGAATGTCAAAAATAAGATTGTCAAGATGGCTTAACATGCTGGCTATACTGGATGTGAGATCATTTCCATTTTCATTTAGGCCCAACTAGACATCATATTAATTCTTTCTTGTGAAAAACCAATATAACCATCTATGCAGAAGTAGCAATAACAAGATTTGCAACACGGCTGCTGTGGCAGCCATGATACTGGATGTCAGATTGGCACCATTTTCATTTAGGACCAATAAGACATCATAAAATGTTCAGGAGGAGAACTGATCAGATTTTCAAGATGGTTGCCATATTGGATGTCAGAGCTGCATTATTTTCATGACATAGCAGCCATACTGTAAGTCTCAAGGGCACCATTGCCATTTAGGACCAACTAGACATCATAAGGAGTCTTTTAATGAAAACCCTATGTCAATATACCCATCATTTCTGCGGAAGTAGCGATAACAAGATTTTCAAAATGGTAACCATGGCAGCTATATTTGATGTCAGATCAGTACCATTTTCATTTTGGACAACTAGACATCATAAAAGGTCTTTTTGTGAAAACTCATGTCGATGTGACAATGTGACCATCCATTCAGGACTAGTAGCGATAACAAGATTTTTAAGATGACTACCATATTGGCCATATTGGATGTCCAAGAGGCACTATTTTTATGTAGGACCAACTGGACACCATAAGAAATCTTTTAGTGAAATTCCTGTATTAATAGGAACATCCATTCAGGAGTAGCAATAAGAAGATTTCCAACATGGCTGCCATGGTAGCTATATTGGATATCAGATTCACACCTTTTTCATTTATGACCAACCAAATATCATAAGTCTTTTAGTGGAAACACCATGCTGATAGGACTATCTGTTCGGAAGGAGTAGCGACAACATAATTTTCATGGTGGCCATATTGAATATCCAAATGGCACCATTTTCATTGTGGACCAACTAGTTTTGGGGATGAATGTGTTTGTAAAGTTTTGTGGGAATCCTCTGAGTAGTTCAGGAGCAGCAGCGATAACAAACTTGTACTAAAGGACAAAAGAAACTGGACTATGGACCAAAGGCTGCTGCATAAGCTCTTGTATATGACCTGTAGAGCTAAAACTCAGATGTGCATCACTAAATCACAACCAGTACTATAGGGGTTAGAGACATTCATTCAAACTGAGAGCTGACTTATCAGAATAAAGGTGTCATATGAAGTACCCAAGAATAATCCAAGCATTGTGGAATACAAATATACATACTGGAATATCACATTTTTCACATTTTCTACTTGACTTCCTAATAAATTTAAACTGCAAATGAAATTACATGTCTGATGAAGAGATTAAACATGTTTGTACCATCATGGAGCTCAAACTAAATTATTTCATGACAACAGAGATATTTATTTAAAAAAAGAATAATGGCAAAGCAAAGTTGTTTATAGCTATAATTTGAAAATGTACTGCTTTTCAACTTTGCAAAATTTTAGTTTCCATAGTTTCATCTGGAGTTGTTAACAAAATCAATAAACCTGAGAAATTATTCGTAGAAATATTTTTCTTTCCTACCAATCCAAATTATTCAACCTGAGAAATTATTCTTAGCAATGTTTTGCTTTCCTACCAATCCAAACCATTAAGCCTGAGAAATTATTCTTAGAAATATTTTGCTTTATTACCAATCCAAATCATTAAGCCTGAGAAATTATTCGTACAAATATTTTGCTTTCCTACCAATCCAAATCATTCTTGAGTATTTGCTTTCAAAATCTTAAAGGAGAGAAATTTCATGTATCAAACAAATATAAATTTCTGCAATTATTTGTTTTCTCTGGATTTACTATATAATTCTGCATCTGTGATGGAAAAATACATGCCTAATTGGGACCTAGGTCACAACATTGTTATATTGGGATATTGGCTGAATTTATTATAAATACTTTCCAATGGTTTATACATATACTCCAAACTATAAATGGATATTTGTTTAACATACCTTGCCCCTTGAGAGGGCCAGGTGGGTCCATCCACAGGGTTGAGGTAGTACCCCCGGCTAGTCCCCTTGAGAGTGGGACTCAAGGCAGTGTAAACAGCTATCACTGCCCCCTGCTCTGAGGAATGCATTTTGCCTGAAACAAAATTATAAATTTACAGTACTGCCTGCAACAAAAGTACCATTTTTGTCCAAGCATTTTCTACTGAACATAAGTTTTATATGTGGACTTACATAACTAAAGTGCACATGGAATCTTTCAGGTCCTCAGACACTATAATCTTCCTTGTGTTACATTGTAAGGTGATGACAAAATTATGTGAAACATAAGACGAGTCCCTCTGAAGGACTGATGCTCTACTGGCCAAAAAGAATTTCCAAGAGTCCCATGATAAGTTTATGTCATCTTTTTAACTACTTAGTACTGAAACCATCTCTGATATTCTTGAGAAACTCCAACATCCCAAATCTGGTAACAAAACAATTTTCTTATGTTTCTTACAACATGTTTACAAGATACCTGTAAGTGCAGTAAAAACTTCTTTAACATGACCTTTGACCTTGAACCCAATATCATGAACTGAAAATTACTAAACTTGTCTCAATGTCAAGCTATAACAACATGCTAAGTTTGATTAAATCTCTAAGCATAATTCTTTTTAGAAAACAAGAAAGTTAATGAAACAGTATCATTCAAGGTATTCTCCAAATATACCCACAAAATGGGCTAAATGATACAAATCCCACAAAATGGGCTAAATGATACAAATCCATTCATACTTGTTTGTGTTATCATGTTTACAAGCCAATACAGCTACAATCCTGAGTCAAGACCTTTGACCTTAAAATCAATGTCGGAGTGCTGACTTTTAACTGGTTCATTGGAATGCAACTAAATACAAAGTCTGGTCAAACTTCACTTTTATATGTACAAATCACCATGTTCATAAGCTCAAAGAAGTACAAAAATGCAAGCAATTACCTTTTACATGACCCAAATGGTAATTACGTCTGGTTTTCAATATTGGTGGTCAGATCTGCACCATTTTCATTCAAAACCAATTAAATATTGAAGAAGAGTCTTAATGAAAACAATAATAATTAACAACATGAATATTTAACCTACAATTACTTGTACATCTCAAAATATACCTAAACTAAAAAACCATACAGTTGTGTACATTTCAGTTTCTGAAAAATCCTCATGATTGTTTTTCTTTTACTATGCCAAGGAATGGAAGCAAACATTATAATAACTGCACATAATCTCATACTCCTTACAATTTCACATCTTTACATTTTAAGTGACTGATGACCATGTCATCAAAGTAAAATAAAAACAAAATTATGTGAATTAATCTCCCCTACACAGTAGGATAAAACTAAAACTATCCAGGCAAAATTTGTTATCTCCCACAGTCCATATAACTGACATTTGACTGTATTCTTATGAACATAATACTAATAATAATTTGACTTCCATTTATCCACCTGTCACTTTATTATTATACAATACAGTGGTCACTAACTATAAAACCCCTTATTATACTGCTGCCACTCCGATAATGCAAGTATAGGGCTGGATCCCCTTACAGTACTCTCCCACTGTAACAATGTTCATGGTAGACATACAAGTGGACTGTCTTATAGGTGAGGTCACCTTATATTGAGGTGTTTTAAACATAATATTACTAATAAATAATGAAATGGGATCCATGACCATACCTGCCTTTAAAAAGGGATTGCCCTATACTGAGGTGCCTTATAGTGAGGGAGAACCACACCAGTTAATTGATTAACTTTTGTCTTAGTATTGTTACCTAATCTATTTCACTTAATTTTAGGTCTTGGCCAAATATATGGAGAATATTTTCCTAAGTTGATAATAGATATACTGTGAAACACTTTAAATTCATGGGGTTCAAATTTTCGTGGGTGAGCCAGACCAAGAATTTAAAGTCACAACGAAATATCAAACAAGCCGACATTCACACACACACACCCATCGTTTGCAATGGAAAAGCATCACCTATTTCTTTCTTTGTTTTAATACCATGGCTATCCTATAGCGCTGAGAATGTGAAATATACATTATGATAAGTACATGCATGAAGACGAACACTGAAACTGACTGATTACAATTTAATTCGAATGCAAAAGTTCATGAACATGAAAACTCATGTAAGATTGTAATGACTCTACCTGATGTACACTATAGTAATAAAAGCAGATTTACTCAGTCTGTGTCCTTCTTTCTTTTGTCAAAGCACATACTATTCCCATTTATGAATACATTTTTGCACAACTAATTGCTAAATAAACAGTCAGCAGATTAGTCCCGCTTTCTCAAAGCCCGTTTCAATCAGGTCTCTCCGAAGTGCTGCTTTGTCATGTGTGCAGATAAGCCAATTTGCATGAAGTGGCTTAAGGGTAGATGTTTTCAAGTTAACTGAGACCTGATTTTAATCTACATCTCCACTGTCCTCCTTCATTTAAATGATCAATCACCTGTGTTGAATACCACTCATGAAATCAGAATTTGAGTTCCTCCTCGTAAAAGTTGTTAACAGTTAAATCTATGGGTTGCAACTTATTCATGCATGTGGCTGGCACAAACATTGGTATAATCCCATTTTCCTTTAAGTGAGACATCAGCCTTTCTCCGCGATGTGCTTTGAATATATCATAGACTGCTACTGCCTTTTGATTATACTGAGTAAGCGGAAGCAAGTCACGAACAAAGTTCACATAGGCTATCACAATTTGGTCAACAAACTGAATCATGGAATCCTCGTTGCTCCAGTGAGTTTCTCTACATGTCACGTCCCAGTCACTTGGGATCTTACTGCAAGTTTTCCACTCTTTAACCACTGTGTCAGTGACATTTTGATTTTAACTTTTGAGGTGAAATCCACTTTTGGCAGAACTGTTTATATATGGCAAATATTGTTTAGAAAAAAAGAGGTTTACAGTCATTGGCTTTGTTCAAGCGCCTAATCCCTAATTGTTGAAAACTTTATGCTTTGATAGCAGTCTTTAAGAACACCTTAACCTAATTACTTAAGATTAAAATGGTGGTATTAAATGTGTTAGCTTAGACCTGTGGAAAAAGAAGTCGGCATTTTCTTTAAGATCTCAGCATTTACGCCATATGTTAGCAATGAATAACTTAATTACTCAACTTAATTACTCAAGTATGGATTAAACCTGTTTGCTTGCACATGTGTGGAAATGAATGTCGGTATACTAGTAAACTTATACAGAGACATATGCATTATTTTTTTTTTTTTTAAATGATAGATCCACGAAATTAGGTACCCATGAATATGTATTTTTTATCCAAACCACGAAATTTGAAACCCATGAAAATATCATCAGGTGGTAACAAAACAAATTATATTTTAACAAAACAAATTATATTTTAATATTTTAACAAATGGCAAAGTCATGAGTTAAAATATGTCAGTTTTTTTGTACCACAAGATGAAATCTATCCATTATATATGCAGGAAGAGACAATTGTCTTTGTATTGTATACCAAATTGCTCCTGAATCAAAGCTCAGAAGATTAAACTCACTCTTCAGCACACAAACAGACACCTCAATTTCAATCATATTCATAGGTTGATCATAAAAATATCAGCAATTTAAGAGAACAGTAAGTTTGGGATGATATAATCTGTTGCAATCAATTGCATTCTTTATATTTTGTAAACTATTTTACCCTATCTGACCACAAAGTAATTCTGATTGGGTGATGCAGAACACCAGGTATTTAACATTGTTGACAACAGAGTACAGGGGACATAACTTTCTAGAGAAGCAAACAGTGGTCAGTCAAATATCCGCAGCAAAAAATTACGTCCATGCCTGCAAGGTCATGCCATTTCCATTTGGTGCTAAAGCTCATAAAATGTTCTTGTTTATTTATCACACCTGACATGAAGGGAAATCTTGTATTTTCATACATGTGAAAATACAAGGATATATTTTTTGCATGTGAAAATATTGGAATGAAGAAATTATTTAAAAAATTCACCAATAATTTTCTTTATTTAAATTATAAAAGTATATAATATAATTTAGTTTGACATCATTAAATATCCAACATGCACTATAATGACACAGCCTTGTAATATACCTCAGTATAAGATGGGTTCACTTATAACATGGGACACTTCTGTGGTATATGGGTTTATCTAAAGATTACAGGACAATGCTATGTGTTAGATTCATTTGATTACATCATACTTACCACAGCAGGACATGCAGCACATGCGACAGTTGAAGCCCCCATGCTGAGGGTCATTTTCAAATACCTGGGCATCCAGTTTGCCAGGATGTACAGCCAGTATGTCCACTGTACGTGTTGTCTCCTCCAGAACATGATCCAGACTATGCATATGCATTATCTGATGGTAAAATTAACATGATTAATTATCGACACAAAATCATGTTTTGACCCATTTTAATCTCATTTTTTTTAAAAACAACTCCATACATAAGAAATTCCTGATCTGAGTTTAAAAATTCTGAGACAACAATGCACAACTTGGCAAAAATTTGTTATGCTTCATGGTTTTAGAATTAGTCCACACAATCAAGTTTGCATGTTTGTCGTTGACAGAGTCTCTTAATTTCTCAAAAACACCTTTTTAAAGACAAACTATTGTCTCCTTTGTTTGGTACATATGATCTTCTGGATCAGTTTTATAAAATAATACATTAAAGCCTGTCTTGAGAACCACATATGCCACAAACAAACAAGATGTTTGACTATCTAAAAAGAATGTTCAGGAATTCAAGATAAGACCATTTCTGCTTTTTAGCTAATGAGTATTGAAACTACTTCTAATATTCTTGAGTGATAATATTTTCAAATCAGTCGCTGCGGTGGCCATAATGAATGTAAGATTGACACCAATTTCATTTAGGACAAACCAGACACAATTAGAAGACTTTTGGTGAAAACCCCATTTCAATATGACCATTCATTCAGGAGGATTAGTGGCAACAAGATTTTCAAAATATGTTGAACTTCATTGTGGCTGCAATACTGAATGTTTGCAGGGCATCATTATCATTTAGGACCAACTGGATATTATAAAAAGTCTGTTTGTGATCAATTCTAGAGAAGTAGCAATAACAAGATTTTCAAGATGGCCACCATGGCGGCCATGTCAGATTCAGATAAGCATCAATTCATTCAGGACCAACTAGACACCATAAGAAGTCTTCTGATGAGAACCCCTTGTCAATATGAGTTTCCATTTAGGAGTAGCAAGAAGAAGATTTCAAGAAGGCAGCCATATTTGAGGTCAGATTTTCACCATTTTCATTTAGGACCAACTAGATATCATAATTACTCTTCAAGTGAAAACACCATGTCATTATGACTTTCCATTTAGAAGGAGTAGCAAGAACAAGCTTTTCAAGATCGCTGCCATGGTGACCATATTGGATGTCAGAGCGGCATCATTTTCATTTACGACCAATTAGACATCATAAGAAGTCTTTTAGTGAAAACCCCATGTTGATATGACCATTCATTGAGGTAGAGTAGAAATAACAAGCTTTTCAAGATCGCTGCCATGGTGACCATATTGGATGTCAGATCGGCATCATTTTCATTTACGACCAATTAGACATCATAAGAAGTCTTTTAGTGAAAACCCCATGTTGATATGACCATTCATTGAGGTAGAGTAGAAATAACAAGATTTTCAAGATGACCACTGTGGTTTCCATACTGGATGTCCATGCAGCACCATTTTCATTTAGGACCAACTAGACATCAGAAGAAGTCTTCTGGCGTAAACCCCATGCCAATATGACTTTCTGTTCAGGATGTCAGATAGGCACAATTTTCATTTAGGACCAACTAGGTATCATAAGAAGTCTGTTAGTGAAAACCCCATATGACCATCCACTCAGGAGTAGTGATAACAAGATTTCCATAATGATCACTGTGGTGGCCATATTGGATGTCCAAGCTGCATCATTTTCATTTTGGACCAACTATGCCTGGGATGAATGCATGTTTAAAGTTTCATGGCAATCTTCCAAGTAGTTTAGGAGAAGCAGTAATAACAAACTTGTGCTAATAATGAACAGACAGATGGACAATGGACAACAGGCCACCGCATAAGCTCTTCTGGTCTATGAAAAGTAGAGCTAAAAATGGTCTATAAACAAAATAAAGAATCTGTTCTTATGACAAAACAGTACTCTTGCAAGTAAGTTGCAATGTTTACCAAAATTTATAAACATGCACATTGAATACAATAACCAAAACGATGCTGTTTAATCGAAACTCAACCTTTCTCAAATCTGTGAAGGCTATTTATATGTAAACCATAGATAACATGCATGCCACACCTCGCTCAACTTGCGATTGTTTCACTGCTGTATATCTTTTACCTCTTATTATGACATGATTCAGTTCTTAAGATATGTCTTTGTTGCATATATCTGACAACTGAGAAAAAACATCCTTAGGATAGTTGTGATATTGTTTTGTACTGCTACATATATCTACATTATGACAAAATTGATAGTGCCTTAGCAAATATTTATTTCTCTCATTCAGCTACAGAAAGATTTGCATAAGATGGAGTAAACTTCTTCCCCACAGCAGCACCTTTGTTTTGGAGACAATGTTTTTAATTACAAGTAAGATAATTCTTTTCAAGACAAATTTTCAGTAAATTTAAAATTTCATGATCCGGTCGATTTGAATCCAGATTATTAAGCATCAACTTTCTACAAGCAACCAAACCATGATCATGCTCAATGTTAATATAAAGGCTATCAATATCTGCTGTAACCAGAATACAGTTTTTAGGACGTATAATTTTCCCCCGTTTTTTCAGAAATATCATTTGTATCTTTAATATATGAAAACTGTTTCTGAGCCAAAGGGCCTAAATAAAAATCCATCTATTAGGCAATACGCTAAGTGTTACTTGAACAATCTGAAACAATGGGCCTAACTTGCGAAACTTCCATTGGTATAGTCCAGTTTTCCAAAGGTTTATGAATTTTCAGAAGATGACTAAGAAACTGCAGTGGCTTACAAGCTTGAAACGGTCTTTCTTTAAAAAAAAATTGTAGTCTTCAAAGGTTCCGTTAACGAACATGTTGTTCCAAGGTAAATACCCAGTAATGTAATTTTAAAGATTTTTTTCCCAGCAAGATAAGTAAATCAACTGGATGAATGATGTTGTGTCCTCTGCAGCATAACCAATTCTGATCAACTTTGGCTTTTTCCTGTGTGATCCCCCATTGGATATGAAAATCATCCATACTTTAAGAAAAAAGTATCAACAGAAAAATCTTACTAACCAGTTGTCTTAGCAGAAATGTGGAAATATATCATTTAATCAGAATGGGTATTTCCTGTGTCACTGACAGACATGTGCATGTTCGTTTACATGTTTAACGATTTTGTAAACATTTACGAGTAGTAAACTAAACTCCTATATGCATGTGAGACATGGATCCTAACAGTAGAATTTGAGAGAAGAATCCATGCCTTAGAGATGAGATGTTTACAAGTAGTAAACTAAACTCCTATATGCATGTGAGACATGGACCCTAACAGCAGAATTAGAGAGAAGAACCCATGCCTTAGAGATGAGATGTTATCAAGGATCCTGAAAATCTCATACTTAGACCACATCTCTAATGCGGAGGTGCGCACTAAAATCCAAGATGCAATTGGACCTTATGAAGATCTGCTCACCACTGTAAAGAAACGCAAACTAAGATGGTATGGTCACATCTCACACTTAACTGGCCTGTCAAAGACAATCCTACAGGGCACAGTGAGAGGAAAGAGAAAATGAGGCAGACAGAAGAAGAGATGGGAAGACAATATCAAAGAGTGGACAGGCATGGACTTTGCAAAAGTCCCAAAGAGCAGTGGAGAACAGGGCAAAATGGAGAGAGATTGTCGCAAAGTCATCAGTGGCACCCCTATGACCAGCAAGGTTACAGGAGAAATTAAATGAAAAAAATGAAAAACTAAACTAAGCCTTTAACACATGTAAATGTTACAGCCTTACTTGTGAGCCAGGGTTTACTCCTATATGTTTCCTAAGGGTCACTAAATTGTTAAAAGTTACGCAAATAATATTTTGCAAATCAATATCTGAACTGATGGATACTATATTGCATCAAAGTCTTTACCCTGAATAGTACTATTACACAATTTCCTTACTAAAATTGCACAAAAATGCATGTGTGAAAAAAAATTTAATTAAGAAATAGTGGATGAACTGGACAGAAGAGCTTTAAATAAGAATTTAATGCACTGCATATTTTACTCCCTGGTTTGGAACTAACTGTATATTGTTTAATTCAAAGTGGTATTTTGTGAACTGCACAAAACACAAACTTATGATGCTAAACCGGTCTTAATCATCAAGACATTATTCATGCATTTTAGAATGCATAAAATGACTTAGTGACCATGACTAATTCTGGGTGCATTCAATTATATGGCTCTATCTGAGCGAGTGTTCTTGCAGTCTTCAAGTACTATCATTTAAAATGGGCATGGAACATCCGGAAATTGTCCTGACAGCATAGTTTATATTGATTGAATGTGCCATAATAAAGTATAGACTGTGCTTATGGCATGAGCGATATGATGACAGATATGGACTAAATGCTTAAAATTAAATTGTTTTTTGCAATATGAAAGCATTAAGAAATATCTGTATGCATTTTTAATCAATTTGTTTACTTAAAATGCACAGATATGATGTTTATCTAGAGCTCTGTACAAGGTCATCTGAAAATACAAAACCTGCACATACCCACTTACCTCAGTCCCTTAACGATAACAAAGAAAAAAAACAATATTTGACCTGTGAGAACTTTAAGTGTCTCTTCAACTTATAGAGTTTTAGGGGAGGCAACTCTATTAACCTATTGATTGCATATAAGGTTATCATAATTATTATTTATGATCATGTTTATACTTCTTTGATTGTTAACATACAAGCAACAAACAAATTATTTATTTCTTGTACAGCATTCTATAATCTTACCATCTTTCATTCAGTTCTATCAAATGGTTCTCAAATTATTCTGCCAACACACACACAGACATGAACAGTTACAATTACTCCATCAGCCATGGTCACCATGAATGAAGTAATCAAAATAGGTTTAGTTGATACCTGAAAAAGCTTTGTGTTGGCATAGCACTGAAATCCATCATAGTGCTTCATTTTGTTGCCTGCTGCCAGCTCCGCATCAAATCTGGCATCATGATGGACTTGGCTAGAGACAAGAACAATACGACAATCGTCCCCCGACTTTTCCATAATCGGCAGGAAGTGAGCAACAATCAGAAAATGACTTAGATAATTCACCTGAAAAGCAAAATAAAATTATATTATTATGTGTAAAAGAGAATTGGACTTGAATAATATATATGAAACAGAGATTTGGAGTTGGAAAAGAGGGTAACTTTTTTTTAAGATTCTGGTAATTCCTTCATAGAACATAACAAAATAACATCTGTGAAACAGAGTTACATACCCTATACACTCGCTTATAAGTCAGATCCAACTGCAAACTGCATAGACCCAGATCTGCCATTACATAATGTGATTGCAGATCTGGGTTTATGCAGCTTGTTAGGAGCAATCAGTAATAGAAGCAACTCAGACCCTGATCTGCTGGTGCATTATGTGCCAGCAGATCAAGGTCTATGTTGTTTGCAGCTGGCTTCAACTTATACGCAAGTACATATGGCACATGTAATAACCATAAGAGAGATTTTTACTTCATTTCAGGGAGATTTTCTAAAAGATAATAATAAATACAGAAATTCCTAATTACATGTAGTTTCAGTGACATTTACCAATTTCCTTACTTTTATGGATATATTGTGAGAGAGGGGATCAGGGAATCCTCACTGATGATCACAAGGACACATTCTGTAGTTGTAGATGAGTCTGTATATTTGAACATAAGACACCTATGAACTTTTATGTTTTAAAATACTTATGTATTTTATATTTTAATTTAGATGTATGGACCATGCAGTCTGAAATAAAGAATTCTTAAAGGTATCATGTATGGATTTCAGGTAGAAAACAGGCAAACACAGAATTTCTTTACAAACTAAACATCAAGACCTGAGGGAAGCTAACAAATATATGGAGACTGTAGCTACAGAATCAAGCATTTAGCTAATTATTTTTAGCAGTGATTATAATATATAATTACTAAAAATCAGATCCCAACATAACCTGATCTACACAGTGAGTGTATGGATCTGAAACTGCCTAGGCAATGGAAGTCATGTCCAAATGACCTCAATATTAATTCTCATTCAAACATTTTCCAACCAATCAAGACTTTGGTTTGTTTATTCAATATATTTCAGATTTCTTCCATTAAGTCAAATGAAATTGATTGAATTGGACAGCTAAATCTTGATTAGTGTATCAAATGGTTAATCAGACATGAACTAATATGTAACTGTCTCAGATCCTTATTACATAGACATAAACTAATATGTAACTGTCTCAGATCCTTATTACATAGACATAAACTAATATGTAACTGTCTCAGATCCTTATTACATAGACATAAACTAATATGTAACTGTCTCAGATCCTTATTACATAGACATAAACTAATATGTAACCGTCTCAGATCCTTATAACATTGACAGACAGAGTGTTAGGATCATATTTTGTTTTATGCTAGTCCATGAATTAGTGGATTTTCCAAGATAAATAAATTTGATAATTCACTCCAATGAGTATCAAACATATTTTTCCATTGCAGTCAACAGACATTGATAACATTATGACCAAGAAATCTGACCTGCCATTTTGACACTTGCTTGGTCTAGTTAAATGCATGGCCACCTGTCATTCAGGAATAACTGGTTCAAATCACACAATTGCTTATTTTGTATTCTTCAATTTTTTTTGTGTATGTGCTTTTTTACCTTGAATTAGGAAAGAGATTTATGTTACTAATTATATTTTCTGTGTGAATAGACACAAAACACAGCAGAACATAAAAGGTAAACAGCTGACATTATCACCTGGGATACCGTAAGAAAGCTGCTACTTCGATCTGTTTTTCATATTGCTAGCCAATACGTTTGAGCATAATATAAAAAGAAAATTTGCTTGTTCCGAGTGAATAACAGATATATTTCACCTCGTGGGTGAAAAACTCAAGTATTTTCACTCGTCACCATGAGTGAAAATGCTTGAGTTTTTCACCCACTCAATGAAATATATCCGTTATTTACTTGATACAAGCAAATATCCTCTATTTAACTGGAATTGAGAAGGCAGACAAAGATAGGAAGACTATTTTATTTTTGACAAAATACACGTATATAATTATTAGGTTTTTTCCATCCCTATCTTTCCACAAAATACATGTATATAATTATTAGGTTTTTCCATCACTATCTTTCCACAAAATAATTCATAGGCAAATTGAGGTAGCACAAAACTCAAGAGTTAAGTATAAAATTCCTTGAATCAAGACTGGATATTAAACAAAAATAAGAGTCCCTTGAAAAGGCTGATGCTCTAATGTCCAAAAAGAATTTCCAGGAATTCAAGATAAGACTATTTCTTCTTTTTTACTGTTGAGTGTTGAAAACATCTCTGATATTCTTGATTGATAAGATTTTCAAATTAAACACTGTGGCCACCATTCTGGATGTAATATTGGCACCATTTTCATTTAGGACAAACTAGACACCATTAGCAGACATTTATTGAAAACCACAGGCCAATATGACCATCCATTCAGAAGAATTACTGACAACAAGATTTATCAATATGTTCATATTGGATGTCTGCAGGGCATCATCATCATATAGGACCAATTAGATATCATAAGAAATAAAAAATAATGCTTGGACTCCCATTTAAACATAAATGTTGATCCCTATCTGAATTGAAGAGTGTGTTACTGGTGTATCCCAAAATATTCTATATTTATACGCTCAAACATTCTGGGTGAGCCAAAATAATTTCTAGCTGCAGACATTTGGTTTGTGATATCTTTGCCTACTACCAACCAGTTGTGCGTATGTCACATAACCTAAAAGGTGGCTCCACCGGCTGCTTGAACATAAATAAATCTGACACTGATGAGACACAGTGATCAGTTAAACCAATGCATCAACCAAAACTTTTGCCTCTGACAAGTTACAAGGATAACAAAACCTTTAAGGGACTGGGGGTGACTAGACCACATCAGCTGATGGGAGGGAATGTTTCCACTTTCTTTCAGGCATAATTTTCTTCTAGATATCTTAAGAAGTCTCTTCATGAAAACCCTATGTCTAAATGACCATCAATTCTGTAGGAGTAGCAAGGACAAAATTTTCAAAATGGCCACCATAGTGGCCATATTGGATGTCAGAGCTGCATCATCTTCATTCAGGACCAACTAGACACCATAAGAAGTCTTCTGGTGAAAACGCTATGTCGATATGACTCTCTATTTAGGAGAAGTAGCGATAACAAGATTTTCAAGATTGCTGCCATGGTGGTCATATTTGAGGTCAGATCAGTACCATTTTAATTTAGGACCAACTAGATATCATAATAGTTTTCTGGTGTAAACCCAATGTCAATATGACTTACTATCTAGGAGGAGTAATGAAAACAAGATTTTCAAGATGGCCACTGTGGTGGCCATACTGGATGTCAGGCACAATTATCATTTAAGACCAACTAGACACAATAAGAAGTCTTCTGATGAAACCCCATGTTGGTAAGACTTTATGTTAGGAGAAGTAGCAATAACAAGATTTTCAAGATGGCTCCTGTACTGGTCATATTGGATGTCAGATCAGCACCATTTTCATCGAGTACCAACAAGACACCATAAGAAGTCTTTTAGTGAAAAAGTCCATGATGATATGACCATCCAATCAGGAGTAGCGATATCAATATTTTCAAGGTGGCCATTGTGGCAGCCATACTGGATGTCCAAGTGACATCATTTTCATTTAGAAAAACCAAACCAAATTACAAAAGCAGTCTTCTGGTGAAAACCCCATGTCAATATGATTTTCAATTTCAGGAGGAGTAGCGATAACAAGATTTTCATGATGGCTGCCATTGTGGTCATATTGATTACAGATTGGTACCATTTTCATTTAGAACCAACCAGACATCATAAGAAGTCTCTTAGTGAAAACCCCATCTTGATATGACCATCCATTCAGGAGTAGCATTCTGGATGTCTGAGCAGGACCAAATAGACCTTGGGATGAATGTGTGTGTACATTTTCATGGCAGTCCTCCATATAGTTTAGGAGGAGTAATGTAACAAACTTGTGCTAACAGATGGATGAATGACCAAGAACAGGCTATCCTATAAAAGCTCTTCTGGTCTATGACTAGTAGAGCAAAATTCAACAAATTCAAAAAGTGAAAAAAATGCTTATCATTCAGACAAATAAGAAAAAGTGCAACTTATGCTTCAATACAACATAAGCAGGCTCTGAAGGCACAATAAATAATTATATCTGAGGTACTGAATGTTGAGAATAGCAAACTGAGCCTAAAGACATGCAACATAATATTATGTAATCTTAAATCCTCAGGAATCAGATTAAAATTAGATCCTGATAATGCATACATGTAAATCTATGCATAAGGAGAGATTTAACAAGAGAATGAAGATTGTGCTTGAAAATACGAGCAATTTTCACACATTTCACTGTTTTCTTGCCGTAATTTTTTTATAGAAATTAGTGTGAATCCTGCAAATGCACATCTTACAACAGACCCAGTATGACTGGGAATTTACATGAAATGTGGGTATGAAATAACTATAGTGCTATTGGTGGTAACTGCTTTTAAGTTAAAACTTTTATTTTTCACTGTAACATATCAATGAAAATTTTTGCAAGTTTGTAAGTGAGCCAGTGGAAATATAATTTCTACCTCTTGAGTATAGAGTAAGACCAAGTATCAAATGAGTAACGAGTAAAATTCTAGTCTTTTACTTGAAAAGTTTAACAAATTCTTGGCCTGAAAACTCTACAGTTATTAGTTTTTGAAGGAGAAAAATATAAATGATATAACACACTTAGTGAAATCTTCCAGACATTGTTGTGCATTTAATATCATATACATATTTGATCGCCATGCTGAGAATTTTTCATGAGAATTGACACAAAGGATTTAATGAAGAAATACAGGTGGGGCTTGAAAATATAATGGACTGTTTTTATGCATTATGTTGCTTTTTTGCCGCTATTTTTTTAAAAATTAGCATGAACCTGCAATCACGTATCCTAGAATAGACCCTGTAAGACTGGGAATTTACATGAAATATCTGGGAATTTTTCATGACAACTGATGCAAAGAATTTAAAATTATCTAAGTTATTAGTAAGTTCATGATCACAATAAATATTTATTGCTGACTGATTGAAGTGAACTTTGTCTCTGTTAAATTACCAGCAAACACAGAGACTTTTGCTTGAAAATGAGATATCAGATCTTCTCAGATTGTGTCTGAAAATATAAGTTCTAGAAAAAAATGATAAAGCATCATCCAAAAAGCAAAATACTATTTTTTGCAAAAATTAAAGGTCATCTGTATGCTCCGTGTATAGGTGATTACAGTTTAGTTTTATTTCAACTGCATGCCCCATGAATATGTGATTCACGTTGAGTTTTATTTAAACTGTATGCCCCATGTACATGCGATTCATGTTTAGTTTTACTTCAACTGTATGCTCCATGTATGTGTAATTGATGCTTGATTTATTACCATATTCATCTTGTACAACGTACACCCAACAACAATAAGTTTAGACACAGATCTGCAATCCCATGATGCACCTGCACATCAGAAACTATGCTGTTTGTTCTATTTAAAATTTTAACAAAAAGTGCAGACTCTGATTTATAGGCACATTATGTGATGGCAGAACTGTCTATCCTGTTCTCAGTTGGACACAGTGCAGACTGATTTACAGGCACATTATGTGACGGCAGAACTGGGTCTATCCTGTTCTCAGTTGGACACAGTGTGAACCATACACAGACAAAGATAAAAACTTACCTGATACACTGCATCATGATTGTCTTCTGTCATTACTGAAAAAGACAATGGATGTATACACTTGTCATTACTGAAAAAGACACTGGATGTATATAATTGTCATTACTGAAAAAGACAATGGATGTATATAATTGTCATTACTGAAAAAGACAATGGATGTATGCACTTGTCATTACTGAAAAAGACACTGGATGTATATACTTGTCATTACTGAAAAAGACAATGGATGTATGCACTTGTCATTACTGAAAAAGACAATGGATGTATATACTTGTCATTACTGAAAAAGACAATGGATGTATGCACTTGTCATTACTGAAAAAGACACTGGATGTATATAATTGTCATTACTGAAAAAGACACTGGATGTATATAATTGTCATTACTGAAAAAGACAATGGATGTATATACTTGTCATTACTGAAAAAGACAATGGATGTATGCACTTGTCATTACTGAAAAAGACAATGGATGTATATAATTGTCATTACTGAAAAAAGACAATGGATGTATATACTTGTCATTACTGAAAAAAGACAATGGATGTATGCACTTGTCATTACTGAAAAAGACAATGGATGTATGCACTTGTCATTACTGAAAAAGACAATGGATGTATGCACTTGTCATTACTGAAAAAGACAATGGATGTATGCACTTGTCATTACTGAAAAAGACAATGGATGTATGCACTTGTCATTACTGAAAAAGGCACTGGATGTATATACTTGTCATTACTGAAAAAGACAATGGATGTATATACTTGTCATTACTGAAAAAGACAATGGATGTATGCACTTGTCATTACTGAAAAAGACAATGGATGTATATACTTGTCATTACTGAAAAAGACAATGGATGTATGCACTTGTCATTACTGAAAAAGACACTGGATGTATATACTTGTCATTACTGAAAAAGACAATGGATGTATATACTTGTCATTACTGAAAAAGACAATGGATGTATATACTTGTCATTACTGAAAAAGACAATGGATGTATGCACTTGTCATTACTGAAAAAGAC
This sequence comes from Margaritifera margaritifera, assembly GCA_029931535.1. NCBI lineage: Eukaryota > Metazoa > Mollusca > Bivalvia > Unionida > Margaritiferidae > Margaritifera > Margaritifera margaritifera. The sequence goes on along the minus strand of JAQPZY010000888.1, from coordinate 346,948 downwards.
ACTGGATGTATATACTTGTCATTACTGAAAAAGACAATGGATGTATATACTTGTCATTACTGAAAAAGACAATGGATGTATGCACTTGTCATTACTGAAAAAGGCACTGGATGTATATACTTGTCATTACTGAAAAAGACAATGGATGTATATACTTGTCATTACTGAAAAAGACAATGGATGTATATACTTGTCATTACTGAAAAAAGACAATGGATGTATGCACTTGTCATTACTGAAAAAAGACAATGGATGTATGCACTTGTCATTACTGAAAAAGACAATGGATGTATGCACTTGTCATTACTGAAAAAGACACTGGATGTATATACTTGTCATTACTGAAAAAGACAATGGATGTATATACTTGTCATTACTGAAAAAGACAATGGATGTATATACTTGTCATTACTGAAAAAGACAATGGATGTATGCACTTGTCATTACTGAAAAAGACACTGGATGTATATACTTGTCATTACTGAAAAAGACAATGGATGTATGCACTTGTCATTACTGAAAAAGACAATGGATGTATATACTTGTCATTACTGAAAAAGACAATGGATGTATGCACTTGTCATTACTGAAAAAGACACTGGATGTATATACTTGTCATTACTGAAAAAGACAATGGATGTATATACTTGTCATTACTGAAAAAGACAATGGATGTATGCACTTGTCATTACTGAAAAAGACAATGGATGTATGCACTTGTCATTACTGAAAAAGACACTGGATGTATATACTTGTCATTACTGAAAAAGACAATGGATGTATATACTTGTCATTACTGAAAAAGACAATGGATGTATGCACTTGTCATTACTGAAAAAGGCACTGGATGTATATACTTGTCATTACTGAAAAAGACAATGGATGTATATACTTGTCATTACTGAAAAAGACAATGGATGTATATACTTGTCATTACTGAAAAAAGACAATGGATGTATGCACTTGTCATTACTGAAAAAAGACAATGGATGTATGCACTTGTCATTACTGAAAAAGACAATGGATGTATGCACTTGTCATTACTGAAAAAGACACTGGATGTATATACTTGTCATTACTGAAAAAAGACAATGGATGTAAGCACTTATCATTGCTGAAGAAAGACAATGGATGTATGCACTTATCATTGATGAAGAAAGACAATGGATGTATGCACTTGTCAAGTTAATGAAAATGATTTCCATTAGACTTTTAACATGAACAAGAATCTCTTCCACATATCTGGAGTTTACAGAAACAGACACACTGGTCAAAGACATTTCTTTGCACTTCACTACTTTGCCCAGATAATGTTTTCAAAACACACGATGTTCTGCCTGTGTACTGTGCTATTATATGCCCCACAGTATCTAACTGTTACAAATTTTGACATACAAATTTGAGCAGAGAGTGTTAATGTCAATGCCATTGTTGCCGTCACTGCCCAAAAAGTGATGCTCATATATTTTATATTTGATAATGCGATATTTAAATGTTATCAGTGTGAGGCAAATTTATATTGCCACAATCATGATAAAAGTGGTATCGCCACTGTGGCAATATCACCTCTGGAACTACTTTCTTTTCCCATTTAGGAAATATATCAGCCCTTAGATCTCTGGAACTACTTTCTTTTCCCATTTAGGAAATATAGATAAAGATACACAGCATCTTTCAAATTTATTTAATATTTCTTCTTTTTCTTCTTCTTCTCCTCTCTCCACAGTATGAACAAATTATAAACAAATGTGCCTATACTGTACAATTTTAAATGTGTATTGTGAAGCAATGAAGTGCAGGTAGAAAAATGCCTAAAAACAAACTCCAAACCAAAGCAAGTGCAACTGTAACAAATTACAATGCACTAGTTGTGGTCCATAACTGCCTATCACATTATGTACCAAACTGTATCAATCTATAATGCGCTAGTTGTGGTCCATAACTGCCTATCACATTATGTACCAAACTTTACCAATTTATAATGCACTCGTTGGGGTCCATAACTGGCTATCATATTATGTACTGAACTGTACCAATTTAGAATGCACTCTTTGGAGTCCATAACTGGCTATCATATTATGTACCGAACTGTACCAATTTATAATGCACTCGTTGGAGTCCATAACTGGCTATCGTATTATGTACCAAACTGTACCAATTTATAATGCACTCGTTGGAATCCATAACTGGCTGTCATATTATGTACCGAACTGTCCCAATTTATAATGCACTCGTTGGAGTCCATAACTGGCTATCATATTATGTACCGAACTGTACCAATTTATATTGCACTAGTTGGGATCCATAACTGCCAATTGCATTATGTACCAAACTGCCATATAACATGAAAGAGTTTGTAAATGGTTGGGGGTAGAGTTGGACTGGGTAGGATATGGGCACAGAACATGCCAATCCATAAAAGAACATTAACATTATTTATGTATAATAAAGATGTATTTTCATTTCATAGTAATCAAGTTTTTCAGCTTATCAAATAGTTACATTGTTGAAGAAAAAAAAATCCTTCAAAAAATTTGAATCCACTTTAGAAAGTACTTTCACTGATTCTATTCTTAACACACAAATTATTGTTTACATATTGATATTTTAAGTTTAAAAACACATGTTGGTATGTTTTCATCATCAAATAATAACTTGTGGAAATCAGGCAGTGATAACAAATGATAACTTGTGGGGAAAGGGTTAAGTGTCAATCAGCTATTAAAACACATGCCTGTGCATGTGCAAAAGTTTGTTTTGTCTGCGCGTTTGATATCAACCCCCGCTAAGGTTGTATGCAATACATTTTGCCTGGGGCTTACCTCGGCTGGGTCGAGGGAGCATTTCAAAAGCCATAAACTACTATCACTCAGTTCACATCTAAAACTTACAGAGTGAAGTCATTTTCGCTTTCCTAATAGAAGAAGGCGAAGTTTAAATTGTTTTGGCAACTTAGCTGCCCACTTCACCTGATAGTGTGACAATTGATATGGTATATCATATCAGAGGCAAAATTAATTACTGCATGCTTAGAAATACTAATATGAAAGGCATGAAATATATGAAGAGCTCAAAGGACAAACCTAGTACTGGCTTTGTCAGGATGGCAATTTCAGGTGTTCTATAGCCACTTAACCAATACAATAGCTGACAATCACAGAATACAGTAATGGCTTCATAGAGATAAATGCTGATGCCCAACTTGAATTATGTGATTAATTAAATGTTTAAGCTGATGAAAACTGGAGATTATTTTGATTTTTTAAATAAAAAATCGGTAATCAGAGCCTAAAAACTATAGTTGTCTGAGATCCATGACTGATCTTTTTTGGCTGTGGATGCGTCATATATTACCATCATAAGCCAGTCAGACCGTTTAATATTTCTTAATTGCTCCGATAAACTGAATACAATGTGCTGTTTAATCCTTAAAACATCTGAAAAGAGTCATACAAGTACATTGAGGCAAGTGGAAGTCAATCATTCGATAGTGAAAGACTGGTGTTATAACATTACCTGAAATATGCATTTAGCATCTAATATGTGGAGCACCAGTCTAAGCTTAATCTTTGTCAATCAAACATTTGTCTTTCCTCAACCTCAGCTAAAACTAAGCATCTACTCTATGGGCCTATTGAATGTTTTAGATGAGTCTGTTTAAGTAATAACATAAGTACAGGGAATTCATCCGCAAAATCAGAGCAGTTGTACCACAGGATGGAAAACACTCCAGGTTTGAAAAAGGATGCAGACGCCATTTCCTACTAGTTCACTGGATATTATAAATGTTTGGAAAAATCCAATGTAAGGCTACTCACTTCATGTAAAACATTATGCTGCAATAGTTCAGAGTTCATTATAAAATATGAAAGAAAAAATTTGATGCTAAGCAGATTTCTGAAAATCATGAATCATAGTAAGTGTAAATATACCACGATTCAATGAGCAATAAAGTATGTAGATGTCTGAATTTTTAGTTTGCATTAATTTTGTTAATTTTTCCTCTTTTTTGTTTATATTCTATGCACTGCAGTAAATATCTACATGTCAGACTTAGTTGTTGGACCAATTCTTGGCTTATGCAGACCTGATGATCCTACTGGTCCTGTTTTTTTAGTAGATACATGTATGAGGAGGTTATTTTAGAGTGATCTGTACATTATGGATTTTTACTGTACAAGTCTGTTGTATTGAAAAACTGTATTGGACAAGATGCTGAAGGCATTGTGTCTAATACAATTTTTCAACACAACTCAACTAATGTGTTTTCTATCATAACTTCTTGTGATTCAAAGAATTTATTTAAACTGTCATAAATCCTACACAATCAACAGTAAAATCTATTAGTGGCCCTCAAATATGGCCAATGATGACATTATTTGAAAATGGCAGTCGCATTCTTACCTTCATGAAGAGCATAGGTACTGGCATTGCATAAAAGAACATGTAATTCTCGTCTGGAGGCCTTGAACTTTTCGATGAAGCTCATAACAGATTTTAGAGATGCAAGGTCACATATCATGTACTCAATGTCAAGCTTCTCTACTGCAGGCAGCACATCACCCTTTTTCTTGTTCGCTTTTGCCTCTTGAAATTCCTCTTCCATCTGCTTGATTGCCTGTAATAATAATAATAATAATAATAATAATAATGACAACAAGACTTGCGCATCAAAGGAAAATTGTACCTATACTTTTCTCAGTATATATTCATTTACCCTAGCTCCACTTCACCATTCCCACCATTCACTACATCACAACTCCACTCTAGAGGTGGGATGTAAAATTTTTAAGAGCACTGAATTGAAGTACAAACTAAAGTATTGGTCTTCATGTTGTAATAAAATAAATATGAAGGTCTGAATACAATTTGTATCACAATATATGCCTTGCACTAATTTCATGTGAATGACTTATGATGGGTTGACTCTGCTATCACAATTAATTTATATTTCAGCATTTACCCACTGATTTATTAGCTTTCAATGTATTTTCATTGTCAAATAGCCAATAATATGATAATGTTTGGAAATAAATTTGAAAAACTGGTGTGCAAATCCAATAACTTTATCTACTTGCACATATAAATACTTTAAAATTTAAAAAAATTACATATCCAACTGCCTGTAGTTCTCATGTTACAGTGAACAAATTTATCATGATATGGAAGCAGCAAAACCAACTACTACCGGTATATGTAGTTACTTATAAGTACAACTGCCAACAACACAGACTCTGATCTGCCATCACATAAAGTGCCGTCTATACTCACATATAAGCCGGGTCCAAATGCAAACAACATAGACCCTGATCTGCCGTTGCATAATGCACCAACAGAGCAGGGTCTATGTTGTTTGTCCTACTAATTAGTCCTTACAAACTGCATAGACCCAGATCTGCCTCCGCATTATGTGACGGCAGATCTGGATCTATGCAGTTTGCAGTTGGTATCGGCATATATGCTAGTATATTGGTACTGGCAGATCAGAGTCAATATTGTTTGTTCTACTGATTACTCCTAACAAACTGCAGAGACCCATATCTGCTGGTGCATTATGCAATGGCAGATCTGGGTCTGTGCAGTTTTGCAGTTGGAGTTAATTTATAAGCGAGTATATATGGTACTCCATAGCTATAAAAATGTCAATATTCACAATATGGTATCTGAACAGCTCTATTACAGCCCATACCAGTTATATAGTATCACAAAAACTTTTAGGTCTCTGTCTCAAATGCTGTAGGAGGACTTATGTAGGAAGTTATCCTTTTAAGAGGGTAGCCACTGTACAAGCATCATAAAATATTTGATGGATTCCATTTTCACTGTATAATCAAACAAGAGTTTCATGGAATGCCATTTTTTACCTGTTAATAGCATTATGATAACATAGCTTTGTGATAACACAGGTGAGACAGGAGTCCTACAGGAGTCTGAGCGCAGAAGGATCCAAACTATAAACATAACAGAACAGTCAAAACTGCTATAGCACTGACCTATATATATATATATATATATATATATATATATATATATATATAGCAGGCACATGTATATAAGGGTGTGACACAATAATCCCAGTATCTGAACATACAGCTGTTGCATAGTGCACATTTATCTATATACATGTATCAAGGTCATCTGCTCTTTAAGCCAGTTTCTCTTGGACCATGGGTGGCCTTTTATACAGGTTTTACTGTAACATTATACCAAAGTTTTTCAGTTGCATAAAGCCACTGATATATCGTATATACTCATTTATAAGTCAAGTCCAAATGCAAACAACATAGACTCTGATCTGTCATCACATAATGCACCTGCAGATTAGGGCCTATTTTGTTTGTTCTAATGATTACTCCTAACAAAATGCATAGGTACATTATGCAAGAACAGATCTGGGTCTATGCAGTTTGCAGATGGACTGGACTTACAAGCTAATATATATCGAAGATATTATTTGACTTTCAACAAATATAACAGATATATTGTTCTCAGCAATGATGCTGCAGCTGTCACTGCCTGGGTTTTTCCTAATTTTCAGAAGAGGTTTTCATGAAAATCCGGTAGCTGTACAGGTGAGCAATTGCAGCAAAAGAGTTTACTAGGGTGGTCAAAGGGCATGTTTTCCTGGGAAAAATTTGAAATCAAAGATGCACAAATGGTGCAATTTTAGGTGCTCCTGGAGTATATTTTTTTTTCTTTCTGAAACATATCTTCTTGAGATGAAACAGTGACAGAAAAAAACATGGCAAAATTTGCCATTTACCAGCTGTTAGGGAAGGCCCTGTATTGATGAAAAGTGACACCAATGTCATGCCATACTTCACGGGTGAAACAATAAAGCTGAACAATTAAAGAGTACTTAAAATTTACCGCAACTCCTCGTTCATCTGATCTAGTAACAATGATGACATTCAACCCCATCATTGCCATTCTCTTTGCAGTCTCATAACCAATCCCTGCAAACAAAAATAAAGAATGTTTCCATTTATACTCGCTTAAAAGTCGAGTCCAACTGCACAGACCCAGATCTGCCATTGCATAATGCACCAGACAATGATCAGGGTCTATGCTGTTTGCAGTTGGACTTGACTTATAAGCAAGTATATAAGGTAAAAAAAACGTGCATTGTGCAATTTGTTTTCTTCTTTTTTTTCTTAAAACGTTTTTATTGTTTCCTGTACAGATTAGCAATTGGATCAGATCATATGTTATCACAACATTAAAGTCTTCTCCCTTACAATTATTACACATACAAATCACCAACACAGATTCGAAATATTACATATATTTCAGTGGTGTGCAAATAAATAAATAAAGATGGGCAAGAGAGAAACAGAGAGTGAGTGATTGTTATTTATGTCAATGGTTATGTTACAATTTATATCACATTTGTAAGTTTGTGTACCGTATTTGCCGGCCTATAAGTCGATGCGGAGTAAAAGTCGAATTCACTAATTTAGTCAATTTTCAATCCTTCATCCATATATAAGTCGATGCGGAGTATAAGACGAAGCCCAAAATGATCATTATTTTTTTACACTATACTTTTCGTACTTTGAAATTTTTTAATTTTTTCTTTTTTTTCACGTATGAAAAATTACATTAACATATGGTAAAGCAATTTCAATGACATAATCCATATATAAGTCGATTTGGAGTATAAGACAAAGCCCAGACTTCCAGGTCAAAAAGTATCGACTTATAGGCCGGTAAATACAGTATATAGAGTATAATACAAAAATCAACTATACTTGGAAAGAAGTAATGGTTCCCACTATTCCCAAATTAAAATGAAATTTTCTTTTCTGTCCAATTTGACTGCAATGTTTTTTTAAAAATATATAATATTCTTTAAAGAAGATTTTATGGCCATTTAATGCAGGTATCTCTCTTTTCATCTTGTATGTGTATATGTAGTACTTGGTAAGAAAAAGAATAAAATATAAAGGATTTTCATTCAATTGCTCAACATCTGTATCTCCAAATAAAACGATTATGGCGCTTGGAGTAAGTGCTATTTTTGGTACATCTCAAATCCAGCGGGAAACATCGCTCCATAATCTATTAACCACATTACATTCCCAAAATAAATGCACTATTGTTTCTGGTGAACCATTACAAAAGGTACATTTATTGGTATCATTATCATGTATTTTATGTACAAATGTATTCATTGGTAGAATTCTATGTACATGTATAACACAATATTGAAACCATTGTAATTTTAAATTTTTTGTTACTTTAAATACTTTAGAATATGTATTTGGCCAACAGTCACTAGTGAAGTTGAAATTTTCTTGCCATCTTTTTTCACGGCTTGGTGAAACATTCAAGTTCAAAAGTAATTTGTAAAAATCTTTACAACCTTTATCACTGTGAAGAATAATTTTTAATTGGTGAGGGATAAAAGGTCTGGCATTTGTGCCTGTATTAAATTTTAGGTTTAATTTTCTATATAATGACCTTATACATGTAGTCTAAATGACACCTTGAAAGACAAGAAAATATGCATTGATGTCGTACTTTTCTTTAAAGCTTTCAAATTAAAGGAAACTTCCCTGGTATGTGAGCACATCGCTAATATATATAATATTATGTTCAGTCCATTTCTTGTACATGATGGGTACTTCGTTTACTCTTATTAGTGTGTTCATCCACAAGTTCATTGACATAAGAACTTCTCCTGTTTGAGGTATATTTCTTTGTATTAAAAGTTTCCAAGCCAATAAAACATATTTTTGTCTCCTTTGAGAATTTATCTATATATTCATCTCCTAATATGACAATGTTTTTGATCTCACATATTTCGTATTCAAACTAGTGAAAAAATTGTCTTTTAGTTGTAAGAAGTCTATGAATCCAAGTTATAAATATTTTAATATCTATCATTGCTAACCCTTCATTATGGATGTTCTGAAACATAATCTCTTTTAATTGTATCTACTTTTGACTTCCATATAAATGTGAAAAATATTTCATTCAATTCGCTAATAAAATTTTGCGGAGGGTTTGGCAATGAGATGAACAAATGGTTTCATTTTGGAATCACTAAGGTTTTCAAAACAGTTATTTTCCCAATTAATGTTAGGGTTCATTTTTCCCAGTTCCTCAGAAAATTCTTTATCATGTTTGTTTTATTTTCAAAATTTATCTGTACCATGTTATTTAAGTGGACCAAGAACTTTGTACCAAATAGAGTAAATTCGGTAACCCATTGCAGTTTTAACCTATGATGAAAGGTTTCTGCACTAAATACTTTTTACTTCCTATCCAGACTGTTTTTGTTTTGGTAATACTGAGTTTCAGGCCTAAGATCCTTGCAAATAAATCTAATAAATCAATGGAAGATTTAAGAGATTCGAAAGATCCATCAAGAGTCAAAGTACATGTTGTATCATCTGCAAACTGTGAGAGTAAATATTCTGTTTCCTTCAGTTTAAAGCCATTTATATTCTTTCTTTTTTTTAAATAATATTTACAAAATTTCAGCACATATTTAAAAAATATATGGAGATAGTGGGTCACCCTGTCTACAGCCTCTAACAACATGGAAAAATTCAGATATAAGGCCATTCTGACACACTCCTGAAGAGATATTACAAAAACAAGTTTTTACCAACTGTCTTATCATCGGTCCAAAATTATAAATGTTTAAAACATTATGAATGAATTTCCATGAAATGAAATCAAAAGCTTTTTCAAAATCAATTAATAATAAGACACCAGACAGATGTAATTCTTCAGTGATATGCATTATATCATAAATAATCCTTATATTTTCACCAATATATCTTCCTTTAACAAATTTAAACCAGTTTGGTCATCAGATATTATACCATTCATGACTGACTTTATTCTTTTAGCAATACATCCTGATGCTACAAGTAATTTGTAGATGACATTAAATAAAAACTGTTTTGGTTAATCTTCCTTAGGTATACAAGTTATAATTCCTTGTCGAAAAACTGCTGAAAAAGATCCAGTGTCACATGCTTCGTTAATTGCTCTGACTACAAATTTCCCAATATCAATCCAGAAGATTTTTTAAAATTCTGCTGGAAAACCATCTGAGCCAGGACTTTCGTTATTTTTCATGTTTTTTTGACAATTTAGAGCCTCTTTCTGGGTAATTTTCCTCTCTAATTTTGAAGACTGATCTTTATTTAGCTTAGGAATTTTATAATTTTGAAGAAGATCATTTAAATCTGTCATCTATCTCATTTTCCTCTTTATATAGTTTTTCATTAAAAAAATCCTGAACTTCTCTAAGAATATCAAATAAATATTTTTGCTTGTTATACAGTGTTCATGAGTATAAATAAAACACAACTCTGTGCACATCTGTGGACTGCAGGCTTATAGAGTTATCCTTCTTTATAATACTGTTCACAGTAGAGGTGATTATTGCTAGCTGAAATTGCATTGTACAGATATACTGCAATATACATAATTGTACAGCAATATGTATCCATATGCATTGTTTCAAAGCTTACCATTTTAAAAAACCATGTGACACCAACTGTCAACTTGATTTGATGAGCTTGTAAGTTTTATTAGAATAAAAATAACATGTTCTACCAGCTGTGTTCCTCTTTATTTTAAAAAAAAAATTATATAAAGAAAGATTGTGAGAGAAGCTAAAGGATAGATAATGATCAACTTTCACAGATGAATGACTTTTCCTTTCAAATCGTCTACAACATATTGCTAAGGATCAATTGCACCACTGGTGACCACTAATTGTCTGTACAAATAATCATTTGTTCATTGTGTATTTACATGCATGCTCTATAACAACCTTGAACACTGGTGTGAAAGTGAGTTTGGGTGGGTGGTGGTGCCATGGGGTTCAATACAGTTGAAGAACATTTCTTTCGGCATGTTAGTGGGGTTCGATACAATTGGAGAACATTACATTTGGCTTGCCAATGGGGTTCAATACAGTTGGAGAACATTACTTTGGACCAGTCAATGGGGTTCAATACAGTTGGAGAACATTACTTTGAACCAGTCAATGGGGTTCAATACAGTTGGAGAACATTACTTTGGACCAGTCAATGGGGTTCAATACAGTTGGAGAACATTACTTTGAACCAGTCAATGGGGTTCAATACAGTTGGAGAACATTACTTTGAACCAGTCAATGGGGTTCAATACAGTTGGAGAACATTACTTTGAACCAGTCAATGGGGTTCAATACAGTTGGAGAACATTACTTTGAACCAGTCAATGGGGTTCAATACAGTTGGAGAACATTACTTTGAACCAGTCAATGGGGTTCAATACAGTTGGAGAACATTACTTTGAACCAGTCAATGGGGTTCAATACAGTTGGAGAACATTACTTTGAACCAGTCAATGGGGTTCAATACAGTTGGAGAACATTACTTTGGACCAGTCAATGGGGTTCAATACAGTTGGAGAACATTACTTTGGACCAGTCAATGGGGTTCAATACAGATGGAGAACATTACTTTGTGCTTGTCAAGTTATGAGAGATATATAACTTTGCTTTTCAAAATACTGTATATACTTGCATATAAGTTGGATCCAATGGCAAACAACATAGAACCTGATCAATCATTACATTGTGCACTAACAGATCTGGATGTAATGCTATCTGGTCATGAGCTGAACACAAAAACTTAACCTAAGCCAGTATAATGTGAAATATAGGTCACACTGACAGTCTTTGTGGCAAGGGTGTGGTACTAACAGAGATGCATACAATCATCTAGTTTGATGATTCCAGGATAAACATAATTAGAGAAATAAACTTAAAGCACATAATTTTACCAAAGTCAGCGAAGCATGAAATATAGGTCACAATAACCTACTTGTATGATGGAGACGTAGTATTCATCAACATGCATCTACTCGCCAACTTTCATGAATCTAGGTGTAACAGTATATATGCCAAAAACTATTTGATCATGAGCTAAATGCAAAAACTTAACTTAAGCCAGTAAAATGTGAAATGTAGGTCACAGTGGGATTCTTTTGTGGTAAGGGTATAGTACTAATAGAGATGCAACCAATTATTGACTTTCATGATTCTAGCTTGAGCAGAGCTTGAGAAATAAACTTAAAACACATCATAATCATACAACTGATGATTCTATCATGAACAGAGCTTGAGAAATAAACTTAAAACACATCATAATCATACAGTTTGATGATTCTACCATGAACAGAGCTTGAGAAATAAACTTAAAACACATCATAATCATACAGTTTGATGATTCTATCATGAGCAGAGCTTGAGAAATAAACTTAAAACACATCATAATCATACAGTTTGATGATTCTATCATGAACAGAGCTTGAGAAATAAACTTAAAACACATCATAATCATACAGTTTGATGATTCTATCATGAACAGAGCTTGAGAAATAAACTTAAAACACATCATACAGTTTGATGATTCTATCATGAACAGAGCTTGAGAAATAAACTTAAACACATCATAATCATACAGTTTGATGATTCTATCATGAACAGAGCTTGAGAAATAAACTTCCACTACAATATTTAATCTAGGTCAATAAAAAATATTAAAAGCATAGACACAGAGTATTTGACCAGCATAAGTACAATATTACTGCGCTGGCAATACATGTTTCAATTCTGTAACAAGAAATAGGTGTATTAACCATTTAACACCTGTGATCTTCTTATGAACTCCACTAAATAGAACATCAAACAAAACACAATATACTGTAGGTTTACAATATATTAAGGCATTCACATTACAAAATGTTCACACACATGTATGACAAATTGTTTCTTATTACTGCAAGATTCATAACTGCATAGGGCTATTGTACTATTTTCATTTTTTATCCTGTGTGGTGTTTACAAGAATGAATGATCAAACTATAGGTCAAAAGTTGTTTTGTGTTTTTATTAAAATTGCAAAACCACAGAACATAAACTGAATGTAATAGTGAGTTCAAAAACTCATAAAATCAATTTAGTACACTGACCTACCAGTTAAAAAAAAAGTGAAATAAACAAGTCGCTCAATAGTTTGGGCTTACAATCACCTTTACACACCTTGGTGACCAAGATGTGATCAATACTTATTGACTGATAACCATATGAAGCAATTAAAGAATAGGTGTTGAACAATGAGACACCTCCTGGAGACTAGTCTTAAGTTCTTTGATATATCTTACAGGTCAGAATGTATGTCCCTTGATGGGTTTCCAGATGATTATTAAGTTATACCCAATATATACATTCATACCATCTATATTCGTTTGCACAGACCCAGATCTGACATCACATAATGTGCCAGCAGATCTGGGTCTATACAGTTTGTTAGGAGTTATCAGCAGAACAAACAACACAGACCCTGATCTGCTGGTGCATTATGTGATGGCATATCTGGGAATATGTTGTTCACAGTTGGTCTCGACCTATAAGCAAGTATATGCAGTAATAAAGCTAGCATTTTAGCAATTGATGCCAATATAATATCTTTATCATTTAAATTAAGTTTGCAAAAAGACCCAGCAAAAGATCAGTGTCAATCGCTATCTGTTCATACTTGTGTCGGCTTCCTACAGGAAGGTGTGTCATTGGGCAAGGCACTTATCTCCTATTTCCTCAGCAGGATATAGCCAATAATTTGTTAAAACTGCCATTAAAACCAACAAAAATAAAAAGAAAATCATACTTGTGACATCTCACTGAGTGTGAGAAAAAATCGTGCAGAATTTTTAACCATCTCAGTCTCACTCATTGAATTCCATTTCTCACAGAATAATAAATTTATTAAGCTGAGATTTTTCATGATTATACTTTAAACTAAAAGACTATACTTTGCAAATGTTTTCATAATCATAACAAGTTGCATATGTGAGTAAGCCTGTAGATGGAATAAAATAAAGCTTATTTCAGTCATGAGTTGTGTACATATTTCACATAGTCTGCAACATTTTGACATATAAAAAAACTGAACCCAAGAACAATTTGCTTGAACTTGCACCAGTGCATATGAATGACCTTGGAGAAACATCAGATCTCACAAAATTAACTACAGTCTCAAAGAATATTTTGCTTGGTGCTGTAAAAATATCACAAGTGCATCAGTCTGAAAAAAAAAACAAGGTGTTTACTTGTAAAAACAAATCCACTCACCAACAGGAGCACATCAGGAGTAGCTAACAATGTACAGACTGTTGTAGAGGAAAACAAGTCACTCAGGCCTGAAAATTAGGTCATAGTGACTTATTTTTGGTATGGTTGAGTTATTCCCTTTGAGATGCATCCAAATACTAATTTTGATGAGTGTAGGTGAAATCGGGTAAAGATATTGAGGGTGTAACAGATAGCTGAAAATACAAAAGTCACCCAAGCATGCAAATTAGGTCACTGACCTAGTTTTTATATGACTGAGTTAACATCCTTTAGAGCCTCTATATGCCAAGCTTCATGAGTGTAGATGAAATAAGGTCTAAGATAGTGAGGGTATAAAAAATGTATTGGTGAAAACACAAAAGTCATTCAAGCATGAAAATTAGGTCACAATGACCTAGTTTTTATAGGCAGAATTACTCACATTGATATGCATCCACATAGCATTGTCGTGTTGTTATCAACATACCAATTTTCATAAGTGTAGGGTGAAATAGGGTCCAAGATATTGAAGATATAAACAAACAGATTAATGAATATAAAAAGTCACTCAAAAGTGAAAATTAGGTCAAACTGATGTAGTTTTGGCATGGCTGAGTTACTTTCATCAAGATATATCCATATACCAAATTTCATGCTTATACATGAAATACGGTCGAAGATATTGAGGGTATAACAAACAAACTGCTGAAAATACAAAAGTGAAAGCTGGGACAAACTGACATACTTTTGGCATAGCTGAGTTACTTTTGTCGAGATGTATCCATATGAAACGTTTCATGAGCATAGATGAAGTAGGAATGAACCGCAGACAATAGAAAAGTCACTCAAGAATGTAAACTAGGCCACACCAATCTAGTTTTGGTATGGTTGAGTTACAATCTTTGATATGTATCTACACACCAATTTTCATGTGCAAGTGAAATTGGATTGAAGATATTGAGCATGTAAGGAATGAACAGTTCAAAATATAAAAGTTATTAAAGTATGCAAATTTTAAGTCACACTGAACTAATTTTCGTATGGTTAAGTTACTTTCGTCAAGATCTATATACCTATGGAATAATACAATTTTCATGAATAGGTGAATTAGGGTCCAAGATATTGTTACTGTAACGAACAGATTGCTGAAAATTCAAAAGTGGCTCTTGTGTGCAAATCAGGTCACATGACCTAGTTTTAGTATGGCTGAGTTACTTTTTGTGAGATGCAATCACATATCAACTTGAGGGTAAAAACAACTGAAAGCTGAAAATACAAGTCAGTAAAGCATGAAAATTGGGTCACACTACCCTAGTTTTGGAATGGCTGGGTTACTTTCATTGAGATGTATACATATACCAGTTTTCCTTAGTGTACATGAAATAGCATCCAAGATATTGAGAGTGTAATGAACAAACAGCTAATAATACAAGTCATTCAAGTGTGAAAATTGGGTCAAATTGACAGTTCCAGTGGTTGAGTTTGGGCCAGTAGGATGCTTTCAGTTGAAATGTCTTCCAATGCTGTGATTGCATATGTTATAAAAACAAATGTTGCATTAGTTCTCTAGTTTTTGTATCTTGATCAATATTTCATGGATGTTCATACCAGAATGCTTTCTGTAAAATATGGTCAGATTCTGTTCAGTATTTTTGAAAATAATTTGTTTCAAGGGTTTTCCATTTTCAGTAATAGCACCCATATTTGATGGCAAATTAGCATCATTTGTATAAATTTCAAAACCCTTATTACCATAATGATTTCTGTCAAATTTGGTCAATTTCTGCTGAGCAGTCTCTGAGAAGAAGTCATATATATTTCTGTCTATTTTTAGTAATGGCAACCATATCTGATGATGGATTGGTATAATTTATATAAATTTGAAAGGCCATCATGCCAGGATGCTTTATGTCAAATTTGGTCAACTATTGTCTATTTTTAGTAACAGTCACCATATTTGATATCTGATAGTAGATTGGCATCATCTGAACATGTATGAAAGACCTTCATGCCAGGTACTTTCTGTAAAATACAATCAAATTCTGTTCAGCAGTTTTTTGGTAATGTTGGTTATATCTGATATTGGATCAGCGTCAGTTGTACAAATTTGAAAGATATCTATGTTAGGATGCTTTCTGTCAAAATTGGTCAAATTTAGTTTAGCATTTTTCAACAAGTCATTTAAAGGTTTTCCCACTTTTAGTAATGGTGGCCATATTTGATGGCAGACTGATATGATTTGAAAGGTTTTCATGTAAGGATGCTTTCGATCATGTTTGGTCAAATTCTGTTCAACAGTTTTGGAGAAGAAATTGTTTAAATGTTTTACTATTTTTTAGTAATGGTTGCCATAACTGTTGGCAGATTGGCATCATTTGTATCAACTTTAAAGGTCTTCTTACCAGGATGCTTTCTGTCAAGTTTGGTCAAATTCTGTCCAACAGTTTTGAAGAAGAAATTTTTGAAATGTTCTAATATTTTTAGTAATGGTGGCCATAAATGTTTTCAGATTGCTATCATTTGTATAAACTTTAAAGGTCTTCATGTTAGGATGTTTTCTGTCCAGTATAGTCAAATTCTGTTCAGCAGCTTTGGATAAGAATTCATTGAAAGGTTTTCTTTTTTTGGCAACAGGATCTTTTCTGTTTTTAGTAACAGCCTCACATTAAAAGCAAGCAGCATGCAGTCCACTGATCCAATTCCTAGCTCATTCACATGAACAATACACAGTTAGCCTGTTATGGGTAACCTAACATAATATAAAATGTATAGTCATCAATATGGAAAGTTTACCATTCAATACAAATATTTATTCCTACTTCCAACTACACTGAACAGAAAGGACCTTCTGAGTATGCTACAATATATATAGCAATGAAGAATCTATGTAGTCATTAGCTAAACACAAATACTATACCCATGTTATTACAACATAAAATGTTGGTCACGGTGACCTTCTTTAGTTATAAGGGTGTAGTACTAACAGAGATGCATCCAAGTATCAAGTCTCATGAAAATAAACCAATAAACAGCACCCAATAAATGAATTTAATATAAAATTTAAACAAAGCCAATGACACTTCATTTGGCAATATGGGTGTAGAGCTTATCAAAATGCATCCCTTCACCAAGTTTCATCATTTCAGCTTCGATAGTATGGATATAGAATACCAAAAACTCATGTGGTTATAAGCTAAATGCAAAAACTTAACCTAAGCCAGTAAAAGATGAAATATTGGACATAATCAGAGTTTTTTGCTGTAAGGGTGTGGTACTAGTAAAGATGCGTAACATCATCAATTTCATGATTCTAGCATGAACACAGCCTGAGAAATGAATATCAAACATGAAATTGAACCAAAGTCAGTGAAGCATTAAATATGGACCATAATAACCTACTAGGTACAGAAATGACAGAGTAGGGCTCATCAAGATGCATCCCTTCACCAAGTTTCATGATTCTGGATGGAATAGTATGTACACAGTATGCACAAAAAACTATATTATCATGAGCTAAACGCAAAAACTTAACCTGAGCCAGAAAAATGTGAAATATTGGTCACAGTGACCTTTTTTGTACAGGTGTCGTACTAAGAGATATATACAATCATCTAGTTCAATGATTCATGCATGAATAGTAAAAAACAAAAGTTAACCAATGTCACTAAAAATGTGAAATAATGGTCCTAGTGGCCTACTTTGGGGATGAGAGTGTATCAACATGCATCTGCTCACCACATTTTATGATTCCAGGTACAAAAGTATACATGGAGTAAAAAACCTTTCTGGTCATGCGCTAAACATGAAAACTTAATGCAAACCAGTAAAATGTGAAATATAGGTTACAGAAACCTTCTTTTGTTCTAAGGGTGTGGTACTAACAGAGATGAATACAATCATCTAGTGTGATGATTCTGTCATGAACAGTGCTTGAGATTGATCCCAAGTCAGCGAGGCATGAAATATGGGCCACAGTGAGCCACTTTTGTGATGTATCATACTCCTCAAGATGCATCCCCTCACAAAGTTTAATGGTTCAATGTATAACTGTATGTATACATGGTGCAGGAAACCTATTTGGTCATGAGCTAAATGCCAAAAATTTAACATAAGCAAGTAAAATGTGAAACGTAGGTCAAAGTGACCTATTTTTGTGAGGGTATGGTACTAATAGAGATTCATATAATTATCTAGCTTAATGATTCTAGTATGAACAGACCTTGAGAAATAAACTTAAAACATAAAATGTAACCAAAGTCAGTGACGTATGAAATACAGGTCACAGTGACCTACTCATCAAGATACATCCCCTCAACAAATTTCATGATTCCAGGTATAACAGTATTTATACAGTATGCAAAAAACCTGAGCTAAACACAGCAACTTAACCAATAATGTGCATGTACAAAGTTAGGGGTTGGTACGTGCTGTGGAAGCAATGAAGCTCACTCCAAACTCTTGATAATAATAATAATAATAATAATAATAATAATAAAGTCTTTATTTTATGAGGGTGACACATTAGTACAACTCTTGCTAGAACATAGGAAGAAAGAGTGGTGAAGATACAATGTAGCTGTACTTTTATGTGAGGATGCCAGGGTTACAAGGTACAATAGTTCTCCTTAGCACGTGTAGCCATGATCTCAAAAATTTCAATGAGTAATTGAATAAACCAATGAGTATATAAATACACCAAAACTTGACCTGTCTTGTCAAAACCTGATAAATCTTAAATTTGACAGACCCACCTGACCAATATCAACAAAACCCTCTTCTATAATCATGCCTGGCACTATGAATCAGTCTTTGTATTTGACTACATTATAACTGATATACATCTTTGATCATAAGGTATCATTACAAAACCATGTACTACTTTGTACACTTCTGTGGGACCCCAGGTGGCCAAGTTGTGTAAGGCGCTTGCCTTTACAGATCACTGACATCTCACCTCTGTCTGTGTGGGTTCAGGTCTCGGCTTGGCCAGCGTGGTTATGTGAGAAAGCTTGCCAGTAGTTTCCTATGGGTCTGTGGTTCTTCCAAGGGTTTTACTGGGTTCTTCCTCCACCAAATATACTGGCCACCATGTATAGCTTATCATGTGCTGAAATATGGTGTCAAACCCACAAAACAAAAACAAAAAACACTGTATACTTTTGTATATAGTATCCTTCCCTATGTATACCTGTGGCCATCATTAATGGTAACCTATGCTACCTGAGACTATCAATAATACATGTAGTAACCTATGCTACCTGCAAATGGATTTTGCCATTCTGATAGTAATACCATATATACTTACATATAAGTCAAGCCTAACTGAAAACTGCACACTGACCCAAATTTGCCATCATATAATGCACCGGCAGATATGGGTCAATGCAGTCTATTAGGAGTAATCAGTAAAACAAACAACATAGACCATGATCTGCCAGTGCATTATGCAACAATATAAATATTTCTGTCAGAGGTAGAGATAGTGGAAAGAATGCAAAATATCTTTTTAGTTTTAAAATTGAACATGACAAGTTTTAGTTCTCGAAAAAAAAGAGTTGAAGTCTCAATTCCTCAAACGTCAGAAAATCCTCAAAATTTCTTAGAGAGAAACCAAAACTCTTATCAGGAAAATTTAAGTCATTATGACTGTATTTTAATCCCTGCAGATGTCGACTGCTGAATGTACGTGCTGTGAAAAATTCATTGTTATCAATCAAGCAATACGAGGGATATTAAAAAATCTCAATTTGAGGATGAAATTTTGAGCTTCTGAGTGAAACTGGGACCAGGAAACCAGCCAAATTTGCAAAACAAATGACTTCCCATTAAATGAAATACAGTTTGAACAGAACATGTATTTGTAGTATCAGTTAATGAGGCACAGCCATGTGTAATTGGAGTTTGAGACACAGATAAAGGTTGACAGCTTTAAAGCCAGTATAACCTAGGGTCAGTCTAATTAGAGTCCAGTTTACAAAATGCTTGTGATGTACATCATTTATTTTATACTCTCCCACCTTTATGTTCTCTTGGTGTTTGACTTTCATTTAGTTAATAGCATTGTCTGTATATAATAAAAGTAGTGTAGAGAATATATCTTGTGTTTGTTTTACAGACTCACACAACATGGTGTCAGAAGTGGGATTTGCCTAAGACACAGTGGATTATCAGCACTAGTTGGATTTAATCGAACTGAGAATCATTTTCACAAAAGGAACTTTCCAGTTCAGATTTAATTTACCAAACAGTTTCCAGCGATTGTGACATTCCAAGTTCCAAGTCCAGAAAAATTTCAATTTTCTAACCCAGAGTCTTGGTCAAAGTGGATTCATATATCTGAGCAGTTTAGACTTGCTTCTGGATTAAATGACAAGGAAGAAGAAACTCAAGTGAACACTCTGATCTATACTATGGGGCCTCAGGCGGATGACATATTTTCTTTGTTTGGCTTAAGTGATGATGACAAAAAGAAATGTGAAATTGTCATAGAGAAATTTTAAGGGTATTTCATCACGAAAAGAAATGTTATTTTTAAAAGAACTCAATTTAACCAGCAACGACAAAAAGAAGGTGAATCCGTCTATACATTTGTTACGTCATTACACTTTCAGAGACAGAATTGTTGTTGGATTTAGAGACAGGCATTTAGCAGAGAAACTCCAACTTGATAGCAAACTTAGCTCAGAAAAAGCAATCAGTTTATCTAGACAGAGTGAGGCCATGAAGAAACAGCAACCTCTAATCCAGAGAGGGATACACGTAAATTCCCATTTGAATGCTGATGGAATAAGTCAAAAAAGAAGGTACCATACCAATTCAGTTCAAATCCACAAAAGAGGAACAATATTGTTTCAAATAAACACAGTTTCAGTCAAATATGGAGAAATGGCAAATGGAACTACAGTGCTGATAGCATGTGGAGATGTGACAGATGTGAGAAAAATCCCCATAGCAGAGACAAATGTCCTGCAAGAAAAGCAACATGCAGTAAATGTCCAAAGATGGGACAATTCACATTAATGTGCAGAACTAAGAAAAATGTTTTGGAGGTAGAGAACCCCAATAATCCTAAATCTTATGGATATGGCGGAATTGATTCTAGAGTGAAACCCTGGATAGCAAATGTCATAGTTCAGGGGCAGGAATGTGCTATGAAAATTGACACAGGAGCAGATGTTACTGTCATTTCAGAGGATTTATACAGAAGACTGCTGAGAGTTAAACTCATCAAAGCTCACAAAATCTTGTTTGGACCAGGACAGAAAAGGCTCAATGTCCTTGAAAAGTTAAGGTGTCACTTAAAAGTGAGCAGCAGAAGTACACCACAGGGTGTACATGTAATCATAGGTCTCAAGCAATCGCTGTTGGGAAGACCAGCAATAGAGGAGCTAGGAATTGTCATTAGGGTTGATGAGGTCACCAATACAGACCATAAACACAGAAGAATGTAGCCTAAAAAAGTATTCAGTGTATTGGGGAAAACTGAATATGAGTACAAGATTAGACTTAAACCTGTTGCAGTTCCGTTTGCACTCAGTGTACCTAAGAATGTGCCTATTCCGTTAATGGATAAAGTGAAAGCGGAATTACAAAGAATGGAGAAGTTAGCCGTCATTTCTCGTGTGGATCACCCAACGGAGTGGTGCGCAGGTATGGTCGTGGTGCCAGAAGGTAATGGCAATGTTCATATTTGCGAAGATCTCACCAAACCAAACGAATCGGTAATGCACGAAAATCACCCAATACCGAGTGTAGGTCAAACTTTGGCTCAGTTAGCTGGTGCGAAAGTTTTCAGCAAGCTAGATGCCATCTCCAGGTTTTGGCAAATTATGCTTTCACCCGAGTCTCATGATTTAACCACGTTCATTACGCCCTTTTGTCCTTTTTGCTTTAACAGACTACTACATTTGTAATTTCGTCTGCACCTGAATTTACCAGAAACATATGTCCCAAGCTCTTCAGGGAATTGTGGGGATAGTAGGTCAAATGGATGATGTTCTAGTATTTGGGTGCAATCAATCAGAGCATGATGAAAGGCTGAAAATTGTTTTGGGTGTAACTGAAAAGGCAGGAATTACCGGTACGCTCAATGAAAAATGCGAGTTTTGATGAGCCTCGGTGAAGTTCGTAGGGCACATTATAGATTCCATGGGAATTAGGGCCGATCCAGAAAAAACACACGAGGTCGTTGAAATGGAACCACCCAAAAATGTCTCAGAAGTTAGATGATTTCTGGGCATGGTTAACCAACTAAGCAAATTTTCGTCAAACATAGCAGAAAAAAAAAACACTGCAAGATTTACTCAGTAAAAACACAGAGTTGGTCTGGGGTCCTTCTCATGAGAAAGCTTTTCATGATGTAAAGTCAGAGCTGGGCTCTACACCAGTGTTGGTCCTATACAATCCCAACTACCAGACAGTCTTGTCAACTGATGCATCCTCATTTGGCTTTGGGGTTGTATTGTTACAAAAACAGCTAAATGAAACATTGAGGCCAGTTGCGTATGCTTCAAGGTCGACGACTGTCACAAAGCAAAGATATCCCCAAATTGAGAAAGAAGCTTTGGCTGTCACTTAGGCATGTGAAAAATGTTGTATGTATTTGCTAGATCTTAGGTTTCACATAGAAACTGACCACAATATGGCATTTGTTGAACAGGTTCTGTCCGACCGACCAACCTACCTGCCTCAAATTACATGAGATTAGGCAAGCTCAGGTTAGAGATGCTATTTGCAGCAAAATTATGGTTTATGCAAAAGAAGGTTGGCCTCACAAGTTTCAGCTGAAAAAGAATCTGCAACCATACTGGCCATTATGTGGTGATTTCACAGTTCAAGATGGATTGTTCATGAAGGGTTGTCGATTGGTTATTCCATCAATGATGCAGTCTGAAATACTTGATCGACTACATGTAGGTCACCAAGGAATTTCAAAGCGCCTAAAGTTGGCCAAGTCATCAGTTTGGTGGATGGACTCAGGCCTCAAAACAGCAAGGTCAAAGGTTGTGAAACTTGCGCAATGCATAGTCTTGATCGTGCAGAGCCATTAATACCTTCCAAAGTTCTGGATATGCCATAGCAAAAATTTTGTACTGATTCGTTTGAGTTAAAAGGTCAGCAATATTTGCTTGTTGTAGATTATTTTTCAAGGTTTTTTGAGCGATAAAAGTTCGTCTGCTACAAGCTCTGGAGCTGTAATCAATCACCTCAAGTCTATTTTTGCTAGATATGGGATTCCTGAGATTCTTATATCTGATAATGGACCTCAATTTACTTCTGCTGAACTTGCAATCTTTGCAAAAACCTATGGGTTTGAGCATAAAACTAGTAGCCCAAGATACCCACAGAGCAATGGCGAGGCAGAAAGCTGGGAACAAACAATAAAGAAGATGTTACAAAAATCAGAAGATCCCTATCTGGCTCTGTTACACTATCGTGCAACACCACTACATACTGGTTACAGCCCAGCTAAACTCTTAATGGGTCGTAAATTAAGGACTACCGTATTAAGCCCAAGCTCAAATATAATTCCAGGTTGGCCATACTTAGAAAGATGTCACAGTTTTGAGAATCATGCAAAGGAAAATCAGACAAGACATTTTGATAGTCGTTTCCATGCATGTGATATGCCCAAATTAGATCCAGGTGATAACATTTTTGTTAGGGATATGCAAAAAACAGGTGTGGTTCTGTCAAAGGCATCGTCTCCACAATATTACTTTGTACATACCTCAGAGGGTGACCTGCGCAGAATCAGACAACATTTAATTCAGTTACCTTCAAGTAGGTCTACAAGAGTGCAGCAAAATAAAACTTTGCAACAGTTAAATGACGAAGCCAAGAATGGTTTGGACAACAACACAGAGAGCAGTGATAACTCTTCAATAAGTAGACATGAAAAACAATCTGTGGAAAATGGAAATAATTCTTCAGAAACACTAAAAACAAGTTCTAATCGTACTTATAGGACAAGATCAAATCGACTTGTTATTCCACCAAAAAGGCTAGACTTGTAAAGTGTATGCTAAAGGATAATGGGGATTCCTAAAAGCTTAAATGTTTGATTAGATTTCTTTAGGACTGATACAACTGTTCATATCAAGAATAGCACCAACAACTATATACATATAGTACATTCAGATTTCTTCAGGTCACAGATTTATTATTCTCAGAGGGGGAGATGTAGTATCAGTTAATGAGGCACAGCCATGTGTAATTGGGGTTTGAGACACAGATAAAAGTTGACAGCTTTAAAGCCAATAAGACCTAGGGTGAGTCTAATAAGTTGACAGCTTTAAAGCCAATAAGACCTAGGGTGAGTCTAATAAGAGTCCAATTAGTTACAGAATGCTTGTGATGTACATCAATTAGTTACAGAATGCTTGTGATGTACATCATTTATTTTTTACTCTCCCACCTTTATGTTCACTTGGTGTTGGCCCTTCATTTAGTTAACAGCTTTGTATATAATAAAAGGAGAGCATATCTTGTGTTTGTTCCTACATACTCACACAACAGTATTATCACTGGGATTTTGTCTGATGTGATTTGTATGGGGTCTGGGTATATCATTTGTGAATAAATTAAGTCAGCTTAGGAATAAAAATTTCACAAGAATCGTGTTTATCCAATGATAACACCATAGCAACAGCCAAATAAATTTTTTATTAAGATCAGGAGATCTTCTACAGTATTCAGGTGAGGACATCTTCAGTAA
This sequence comes from Margaritifera margaritifera, assembly GCA_029931535.1. NCBI lineage: Eukaryota > Metazoa > Mollusca > Bivalvia > Unionida > Margaritiferidae > Margaritifera > Margaritifera margaritifera. The sequence continues at coordinate 322,106 of JAQPZY010000888.1, read as the reverse complement.
CTATTTGCCATTATTACACTATTCTTATAGATGTTATTTCATTGTATGACATGATATCGCATAATTTGTGCTTGTTCATCATAATGCACTGTCATGAAACTTGACCATTGACTTTCCTGTGATGTCATGACCAATTATTTGCGACCCTTTGTAGCTAAACTGGCATTTTCACTACTCTGAAAAAAGTTCAATTTCAAAGTATTGCACCAAATTATGTAATAAGACCAATATTTGTTTTTCAGTGAATATAAAGGTTTATCAACCAGAAAACCCATCATTTTGACCTCCACTTTGTATCCATCTTTGTCTATTTTGCCAACAGAATTCGAGCAGCAGTGTATATATTAGTGGATGATATGGCCATTTTAGTCATTCCAACACTGGCTGTTGAGTAAGAAACATCTTGGGAGATGGATGATATGGCCATTTTAGTCATTCCAACACTGGCTGTTGAGTAAGAAACATCATGGGAGATGGATGATATGGCCATTTTAGTCATTCCAACACTAGCTGTTGAGTAAGAGACATCATGGGAGATGGATGATATGGCCATTTTAGTCATTCCAACATTGGCTGTTGAGTAAGAAACATCATGGGAGAAGCTTGGTATAAAACTCTAGTGGGCTGCCTGAATGAGCTAACTCTAGTAAATAATGAATATTGTTGTTCTGTGACTGTGTTCACAGGTTTCCTTACAGAGTGGCCAGGATCACATTAGCATAGGGATAGTCTGGGTTTATTTTCTTCACAGGTTTCTCTTATTGAGTCACACTTGCCTGGATAAGGCAAGTATCACAGTATCTCCACGTTGGAACCCTTATGCTTTGACGTGGGTATGTGTGCTGGCAAAGATTAGCCAACATGAATCAGATTAAATCATCCACCAGACTGGTGCTGGCCCAACAAACATCACAGGGAAAAAAGAGCTTCACAAATCCTGAGTAAGAGTTGCATGGTAGGTCTGGAGATTCAAGACATCTTGGCCCATGTTATAAATTACATTAATTAAACAATATGGACCCATATAGGATTCAACTATTGCAAATTTAATTATTCAAATGGAACTTTTCATAATAATGAAATTTTATGATGTTTAATGAACTTTCATTCAACTTCAGAATATGAAAAACAATAGAGATATAGTTTTAAAAAAAAAAGAAAAAAGTATATATATATATATATATATATATATATATATATATATATATATATATACAGAGAGAGAGAGAGAGTGAGAGCGAGCAAAATAGAGAGAGAGAGAGAGGGAGGGAGAGAGAGCTAAAATATATGAATATGGGTATGTGCATGAGTGAGAATGAAAACAACTGTATTTGTATTGCATATTGCATGTATATTGATTGTAGGTTCATATGTATGGGTGAGTGTCCGTGTGTGGAAGAGAAAGGAAAGAAAGTGAATATACTGTTGTAGATGCATCCTGACACATATATGTATGCATATGTGTGTGTCTGTTTGTATATTTATATATAAATATGTTCCTTTGTATGAGGGCCTCAAGGTAGATTAGTTCTTCAGCTAATTGTGTCACCCTCTTAAAATAAATAAGTAAATAAAACATATGAATATCAGATATGTAGTATCATATATACTCGCTCATAAGTCGAGTCCAAATGCAAACAACATAGACGTTGATCTGCCATTGAATAATGCAGCAGCAAATGAGGGTCTATGTTTTTTGTTCTACTGATTACTCCTAACAAACTGCATAGACACAGATCTGCCGGTGCACTATGTGATGGCAGACCTGGGTCTATGCAGTTTGCAGTTGGATTTGTCTTATAAACAAGTATACGCAGTAATATTACATGTACATCTGGGAGTTACAATTAGTATGCATAGCGTGTCCCAGAATGCATGCATGTAAATTATTAAAATCAATCCTTTCTTGATTATGGTCTACTTATTTGGAGACAATGCTCAAAGAAACAACATATCACATAACAAAGATACAATAGCAGGCTTCAAGAATAGTGTAAATAAATCCACTATGACAGCTAGCAAAGACCTTTTTAAAGAATTTGACATCTTACCTTTTGAATATTGAATTATATATCACATGGGTGTCCTTGTATACAAATGTTAAATGATTTAGCACCAAAATATGTAAAATCTATATCTCAGTTGCCGGTATAGCTTAGGGTCGTGCCTGAGGGAAAAACTAGCTTTTCCTAGGCCAGGCACGTTCACCTTCCTCCAGGTCGCAAGCTGGATAAGCGATTTTTAAAACCACAACCTATGATGCAAATAAGCGGATAAAACCAAGTCGCTGGCCAGATCCAGCCAGCCCACGGGCCATAGGTTGCACATGCCTGACCTAGGCCAACATCAGAACTCTTAAAAAAATCATTCAGTTACCCTAGTGTCCAGATATGTAATGCCATTCCACAACAAATTAGAAATTTGCCAGCTATAGTGAGTTTCAAGTCAAATTTTAAGAAATTTCTGATAACTTATTTAAATTGTGATCTGTAATTCAAACATGGCTTACTCAATCTGCTGCTGTTGCATCATCAACTTCATGGCATCTGTTCTTTGATTCTTACTGTATTCATTAAATGTTAGTAAGTTTAATAATGTTGTCTGCATAGATGTTTTAAAGTGTTTGTAATACATTTTATTTCTAATTAAAATATGATTATATGCATGTTAGCATGTGTATTGGATGTATGAGACGAATATGTGATTGTGCATGTGTGTATGCATGTGTATAGTAAATGAAGTTTTTGTTAGCTATTTATTTCTTTTAATTTTGCCTATAGTATATTAATGCACAGAGAGTATGTACAAGTGTAAGGCCATGTTTAATGTGTTTTGTGAGTAGAAAATGTCCATTGTTGTTTATTAGCCAAGGATATTTAACTTCAGTGTACATTCTTAGTAACATACATTTTTGTTCACCCTTTTCCTTTTAAGGGCCATATGGAAGATTAGCATCAGCTAAATATGTAACCCTCATTAGTAAAGTTATTATTATTGGTGTTATTATTATTAGTATTAGTATTATTATTATTGGATCTGTGGAATAGGGACTCGTCTATAGTACAGTTTTGTATCTTTAATTACTTCTAATAATATAGTATTACTACTATACAATTATTATAGAAACATAAATAGGCACACAGCTGATACACGTAGCTACATATACAGACAAAATGACAGTGACCACACTGAGGGGAAAATCTGAAACTAAGAGAATGCTGGATGAAGTACAATACAGTAGAGTACAGAGAGAGAGAGAGAGAGAGAGAGAGAGAGAGAGAGAGAGAGAGAGAGAGAGAGAGAGAGATATTAGTTTCAGGTGGTAATTGTAGTACCTCTCTTTTGCATACCTTTGCTTCCTCCTGTTATCATTACTGTTCTCCCCTTGGGAAGAGGAGAAATAAACTGACTCGCGCTAACTCCCATTTTCGATTGTTGACATTCATCAGAACGTCTTTTCAAGCTTAAAATATAATCATAACGAGAAGGCCCACTCTTGTTTCTCGAAACTGTTTACGAAAATCATCCCAATACTTAAGTATGAGCTGATCCGCTATATAAAACAAAAGTAAATAGGCCTATACGATGATACTATGCATACATTTCGATCACTAGCCGTACTATAGTAAACAGTCCGATTGATTTCCTCATTACGAAACTACGCTCTCACGTGGAAACGCGAGTTCACGAGATTTCGAGGTCAGCGGTGGTTGATGCTGTATTTATCGGAATGAAAAGGAAAATTGATGAACTTGATGACCAGTTTTTTGTAAGTTTGGCTTACATATATTTTATCCTTCACAACGCTTTCTGTATTGAAGAGATTAGAATTTATAGTGAATTTTCTAATTTATAGTGAATTTTCGTAGTTTGTTGACAGTAAGAAGTGTAATAATATAACCACCAGCTCTCGATCCATTGACCGATACTCTTAATTTCCTTTGTAATGAGCCCGTGTTAAGGGAGCAGGCTGATTCGGACCATGGCTGATTCGGACCAGGCTGATTCCGGCAGCACGAAATACCCAAAACTACCCAGAACTAGTCCAAAACTACCCCCAAACTAGCCCAAAACTATTAAAATATAACCCAAACTACAGTTATATTACCCAGATTCAGACATTTTAAAAAATCCTGCCTTCCTGGGCGTTTCGCCCTCTAGATATATTATAGTACCGGTATATAAAATTGGAAAATCCCGAGAAAGTTCAAATATTATTTATTCAGATACATGATACAAGAAATTTTATTTAACGTTGGTGGTCTGATTAAAATACATATAACACTAGCTCTGTACGAGCTATTTTACCGACATAACAATAGTATTTCATAATTGAACAGACATATAGTACATTTTTACAGTGTAACAGCACACATATAGACATTACAGGTCAATGGTAAAAGCAGACTAAAAGACAATACAACAGCAGATTAAAAGACAATACAACAGTAGATAAAAGACAGTACAACAGCAGATTAAACTACAACACAGTAGTAGACAACATGCAAATGCAGATTTTTTGGGATTTTTTTTATGTATGAACATATGTAACACATCACAGAAAGGAGTACACTTAATAATTTCAATTGGGAATATGACTATTTTATTGCTTAAAAGCATGCACAATGTCCGCGAGTACAGTCGATTAAAAGACAAGACAATTGATAAGAGACATTAAAACAGCAAATTCAACTACAACACAGTAGTAGACAACATGCAAATGCAATTTTTTCATTTTGATTTTTATGTATGAACATATGTAACACATATCTAGCGCATAATTACATAGGTAAGCACGTTGTTAACAAAACCTGTATTAGTCATCAATGTTTAATATTAGTTGCCCTTTCAGCTTTAGGCCGTTTGCGTTGCCCTGGTTTTCGACCAGCAGAATATTTTGGTTTTAACTTGTATGCTCCATTTGTTGATAGAACAAAATTGTCATTTGTAATTTCTGTTTGGAGCTGGGCGTTAAGAAATTTTTTGAACATTAGTTTTTTCTTGTCAGCAGTCTCTTTGTGCCAAGTGCTTTCATTCATCAAGAATGACACAGATTTCCCAAATAATTTATAGTTCCCACTCCCATACAGAGATCGTCTCAATCTATGATTTGAGATTTCGAAATGGTGGATAATCTGTCCATAAGTTCAGGAAGTCTAAGTTGTTTCCATTCAGTTGCTTGCTTCAGTCGGTTATTCAGAGATTCGGCATTGTTGTTAGTCCAAAGTTTCGAAATGATTTGGTTTTTCAATGGATTGAAGACATTTTGCTTAATTTTTGCAGACAAATATTTATCCTAGTACATTCTGAACTTTGGATATTTGTTGAAATATAACGAGAGATCGTCCTCTCGGTTTGAAAACTCAAGCTCATCTAGACTGAAAACTAGGCCATCTTTGTTTTCACTGAAGATAATGTTTATAATTTTTTCTCGATCTTCCTGACTGGAACCTAGTTTTTGTAGAAAATGTCTCATATTGTCTTTTAAATGCCTATTACACAGTAAAAAGACTTCATTTGGAAAATTGTTTCTAAGCGCGTTTCTCATAGCCTTTTCATCGTCTGTGCCGAATGTAAAATTATCTGAATCGAGTTTCCTTCTTATGTGCGAAAAAAAAGTATGGTAGCTGCTTTGTTCACCATCCCAATGAAGGCAAAGCGGTCCTAGGAAGACAGAGTACTGATTGTTTTTCCTGCTAATTATACTCCTATTTTTGTACGACATAGTGGTGACAAACACTTTACCTAAATTAAAAGTTCTGTCTACACCAATAATGCTACCGTTGGTAACGAAACAGTTTTTCTATAAATCTATGAGCTGCTCCTCACTATATAAAATAATTACAGGTTGTTTTCCTTTAGTAAGAATTACTTCTTGCACAAACGGACTTTCAAAGTACCCCTCAGCGCCCGAAAAAAAATGCTAAAAATTAATAAAATACTGTTGACATGCATTACGATTATACAAGTTTCACCACACCGATAAAGTGTTCTTGTTTCATATGATCTAGCTATTAATCCCAGGATTTACATATAGCATACTTTTTGGTTTCGACATCTAGATTTAGGTAACATCACAGTATTTAGGGCTATATTTTACTAGTTTTGAGTAGTTTTTGGTAGTTTGGTGATAGTTTTGGGTAGTTTGGGGCTAGTTTTGAGTAGTTTTGGGTATTTCGTGCTACCCGGCTGATTCGGCCCAAATCACGGGCTGATTCGGTCCAAATTACGGGCTGATTCGGACCAAATGCCAAGCTGATTCGGACCACGTGAAATATTATTAAGTTTTGTATTGGATTTAAAAGTAATATTTATATTTGTTTAAAATATGATATTTCTCATTATTTCCCAGGTACGTTCAGCGGTCCAAATCTGCATTTAATGAAACAAAAGACTGTTTATCTTGCATCGGCAATTTAATAGGGAAATAGTTTTTAAGCAGCTCATTCGCCTTTGTGCACATTTATTTCGTTGCGGGGACGGACGAAATTCTGGTTTATTTATATAATACTAAAAAATTAAACTGGGGTTCTGTCAAATTTATGATTTAATTCAATACAATATCATACATCAATATTATACGTCTGTACTCTGCTAATCTTGTGGACCTCGTAATAATTAAAAAAAAGAAAATGATAAATGGAGGTGTTATCTCTGTTGAAAGATAAAATATATTTTACAAATCTTTGTTTATAGCACAGTATGTTATTTGTTTTCTGTGAATTCATAATGAATGATTTAATATTATGCAAATTATTAACTGCATAAGATAGTGAAAGAAAACATGGCCCATGCAGTAACATTTATTCATATATATATATATATATATATATATATATATATATATATATATATATATATATATATATATATATATATATATGTGTGTGTGTGTGTGTGTGTGTGTATGTATGTATGTATATGTTTATATATATATATATATATATATATATATATATATATATATATATATATATATACATATACTGATTTATTTTAGTAGTTATTATTGTTTTCGCAAACATAGTAAGAGAATGTAATATAAATTTACCCATGGTTTTGATTGATTTTTCATGCACATCGTGCTTTTTATGGCATTATATTTGCTCCCAAAAATGTTGGGTAAAGAGTCGTTGATGAGTAACACAATAGTATAACGTACTTTACTGTTATCGTTAAATCTGTATCTTTTGAGTAAAATCTCGAACCAGTAAACCAACATTTTTTCATTAAAGCACATATTTAACCCATTAAATATTGATTTCTGAATAGATATTTTATTATATTAAATACATATAATAAAATAACACTTCCATGTAGCCAATGATCACAAAGTTATTTCAAGTCAGCATAATATTTTGGGTTCTAGAATGGTATTAAATTCACTAAAAGGGCAAATGACATCAACAGTGCTTTAATTATAGCGGCGTTGATCAAATGGGCTTTGCCAATTCACTTTCAATAATAATGTGCATACAATTAAATAATACATTATAAATTCAGCTATTGAAAATAACTTACGGTGCTCATTGTTTTAGTATATAAGTTTTTTTTAAGTATAACGATAAATTCTACATAAATCTACTTTTTTAAAAAAGGCATTAACATAATCAGACCAGTATATAGAGACGAAAAAAATCTAACCAAAACAGTCGCATACTGAGACCAATCTATACAGACAAAAACACAGTAACTACATGGCTGCTGTTTTCACGATTGTTTTTCGGTGTTATTAATTTTATTATTTCACAATAAAATAAAGTAAACTATTTAAATTTTGCACTAAGGTGCATGAGATAAACAGTCTTACGTCATATATATTCATTATATATAACAATGCCATTATCTCGTGTAAAATCGGGGTTTGTTTCATTAAATGCAGATTTTGACTGCTGAACGTACCTGGGAAATAATAAGAAATATCATATTTTAATCAAATGTAAATATCACTTTTAAATCCAAGTCGAAACTGAAAAATATTTCAAGTGATCCGAATCAGCCTGGCATTTGGTTCGAATCAGCCAGCATTCCGTGTTAAACCCTAAGCGATCTCTGAGGGGGGAGGGGGGTAAAACTTTGCCCGCTTCCTTTCGTGTAAACCAGGCCGCCACTTTTTTTTTTTTTATTATCTTACATTACTGGCCACTGTGCCACTTTCGAACATGTTTATAACTTTATAAGTCAGATAAATAAAATGTGGCAATACCGGCTACCATTAAAAGAACCTTATTCTTATTTGTATTAATTGAATCATATTTCTTATGAAGCTAAATCAGTTCTGTAATTATAATATAAGTAATAAAAAGAAATACACGTAAATAATACTGCATTCAGGAAAATGTTTGGAGCGTGATAACGTAATGTCGAAATCGCAAAATCATAGATGTCATGAACAACACTTTATGGTAGAGCTGACTCACTGCATAGAATAAAGTTACCGTATGACTGTTATCTGTCATGTACTTGTTTTGTAATTTCATGTTGTCGAGCCCGCCTAGCTCAGTCGGTAGAGCATCAGACTTTTAATCTGAGGGTCGTGGGTTCGAGTCCCACGGTGGGCGAAATTTTTTGCATTATATATATATGCCATCAGACTTCATAGGTTCGAGACTCATGGTGGTAAAGCAAAAGTAATTCGTAGTAGTATTGCCTCTTCTTATTCTTCTTATTATTATTATTATTATATCATTATTATTATTATTATTATTATTATATCATTATTATTATTATTATTATTATTATTATTATTATATCATTATTATTATTATTATTATTATTATTATTATTATATCATTATTATTATTATTATTATTATTATTATTATTATATCATTATTATTATTATTATTATTATTATTATTTTATTATTATTATTATTATTATTATTATTATTATTATTATTATCTTCTTTCAAATCCATTGAAACTTTGACTAGTAGTATTTGCACTCTTTGTACATTTGAACTTGTTCAAGATTTTTCTTTGTGTATTCATATCAAGTGCTAGTCCGATAAACCAGTCCCAGGCCTTTATTGGAAAGTTAGTGGTTTGGGGGCTGATATAATAATAATAATAATAATAATAATAATAATAATAATAATAATAATAATAATGACTTTATTTCAGACTTAAGTGCATAGACAATAAATCCAGCAATTTCACACAAGATATGACACAAAAATCAGCAAACAGTATTAATACAACAATTTGCTCCAACGATCAATTATTGATGAATTACGACAGCAAGTAAAGTGTAACACTTCTTTCAGGATTTTGTTATTACTACTAGCTATTCTACTTCTAAATGAGTACACTCTCTTAGCAAAACGCAAAGGCTATTGGCATTGTTGTTTACAAACATTCCAGAGGCACTACGGCGCCTATCATAACCCATTAAAAATCTAAAAATGCATTGTTGTAACAGACATTTAACCGCGTCATTGTAGAACGCGAAAAATTTGCCCATAGAGGAGCACAATACAAATTAATACAATATGATTTGAAAAGCAGAACTTTTACATCAGTAGAACATGTTTTAAAAGACCTTGAAAGCATATTTACTCGTATACAAAGAGAACGATATTGTCTTTGTATATCACTATCATCTAACAAATCAGAACGAATGGCATGCCGAGCTACAAATACTCATTGACAAACAGCAGCTTTTCTCCGCAAAGCCTAAATTCAGGTATGGACACCTTTTTCAGATTTTGAGGTCTGAAACATATACATAGTCTTTTTTGTGTTGTACTCAACATCATTTGCAAATGCGAACCGCTCACATATTCTTAATAACTTTCGTAATCCACCAATATATGGGCTCAGTACAGACATATCATCAGCAAAACTGAAGTTATTCATAAATAAACCGCTGATGTTGCATCCAATAGAAGACCTATTCAAATCACGATTAAGGTCATCAATATATACATTAAAAAGAAATGGGGATAGCACTCCTCTTTGTCGCACACCATTTCTTACACGGAAAGACATAGCAGTTATCTAACCCCACTTTACACAAAACTGTTGTTTTTCGTACCAATTAAAAAGGCAAGCTAACAACATACAATGGAACGTTTCTATCAGTTAGCTTTCTGAATAGGGTCTAGTGATTTATTCGGTCAAAAACCTTCTTAGCATCCAAGAAACACACATAAACTGGACTACCGTTATCGACATAGTAATTAATGACTTTCTTAAAGGCAAACAGACACGCATCAGTGGAGGGTATTAGGCTGCTATTTGTATGGAAGTATTATGCTGCTATTTGTATGGATGTATTAGGCTGCTATTCGTATGGAAGTATTAGACTGCTATGTGTATGGAAGTATTTGGCTGCTATTCGTATGGAAGTACTAGGCTGCTATTTGTATGGAGGTATTAGGCTGCTATTTGTATGGAAGTATTAGGCTGCTTCTCTCTGATTCTTCTCTCTAATTCTGCTGTTAGGGTCCATGTCTCACATGCATATGGGAATATGGACATGACGAGGGAGCGCATAAGCTTGATCTTGGACCCAAGAGTGATGTTGTTGTCTTTCCAAATAGGCTTCAGCCATGTCAGAGCAGCTGTTGTCTGCGCAATCCTGGAAAAAAACTCATGTTTTGAACCTTCATCAGAGGCGATAGCACCTAGGTACTTGAAGCTTGTTACTGTGCCCAGCAGAATTAGAGAGAAGAATCCATGCCTTAGATATGAGATGTTATCGAAGGATCCTGAAAATCTCATACTTAGACCACGTCTCTAATGCGGAGGTGCGCACTAAATTCCACTGTAAAGAAACGCAAAGTAAGATGGTATGGTCACGTCTCACGCTCAACTGGCCTGTCAAAGACAATCCTACAGAGCACAGTGAGAGGAAAGAGAAAACGAGGCAGACAGAAGAAGAGATGGGAAATATCAAAGAGTGGACAGGCATGGACTTTGCAAAGTCCCAAAGAGCAGTGGAGAACAGGGCAAAATGGAGAGAGATTGTCGTAAAGTCATCAGTGGCGCCCCTTACGACCAGAAAGGTTACGGGAGAAATGAAAAAGTGAAACAAAAATGATTAGGCTGCTATTTGTATGGATGTATTAGGCTGCTATTTGTATGGAAGAGGCTGTAGTTTGTATAGATGTATTAGGCTGCTATTTGTATGGAAGTATTAGGCTGCTATTTGTATGGAAGTATTAGGCTGCTCTCGACATGACGAGATATTTTTTATAGCATACGTGATCAAGTCGACGTCCATTACGTTAACAAGACCAGTTACAGATTACATTTTTCTTGACATGAGTATGTAGACATGACGACAAACACATACTTAGGTTGCTGTATTGTGGCAACATATAAGTAAGACAACATAGATATACCAATTTGTCGTCATGTCTACATATTCATATCAACAAATTGCAATCGGTAACTCGTTTTCCTGGCGTAAAAGACGTCGACTTGATCACGTATGCAATAAAAATATTTCATGTCGATGGCAGCTTAATACGTCCATAGATTTGTTCACAATAAAAATCACACGGACGTGTGGCCATTTTGATTTAATTAAATTTGGATACTTTGATTGCAGGTCTCATGAATTTATTATAATGTATTTGCCTGACATCTTCGACGAGATAAAATTCCCAAGTCAGACATTGGAAGTTTCCGCTAAACCATCAGAAACTCATAACCAGACTTGGTAAAGAATTGTTTTAACTGAAAGCCATACACAGGTTTTGACATTATCTTATATGTTTGATGTACATTGTAATAGGTGTGAAATGGACTTGTGGCTTCTGTAAACAGTATAATTTTCACGGAATTGTGTGTAGTTAATGTGTATGCATTATATATGAACGAAAATGTACTCGGGTTTCGTTGTCGTGTATATCGTTACCCGAGGGTGGTTTATTTTTCGGCTTTAGTTACTTCAAAATACTGAGTTTGGTTTATCCAGTGCAGCACTAGAAAAGTGCCTGCAATGAGAAACCCGATTACCTAAAGTTCTCTGGCCGTGGATTTCACCACAACCAGGGTACTTATAGAGTAAAGTCTCGCTGTATTATCACAATACAACGAGTTTTGTCAAGAAGCTGTCCACTTTACGGACGGCTTTCTGATGAGGTTTGTCTGGAGGTCTCTCAGAATTATTAATATCTGGGTCCATCTCAGTAACTGAAGTGGACTCGGGTGTTGGGGATTTTGGGAAAATTAAAATTTTCAGAATTTACATCGGGCTCTGCCCATCCAAAACAAGGTGTTGACTGTTTATCTGAAAAGATGCACACCAATAACCACTTTACGGATGACTTCCTGATGGGTGATTCTCGTCTAGAAGTCACTCAGAGCTCTTGATATCTGAGTTCATCTCAGTAAGTAGGTGGATTCATGTATTTGGGATTCTGGGGGAAGAAATAAAACTTCGGGATTAGCGGGTCTGAAGGGAATAAGGATGCTCTTGAGGAATCCTTCGGCAGACTGGAAGGAACGGGCCATGCGTCCTGCTCCTTGACCATTCGACAAGAGCCGTGGAACCGGAAATACATCGTGATCGTTAAGTAGACGCCATCGTGATCGTTAAGTGGATGCCACGAGATACATATGTTCCATTTGTTACTCCAGTATTATTCAGTATCACCGTATGAGTGAAATCAATAATTCAATATCGCTATACGAGTAAAAATCAATAATGCACGCATCATGTTTGTGGATGAAACATACATTAGTCATATTTTTGTACAAATTCTATACTTTGATTGCCCTTGGGGATAGAATCATAAATTGTTCATATTTGTGCATAAATTCTATACATTGTTCCTCCATGGTGATAGATCTATGTATCTGTTATTTGTTTTACAAGTTCCATACGTTGATTCTTGTTTGATTACTCGTTGAAGTTAGATGTTATGATTAGTTCCATTAGGAACGATATCATTTCTGTATATTAGTTGTTGAACTTGCGCATCATTCTGTCAAATCCATTGTTGGACTTCATGCGCAAGAATACGATGTCAGATTCATTCATCGTTCAATTACATTATAAACAAACATCTCATTCACGAAATTGCTTTCAGTGTCTTCGCTAAATACAATCCCAACCCGGCTTAATCCTGTTACAATAATATAAGCTCAATCAGGGCAAGGTACTTGGGAACCATTTCCCTGCCTTAACCAAGTTTGGGCTTAGACCATTTGGTTTCATGGGTGAAGAGGGGTTTCCAACAAACAGTTGTCATTTTGAAAAAAAGACATGGGAAAGAAAACGAAATAATCCCAGCACAAATTAAAATCTATGCAGATAACGGCTTTGTACTAATGCACAGTGAAAACGGAGAGCAGCAAGCTTTATTGTAACAGCAAACTCTCGACCGCTACAACCTAAATGATTCTGTTCCAAAGTCATGTGAAATGGTCCATGTACATCTTATTGATACGAAGCTAACATGTGCATTACTGAATTATTAAGCATATTGGTAATTCCATAGCTGTGTAATGTGGGGGGGGGGGGAGGGGGAGTGGTAATGGTTTGCAGGATTGACTACAACTGTTCTGACAGAACGAATGTCGGACAAATTTTTCGGAACTCTGGTTGATGGATACAAAAGGCTTTGTTGACTTAGATATGACCTCTATTCCATATCGTGTTTTTCATCAACATGCCGTATTCCGCGTTGTCTTTTCAACAGTATAATGATTTGAAATGGCGATGTTGTGAGCAATATGACTATTCAGAATTGTGCCAGTACGATTATCTTGTGAGTAGGAGTTTGAATTTCAGGTGATTAAGCAGGTTTTAAGTTGTTCCCTTGTAAACTAATTAATTCAACGTTGCGTAGTTAACATTTCGCCTTGTTTGGTTCTGTTACAAAATGCTGCCAAACTCGCTGGGTAAACAAAGGAATATTGACAACACCAATTTTCTATGCGAATATTCGCAACAAAGTATTCTAATTTCAATTTTCGGATATTCGTTTATGCTCTAGTTTCGTCTTAGATACAAATGCAACATTTACATTTGTTTAAAATATGATATTTCTCATTATTTCCCATGTATGTTGAGCACTTCAAAACTGTATTTAAGGAAACAAAACCACGATTTTACGTGAGATAATGGCAAACTTCTGCATGCAGATCAAATGAGATAATGTAAGACTGCTTATATTGCTTTCTGAATTTAATGGTTAAATATTTTAAAAGTATCTCGCTCACCTTTTGCAAAATTAAAATAGTTTATTTTATGCTATTGGGAAATAATGCAATTACTAACACACTGTTTAAAAACAAATTGTGAAAACAGGGCCCATGGAGTAACCTTTTTATTCGTTTATATATATTTATATATATTGGTCTGAGTATGTTGATGCTTTTATTAGATTTATGTAGAATGTATCTGTATACCGTATATGTACTATATACTAATAGTACAAAATAAAACTTAAACTAATCAAATAAACTGGGATCCTGTCATATGCATGATTTAATTCAATACAGTGTCATATGTCTATATTCTGTGCATCTTTTGGACATTATGTTTACTTTATTGCAAACATTGAAAAGTTATTTTGGTTTTAAAAACAAATTTTGTTTTAAAATGTGATACCTCATATCTGTTTTGTTCTGATTTCGGCTAGAAATTTACTATAATTTGTTCAAAACATGGTGGAACGACCAGTAGATCTTCACGTAAAAACTATTTTATGAAAATTTACGAGCTGAAAATCAAACTTTTTACATTCTCTTACTACGTTTTCAAAAACTAATAAAATAAAACAGGTATGTGTGTTCCATTGTTTGTCTTTATTATATAATATTTCACATGGTCCGAATCAACCTGGTATTTGGTCTGAATCAGCTATGGTCCGAATCAACCAGTACTTGTTTGGAAGCACCTCGCTGGCAGAAATAAGTAGACCTTTCTTCTCTTGTGACCAAATTTTCAAGTTAGAGAGTTCATAGCACATAGAAGATATGAACGAACTTGTATTTTTTCCATCTGGTAACAATGAAATGCACATGTCTGCCACAATAAAATGGCCCATGCTACATTACCTTTACGTAAGCGGTCGGTTTTCTCGGTAAAAAAGAAGTTATATCATGTCAGTCAGTGATGTAACTAAGAGAGCGATGTCCACAAAGAGGACAATAATGAACGTAACTCCATTTGACCTTAAGGGCAAAGGACACTTATGGTTATAAAACTCGGAAAACAAGGCAAGGAAACTCCCCGAACATGATTTTCTGCCTCAAGTGAGAGAAGTTCGAATATAAAAATCTGTAACTTGGGAAATCTGTTTTAAAAAAAAGTAGAGAAACCTCATTCCAAATTACTTTTTTCCAAAATTCTTTTGGGAAAATACACAATACATCGAAAAATCTGGGAGGACAGGGAAAACATATAAAAGCCATTGGTATTCGAAATAAGAGGTGATATCTCAACAGTTCTAAACAGGTATATATGCTGGGACGGGGCTGGATGAGGCGCCAACAATAAGAAAAAGAAAGGTCCGGGCTGCTGTATGTATAAAGTGTATAAAGAAAGTACCGCTGAGAAATACAAATGACCTAAAGCCTTGTAGGCAAAATAGCCCAATCAGTTTTTGAGCGTGTGTTTCGGACACACCAAACAAGCGGTGGTTTTGTTTTTAATCATATACATATATATATATATATATATATATATATATATATATATATATATATATATATATATATATATATATATATATATATATATATATAATTGTGCATACATTTTTGTATCTTTTATCATGTAATAATGACAATACAATTTTATAAAAAAAATAATAAAAAATAAAATAAAATAAAAAACACAACTGCGTTGTATCGTTCAGAAGTAAAAATGCCCAAAAACATTGTAGGCAAAATACTTTAAAGCGGGTTCAGCCAAACCAAGCCAGTTACTGAGAATGTGTTTCTGACATACACCCATAACAATAGAAGTGACCAAAACAATAAATGTATCGATCAAGTTCATATACAATTATTTTATATAAACCAGTTGGATAGATAGTATCCAGAGGGTGAATCCAATATGTTTCTTTTAACAGACGTTCCATTTCCGAATTACCAATATCAATTGCCTTAAATGAAAAATCTTGTAAATTATGGATGCTGTCGAGACAAAAAGATGGATCAATAAAGTTATTTATGTCGAATCTGTGTTTGTTCATGCGTTTATATACTTGCTGATGGGTTTTTCCAACATATTTCTTTTTACAAGTAATCAAATAAATAACAGTAGCTGTTACACAGTTAGTATCATAACACATCTTAAATGTTTTCTTTGGTATTACTGCTACTGAAAGAAGTATTTTCAATAATGAAAGAACAGTGCAAACATCTGGATCTGTTATATTTAGTTGATGAACCATGACTTTCAAAAATGTAACAACCTTAACCCATTTAGTATTGAAACATGCTGAAATTGTGAAATCTGATATCAGAACCAACATGCCGTACTCTCCAGTTATATTTTTCATATTTAATAGACAGATTTATATTTCATCTTCGCCTCCTGTTATCATTTATGCGTATGTATATATATTAAGTTCTTCCATTCAGCTTTATTTCATCACTGTGTTCCATATGGAATGTGTATACACTTACAAGGCAACGTAGGTAATAATTACTTATCCCTTCTGTAATTACATTTTTCCTTTGACTTCTGCTTCTATCATACTCTTTTTATGCGATTATAAAACTTCCTCGTATGTGCTACCAAATATAGGACTTTTCTGTCCTATACCAAACAGCGCCATCACTTCATATACAAAATAATGTGTTCAAAAATAACCATCAAAACAATCCATGTAACAGAAAATTATATTCAATAAACAAACTAAATTCCGTCCTTTTCACACATTTCATGCATATTAACCTCAGTTACAACTTTGTTACATGCCATTACTTTTGCGTCCTCTCTTGGTACTTTTCTAAAGTACTAATTTTGTTCTTGTTGTGCATTGTAATCGGTTATAGTAAATCTGTCGTATTTAATACTCCGGTACTGACCCCGACGGCATTCGCACCGCAAAACACGTCTAAAAGCAATCCGGTAATTTCCACCTAAGTGCCGAAATGTGTATATTGGAAATTCGTTATTTGGAAATATCGCAATACAAATCAGGTGTCTTTAATATATGGATGAACATGAATATAGATATTGTATCAAATATTATGTTAAATATCATTTATTTAGTTTGTATTCCAGATATATATGTGGAGTTCGTTCTTTGTATATTTGACTACACTTTCTAACTATTTACGTACAGATTTAAGCTTATTTCTTTCTCAAAAAAAGTTGAATGAATTCATAGCTTTTTGTTAGTATTCATATCATTCGTGTAAAGGTAGCTTGTACAACTATACTTAGCATAGGCACTGGGGTAGAAAAGTACCGTCTATACTCGCTTATAAGTTGAGTCCAACTGCAAACAGCATAGACCCTGATCTGCCGGCCTATGATGTGCTAGCAGATCAGGGTCTATATTGCTGGCAGTTGGACTCAACTTATAAGCGAATTAATAAGGTACCCACATACTCTGTTATGTTTTTGTTCTGGGATTACATATTATTTTCAATACAAGATTTTCATACAAATTTAAATAATTGTAATACATGTCTTATTTGAAATGAACTAAGTCTTTTCAATATTGATCTTAAACTTTTGTACAGTATAAAAAACATTGTTTTTCGTTTTCTGTCCTCTTAAAAGTAGAACAAAAACTTTCATTTCCAGGTATTTTAAGAGACTGACTCTTCTCTATTAATAGGTAAGTGGCACTTATTCGAAATGTGTGACAAGTGTGTGTGTGTGTGTGTGTTGTAAATTAAAAGTAAGGTATGGCTGAATTTCAAATTTGAAAAAAAAAATCGTTGCATTGTATTATCCTTTTTCTTCCAAGTTGATTATGAAAAAGCGTTTAATTACATTATTCGGAGATATTTTTTTTTTTTTTTTAATTTTGTGGATTTAATTTGTTTATTTGAAGTCTATACTTTGAACACGTCGTACAAACTACTGATATCCAAGATTTTAGCCATCACTGTGAATTTTCTATCGGTTTCAGATATATATATATATATATATATATATATATATATATATATATATATATATATATATATATATATATATATATATAGTTTGAGAGAGAGACAGGCAGACAGACAGAGACAGAGAGGTGTCTGGGCCAAAGGATTTGAATAAATTGACGCACAACACAGATTTGAATCAATAACAAATGTATTGGAAGAAACTATTCAGATATAAATCATATTGCAAAATTACATAATGCTCAGTTACTTCTTTCTTTGTACTCATTCATTGTAATCTCCATTAATGCAGCGATATCTCACTTCTAGTGAAATGATCTTGCATAGTTGCTGCAGAGCAAGGGCCTTCAAATGGTTGCTCCATGATTTGAGTATGCTTTCTACGTCATTTGTCTTAGATTGTCTGCTAATGCAGCAATCGATTCTACAGCCTATTTTGTTCTCATCTGCAATCGGCAGCCCACTACTTAGCTGACCTGAGCTACCAAATCTATGTTCCAAATTTGGAGAGCAACTCTTTGTATGAACGCTTCCCATTTATAGACACGTCTACATATTATCTACGGGTCTAACCTCTTGGACCCGTCGACAGAATAAACCTTTTTCAGTTTTGTTCCAACCTTCAAAATGTGAGATGAATCAATCCCAATCGTCATCACCGCTACAGACTTCGGACTTGACAATAATGTGACGGGAGGCTGGTTACTATTCGTGGGCGTCGCCTCTCTCCGACGATTGACGGCAGATATTGCTGGGACCATGGTCAATTAGATCACATCAGTCTTTAACAGTCAGGAGTTGACATACACCTACTTTCAGGAAGATGTCTGAGTTTGCTACACGAATAGCCACCCATTGCGCCATTTCATTTTCCAAAAATACAAATCCTTTCGTCTATAGTCCGTCTATGGTGAACAATAACCAGGGTTACAATCAACACTGAAGTGAATAAAAGTCTACAGAAAAAGCAAACTAACACTGATTTCGAGAATGGCTTCAAAAACTAGTGGTTGACGAAAAGAAGAACAAAAGTAATATATATATATATATATATATATATATATATATATATATATATATATATATATATATATATATATATATCTTTTTTTTAAGTCAGAAGGCTCTATTTTTGCCTAGGGCCTGCTGTTTTTGATGACTAATTACTGAGGCTTTTACAGTATTAGAGTTATCCAAATGGTTTATGTGTGAATTTTACTACAACAAGTTGAAAAACTAGTACGGTTTTAGAATGATGCTGTCATTGACTTATATTAATTCACTGTGTATATATGATGAGACAGAATTCTTTTACAATTATATGAATTATAACATTAAGCTTTATGATACTAGTGACTATCCAAAGGTGTAAGAACGTTATATTAATTCACTGTCTATAAATGATGGAAAAGTCATATTAATTCACTGTGTATATATGAAGGAACACTGTGTATATATGAATAAGAATGTTATATTAATTCACGGTGATATAAATTATAATGACTATCATAAGGACTTTTAAGGATGAATGAAATGGTGTTCCAATTACAGAGTTTTGTGAGTTGAGAGAAAACCCTTCATTCATTCTGGACTGATAAAGATGCATAGAAAATCAGCAAAGAAATATATATAAAGATGTGTGATTAAAACAAATTTATATTCAAAATGTAAAAAAAATTGTTTCTTTAATCACAAGAATAATTATGAGGAAAATAATTTACTCAGATCTTACCACCATGACATTTAAATCATCAACATTAATAAAGTGCGAATGTATGACGAATCGATGACAAGCGTTTTTTTTTTTTTTTTGGGGGGGGGTTGTTTTTTTTTTTTTGGGGGGGGGTCTTTCTTTTTTTCTTGACAACGTAAATACACCACCTTACGAAGTTACTGACGCGTAATCACAACACCTTTGTAGCCTAACCGTAGGTGTCCCAGAGGGACAATGGCACACGTAGGGCTACAAGCGTCTGCGACACAAATATACAGTGAAAAGGAAACTCGAAACGCTTCAAAAGTTTGTTTATCTTTTACCTTTTGAAAGTTTCTAAAATTTCTCCTTTAATTGCGTCTGGAATAACGTGATTTTCTTCAAACACAGATTCCACTATTTTTCCTCCTGCTTTCGAACGCAACCAAAAACCGTGTATTCTCTCTCTGAAATCTTTTATCAGTGAGTTGTACTTTTTACACAATGACCCATACCGATATTCAATATTGCAATCCCGAAAAGCTACTTTAGTTAGGATAGTTACTTTCTTGTTAACATTATCGATGTTACCACACAGTGATATCATAAACAAAGTATTTGCATTTTGATAGATATCAACCAGTAAATCTAACCACTTGTCTAGTTTATCCTCAAGATCTATGACGATCATGTTTTCATCACTGAGTAACCACTGTTTACTTTAAGTCTTGTTGTAGAGAAAAGTTGAACAGATGACAACAATGTGATCGAAAAAAAATTGTTTTCGGTCTCAAAAAGGTTTAGTGCAAACATTGTTTTTGGACAGTTTCTAACACCACACATTATTATGTAATGATGCTCTTTGAAGTACATTCTGTTACGCCTAAAACATACTTAATTTTAGTGAATTGTTTTCATTTCGTTACATGTGTATCTGAAACAAAATAAAATATACATTTTATGGGCATCCACACTTTCGTTTCTGTTGATTTGTAGGTGGTTTCATAGTTGCACTTTAGCTAATGATGACCAGTACCATGCAGTGTCTTATCATGTGTACTCTTTAAATCAAGCCAGATACAATGGTTATCAAAGTAAGAATTGTTACGACTTATATTACAAATCTACTTATGTTGTTCATCAAAGAAATACTCTGTGGTTTCCGTAAACTGTTGCCTCAATGAAAACCATGGGAATAGGCTACCTTCTATTTTGTTACCTCTCTAATTACTACTCTGCTCAAAAGCTGCTAATTTATTGTCAACTTGTTCTCTCCATTACATAATATCGTTGCAAGTATCATCCTCGAAAGTCCTACGTATTTACCAACACGTCTTTGTATAAATAAACTAGTAGTTACTTCGGTTAACTAGGGGCCCCGGGTAACCGAGTGGTCTAAGGCGCTCGCCTTTACCGATCACTGTCATCTCACCTCTGTCTGCGTGGGTTCGAGTCTTGGGCTCGGCCAATGTGGTTATGTGAGAAAGCTTGCCAGTAGCTTCCCGTGGGTCGGAGGTTCTTCCTGGGATTTTCCCGGGTTCTTTCTCCACCAGATAAACTGGCCGCCATGTATAGCCTATCATGTGCTGAAAAATATCGTTAAGCCCATAAAACCAAACCAAACTTCGGTTAACTTAACTGGATGACGTAAATTTGTATTATGGTTATTGTTGAGGTATAAGTTATTGTTAATTGTTTGAACCACTGTTGCACTCTGTCCAGTCTCTGCCGTGACATCTTTCTCTTCAGTTTATGTCTCAATGCTCAAAGAAAACTTAAGTCACTAGGGTCTTTTAAAGATTTTACAATTATGTCATCATGGTATTATATATCTAACGATAATAATAAAAGTTTGCTTCTGCAAATAATGATAACGCTATTTACTTTACATGAAAAAGATACGTTTCAAGCATACCATGAAAATCGATGATTTTGCATCTTCATCTTTAACGCCAACATTCAATCTGCTAACAGTACCTCTCTGTAATTACTTCTCTGTAATTGTTTGCAACAAACATAAACATTTTAAAAAGCAAATTTTTCATTTAAAAAATAAAATATTTGCTAGAGGTAGAGACAATAGCAAACACTAATAATAGACATTAGAGTAATTGTTGGTGTTATTGATCTGACCGAGGAAAATATAAATAAAATTAGGTTTCAAACATCAACAAACTGCATGATATTCAGTAGACGTTATTAGTTGTAGTTTGTCATGTACACCGTGTAATTGTTACTCAGAGTGATTTTAACTCTTGAATTGCGTTTCAAACATTCAACAACTATACTTTATTCGTTGTCACCATTTGCAGTCATTCCCTCTTTGACTTTGACTTTATTCTTGTACATATCAAGGTTGTTAGACTCATCAGAAAATAAAACAGTCCAAATTTCATCATGTTTTTTAGTTCATCTGATTGAAATGCCTAGCGACAAAATATATGCTTTGCAACGATATCGATAGTTTACCATTTCTGTTGTCAATTGGATTAGTAAAATAGATTTTCTTCTAAGGGAGACCGTCTATTGTAATATAGCTCTCCATTTATTGTGCCGGAAAGGACGCAGTAAAGGTTTGCTATTTTCTCAGCAAAACATTTGTGCATTCATTTTTAAATGATTTTATTTTGACTTTTATACTTTCCAGTAAGTTTTTCTAGTATCTCTTTTTTATAGTTCTTCACCCTCCTCTAAAAAGTTTGTTTTCAATTCTCTATGTTTGTATTTATCAAACTTGCAGTTTCCGACGTTGAACCTTTGTCCGGGCTCAGCTATTTCTATTTTGCTCGTTTCTTTTTCTAATCGCGGTTTCTTTATTTTTTTTTTTTATTATTATTTTTTTTTTTTCTCTCATCTCTACTATATTCGTTAATGACGAAAATAAACTCGTCGTGAATGATTTCATAAACACTGAAAGCCTTGGATACAAAATCGTCAATATTGATTAACTTGCTAAGAACAGACTAACTATTGTGTCATATTTTAATAGTTTACTGTAAAGAAATTGTTCCTTAATAGCTTTTGCGACAATACCTACCAGCGTTGTCCTAACACTGGAAAAATCTAATGGGAAGGCGATGCCCGTCACTATTCCCGCTAAACCTAATCCAGCTGCAGAAAAATATATACCTGCCGAAATTGCTTCTATCCTTGTCTCCACCCAATTCAAAACTTTGTATACTATTTATATATTTTGTATCCTTTTCTATAGTGTTCAATCTCTGATCATATCATTTTAGGATTTAGACATATCATTTAGGCAGTCATCGGGAGGAATTAGAGAACAAACGAGAGAGAGAGAGAGAGAGAGAGAGAGAGAGAGAGAGAGAGAATATTGAAAAATAATTCGTTCGTCCTCTTTCATAAGGCACACAGAAATTTGTCATTGAATCTCTGCTTTATATATTTATGACGGAGAATTAAAAGCAGCAAAAATTAGGTAGAACATGGCAAAATATTATATTAGGAGATATAGGGTTACATTTAAGAGGGCGAAGTACCACAGTTACCATTTAAAAGAAATGTAGTATATTTGTGTCGATAATTTTGACTATAATTAGGGATCTGATGCATTTATTTTCTTGTTGTGGCTTTTTCAAGATAAAAGTTAGGAGATACGCTGAGATCGCACTTATGCGTTTGAGTGCACATTCGTTTCGTAACTCTTTCCAATTATTGACAGTAGGTGTGGCATTAGTTGTTTAAATTTCTTCAATTTTCACAGGATCATTGTTCATTTTATAACCTATTGAAAATTCGCTAAACTATAATCTGTACGTTTTCGAATTCTTTGTTCGACCGATACGTCACTTCCATATATATATATATATATATATATATATATATATATATATATATATATATATATATATATATATATTTATCACGGGCGGGTAATACCTGCATCAAATTTTGTGAGGGTCAATCTTTTAAATGCGGTTATTCTTAAATTGTGCAGTTGAAATGTATAATAACAACGAATATGGGTTTTCAGGCATGGAAGATTAAAAATAAGTTTTAAAAAGAATCTCTATATTTGACCTTTAAACAAATTCTTCAAAAGTATGCTACAGGCGATATTAAGAGCAGAAGTTAATGTTGTATGGTATATTGTTCATTTGTTTCCTTTTTGTTTTGCTTCAGTCCATATGTGTCTGCAGGTAAAAGCTACGCTATTTATCTAACGATTAAAGCAGTGGTTTCACTGTTGACCTTTTGAAATCGACATGTTTGAATGTTATCAAACTAGTAATCAATGCAGATATTGGTAATCCTAAAAACACCAGTGAAGTATTTAATTCCGTTTTATGCCATTTAGTCATCTTTCACGTCATTCTTCCAACATGAAAATAAATTTGCTAATAGTGATGTCACAGTAACAACTCCAACATCAGACAATGGCTTGTAAATTTTAGTAGCTCTAGCATTGACAAAGTTTTCATCTGTCTGCTTGGTTTCTTTTTCACACATTTTTCCCAACTCTTTCTCAGTTGAGATCGGTATAGTATATCCCGTTAAATATGTCTGATACGTTAACTTTGTTAAGATGAGCTAGCCCATTTACTACATTAAATTGAATCGCATGACAAGGGTACGGTGCTGCTTTTTTTTAGGGGGGGGGGGTTGAAGTCTTTAATTTAGATTTTTAAAAAACTGACATGAAATAGGCTTTTCTTGTGCAAATATATTGAGGTTTTATTTGCTGTTTTTCAATATTGATATGTAACTTTTATTTTTGTCTAATCTGTTCATTATCTACATTGTAATACCATTTTAATCTGGTTGTATCTTCAGAATAGGTAAATCTACACACTGTACACGGGTTACAGGTTTTTACTTTTGGTATATCATTTATTTAGTTATATCAGGTTTTCAGCTGGCTCCTTACTGATTAACGATTCATCATATCCTTTCCATTTCACAAGCACATACTTTTTTCCGGTTATTTGTTTGGTCATCAAAGCATTTTCAACTTATTATAGGTCATCTTGTTTGCTGTATAGGGATAAGTCTTGTTGATAAAACGTTACATTTATATCCTCTCCCTTTCAGTCTTCTAGTTTGTAAACGACTGGATCACCTAAAATTACTTGCCGGATTGTGAATATTTCCTAGGTAAAATTAGAAAGGTAGTCCTCGTTAAAACTTGTTTTGTATTTTGAAATTCCGACTATTTCACCTGTTTTTAATTTAGGCTTTCCAAATGTATCAGTTGTTAGGTTACCAAATAGATTTGTCTATCCTTTTGATATGCTTTATTCCTTACTTTCTTAAACCGGAGTCATATTGAACCGTGTGATGAGTGTTATGGATCGGTAAACTGGCTTTGAACCCATTTTTTATATATCTCATTTTGAGTTAAATACTTCCAGATTCTAGTCTTTACGGTTGCGATAAACTTTTCCACTACAGATGCGTTTGTTTTTCTGTTTAAGTTTAAAAGTATTCAGTGTTTTCCTTTTCCACCAAATCCTTAATATTCCTGTTGTAAAACGCTTTTCCTACGTCGAACTGTATCTTTTCAGGTTTTTGCTTCATTAATATTTCTCTCAGTACATCGTACATGTCATCTCCATTTAATGTTCTCACTATTTGAGTAAAGCGTATTTTGATAAAATGTATATCACTGTCAATATGATTTATATCCAAAGTTGTATTTTGCACATGTTTGCATCTCGACCATGTCTGCCTGTTACTTGTCATTCAACTGATTTACATACACTCTTTTACTGAGAAATCTTTTTCTTGATTGCTTGTGTAATGTGTAGGAAGAATGTTCAGTTAACCATTCTTTCAATTCAGTGTAGTTCATTTTCTTCTTGATTCTGTATCTGTTGCCACAATATATTGATATCTGTATAATCATCTGGACTTTCAGGATCGTGGTGTTCTTTTTCCGTCATTTGAAAAGCTATATAAAAAAAACACCCAGAGATTCTTTACGCATTATGAACTGTCTTTATGTACTATAAACAAACCAACAAGGCGACCGTCTAAAACGGTACGTTTTTCCAGCACTTTGCAACGTTCCTTTAATCAATTAAAGTATCTGAGTTATTTTAGACTTTTGTCAAATTTTGCCATTCCTATGCTTGAATCCAAAACAGCAACTTAATATACTGAGTGAGCATTTGCTGTTTCAAATGGAAGTTTGTTTTCTATAAATTCTATATCTGCTTTTGTCGAATCATTGTAAATTGACCTTGTAAAGTCTGCGAGCTCTCCAAGTTATACCGTACATTTTGCTGAATATAAATTTTTTGTATTTACCCACATAAACTACGTAGTTTATTCCTTCTTCATTCTGCGCTGTTTAAACCATCTTGCTCCTAGGACTGGTGGCGCTTATCAACGTGTTATTATCACTGAAATGATCTGTAAATGTACAACTTTAATGACACATTGTGGTACATCATTTTATGTTTGAAATCAACCAATTACTGCATTTAGTTACTTGAATGTTTTTCAACACAACTAGCTTTGACCACACTTTTATCCTGTCCAATTAGTAAAATCATTCGTTCACCTCTGTGAATACGGTTGAATTTAATAAAATGTAGCTGTGTGCCATTATTTATGATGTAACTAAAATTTCAATTATTTTGTGTTCCCTCATCCGCTCTCATCCGCTTTCACCGTTTCGCTGCGCTCGGAAGGCTCAGCTGCTGCGCCAAGCGTATATCATAGTCTATTTTCTCAAGAGAGTAAGTGCATCTTTTAGCAAGTAAATACTGAATGGACGAAGGCTCTATTGTAGCTGTCATTGTAGAGCCCCTGTTCTCAGAAAATGTACACTACTGATGGGTAATGATTCTCCTGCTATTGTAACAATATACTGACAAAGTGAACAAATTGAATATGTGTACAAACTGAACTATGGGAACCAAGAGGGAGATCTTGTAAGAAAAAAATCATCTAAAATCTGCATGGTATTTCTTTGATGAACACCATCATGATTGTCTATTTAGATCGTTTAAAAAGCGATTTTTTTTTTTCTCCAGACATTGTAATTCAACTTCCTATATTTTGCAGGGGGGGGGGGGATATTATTCCCTTAAACATCATTTCACATCTATCTTTAGGACAGCTTTTGAACAAACTCCATTGTAAGTATTGATAGTTGTTAATCGAAATGTTGGATCCCGTGGACACGTGCGACGACTATACATTAACTCTTTCATTCACCC
This sequence comes from Margaritifera margaritifera, assembly GCA_029931535.1. Lineage (NCBI taxonomy): Eukaryota > Metazoa > Mollusca > Bivalvia > Unionida > Margaritiferidae > Margaritifera > Margaritifera margaritifera. The sequence goes on along the minus strand of JAQPZY010000888.1, from coordinate 295,180 downwards.
TTTGGAAGGCGTAAAGAGTTACGTCCCTTTAATTAGAAAGTTTTTTTTTTTTTTTTTTTTTTTTTTTTTTTTTTTTTTTTACAAAAATAAAGATCATAGACCTGACTGGTATTATTTATAATTATAAAGCATTTATTAATATTGTCGTATTGGTAGGTAAGTCTTTTCTACTCTCACCGCATAATTTTGCTTACCGCGTGGAAGAAGTTCAGGAAAGAAAATAGGCATTTTCGATGGACTTTCTTCCAAACTTGTGATATCATTTCAGTTACTGTTTTGTTACAAAATCACGCTTTAGATTTCGATTACTAAATGTCTACGTATTATATAGTATAAAATGTATTTTAAAAAATTTGTTCTTTGTATGTAGAAAGAAAATAAATTCAAATTATCTTGAAAAGTCGATTTTACACGCATTCATATGGCTGCCATGCACGTTAGCCTTTTCAGTCGTAATGTTTGAGAAACACCTGCTTTTCAACCTAAAAGTTGGGCAAGGTTGTAAAATTATAAATGATTTTTATTTTAAATATTAGCACATATAATAATTCAGTTTATATTGGAAACTATGAAGAAACCATGACATAAATACTGATGTAGATTTTTTAATCACGGTACTATGTCTATTTTATTTCAAAGATATACACTGAGGCCTTAGATGTATGTATGTATGTTTGTATGTATTTATGTATGTATGTATGTATGTATGTATGTATGTATGTATGTATGTATGTATGTATGTATGTATGTATGTATGTATTAGAGTTTAGCTGCACGTCAGCACAATAATGGCTATATGGCGCCAATTTAAAGTCAATTTCTAAAAATGTAAAAATATAGAACTGCACACAAATCTTTAACAAGATAAACCCTTCCAAAAATGTAAACATGAAGTACTACGAGATAAAAGGGAAAAATGTCAACATTATGTTAAATGCATATAAAAAAAGATAAAGAAACAAGTATAAAATAGGTTGAGGATTTAGACAGAAGAATGAAGACCAAAAATATCATGTTAGAAACTTTAGATGTATATTATTAGTATCCCAAATTTTCAGTTGAATACATCAACTGAAGTAGAAGATATGCGACCTTCAGAAACATAAACAAGGAACCTTACTGGACAAATCACAATATTGTCTATGCACTTACTATTGTGCAACATAAAATGACGTCATCCTTTATACCTCATGACGTCAGACACATGTCGTGGGGTGTTCGAGCATTTCATCGTTCATTATCACTAACGAGGTACAGAGTTTTAATTTTGTATTGAAAATTTAATACAGGTTATTTAACGTAAAAACCAAAAAACTAAAACAAGATCGCTTTAGAAAAAAGTGAGGCTCATCATTTATACTGCAATTTGTGCCATACATAGACGAACATTGAGGAAATTATGCAGCTAATTTGACATACACCTTACAGTAGGTTACCTCCCTTGGGTATGATAACACTGCCAAAACAGCGTCAATTTAGTGGTAAAATGCCACCTGGAGAAAACTGTATGGTTTGATAACTGCATCACACTCAATTTAGACTTCATTTGCAGCGATGTGTTCTCTATAATAGCTTTAGTGCAGATTGAGAAGATTGTGCCAAATATGTAGGAGGAAAAGTTTGGGAATTCTTTATTTGCAGTGATGGAGCACACTGCTGACGAAGTTACAAGGCAGCACGTGGCGGACGTCACACTATACCGCAATCGGAACATCCTCGTCTCTTTCCCTGGCGAGTTGAATAACTTCGACTCTCTGAAAGAGAATCGGAGGTAATCGTAGCGATACTTCCCACACTGGTAAATTTTTGGCGGACGAAAATTTCGCTAGATGTGAGAAGAACAGATTCTTATAAAACGATAGGCGTTTTAAGAAATCATTCGGTTTCAATAGCCTGAAACTATCGCGTACGTTGCTGTTAGTGATGACATGTCATCTTGTCTTTGTGATGTCAATGAATTTAATATGATGTAATGACCACCACGGGTTTGAGGGCAGGTTCAAAATGGCCAATATTTATATCCGAGGTTTTTTCTAGCATACGATATAAAAGGCCGAGAACATTGAATATACCGATAACGTCATAATGAAGCGCATCTGAGTCGCCATTAACAGTCGGGTTCATTGTTTTTGGTTGGATTTCCATACGTGATTGGAGCAGTAATGTAGGATCGAGTCAGCATTGCTCGTGCACTAATGCGCGGACACGATGTACTACGATATAGATGACCCAGGGCTAAAAGCTGTCTTACGTCAGCGTTATAGTCTGAAAGAGTACTGATTAATGGCCAACGTCCAAGGAATAACAAATGGCTAATGTCCAATGACTAACTAATGGCTAATGTCGCAGGACTGACAAATGGCTAATGTACAAGGACTGACTAATGTGTAATGTCTAAGGACTGACCAATCAGGCATCATAATTTTGAGTTGAGTCCGAGTTTGAGCATGATATAGTACAGTACATTAAAAGAGAGAGAGAGAGAGAGGGGGAGAATTCTAATTTCACAGTTCGAATACAATGTTATCAGCTCTATTTCCAAAATCTCTCTATGTCATTTTGCTCTCCGTGTTCTCTATTTTCTACTTGATGAAGTCCTTTTCAAAAAGCACAGGCTACCTCTTTGTTTGATCAGTATACAAGGTAAAACAGCAAGATGGACCTTTGAATTAATCATAGTTGGATCGGTATACAAGTTAAACCAGTAATAGGAAGAAAGACCTTTGAACTATATTGGTCCATGGGTCCTCCTTTCTATTAATGGTTTACCTTGTATACCGGTAAAACGATTAGCCATTAGTTAGTCATTGGACATTAGCTATTAGTTATTCCTTGGACGTTGACTATTAGTCAGTACTCTTTCAGACAATATCGCTGTGCACAAGAAAAAACGAAAAAAAAAAAAAACGGGAATAAAGCAAAATGAATAACTTTTCATTTCAATTCTTATCTTTTAAAACAATATAATTACATTATGCTTTCTTATTATCATTATCTTATTGACATAAATTGATTTTTCTAATTATAATTGCTCTTTTGTGACTTTTTTATACGAATTGCGTTAAATAAAGGTTTCGTTCTTTTGAAAATAGACATTATGTTGCTAGCAGAGACGATTATGGTATCTTTCGGTGGATTACAGACAGACAGACGGCTAAATAAACGCGAGATTTTAAGATGATCAGCGTAAAGTTACACATACATGTGGCATATAATACTTTTCGTATCACTGATAACGTTTATTTCAACACTAATTGCTTCTGCGAAAGGTATGCAGAGCCGAATTTTCGTTTGTTCGCACGGTTGTACAACAAAAACAATTTAGAAAATATGTGAAAAAGTTTTGTAAAATAACAACTATGGTATAAAAAAATTATTTCGAATGCCAACATACATTTTCAACGGCATTTCATTGTGTAAACTGAGAGTAAAAACAAACAAAAGAGCGATCTCACTCACTCGCTCTGCAGAATAGAAGAAAAAATCATGGACGCATTGACATAATTTTCTAGGCTTCAGTTTGTTTAGCGAAAGAGATTTTATACGCCAGGCGATAAATGACAAATGGAACAAAACAAAACTATAAAATTAATGATTGTCTGAAATCCGTCAGTCGGTGGTCAGCATCATCAAGAAGAAACAATGTTAATATGAAAATAAACTTCATTGTCTGGATTTATTGTTAAATAACTATATAATACTCTCTCCACATTCACTTTATATTATAAAAACAAACTCTGTCCAAAAGCACCCATATTTACTTAGATTTTTGTTTCATATATCCATCCACTACTTCAGATCGTCTCTCGACCGATCATAGATGATGCCACCATCTCGAAAAGGAGATCGGTGGTATACTAATTTTATTGAACTACTCGCATACAACTCGCATGCAAAGTTTCTTAAATATTGCAATTGTAGATTTGAATAGTGTAATTTGTCCTTAACCCGTTTGACTGAAGATGTCAGCATTCACAGTGACGCTAAAACTTTGACGTTATTAGGCCCACAGCATTTGCAAAACACAGCATTTTCATGATGTATTGTCATTCTGATATGTACGGCGCACTTGCTATTACCAACTACTCTTTACTTCTTACACCATGATACACCGTCTATTTTTGCTTTTTTAACACATCGTATAAGTGAGAAATGAAAAAAATAATCCATCATATGCGTTGGTGTGGGATAAGGAAATCCCACACTCGGGATAATAATTTGAGGACATGAACTAGGCAAAACCTCGTTCCCGCCTATAGATTCTGAAACTTGGGTAGGATTTCCCCGTCCCACACCAGTGCATATCACATATTCTATTAGTCTCGCCATTAACAGTCAAAACAATAAATCTTAAGATTACTTTAGTGGATTGAACAACGATAATTTATATACACGAAAATTATAATCATGCACTCGCATGGGCGATTGTGTGTTTGCGAGACAGGATGAATTTATGACAGAACCTTGAACATTATTAACAATTATTAGAAACTTTTTTATTCACAAAGTAGTGGTTCTCGTATGGCAATTGGGTCATTGGAAAGGACAATTTCATATATTATTCAATATTCCTCAAAAGGGTAGAATTTACAACAGTAGTTGTAGGCGGAATTGTATCACCAATATTGCGGGTAAAGACACAAATACTTAATGTATACACTTTTCTAGAAGTCACTCAAACAGCAGGTAACATGGACGGTGCCTCAAAATTAAATGCTCTGTCCATTTTACTGAGAGAAAAAAATGGGTATTATTGACAAAGAAGGCCTTTTCAATACGTTCATACGAAAAGTATACAGGTGTTTTTTAGCACTACATCAGCATGGCCAAGATGTTATAAAACTGATTGGAAACAACACATTTTTCGCATAATTAACTCCTGTCATTGTGTTACAGCAATGATACCGACATGATTATATGCAGTGTACACCCCTATTTTGCCTAACAAATGTCATAGAGATTATCTGACTCTAACACTTAGTTTCTTTTTGTTTTGTTTGTTTGTTTTTTTTTTTGTTTTTTTTTTGTTTTTTGTTTTTTTGGTTGGGGGGGGGACTCTCCATTCTGTTTGTAAGGTTAATACTGTTTTACTAAACCTTTTTTGGCTTGTTATTTGGAGAAAAATTCCATCATAATATGTGACTTTCATATTGATATATTCAATGAATGGTATCGATTTACGACAGAGCCCCGACTATTCGAAATCGTAATCATGGGAGTGTTGGGTGATCATAATGCTTTAGATAATGGGTAGTTCTGATAATCTAATCTACATTTGTAAATCTTAAAATGTTACAGAAAAGTGATTTCGATTTTTATGAACCGAAAATTCCGATAATTGAGGTGCGAATAACTAAGGCTTTACTGACGTTCTGTTTAATTCTTTTTTTAAACTTGTGCTACTCTGTTCTTGACCAAATGATACCTTTTCGTTCCTCTACGATACTTTTCATAACGAAGACCATCATTCTCGACACCTGAGCACGAAATTCGACCTGTTAGTGATATATATATATATATATATATATATATATATATATATATATATATATATATATATATATATATATATATATATACAAACACACACACACTTTCTTCCTCTCGTAAGCGTTTTTAATTTCAGTGACACAAATGCGCTCAAAGTATGGTGACAAATGTGGAATTTGAGCTTCGGCTGGAGTTATGGGCAGCAAAGTCTCGAAAATAGAAGGCCAGGGCTTATTTCTGCTCGTGTATATAATACCTTTTTTCTTAACGCTTACCTGAATTCTAAGAAAATCAGACTAATTTAAGACGTACATCGAAAACGGATTCCGTTATGATGCAACTTGAGCATTTGTCCCATTCCCACATCTTCGCTTGCCAATGGATGAGGATTCTCTTTCCAAAGCAAGTAAAATCAACTGACCAATCAAAGAGCTGGTTACTTGACCTGCTATGTATTCAATTTGGTGACTTTCATGATGTCCACATGCCTTGACTCAAAAGAACAACGTATATGAAAGGTTTACATCGGAGATATTTACATGCGGCATGTCTCCTTGTTTATCGAGGCTGATATTATTCCTAACTATCTTCCAAGGTAAATGTCACGAGCCATCTGATTGGATAAGTTTCTTTCAGCTGCATCCAATAAGATAGCAGGGCGGCAGATACTGCTTTGGCTAGCTACATATATTTAAGGTTGATGTAGAACGAAGTGGATCGACGAAATGTGTCTAAGCAAGATGCCTTTCCCCATGTACTATGCCTAAATTCCATGCGAAAGTAGTAATCATTGAGCCAGATTTAGATTTCTTTGTTTACTGTGACTCTGTGAAGCAGATGTACAAAATGGGAATAGAAAATGGAGTATACGAGAATAATATAGAAGAAATAAACTGTTTTCATATATAAAAGGACTTGACCCTTTTGTTCGAGGATTTCCTCTGATCAGTTTCCTTCCATGTTGTCTCAGTTTCTGGAAATTGAAAACCAACGTGCCTGACGTTTTCAGCAGGCACTGAGCGAAATCCGAAAACATCGTCCAGAGGTCGGTAAACATCTGGAACTTGGACACCAACGTCCTTAAATATTTGGACTTTGCCTTGACGGGAACTTTTATCATATGTTATAGGAAGAGAAAGTACGTTCGATCTTTTAACCTCATAGGACAATTCGTCCTCGGCAATTGGAATTATATCTTGCGTGTCTTCCATCTCAGACCAACGGACGGACACGATGCTAAATACTTCATCCGAAAGTGAGCTTTCGTTCCCACCAATATTAGACGGAATTTGATTCTTCAGGTTAAAATCTCTATTTGTCACTTTGCCTTTATAATTTTCTTTTTCATGAAGAACGTTTTCTGAGCTAGACATAGGTTTAACCTGTAAAGATACAGTATTTGAAGCTGAAGTAAGATAAATCTTGTCATCTTCTGTAATTTTTGAATGAGGTTTCTTCTCGTGCTCTGAGGGAATGCTGTCCCGCCGTTCCAAAACAGTTTGTATTAGCTCAGGCAAGCAAGGTATTGACATGCCGTGTGCAACAGTACTTTTATTTCCTTCGCTCGTATTCAACTGCCCAGATGATAAGAGAATGTTGCACTCATTTATCCTGATAAGATCAACTGGTGCCACGCAAGACTTGTCTCCCTTTCTTGAAACTTGATCAGTAACAGAGTCCGTTGCTTTGACTGATAACGACTGTGGATTGATAAACTCAGCAGGAACAGTTTTCTCTGTTAATGGTAAAGATTGCTTAGCACCTAATTTCACAGGGACAGCCTCCCTTTCAAGATCTGAAGATTGTCCAGCAGTATCTGTAGGAATGACAGTGTCTCTGACACAGGCTAAATAATTGTCTGCTTTAGGCGAATGAATAACAGCATCATTATCATATTCTACAGATTGATGAGCGGTGACCGTAGCAATGACAGCGTCGTTTCCAAATTCTATTGATTTTATAGTTGTAGATGTACAAATAAGAACTCTTTTTTCAGACTCTATTGGTTCTTCAGCTTTTTCCATATTAACAACATCATCGTTTTCAGCGCCTACAGATTGTAGACCTGTAGTAGTGGCAACGATGGCGTCATTTGGAGGTTTCGAAGTTTGTTGAACAATGGCAGATTCTACAGGTTTTTTAGCTGTTCCTGTAGAAATTACGCAGTCGTTAGTACATTTAAAGGATTGCTGAGATGCAGCTAAAGGAAAAACGGTATCCTTTAAACAATCAACAGATTGCTGAGATGAGATTTTGGGAATAACAGGTTCCTTTGGTGGTGTTACAGAATGTTCAGTTTGAGTCTTGACAGCCTCCATCACAGCTTCTAAAATCTGCTGAGCAATGACGTTAGAAAAGGTATCTTCTGTTGCAGGTTCTTCTTGGGAGGACACATTCTTTTGGGCATTCTCCATCGGGTTGACAGTTTCCTGTAGGAGTTCCAGTGACTCTTTCTTTTGATTGGAATCCTCCTCGTCTAAATAATGTAAGACAAATACGACTTTGAAAGTGAACATTTTTGGAATTATTTAAACAATAAACAATCAACATGTTACAATATCCTTTCAATTTCTATTGGACACATTACAAAGAGCACTCGTATCATATGATGTTGATGGAAGAAGGATATACCTTTGTTCATACTAACAATTAAAGTACCGTACATTGTATGCCAATAGTTACGTTTGGTCCATAATCACATCCTGCATTCCGACTCGCATAAAATGTCAACGCGGAAGGGTTAACAAGCACCGGAGTAAGCCCACCCCAGTAAAATTCATGTAAAAATAAAGAACGACGGATGATTAAAAAAAATAGAACCTATCTCATTCATGAGTTGTCTGATATCCTCTGTCGTTGTGCACTTTTAAACAAAGTATAGTTTGGCTTTCTCGGGCGTTTGTTCACCCTCAGACGGTGACATTTTTAGCGAGATGGTATGCAGATTGTGATCATTCGAAAATAGTAAGCCATTATGCTCTATCTGTTATTAAATTATTAGAAATAATGCAGCAAGTCTTCTCAAACTGAATTGTTACTGTGTCTACATCATTTAAGACGTAGGAAATACAAGACGTACATCGAGGACCTTTTAGTATTACTGGGATGGTTGCTCACGAAAGGAAATGTGGCCTTAACATAACTGCTCCACATTATTTTCAATCGGTGTAAAAAGAATGTTCACATATATACAGTTCAGAAAATAATACATCAAGACACAGATGGGTAAAAAAACTTGATTCAAATCCAGTCAAAAGTAGGATGCTATATATACGCTGTTTTTGGTGATGATGAAGAAGAGATAACAATTTCCCAGATGTTCATTTGACTAGACAGTATTTTTGTTAAACCATAATTTCGAAATTTTCTGGAATGTTAATAATTTTTCTGTTTAAAATAATACAAATAAGAACAAAACAAGTCATCCAGGAGGTATGGAGCACAATTATTTTTAATTACTCCCAATACTTCCACGTCCTCTTGACTCCAAAGTAACACAACACATACACTATTAGGATAACACTTTTTTTAAAAACTATTTCTCTCTTTATCTGACACGCACACAAGATATGCAAACATGCACGTGCACACTCACACACACACTTACCTAGTGAAGACAGCGAGACGCCTTCAAAAGCATCTGACTCTTCTATTCTAAGCTCTTCGTCAAGAACAAGACCTGGAAGACAAATGAGAACATTTTTTGGAGATATATGCGAGGACAGATAACATTAAGTCAGAGGTCTGGATAGCTAAGAAGTTACACGCTCGCTTCGCACCTTTGCAGTCCCGGGTTGGATCCTCGGTTCAGGCAAGTGCAAAGATATGTAGTAACCCAATTCACGACATCTTTCAAGAGCAAGATGATTATTTGATACTTTTGCTATATTTGATGATAATAGGCCATCAAATAGTGATGACATTCTTACATTGCTTCAGTATCTGATGGCATGAGGTCATCAGTAGTGCAAAGCTTTATACTCTAATAGGACAATTGGGAAAGGAGACAAGCGACTAAACCAACCTAGTCGAAGAATAAATTATAAGGACCCATTACAACCGTATCAATTACTTCTCCTGAAATGGAAAATCTTTCATCCTAAATCTGTCATCTTATTTTCAACGGTAAATCACTTGTTACATACTAAAATCTAAGCTTAAAATTATGAAAGAATGATTCTTATAGGCGAATTTGTAGTTGGGAATCTACTTCTCTTCTTAGTGCATTTCTCGCACCGATTTTTCTCAGATTAAACCTTTTAAAACTGGTTTATTCTCTATGGTAATATTCGTATTAAATAAGAGGTCTAAGTGAAGTTTATAGCTTACTTCTCCTTCTTCTATCTGTTTCCCAGGACTCTTCCACTGTGGTTAAGCTGCTTCGTCTCTCTTCGTACTCCATCCGTACATCAGTTGTACTCTTCCTCCTCTTCAGCTCCTCCTTTTTCTTCTGGTCTTTCATTTTCAAAGTCTTCATCGTTAAAAGACTTTTCTGTAATGCCTTTTTATGTTTTTTTTCATCTTCTGGCGAGGAAGAGGTTCCCTTATCATCATCGTTAATTTTGGGCTGTGACAAAGCTCGAATCCCAAGTCTTCTAAACTTTCCATGTTTCTTCTCCGATTCTTTGTCATTAGTGTCTGTGATTCCTCCATCTACGCTTCCTGCCTTCTTTCTCGAATCACCAAAATTAAAAGACCATCTCTTCTTCTTGACAGTTGTATTGGCCTTGTTCTGAAAAAAGAAACCTGTACCATTTTTCTTTAGATTTTCTTTTTCGCTCTGCGAAAATGATGGTTTATTTGACGGATCAACCGAGCTACCGACTGGATCGTCTTTACTGGGAACACCACTACAAACAGTTTCATCATGTTTTACAACACCCGATATTTCATTCACTTTCGAAGTATCATCACAGTTTTCGTTGAAGCTAACATTGGTATTGGATACAGAGTCCGTATGCACCAACTCGCTTTTTATGGCCTCACTGTTCAATGAATCATCTCGCATATTAGAGTCAGCAAACATAACTGGAGGTGGAATCGTTTCAATTTTCCCATCCTCTCTATTTGTTTTTGATACCAACAGTCTCTCTCTATCGACAGAGCTTTCTGCCTCTTTTGATTTAGACGAATCTTTAACAGAAAGACCTTCTTGCACAATCATGGCCTCTTCCTTGATTTTCTCACATGCTGACTGTTTATTTTTCTGTACTTTCCCTTTGTACTTCGTTTTGTTCTTACTGAATGTGAAGAAAAGTAGTTTATTTTCCTTTTTCTTGTCCTTAGTATCTTTTTCATCAGAATGTACGATATGTTCTTGCAGAGTTTTCTTTTTCAGGTCCTCACTCAATACTTCGTTTGTAACGCAACTGTCTTGATCAGTCACAATTTCATCGTTGTTGATATAGTTTCCGTTATCAGTTACAATATGATTCTCCCTAGTTGTCGTCATGTTTTTATTCTGGTCAACGAAATTACTTTTAAGCTCCTCAGTCACAGCTTCTGGATGCACGGTTTTGGCCTTGTCATAGCTGTGTGACTGAGCTGCGCCTTTGATATCTTCAACAAATCTTGTCACATCAACCGATTTATTGGACTCTGCTGAAAGAAAATGGATTGGAAACAAGATTTGTCTCTCATGCAATGGCAACAGAACGATGGCGTTTAAGGGGCCTTTATAATAGAAAGGTTCACTTAAAAAATGATAGTGGAAGCTTTGCCTGTGTTTAACATAAAATGTTCAACTTAAAATAGGCGGCATGGTAACATTAATGCGCTCGCTTTGCACCTCTGCGATCCCTAATTCAGTGCCCAGTTCTGGCGTTTGTGAGGGTAAAATGGTTGCCCATCCAAAGTTGACGGTTCTGTCCTAGCTCTCCGGTTTCTTCCACGGCCAAAAACACATCTCAGCGGTCAGTAGCGTTAAATAAATAAATATTAATAATGTCTACGTAGCACTGACAGAGATATATAAACTCCATCATTCTATTCTCCTAATGAAGGGTTTCTGTTGTCATGTTAGATAAGGTGCAAAAATGTAACAAAAATCACTTCTCACTATTTATTTTCTGATTACTAGAACCGCTGAAATCTGAATTAGAACGCTTTAGTGTGTCTAAATTTAAACGAAAAATGTGATCTACCTCTGAAAATCAAATAGTAAATACTGATCTGCTTGATTTGAACCGGTACTATTTTAATGTATTAAAAATCAGTCGTTTTGGTTCAATGGAAGCTTAATTTTTCTTTACATAAATTTTTAAAATGAGCAATTTTTTATTGTGCTGACTGATACTAGTTATAACCATCAATTATTAATTCGTTAGGGACACTATAATGTAGTAATTATCCATAGATCTACATGTTTTATACTTAATGTATGCTCATTCCTTTATCTCAGTCATTCAGATGCATGATCACCTCGTGAATATGCACGGATAGTGCTCTTTAATGAATCTGGCTGAGATAGTGATAATATAAGCTTATATTCCAAGTTTGATCAAAATCAGACCTAAAATAAAGCCTCCAGTTTGGAGCAAGTTCAGACAATCAGATGCTAGAGCACTCCATTAATATAAAATGGTTTCGCTCATTATCAAACTCGTCCATGATCTTAATGATAAAAGCTTATATTCCAAGTTTGATCAAAATCGGATCAGAAATATGGCCAACAGAGTGATAACAAGCTCGGACAATCAGATGCAAGATCATCTTGTTAATACTTGCGGATCTCGCTCATTATCGAACTCGTCCCATATATTGATGATATAGGACTCGGATCAACACTTCGTCATTAAGCAGGGTACCAGTCTCGAAGTGGGTGGGGTGGTGGTGGAAGCCTTGAATACCGTACTTAATACTTAGAGGTCGGGCTGTTGACTGTAATACGAACGTGAAATTTTCCTCTTTTTTCAAATTTTTCTACACTTTTAATTCCTTCAATTTCTACATAGATTCCGTCTGTGTACTTACAAAATTTCGATATTTTTTTCCGCAGGCCAAAAGTATTCTGTGCCAACTCATAAAAACTACTCGTAAGGTAGCTTTTACTAGTACCCCCCCCCCCAGTCCCCCCCCCCTTTAGAGACATTTATCTCGAAAATAAATGCTGTGAAAAATCCTATTTTAATTGTTCAAAACTTTGCGCTAACTTCAGGCAAGAAGTGCATGTGTTTTTGTACTGGGCCATCTAGTGCACAAAATAATTTTATTTTATCAAACGTTAATACTGATGTCTACGGAAAACGAATTGCTGATCTGAGCCCTATAAGCATATATTCCAAGTTTAATCGCAAACAGATCAGAATTTTGGCCTCCAGACGACGCACGATGGACATAACCAGGCGAGCTAAAAATGGACATTTTTGGAAAGGTAAACGAAAATGACAGTTATCGGTAAATTACCTGTTGACATGACTGCAGGGCGATAGACTTCAATAACTGTTAGATTCTAGACGACTCGTTTATGACGCATCAGGAAGTGTAATGTTCACCATCATTCTGAAACAACAACAACAACAAAATTTAATAATAATAATAATAATAGTAATAATTAATATGTTGTTTGTAAAAATACGTATGCCGGCGTTTCCCCATTGTTATTACTTTCTTTTTAAAGGTAGCAAGAGAGAAAAGGATGAACGGGTTGAATCACAATCTTAGCTAGTAGAAACTTGATATGTAAAAAAAAAAAAAAAAAAAAATATAAAGATATCTGTTTTTACTGGACAACTCATTGTTTCGTCTGTATAATATGTGATACCTCTCATGCATAACATGAAATATCCCTCTCGTGAATGTATCGACGTAGCCTCGTGCGATGCGCGAGAGATACTGTGGTAGTGATTATCCCAGGCTAAGTTTCAAAGTTGCTATTACCGGTGGAGTCAACGTTCGAGAAAAGACGTAAGACCGATAAAGGTGACATAATCACAGCAGTTTTCAAGAGTGTGTCATCGATTAATCTGGGCACGCATCCATAATGTCAATAGACAGAAAGTAAATTAAAAATGTCGACTGTTCATAGGATAATTCTGAATGTATCTTTAAGGGGGCGGGTGGAGGGAGGGGGTTCTTTAGCGATGGGATATTTTTTTTTTATCTCTTTTACAGAAAGAAAAAAATTAACTGATATAATTGATATAATAGGTTCTCTTTTCTATAAATCAGAGCAAGAATATAAAGCTATTCGTTGGCTGGAATTCAATTTTTTTCAAAACCCAGGTCCCTCCCCGAACCCCCTCCCCACCCCCACCCCACCCACCCCCCCCACCCCCCCGCAAAAATTTTTTGTTATGGTCGGTGCCTAATATCAGAGACACAAAACGGCTCATCTGGTTTTGATTGGGTTAAACCTGCCAAAGGAAAGACCCCTAGATGCTGCTAATTCGGTTCGGTGTTGTTACAAGGATAAAATGTGTTTCCTCAAACCGAGTTTCCTCTGTCTTTGAAATGCCATCTTTTTTAATTAATTGGCTATTACTGAACAAATTTTCAAAAGTTTGAAAATTTCCATAGCCAAATAACAAAAAAAGTAATTTTCAAAAACAAAGCAAACTCTGCATCGAACCAGAGGATCCAATTGTCCACCTGTCCTGGGGAGACGGAAATTAAAGTGCTTATATATTTTTATATATATATATATATATATATATATATATATATATATATATATATATATATATATATATATATATAGAGAGAGAGAGAGAGAGAGAGAGAGAGAGAGAGAGAGAGAGAGAGAGAGAGAGAGAGAGACGTACACGAAAGGGCACTATGTGATATTGCCCCTCCATGGGAGTGTATGAGCGTTAGTGTTTGCATACGTATTTAAAAAGGCAAAGCTCCTACTGGTACCAATTTTAGAATATGGTTGGAGGTGGTCTGGGGGCGTGCGCGGGAGTATTCAATATATGAGAAAAACGTAAGACAGATTTATCGTCTTTTTTTATAAATCAAAATTTTAGTCAACGAACAAACTTATAAAACATGCGACAAAACCTTAACTTTCAAGATAAGTATCCCGGGTACAGAAAAGTATATTAAACATCGAAATTTACCTCTAGATTTCAACTCTGTATAGAATTTTATTTAAATAACCTATCCTTTCCTACTGCAGCTAACAGGTTCAGGATTTCATCTCATGATCGAGGCGGCAATGGCTTTTTTTTTTTTTTTTGTGCCTAAAGTACATGTAAATGTTTATTTTAATTCTTTCATTGTCACGCCAGCATAAGTACAACTTGTCCTAAATTTGCGAGATTTCCAGAGGCATATTATGCTGTAGCACCCAGGTGCAAACCTAACTTATGTTCAAGATTCATATGCACGGAAAGTGATTCCTATCGCCAGGGATATCGCAGGGTTAGTAGGCCTGCTACCTCTAATTTGCAATGTAAAAATGCCGAGTGTGCAAAACTGCAAAAAGCCTTTTGGCGTGAAACTTCTGAACCCTCTCCAATCAGTCAGTATTATAACCAATCAATCAAACAAATCGTTACAGAATAAATTTTTAAAAAATGATGATACCTATTAAGTCTTTACCGATGTAGATAATTAATCAGCATTAGATGCATGATTGATTGATTGTGATTGATCAGTCTTTGTTTTGGTGGCCGGGGGGGGGGGGGTACGGCACATCAGTACTCTGAAGGATATACCATGCCAAGGCAAGTAAAGTTGAACGACACATGAACACGTGAAAGGTTATATATAGTGCTAAGAATATCGGAGCAAAGTATATTGCCCAGAAACACACACACACACACACGGGCGGTTGACCCGGACTGATCTGGCCAGAATTTAAATCCATAACCTTCCGGTCGATACTCCGGCACGCTAACCACTGAGATGTAGAAAAGAGAGGTGACAATTATGCACCATACAGTGTTTGCCACCACTTCAGACCTAACTTATTATGTCCCCATCAGGCTATATATGAACGCAAAACTACTGACCGCAGATTATCAGATTGTGATTGGCATGACAACGGCGTTTCTTTTCTTGAAACAAAAAATAATGCAATCGGCATAGATGACTGAATGGGCTGCTATCTGACCGCTTGACCAACCCCAAAACTTGGAGTAAAGGTAAACATTCGCACCTCCCCAACGATATATATATAGGCATACTAATCCACTAGGACTGCCCCACGACAAATGCCCGTGTCCATTTGTGTAACTCAGCAGTGGTGTAGAAACTTTATCAAAATGTCCCAAATAAAAGCCAATGTCTGTCAATTCAACTTACGTCAGATATCTGCCACCCCGTTATTTCTGAGATTATCAACCGGTCCTGAAACGTAAAAATGTTTATATACACCTGCCTGAAGATTGTTGGAGAGCTGTGGCTGGGTGATTAGACTAGTCTGCGAACATTCGGAATTGCAGTTAAGCGATAGCTGGGTCCACGCGCATAGAGCCACTAGTGTTGTACAAGTTAGCATCCAGATTAGAGCCCACGCGAAAATAAAATAAAATGAAATAAACATAAAAAATATATAAAATTTCATAAGACCGAAATTCAACGGGACGGAATGGAATTTTCGGTTTTTATGGGTTTTCGGTTTACTCAGGTTCACTTTTTTTTTAGCCTAACAATGAGATATGAGCAGGTGCCTTCTAATATATAAGTAAATGTTTATGCTTTGACACAAAAATCGATAGCTAGTTACATTTTAAAATAGACATCAGTGATAAATATAATTCATTGCATCAGCAAGTGTTTCTATGTTGGGTTTTATTTAACTCAGAATGGCCTCTTTAAAGACCATATTCCTTGATTAAATATCGATTTTTTATGGTTCATTTTAGTGTCAAATTGACATTTAGGACTGAAAATTTATTTTGGTTTTCAGAGTAGAAGGGATTCAGTTTACTGGGTTGAAAAATACACTGGCATCATGACATCAAAGAATGATAAATTATGGACCAGATGATTCTGTTTCAAGGGGATTTCGGTTTACTGACATTTCGGCTTTAAGAAAATTCACTGTATATGCCGCGGTGGTGAAGATGTATATTTTTAGGATATTTTATCAGGAAATAATTATTTGGCAAGCATGAATGATATTACCGTATTTTTTTTCAAAGATAACATCTATGGTAATACATAATAATAAATAGTTTCTTTTCTTTCTGAAAAACACGATCGTATTGTGTCGGTCTAATATTATGGTATACATTGTAACAGCACTGTATTTAAGGTTCTTATTACAAAAATAACAATTCATCTACAATTTAAAACTGTGATACAATTTGGACGTGGAAGAATACATAGGAGTGTTGTTACTCTTTCAGCAGAAAATTGTTCAGATATGTCACTAGACTGCTGTTTTATCTATCAATGTGTGCTAATAAATCCAGGGGAAAATGATTTATCGTGTCATTAAGTAGAATCGTGTACAGCCGACGATAGGCAAAACATACATACATTAAAACTGCTCCGCGAAACACGGTGTTTCATTTACGAAACCTTAGCCGTTTATTTCAACCTTGCAAAGACTTTATCAAAAATGGTGAACACTGAACAATTAATTTAGCCTGACCTGGCTTTCACCTACACACAGTGGCGTAGCGAGGCAAAGTGCCGCCCAGGGCCAACTACCAAAATGACACCTCCACTCCATTCGCATTATTTATAATATATACGGTACTCTTACCAAATTGCCGCCCCCGAGAAAGTGCTGCCCGGGACCACCGCCCCTTCGCCCCCCCCCCCCCCCCCCCCCCCCTCGCTACGCCACTGCCTACACATCTTAAATCTGGACTTTACTTTAAGACTCATATTGGTCAAATTGAGGCCTGGCAAAACAGAGTTTGGGGCCTGGCAAAACAGAGTTTGGGGCCTGGCTAGACAGAGTTTGCACGGTCTTGGAATATTTTAACTACTTGACTATTTCTGTCCTATGTTTCTTTATGTGAATTCAACTAATAAACTGTATGATAATGTACCACGAGAGAAAATCTTTTTTTTTTTTTTTTTTTTTTTTTTTTTGGGTTGATGAGGGAATGCGGTTTATATAATAAATTTGGACACTAAATTATTAAGAATTTTATGTTTTACATTTATCTTTTGTTGTATATTCTTTAATTGTTTATACCTTTTACACATTTTTGACATCTTTACCTTTTTATTTTTTATTTTGTTGCACTATATGTTTACGTTTACTTGGAAGGGTTTATCTTTCTAATTTTGTTTTTGAAATTCTTTATCTTTGTATTTCTAGAACTTACTTTTTAATCGGCACCAAACAGCCAGTACTGTGCCGACGTGCCCTTAAACCTTCAACATACATACTGTCTTGCTCCAAGACAGAGAGCCATGCACACAACTGATGTGCGGTAGAGTAGGACGTCACCAGCAAAAGCGATGGCACAATTTTTCAAGGGCATTCCTCCATGCAAAATATAATATATACGGTTAGCCTAAACATCCATCTTTTATGGCTGTATAAACTCGGAAGTCGGCTAAGTAGCTGACAAAAAAGGTAGTTAGGAGAAAGTTCACGCTGGGTTATTATGATAGCTGTCTAGAAGTGTAGATGGATGTTAATGCTGACCAGCATCGTCACAGCTGACCAGGTACTATGTCAACTGTATGTATGACGCTCTGTCTCAGGCCGGACTCGGAGATCATACAAACATTCTCACGTTCAATCTCAGACTCAGCTCAAATGTATGATGTCTGATTGGTCAGTGCTTGGATATTAGCCAATCAGACGTCAGAATGTCGTATACAGTCTGAGTTTCTGCATGGAAATTCTCGTATGACCTTGGACGACACTGACTCTTTTGCAGGCGAAACAAATAAAAAGGATTGACTTACACGTGTTTTTGAATATAACAGCTTGGCCCTTAACAATGTAAAAAAAAATATTGTTATGATTAAATGCGCGTAATATACATAGCATAAAAAGGACTAACGCAAAAGGTAGGATCCTGCGAAGCTCCGGAGTTTTGTTTCTTTTTTTTTTTTTCTTTTTTTTTTCTTTCTCGCTTTTTGTACTGTTAAAAATGATGTCCTATTCTCCCTCTCCTAAATATTTGCTTGCAACTTTTGATACACAGGAGTTCAGTTTGATTCATTACGTCCAATTAATCAGTGAAAAAGAAGAAGAAGAAAAAGCGTTTAACAGAATAGCGTGACATTCATGACTCTGGCCATCTTCAACAGAAAAACAGTAACAGTGTTTCTTCAAAGAAAGCAAATCGAGAATGATAGTCAACTCTTGTAACAACGACCCATTTCGTTTCCAGGGATTCTGTCGCAGCAACGAATCCGTCGTTGTAAAGAATGATTGTCATTTAGATGAGTTGTCGTCCTTGTCTTATTTTCATCAAGCCAGGATCTATAATTCGATAATGAGTAGAGATTTAATCATAAATAAAAATCAATTATTAAAATCTAATATTAATGTAAGTGTATTCTTAAATATCATACTAAATGTTTACATATTATCCTCTAACATATTCTAAGTTAAAGTAAACTCTCAAGGAAATACAATGTAAAGAAAAATATAGAAAAGAAATATACAGGTTTGTTAACGGGAAATTACTGTTGGAAGTAGAAGGTGAATATTCCATTATTGAGATCAAATTAATCATTAAACACTTTTGTCCTTTATCATTTTTCAGCCGAAACCAGAATATTACAGTTTATATTCGCTTGTAAGTCGAGTCCAACAGCAAACAACATGTTGTTTGTTCTACTGATACTAATAACAAACTGCATAAACCCAGATCTGTCTGCGCATTATGCGACGGCACATCTGGGGCTGTGCAGTTTGCAGTTGGACTCGTCTTATAAGCGAGTACATACGGTATGTTGTAACGAATGTCAGTACGATAAAGAAAGAACACTATATTGAATAAAATTGTATATTCATGCATCATCCCTATCTGGAACAGTGATGGAGGGATTTGTGCACTTTCCATTTATAAATTAACCCTGAGTCCACGTTGCTCCCACCCCCGTCAGTTCAAAGTCATGTCAGTTATACGAGCACATACCTTGAAAGTCTTTTTAAATATGTATGCTTCAGCAAAATGCATTCAATTATATTTATTGCGAACATGTATCTACCACAAGAAGTGGGTGTATAATAGAATACATGCAGCATAAACTACATCTGGACCTCAAAAACTATCTTGACAAATACAAATATACGTTGATCCCGAAATGGCATAAATTATGACAAAGTCACTGACGAATATTAATAATAACAACCGCGCGCATTGTTTGCCTTATTTATGGGCATGTGCAACAGACCAATTTTAACAATATAGACTCAGTTTATTTCTAATAATTAACAAGAATACCGTAAACGGTACATAATGCAGCCGTCATTTCAGTTTACTTGCGTAAACCATTTGTCTTATATCTTTCTGTAACCTTGACCCCATAGTCAACAAGTTTCCTTCTTGTTTTAAATGCAAGCCATTCACAAAGTTTGCTAATGCTTTGTGGCATAGGACTTGAGTTATTTTGCGGAAACCGTTTTCCTTCTTGGAGTTCCTCTGACCACGACCTTTAACCTTCTAACCACCAAATCAATTGGTGTCTTCCGTATCTAAAATGCAAATCATCTGCAATATTTAGTCAATGCATGTGGTACGGGGCTTAAGTAGTTTTGTGGAAGTAATTGTTCCTTCTTTCGGTAAATGTGATCTTAACTTTCACCTTTCATCCCAAAATAAATGGTTTTCTGTCAGTCCCTGTGACCTAGAACTTTGACCTTTTGAGCCCGAAATCGATAGATTTCTTCCTTGCCCCAAATGCAATTTATGTACAAAGTGTGGTAACAGCAGAATGTGAACTCGAGTTAATGTGCGGAAACGAAATAGAGAACTGACTGACGGACGGACAGATGCATAGATAACATCAAAACATGATACATCCAGCCTTAAGGTGAAATATATGTATCGCTATTTACTACAGTAGTTAAGCTCGACCAGAATGACCCCGTGGTTTGACCTTTCATTTGAATATTTATTAAGGCCACTTTCACCCGCGACAAGGTAAACTGGTATGTATGCATTGTGCAAACTTCATACGAACCGCATAACTTGACAATGTCACTCATGCATAATGCGTGTACAACTATATAACTAATTCTCGAGTGTACTATGCCTAATGAATATTCAGTTGTAGGTTAGACCACAAGGTCATGATCATTACGGCAAGTGATATATACTGTATGTTAATGTTATCATACGATACATGTTATTTTACTCTAAAGAATGAAATGTGGGGCTATCATGCATGAATATTTAAGCTAGTAATAGACACCACGTATTATCAGTTTTAATATAAAGAGAATCTGTCATCGGTACATCATTGACAATTTTCGATTCCTCTAGCATAATATGGTCCTTCGGTGTGGGTGGAAAGTAGAATAAGTTAATATTCGAATCTAAATACTTTTTTCGAGAATATTCATGTGTTTACCTAAAGAGCAGCGATATCTAAAACCAGACCCAGCAGTCAACCATAATTCCAGAGATCGCCGCATGGTTGTTTTGCAACATTTTGTGAAAGAAACAAAAAAGGCAAAATGTATACTATGTAACATTGAATTAGTTTACATGGGGACAACTTTCTTTCCAATCGCTAAATCACCTGAAATTCAAACATCCACTCGCAAGGGAATCATAATGTAAAAATTCTGAATAGTTACATTACTCACAACATCGGCATTTATATTTATTGCCATTTATACGCTCTTGAAAACAGGTTTAGTATGGCAAGTTGATAAAGAACATGGCATAGAACATGTGTTATTTGCAAGTCAACAAATCCTTTAGGTATTAATCGACGTATCCAGATTTCATTCTGGTATTTTCTGCACATTATTATTATTATAAATAAGAGAAAAGGTCCTGATTACGAAATCCAGCTTACAAAACTATTCGAGTCATCTACTGCGTGCATAAACTATCTTCACGTGTCTGTACTCCGGTCAAGCTAAATCGAAATTTGATTCGTGTGATTTTTTGTGTGAATCGAGCACTGCTTACAGAATATGTTGAGATAGTCTCCGCATTTAAGTAAACAAGTAATAGAGAGTTACTGACCTTTTTAATCTTAAGTCCAGCTTCAACACTAAACGAAGGTGTTTTGCTCATACTGAGTTTGAAGACAACAGGAAAAATAACATCTACATTCACTGGAGTAGTCGCAAAAAAAACCCTCGTTAAGATGCACTATATACTAATTTTTATGAGTATAGGTGAAAAAGGGTCCAATATATTGAGGTTGTAACGAACGAACAGCTTAAAATACAAAAGCCACTAGAGCGTAAAAACTAGGTCGACTCATTCAAGCGTGCAAATTAGATTACAGTAACGTAGTTTCAGTACGTATGCGTTACTTTCGTCCCAGAGGTGTCTACATACTAGTTTGTACGAGTGTTGGTGAAATAAAATCTAAGATATTGAGGGTTTAACGAATTAACAGCTGAAAATAAAAGTCACTCAAGCATGCAAATTAGGTCACAGTGACACAGTCTTGATATAGCTGAGTTAATCCTCCTGATGTACATCCACATACCAATTTGCATAAGTGCAGGTAAGATAGGGTCTGAGATACTGAGGGGGGTAAGGAAATATTGAGAGGGTAATAAACGAACGAATACACGAACAAACGAGCAAAACGCTATATCACTGTCGACGGAATAATAAGATTACAATTTTAAAGATAAAAACCCATCATTATTTCGAAGCAGTTGTGAAGGATGCATGCGCATATCAAACTCCATGACAGCAAAGGCAGAAGTGTGGAAATGAAGGACTTGCTCGGAAAACCTTACAATTGTTAACGCTCAAGCCAACGAAACACCGGCTACTATGCCGAGCCTGAAGTCTCACACGTAATTCCATCTACCATACTGCAAATCAAAATTACGTGTAAAAACCTGCTTATGAAATAACAGATAGCGAAAGGATTGCAAATGTGGGGTGGGGTGTAATCAATATTTTCATATATCAAAGATAAGTGTTGTAAGCCTATTTGCAGATCCTTGTCAGTAATATCGTACTAACTACACAGACTGGTACCAGAAGGCGTAAAAATATACTGTTAATCATTCAGGGTGCGGATTTAGATGGTGCCATGAAAATGGTGGAGTGGGATGGAATGGTAGAAAAGATGGCGTAAGGCCCGAAATTTTTTAACTCAGTCGGATCTTAAATCCCCCATGGCCTCTAACCACAGTAAATCCACCGCTGGTGTAGTCATCATCATAAGAATGACGTCATCGTCATTATCATTAGAAGAAGAAAAAAGAAGACTAAAGAGGGAGGAGGAGGGGGTAGAAGTTGAAGCGAAGAAAAGATGTGAAACAAAATGTTAACTTCATCTGATACATGAATATGCAGATGAGTGTCGGCCATAAAAGCGAAGCAAATAGTTTAATGAGCTGATAGATACAGGATATCTCAGTTATCTAGGCATGAAATACTTTCTAAGAAGATGAACCAATTAGGTGGACAGCAAACCCAAACTACAAGCATATTTTTTTTCATACATATTGCCATTAAT
Organism: Margaritifera margaritifera; assembly: GCA_029931535.1. NCBI lineage: Eukaryota > Metazoa > Mollusca > Bivalvia > Unionida > Margaritiferidae > Margaritifera > Margaritifera margaritifera. The sequence continues at coordinate 272,152 of JAQPZY010000888.1, read as the reverse complement.
TCGGAAGCATAAACCAACGTAGTGTATATATATCAATATAAATTAGAAACAGACATATACCCATGCAGACTGTGTTTGATTCCTATTATAATATAGTTTTTCCGCAACAAAAAGAAAATCCACTAAATGTAGCAAAGTTTGATACCACATTGATTTGTCTGATATGTGTACGTAACTACACAAGAAATGTTGATTTTTTTTTCTATACAGTAATTGTTAAAATTTTGACACCTATATCAAATTGTAAAAAAATACTCCATGTAAATGTTGGATGGGTCCGCTTCCAAAAACAGCAAAGTTTGACCTCATGCAGGTGTATACACGTAACACCGTTTACCTTTCTGCACCTGGAACTGACCTGCATTAAGGAAATGCCACCCTACTCAAGAAATGGTCTATGAAGTATTTAGGTTGTGCATAAGGCAGACTCGAAGCAGATTAGTTTCATTTGGAAAATACGTGTTATTCTCTTCATAAACACAATCGTGGTGTGATTTATTTTCTGCAAGCATTTTGTCATTAGAAATTTCGTTTTGAGCATTGATTTCCTCTTCATGTATGTGTTGACCAGAAATTAGATTCATTTGAATTGTCACTTTCAACGATTTAATTAAATATAACTTTGTATGATAACCTAGATTATGCTACAGTTAATTGTTTTTATAATTGTTGTAGTCGGTGGGTAGCTTCCACGAGCTCATGTTTCTTGTGTTTTTAATATGTAAATACCGACTTTAAATAAGAAATCTCTTTTGTCTAGTTAACATCTCCCATACAGGGTATATATGTATAGACGGCAATATCGTGAAGCCATCCCCACCCCTCGTATAACGCGGTTGTGAAATCAGAATCAGTTGATTCCGTAATCATTTTAAAGTTAAATTTACATTTGTATGGATTACAAATTGTAAATAAAAAATAAAATAATGATTAAGGAATCAACTAACTCAGATTTCCAGACCGCATTATACTGGATTGGGGACGGCATCACGATAATGCGGTATAAACCATTTAATTAATATGAAAACTCCGTTTGTTAAAGTTTTATCAAAATCCACTTATGTTAGCAAAGCATCAAAAGTGTCATGATCGTTGTTTTTGGTATATGTAACTGTCCCGAAATTTTTGATTTTTTTTTTGTGTGATCTACATACATATTAGCATATATATGGATATTACCATGTAAATAGATCACAAGAGCTCGAAGTTAGGTAGTTTATTTATTTGTATTCTTTTTGACTGGATCGTACCCTGTATAAATCACAGGAGCTGGACATTAGATAGTGTTTACATTTTTTTTTCCTGGATCGTACGTACCCTGTATATAATTAAGACACGTCTTTTGTTTTATACAGGATATGATCAAGAAAAAGTGTAAACACCATCTAAGGTCTTTAATAATTCACTGTACGATCCAGAAAAAAAGTGTAAACACCATCTAAGGTAGTCTTTAATAATTCACTGTACGATCCAGAAAAAAGTGTAAACACCATCTAAGGTAGTCTGTAATAATTCACTGTACGATCCAGAAGAAAAAAAATGAAAAGGCTATCAAACGTCAAGGTCCTGTGATTTTGACGTAACTGATTGAACTAATTTACTAGTTTAATTTAATTCATCTAAATTTTTAATTAATCAGTCCCACCTCCATATCTGAAAGTTTTACTTGCGATCTGAACAATGTAAATCAATGAATAGTAACGAGATCTCCGCGCACATCTCGTGCTGTGTCGCCAGTGCTCGTGCAGTTCAGCGTATAAGACTTGCACACATGCATGTACTTGTTGATACTGTCATATTTTTGCAAGCAGATCAACGTCTTTTTTATGGAGAGGCCAAGAACAAAATAAATAAATAAACCCCACTTACCTTAATCCCTTTTATCTATTGTATGCACAGTATTCCGCCAGCAGTGAATTATGACAATTGCAATGCAGCATTAGTTACTTATAAAAGCTCGACCCCATTTATAGATATGTGACTGAGTAAGTATCAGTCAGACTCGGCACCTAACGCGTACACCACTTAAATTGGTATCGCATGAGCGACTATATATGCTAAACCCCTGCCGGTGGTTCACAGCGAGTCATCTGCGCAAATATGACAGTGTGTCAGGATGAATTATTACACCTGTTGAGATTACAACACCTGACTGGTAGCTCAAGCAATTTTATGAATTCTAGGGACTATATAAATTCGTAAAATTCTTGTAGGGTGTACGGAATGAGTATAGCGCATGGGAGATGAATGTGTAACGGCTGTTGTACAGGCCTAGTGTATTTATCATAGAGCTGAACTGACAGCCGTACGTATAAACAAACATACGCGACAAATTCCGCTTGCAATACACGACAATACGATGGCAAATAAATTAATATTTATGTCAAAACGTTTATGTATGTATGTATGTATGTATGTATGTATGTATGTATGTATGTATGTATGTATGTATGTATGTATGTATGTATGTATGTATGTATGTATGTATGTATGTATGTATGTATGTATGTATGTATGTATGTGTGTATGAAACAAAATTAGTCAATGTACGAGATATGTGATCAACTTTGTATCCTATTGAATTTATACCATATCTTATATAAATTATACGACAAAAAGTGCAGGTATCGACTTCTGTCTATCAAATATGGCTATTTTCGATAATTTTTTTCAAGAAAATATTTTCTAGTAAAATTCGTAACTAATAACTCTTATTATACTGATATTCAAACTAGGAAAACAGCACTTTTTGGAAAAAGGAACATGTAACAAATAATTGTCGCTGTCACTTTAAGCATATTAATTACTGAAGAAGTTATGTGGAATGTCAGAAGTTGCAACAGTACTATAGGTGGATAGAAATAGAACCCACCCAACCCCTACAATCCTCTGTGCCTTCTATTCTGAACCTCTATGCCTCTCGCTACACCCCAGCTTCTCTGTAGATCACTAAAAAGCATCATCAAAGCTTTTTTTTTCAATTACTTCCTTACACTTTTGTCTGCTTCACTAATGTATTATATAAATTTTAACGTGTTTGTCATTTTTTCCTTCCAAAAAGAATACGTTTCTGAATCTTTTTTGGGTTGTTGTTGTTGTTGTTGTTTTGTTTTGTTTTTAAATCTCGTTATTATGTTATATGGTCTCAAGAAAACACCCATTCATTTGATAAAAGAGCCCTCACAGTTTAAAAAAATAATAATAACTGGTGCTTCTCTTGCCACCCTTCTGTAAAAAAAAAAAAAAATTCTATCTCTGACACTGTGCAGTCGAGGCACACTATACAAAGGGTGTACTCAAAGTTGTCCAATATGAGCCCCTCCCCCTAATTTTTGTTTTACATTAAGTGTCACTTTTACGACAAGGTCTAACAATTCATACACAGTACATCCAGGGAGCCGCGGTATTTCAGTTGGTAGAGTGTCAGACTCGTGATCTAAGGGTCGCGGGCTCGTTACCCGCCCTGGCCAGTCCTGGTTGGCTGCCTCGGTGTGTAATTGGGAAAAGCACTTAGTTCCCGTTTCCTTGACATGATATAGCCAATAATGTGTTTAAAGTAACCAACAGAACATAGTACATCTGGCGGCGCTGGCGTAGATGTTAGAGTGAAATGGTCTTTGAGGTGAAGGAAACATGATGTCTTGCAGAAACGAGGGTTACATTTTTCAATACCCTACAGTCCGAAAGACCTGGGAATGGCACGGAACTGGATTCGATAAATACTGAGCACATATATATATCGATTAATTTGTAATTTCATCGAAAATGACCACTGATCGACCAGCTCGATCAATCGGAACATTACTAATTATGGGTGTATCTGGATATTATAGGTCAAGATATGTGGACCAATATATAAGGTAATTAGTATACTAGTATGTAATAGTATCTTCCTACTCCAATTTGACAAGGTATCGAGTGATAATTCAGATTCATTACATCGCCCTGCTTGTAATGAAGCGCTCGGAAAAGTTAATGAAATGCAAATACAACGAGATAACAAACAGGCTACGATACCTCGATACCAGAGTGAAGGGTACGATATTATACGCAACTATTTAAATGTCGTTTACTAAGTGCATTGCCATATTCATCATCTTTTTCTAATACCTGAGACAGTCATTCATTGTTTAGAAATAAAGCTTACTAATAGATGTCAGTATCCTTTATTTTCTTTTTACAATTACTTTTTAGAGTTAAAAAGGCCAACAACAGAAAAGGCCGCAAGTTTACAGAGTCGTATCAATCAACCGTCCAAATCTAAATCAATCACTAAAAAATCGCAGACATATATTGAAAAAAGTTCCTTCAATTATGAGATGACTTTTAAGATTATCCAAGGTGGCGGGTTCATAAATCTAGATGGGTCTTTTGAGCGCAAAGAAATGTTTTCGTGACCAGAATAACCGCTTAAAGTTTTATTAAAATTTCCTTATATTCAAAACTGTATGGGCAAACAACTGTCTTACAAATGATGTGTGACAGATTTGTAGAGTGTTTCCCGTTCACTTTATTTTTCAATGAATCTTTTAAAAAATTCTTTACCTCTTTTTTATACGGACAAATTATTCTGTAAAAATAAAGCGTATCTTTGCGTCCCGATATAGAATACTGAACCTAGACGAGGAACAAAACAAATTTTGCAAATTAAGCCACACTTTTCACATTAATCTACAAAACATCCTTTCATTTGCAAATCGTCAAAAGCAAGCAACTTTCCCCAGTTCGCATCAGGAAAATATATACAGGTTTTCGCGAAGCCGGAGTTGCTGTGAGTTATGGGATACAGCTGGCAACTTGTGATTTCCTACGTCACGAAGTCAAGAATTACCTAACTGTGATATCATCATGACATCACTTCTTGACAAGTGATATCATCAGGACATCACTTCTTGACAATCTCGGCGTTTTTAATGCTGAATCAGAACAAGCGATATACAATCTGTTCGAATTAGCAATGGGATCACAGCATCACAATGATAAATAATTGGTCATTACGTTGTTTGGATCTCTGTAAGTGAAAGAGCGCAGGATTTGTTATTTTTAACAGGCCACCTCTTAAACTCCTATAAAGCCTACTGCAGATGAAGTGTATATAACCACATGTCCCATTAGCACAATGTAAAGCATCATAAACCAAACTTTTGGGCGATCGAAAGGGTGCGGGGTCTAATCCTGCCTTTGGATCACCCCGTGTCGGATACCGTGGCGTGTCGTTGGGCAAGGCGTTTTAGTCCAACTGCCTCGGCACTAAATAACCTACTTGTGTTGCTGTACTGTAAAACACCAAACCAAACCAAAGTTTTGGCAGAAATACATGTGGACATATATATTCTTACTATTGGTAAAACTTCATAACTGAAAGGTCTTTAGATATTAGTTGTTGTATGTGCTTTTCTTTAAAAACTAGAAATGTCTTCATAAAATACCAAAGACCCAGCCACCTCTACCCTTCTTTTGCAAAATCTGAATTCAAAGCCCAACTGGCTCAAACGCAAAACTTAACTAACGTCAATGAACTGTGAAATTTAGGTCATAGTGACCAATTTTGATGGGATCGTGTTCTCATCACCAATACTCATCCAGACATGAAGCTACGTGACTTTACAGCCAACAGTACACGGGGTACTGACTTTAACGCAAAACGTAACCAAAGTCGATGAAATATAGGTTACACTAACCTTCTTTTGGTGCAAGGTTTTGTATTTACATAGAGGCATCTACACACTTCTGATCAGTTGAATGATTCCACATCCAAAAAAAGCAAAAGAAAATAACCTAAATGCAAGACTTAACCAAGATGTAACGCAAGGACAAACGAATAAGGGTAACTTTATATCCCCATTCAACGTTAATGGTGAGTCATGATAAAAGTACACAAACTCGAAGGGTTCATAAAAAAAGGGAGGGGAAATGAATACACATATGCATTTGCATTAGATGGCTTGTACATCATTATACTTTCAAAATATGCAAGGAAGTAAAAGAATGCTCTTTGGTAAACAATGAAAATTTATTTCACAAAACCTGCAAACATATGCCAGCAAAATGAAAGTAAATGTATACTACAATAATATCAATCAAAAAGTTATAATATCGATCAAAATAAGGCATCATTCATATAAAGCATGATTCACAGGTAAAAATATGTATATTTTGTACACTAACATACACCTGATTTCTATGAATAAGTGTACTTACTTTATACAAAATAAAACAGTAGACAAATCATTTTAAAAAAATCTAATTTTTACTAGACCAATCACTTTTTGGTGAAATTAAAACAAAAAGATATCATTCCTCTTATTTTGGAAATGCATCCACATACATTGACATCTTTTAACATCAAACAATGTTGATGCAATGTTTCCACTACTATTTAAACTTTTGTTCCAATTTACTCAACGTCACACTGGCCAGTAAGAACGTGACGCATCAACAACGATGCCAAAGAACCGGCAACGATATAACTACGAACTGGCAACGATGAAACACAAATTTTAAGAAAAATGGCCGATAATGCCTCTGCTGTTAGCAGTCATATGCAACGTCTAAAACATTAAACTTTTGACTCTAACTTTCCGTAATAATCAATTCCTTAAGGTTTGACTGTAAAATTTCTCACCGTTTGATAACCAAACAGATGAATTTGCCATTTAAACAAAGTTTTTCATCTTTCATGAACCGTTTGGAGAGCTGTATCCAATGTAAATAATTGCCGTCTGAGAAACACATGATTAGACATTTTCCTTGCTGTTTTTGGAGATAAAAAAAACCTTTGTATTTATCGTTTTATGGCTGTGATTTCGTTACAACGCATTGTACAACCATTCTGATACAACGCAGGTTCAACGATGCCTCTATTGTGTATAAAATATCACTCGTTATTGTGTCGTTTACTTATTATTTCATGTAAAGTAATTGTTCAAAGGAACGGTACTGGCATGCTCTCATTGTAGTTTTAGCTTATCCAAAGGTAATGCAACTTGAAAATTGCATCTGGGTACGATGATTAAGCAGATAATAGTGCAAGAACGAGAAACAGTATTTCACGCGCAAGCCCTACACCCACCAGCTAGGTTCAAATCTACATGTACTTACTGTTTTAAGTAGCACTTTTACATTTTACAGGCGGCAGGGCTGATTACGAAATGTCAGAATCAACTAGCTAGGCCCTAATCTGCGTGTATAAGCGTGATTTTTGGAGAAACAAAACATTAATATTTTATATATAAAAAAAAAAAAAAAAAAATTAGAGATATAATGAAAGTTGTTTGAAAAGATTCCATTGATTGATATAGTTCTGGACTGAAAGTTTCAAACATTCAATTTTTTTCTACTCTATAAAATATTTATTCGTTAAAATATACAAAGGACTATATATTCGGACATTACATAACTGTTTAGTCCCGATTCCGTTTTCTTCGCATTTTCCTATTCTTTCTTCGAAGCAGTACGAGAAATTTACTTTCCATGTTTCAATTTCTGCAAAAGTTCTAAATGTGTGCATGTTACATCTTTTTACGCATAACTGGGATAGTTAATTTGGTCGAAGTTGCTGTGGAACAGCCAGAAAGTCAATCACATTTTGTATCTGGAATTAGGTCTGGCACATATGATATAGAACAGTCAGAAAGTCAACCACATTTTGTATCTGGAATTAAGTCTGGCACATATGATACAGAACAACAGACAGAACGTCAACCACATTTTATATCTGAAATTAAGTCTGACACATATAACAACAGGGAGAACGTCAACCACATTTTATATCTAAAATTAAGTCTGGCACATATAACAACAGGCAGACCTTCAACCACATTTTGTATCTGAAATTAAGTTTGGCACATATAACAACAGGCAGAACATCAACCACATTTTATATCTGAAATGAAGTCTGGCACATTTGATACGGAACAACCAGAAAGTTAACCACATTTTGTATCTGGAATTAAGTCTGGCACATATGATACAGAACAACAGGCAGAACGTCAACCACATTTTATATCTGAAATTAAGTCTGGCACATATAACAACAGGCAGAACTTCAACCACATTTTGTATCTGAAATTAAGTCTGACACATATAACAACAGACAGAACGTCAACCACATTTTATATCTGAAATTAAGTCTGGCACATATAACAACAGACAGAACGTCAACCACATTTTATATCTGAAATTAAGTCTGGCACATATAACAACAGACAGAACGTCAACCACATTTTATATCTGAAATTAAGTCTGGCACATATAACAACAGGCAGAACGTCAACCACATTTTGTATCTGAAATTAAGTCTGGCACATATAACAACAGGCAGAACGTCAACCACATTTTATATCTGAAATTAAGTCTGGCACATATAACAACAGGCAGAACTTCAACCACATTTTATATCTGAAATTAAGTCTGACACATATAACAACAGACAGAACGTCAACCACATTTTATATCTGAAATTAAGTCTGGCACATATAACAACAGACAGAACGTCAACCACATTTTATATCTGAAATTAAGTCTGGCACATATAACAACAGACAGAACGTCAACCACATTTTATATCTGAAATTAAGTCTGGCACATATAACAACAGGCAGAACGTCAACCACATTTTGTATCTGAAATTAAGTCTGGCACATATAACAACAGGCAGAACGTCAACCACATTTTATATCTGAAATTAAGTCTGGCACATATAACAACAGACAGAACGTCAACCACATTTTGTATCTGAAATTAAGTCTGGCACATATAACAACAGGCAGAACACCAACCACATTTTATATCTGAAATTAAGTCTGGCACATTTGATACGGAACAACCAGAAAGTTAACCACATTTTGTATCTTGAATTAAGTCTGGCACATATGATACGGAACAACAGGAAGAACGTCAACCACATTTTATATCTGAAATTAAGTCTGATATATATATCAACAGGCAGTACTTCAACCGCATTTTATATCTGAAATTAAGTCTGACACATATAACAACAGGCAGAACATCAACCACATTTTATATCTGAAATGAAGTCTGGCACATTTGATACGGAACAACCAGAAAGTTAACCACATTTTGTATCTGGAATTAAGTCTGGCACATATGATACGGAACAACAGGCAGAACGTCAACCACATTTTATATCTGAAATTAAGTCTGGCACATATAACAACAGGCAGAACGTCAGCCACATTTTGTATCTGAAATTAAGTCTGACACATATAACAACAAGCAGAACGTCAACCACATTTTATATCTGAAATTAAGTCTGGCACATATAACAACAGACAGAACGTCAATCAAATTTTATATCTGAAATTAAGTCTGGCACATATAACAACAGGCAGAACGTCAACCACATTTTATATCTGAAATTAAGTCTGGCACATATAACAACAGGCAGAACGTCAACCACATTTTATATCTGAAATTAAGTCTGGCACATATAACAACAGGCAGAACGTCAACCACATTTTGTATCTGAAATTAAGTCTGGCACATATAACAACAGGCAGAACACCAACCACATTTTATATCTGAAATTAAGTCTGGCACATTAGATACGGAACAACCAGAAAGTTAACCACATTTTGTATCTTGAATTAAGTCTGGCACATATGATACGGAACAACAGGAAGAACGTCAACCACATTTTATATCTGAAATTAAGTCTGATATATATATATCAACAGGCAGACCTTCAACCACATTTTGTATCTGAAATTAAGTCTGACACATATAACAACAGGCAGAACATCAACCACATTTTATATCTGAAATGAAGTCTGGCACATTTGATACGGAACAACCAGAAAGTTAACCACATTTTGTATCTGGAATTAAGTCTGGCACATATGATACGGAACAACAGGCAGAACGTCAACCACATTTTATATCTGAAATTAAGTTTGACACATATATTGTCATTCGTCTTAATAATCTGCCTCTATAATATTCATGTTTAATATTGAAATACTGTCTCACTTCTTCATTCTGTTAGCGCTTTTTTTTCGGACAAGGTAACACAATTCTTATTAAATCTTGTCGAGATTAAGGCAAGATACCAACCAAATGACAATATAACAGTACTAGGCTATGATGTTTTTGTTTGTTTGTTTTGTTTTGTTTTGCTTTGTTCGTTCGTTTGTTTGCTTGTTTTGTTTGTTTTGTTTCGGTCTTTTTTTTTGGATGGGGGTGCGGTGTATGGTCTTCTTTTCTTCTTACTACTCTGACTCTCTATAACTCTTTAACACAACCATTAAAATTAAAATAATCCTGGAAACAGAAATCGCTACTCATGCAATTCACAGAGCACACTATTTGTTCTCATTATATAATGTATTACTCCAGTTAAAACACGTTTTTTTGTCTTCCAATTTACATATTTTACACGCAATACAAAGGGTTGAAAATAAGCTTTAATTGACAAAAAGCTTCTTCTCTAGGAACTGAGAATGTATACTGGAAGTGAAAGATGGTTCTGCTGCCATACAAATTGTCATTTTGTAAAGGTCAATAGAAAAGGTTTTATCATTAAAGACTAAAGTATACACCACATATTCCTTTCTTTCTCACTAAAATTCGAGGATTCCAGGTTAAAGGTCCACTAAAGAACATGTTAGCCCACTAGTTATTCAATATCAAATATTATTTGGTTTAAGAAACAAAATATGGCATAATTTGCGAGACTTCAGGTTAAGTTACTCGTATTATGAGAAGACAAATATAAATACACAGACACACACACAGACACATACACACACAAATTAAAAATAATCAGCGATCTATCACTCTTTTCTCCAGACTTGGAGGATTATTGTTACTTCGTTGAGATCCGCGAACCGAACAAAAATTACATGGCATCATTTCAGAATTGTTAGTTTTAACCAGTGGCGTCACTAGGGTTGGCGTCACCCAGTGCGGTAAACTCATGGTGTCACCCCCTCCAGACTTCCCCCATGGACCTCCTCCGAGTCCTCCTGTTCCAGACCATACAGAATCCATTTTGGTGTCATCCCCCTGTGATGGTGTCACCCGGTGCGGCCCGCACCCCCCGCACCCCCCTAGTGACGCCACTGGTTTTAACCATATGTAATAAAATAAAAGAGTTTGAAATAGTCCCTAGAATATGACGTCGAATATGAAGACTGGGCAAATACAGCTACCAGGTTCAAACAACTATATGACTTCTCCAGCTGCATATTGAGGGTCCCGAGTTCGGTGGGAAGAACGCAGTAGAGACCAGAAAATCGTTCTTCGCCATTTTTTTCCCCCTACGCTTTACCATACAGATGACACAGATCTTGTCAGAAAGAATTTATTTCCTCCGTCAGAAAGATATGTTGCTTTTGGATATAATGGGAAGGGATTCCCGTTTCCGACTGTACAAGTCCCTGGTATGTACACATAGACCTCATAAATGACACAAACATACACACTTTGCATTTCTAAATAGAAATCCTGTGGATTTGTGCTTTTAGCTGAGTGTTAATTTCAGTTAGCCTTGCGAGTTGATTTCTTTGCACTTCGAACCCTTTCCATTGACTTTGGTCTACCCTTTTTTAAAGATAAGCACATGGTCGTGTGGATTAGAGCGCTGGTGCACAAGAGATAGGCGATGGATGCCGTTACTCGAGGCGCGGGTTTGATTCCTGTTTAGAACGAATTAGAACTTTTTCATTTGCTCGATTATATTTGTCGTGATATATTGATTTCTTTCATATAATGATGTATCCATACATACAATGCAGGATACATTAATACGCACTGTCTTCTCTGTTTGGTATATAGGTCTCGAGTTGTAATTTTAATTTCATGTATTTAGCCGAGTGTTAATTTCCGTTTGCCTTGCGAGTTGCTTCCCGTGCACATCGAGCCCTTTCCTTCGACCTTGTTCCAACCTTGTTTGGGGACAAGTATATAGCCGAGTGGATTAGAGCGCTGGCGCATCAGAAGTAAGTAATGGGTGACGTTACTTGTGGCGCGGGTTCGATTCCTGCTTGTAACAAATTATAACTCTCTAACTTGTTTGATTACCTGTATATAATTTTTCAGGTATTTACATTCCGATTTTCAACTCTATCCCTCTGGAACGCAAGGTGTAAATATTCTATTTATTGCACAGTATCCGTGATAAAAGCATATACATATAGATTGGTAGATTGGAGCCTAGCTGGAGGGTTGGGGGCTTGTGCCTGAAATGCCATTCCCCATTCTCGCACTACTATCTGCTTGATCCTCTAATCTCGGGTACATTTTTAAAGATACATTGCATCTATGGATTAGCTGAAACTACTGTATATAGACAGTATAGTTCGTTTTAACGATTATTTAAGATCAAAGTGACAAGAAAGCAAGAAAGCAACGAATGATATTTCATATACATAATGGCAGCATCTTTGGATTGACATTGCAGTATAATCGTTGTACAATGCATTGTAATGAAAGCAAAGTCATAAAACAAGAAATACAAGTTCTCTATCCCTGAAAACCGCTAGGATTATTCTGAATCGAGCTCTTTCATTGCAAGTATTAAAATTGGCCACAGGTCTCGAAAAATTTCCCGACAAATGAAATTCTTTGTTCAAACGGCGTGGTTGTCAAACGATGATGAATTTTACAGCCAAACATTACAAGATAAATGACGGACAAAATCTTCAGTATGTACACTATTCATGCGGTTTACACTGCCTTTCGTATAGTTAAAAATCCGTGTCTCATGTAAAACTTACTGCAATCGAATTCCCTAAATTTACCGTTAAAATTAATGAAGAGTTAGACTGCCCAAAATTCATTCGGACCACTTCGGCTACTTTTGCGAGCAAAAACCTATGCCTCGAACGTATGTCCGACCAGTAATTTATAGATAAATCTTACATTTTATTCGCCGGAGATTTCTTGACCCCAAAAAAGAAGAAACCGCAATCCATTCGGACAGCCTCGACTATTTCTACGATTGGATTGATCGTAGGATTGACCGAGAAGTTCCAAATGAAAAAATAGTTCCATGCATTCGCAACTTCTCGGTCAATCCTTGTTTTTGTAAATAGCCGATGTGGTCCGAATGGCAGCTATCGACACACTGCACTATCGTCGCTAAGTGACACCTGAACTTATGAAGTTTGCTATTGGCATATATTCGAGGTATGATCCCGTAGGACTGACCTCGAAGTTGCGAATGCCCAAAATTTCTACTCCATTGCCTCCCTTGACCAAGGCTCCGTTTCCTGTTAGGTGTGACACCATTATAAACAGTGGGGTTACTAGAAACACCGAAATAAGCTCAAAACCCAAAATACACCGAAATATATAAGTATTTACATGTTTTCGGTGAATATATAGGTGTATGCAACAAAATTATGATTTATAATACTGCAAAGCAAAAGAAACTTTGAATTAAGCCATTTTGATACGAATTATTAAATTTTTTTATCTGTTTCTAGCACAATTCATGTAATGTTCACTAGGTCGTACATGCTTGTACCGGATTATACAGGTATGACAAACGGCAAATCGTTCCGAACTGAACATATAAGGCAGTATATGCAAGAGTGAGATTATGAGTGAGATTTTAACAAGCCAGAATATGTATTTACATTTCTTCGGTGTATATATCATATACTTGTATGTTTTAAGGTAAATAAAGACTTAAAATGCGGTGGATAGAATCACTGGAACTGAGGTAATCACTGGAACGGACGGTGAAAGACGGTTTTAATTCATCTGTTTTTTAAGTCGCTTAATTCAATTCTAATTGACTGCACACCCATTGTTATCCTCCCTTTGATCCCATTTCCTATTCAAACTAAGAAAACAATGTTGTGCACATTCAAGAAACGGCACCCTTTTGTTCATCGTTGTCATTATTCGTTAATTGCTCATTTAAAGAAATCACGCCAGACTTCGATTATGCACACATTTCATAATTGAGCAGTAAAGTTTTGATATAAAAGCTTTTTAAAATATTGATATTTTATCACATACACATACACAAGCAGCAAGGATGGATCAATATCCATGTGCTATTTGTTCAAGTGAATGTAAAACTGACGCTTTGCAATGCACAAATTGCAAACAATGGGTCCACAGTGATTGTATTCCCACGGGTGCAAAAGACTTGAGATCATGCTCTCGCAATTACTTTGAGTTTCTTTGCACGAAGTGTGACTATTCAAAGCTAGTGAAAGACGCTATATTGAGGCTGGTTCCTACTCTGAAATGGCGCAGTTACAAGCCGATTTTCTACCAGATCCTTTTAATCGTAAAGTTGTTGGAAGGGCAGCAAACAAACCAGCATCTCCAACAGCATGCATAATGTGGACACAAATTTCTGTCCCAGAAAGAACAAATGGGTTTGTACCCAATCACTTTGTGCCACTGTTATATTAAGAAAAGGAGCATATGATCATTATAAAAGTAGAAAACTACTCTTCAGTAAATGACTAGGAATGTGATATTTCTGGTAATTCTGACATGACGGAAAGAATCGTTACTAGAGAGATATGTACTGATCTAATCGACGACGTAACTGACACACAAAACTAGGTAAAAGACGGAAATGACACATACAAACATCCAGCAGAAGACAAATTAGACCAGGGTAATTTTCTTGACACAGGATATGTTGTGTAATTGTTGTTAAAATCAGAGTCTACTGTAGAATGCATTCCATGTTGCTTAAAAGAATGTGTCTTTATTTTGAATAACGAGAAAAGCCTCGAAAAGAGGTCTTCATTTTGAATAACGAGAAACACATCGAAAAGGAGCTCGAATAATGGAAAAAGTTATTTTGCAGACGAATGTGGTGTGTGGGATACATTTGCCGGTACATCCCCTAAATCGTGCTATTTGCTGTCGGACAATGGGGATCTGAGTATGATTTTTTTTTAAAACATGGGAAGCATTCTTTCAAAAAACAAATCAGGCCTGTATCAATTCCAAATACACTATTATTCCTGTTGGTAGAAATGATGTAAATAGCCATTCCTTTTCACAGATCTTAAGTTCCTACAACAATCTCATTACACACATCAGATCTCATTCATATACAAAAATAATCATATCTGCTATCCTTCCAAGACAAATAGATTTATAAATAGATCAAAAGTATCAATAGGGGATTGAACGCCTTATGTTCCAAACGACAGGTTCACAATATATATATATATATATATATATATATATATATATATATATATATATATATATATATATGTACATGTGTAAATAATTTAAATTGTTATTACGTGATACCTTCCAAACTACAGTTATCCTTTCTATTTGCAGGACTCACTTTGCATATGGAGAATGTCAAGAGGAATGTTTTCTTGAATCATATTATATTAATTAATTGAATCATATTATATTAATTAATTGAATCGTATTATATTAATTAATTCATCTGTGGTCAAATTATTTCATTTATTGTACGGTGGAACGAAATCTGATACCTTATTTATGTAATTAAGTGTAAATATAAAATACTGCCAATGAATGCATAATACATGTTGTTTTTTTCAAATAAAAAAAATGCTTTCCTTTATTGTCTTTGTCGATTATCACATACAAATAAAAAAAAAATGCTTTCCTTTATTGTCTTTGTCTATTATCACATATTCTGGCTTGTTACAATATCCCTCTTAATCTCACTCTTGCGTATACTATCTTATATTTTAAGTTTGGAACTAATAAAAATTAAATTAAATGCTCTTAATTTTTTTTTAATTGTCAAAAACGATATCATTAAAAGTTAAAGTAAATATATAATATAATGTCAGCGAATACTTTTGGTACTTTGGTACTTTTCACTTACATTCTGTGTATGTTTTACGATTCGTCTTTTATCATACCTGTCCAATCAAGCATGACCGAGTGATGTCATTACATGAATTGCTCTAGAAATAGGTAAAAAGTTAATAATTTGATTCAAAATCACTTAAATCAAAGTTCATTTTGATGAGCATTATTATTAAAAACAATACAAATCATGATTTCGGTGTGTTCACCGATATATACACCGAAAACATGTAAATACTTGTGTATTTCGGTTTTTGAGCGTATTTCGGCGTTTCTAGCAACCGTAAAACGAGCAGATCAGCAACTAATGTAGAATTGTATTAACTGCACAGTCATTTTAAATAAACATAACGGATTTCGTGCAGTATACGGTCACAACTTGTGATAAAAAAATATAAATTTGCTATATTTTTCCTTTCTTAATATCTAAAAGAAGAAAGACGCAAAACAAGGGAGCTACCAAATGTACCGTCAACTTGAGAAGTAGTATGAAGAGCTATCCGAGTAGGCCCTACTGCTGATTATCATTTTCTTTCAAGCATATTATATGCTACCAAATCATCATAGATCCTTGTAAACGTTGAAAAAGAGGGAAAAAAAGGATGTAGAAGTATTGTTTATGTAATCACCTGAGGCAAATGTGTGTGTTGTGTGTGTGTGTGTGTGTGTGAGAGAGAGAGAGAGAGAGAGAGAGAGAGAGAGAGAGAGAGAGAGAGAGAGAGAGAGAAGCATATTGAAAAGTAAGTTATCTTGTTTCACAGGGTATATTTATTTAAACTGCAACACATATCTTCATTTATAACGGGGAAATAAGAGCAGTAAATATCAAGTAGAACATAGCGAAATACTACATTAGGAGATATGGGGTAAATCTAAAAGAGGGTATGGTCCCCCTTGTACTATTTCAAAGGAACTGAAATTTATTTTCGACCAGTTATTATCGATAATTTTGACTGAAAATGGGGATCTGATGTGTTTGTTTTTTTTCTCAGTGTGGTTTATGTAGTATAAAAGTTAGAAAATATAGAGATCGCGCTTCTGCGTTTGAATGCACAGTATTTTCGTAATGCTTTCCAATAATTGTCAACATTTGTTTTCTTTGCTTTTTTCTCTCAATCGATGACTTTAAGGAATTCTTTATTACAGAAAGTTCGGGAGCCGTGGTAGCTCAGTTGGACTCGTAATCCAAGGGTCGCGGGTTCGATACCCGACCAAGCCATTCTGGGTAAGCTGCCTCGTTAGCTCCCATTTCCTCGGCATGATATAGCCAATAATGTGTTAAAAGTGCCATTGAAATCAACACAACAAAACAAACAGAAAGTTTGGGTCAAACAATGTAATCTTTTAGACTTTTCATGTGACTCAGCTCAGCGTTATTGTATGGATCTGAATAAAACAGAAATCGATCATGAACCCTTTCCGCTCCTCCTGCTTCTGACACTTTTATCGTTGCCAATACGCCAACATTGTTGCCGCATTATTGCCGACGCGTTATGACTGACCAGTGTGAATAGTGTTTGAAAAGTACCAAAAGAAAAGCAGAATCTATAACATAGTAGTACTTTGACAAATGGCAGGCTTGTTTTTTTTTAAAGAAAACTGACACACATCCATAATGTACGGGTGTGATACACATACTATAATACTTAATTAATAAAGGTAAATTTCACTAAACTAATTTATTTTGTGTAAAGTTTCCCCAGCAAACTAAAGTTACTAACACTACTTTAAAGTATTTAACAAAACTAAAGTCAACACAACGTAAGACAGAAATACCCTGAACGGCACTTTATATGCCCGCCCCGTATTCAATAATCCTTTATGTAGGCGTACTGTATTGTTGACCCTAGTGATTACTGATCAACGGTCTCAATGATCTCTTCTTTTGTTCAATTTATGCAATCTTGAACCAAACTTAATGCGCAAAAACAATTAATTTCTAATTAGACCCATGACTGTGACCTTCGATCTGCAGACCTAAAAATCTATAGCTTTCATTATTACCATAAGTGCAAACCATCTGCAAAGATTGGTCAAGGAACTTACTCTTGAACAGAAGTTATTGTGCAAAACCTATTTGTCTTTGAGCTATATTGACCTTGACCTTTGACCCAAAAAGTAACTGACCTCTTCCATACCTTAAGTGCAAGCACTTCACAAACTTTGATCAAGGTATGTGGTCAAGAACTAAAGTTATTATGCAAAATTCATTTTTCTTCTTTCAGTCACAGTGACCTTGACGACTGACCATTTGACCCCAAAATCAAAGGGACTCTTTCTTACCCAACGTATAAGTCATCCACAAACTTTGGTGAAGGTGCATCGTTGATAACTGACATTTTTGTGTAGAAACCATCCTCAAAGTTAGTTCCAGGTCTGTCACGTTGGACTAATGATTTTGTATGGAAACCTGTTATCTCGTTTCAGTCATAGCGACCCTAACCTTTGACATTCTGACCCCAAATTAAATAGACTTCTTTCTTACCCTTTGTGCAAGTCATCTATAAAGTATGTTTGTGTAGAAACCATTTTTATTATTCCAGTCACGGTAACATTGACCTTTGCCCTTTTGACCCCAAATTCGGTAGAATTCTTCCTTACTCCAAGTGCAGCTATCCACAAAGTCTGGTAACTGTAGATGGTGGAGAACTAGAATTACTGTGCAGAAACCATTTATCTTCAGTAACAGTGACCTTGACCCATGACCCCAAAATCAATAGGGTTTTTCCTTGCCCCAAGTACAAGCCATCCACGAAGTTTGGTAAACTGCTGATGGTGGACTACTCGAGTTGTTGTGTGGTTTCCTCTTTCAGTCACTGTGACCTTGACCTCTGACCCCCAAATTGATAGATTTCTTTCCTAGCCCAAGTACAATCCATCCACAAAGTTTGCTCCAGGTATGTAATGTAGACAGATGTTTTTATGCAGAAAGCAATTTTATTCTTTCACAGTGACCTTGACCTTTAAGCCCAAAACCAATAGGCTTCTTCCTTACCCGAAGTGCAAGATATCCACAAAATTCAGTAACTGTAGATGGTGGAGAATTATAGGTATTATGCAGAAACCATGTCTTCTTTCAGTCACAATGACACTGACTTTTGACCCTCTGACCTGAAATTGATAGGGTCCTTCCTTACCCCAAGTGCAAGCCATCCACAAAGTGTGCTAACTGAAGAAGATGGAGAACTTGATTTATTGTGCATAAAACATTTTTCTTCTTTCAGTCAGTGACCCTAACCTTTTGCCTTTTGATTCCCGAAAGCGATAGGGTTCTTCCCTATCCCAAGTACAAGCCAATGGCAAAGTTTAGTAACTGCAGATGGTGGACAACTCGAGTTACTATGTGGAAACGAAATTGGTAATAGACAGATGGACATCATAATATAATACACCCCATCTTATGACAGGCATATGATAAAGGTTGGTATATTATTAATAACTGCACAACTCATACCCTTTGACAAAATAATGGCACTACAGTTCTGGCCTGGGACATATTCTCAAAGTGTTTAAAACACAAATCTCAAATTTGTATTCAAAACCAGAAGATTTGGAAATTCTGTAAATTTATCCCCAAAAAAGAAAAATAATCCAGAACCCAAGAATATTAGAACTTGTTAAATTTTGCTCACTTTTGCCTCTTTACTATTATTTTGACTTTTACCAACATAGATTAAAACTGGTTGGTTGATTGGTGTTTAAAGTCATCACAGTGAAGACTATTTTATGCCACAGTAACGGGAGTCAAGTGCCTTATTCAGACAAACTCTATCATAGTCAACTTGGGCCGGTCTGAATCAATCCAATGATTGTGAACTTAGCAAGCTAAACATTGGACCACATCTCCACTGCACTACTTGGACCATAATGTCTATTGTATCTGATTTAGGTTTTGTCCTCAAACTTCACTCTTCATGAATCTTTTTTTGTGTTTAATATGTGTCAAGAATATGGCATCAGACCATACATAGCTGGTTTTCATCACTTTCACCAGCTAGGGGACTATATATACAGCTAGGGGACCATATATACAGCTAGGGGACTATATATATAGTGATATCTCAATATACAGCTCCTCACTAGACTGTTGCCCTTCTTATAATGTGGGTACAGCCATGGATACCATTGAACTGCAAACTTTTGTTGTATCTGTGCTATTTATTTCACTTTACCTTTCCTTATTTATTCATGAGAACCAATGATACTGTGATTTTACATCATTATATACCGTCTATACTTATAAGTTGGATCCAACTGCAAACAACACAGACCCTGATCTGCCATAACATAATGTGCCAACAGATTCGGGTCTATGTTTTTTGTTCTACTGATTAGTCCTAAAAAAACTGCATAGACCCAGATCTTCTGGTGCATCATGTGTCTGGCTCTGTGCAGTTTGCAGTTAGATACAACTTATAAGTGAGTATGTACTGTAGTCTGCATGTGTTTTAATGCTTTATCAGGACAAAGTCTTTTGGTACATTCCTCAATACAAGGCTTCCTGACTTATAACATGGGTGACTTTTGTCACTCCATGAACAGCATTATAAAGAGGGAGTACTGTAGAGCAGTTATTACTAATCTTCCTTGCAATGAAACATTCAAAAGCAATGTATCAGTTTCAATAATATTGCAGTGTAGCAGATTTAGTTATAAAGCAGTGTAGCAGATTTAGTTATAAAGCAATGTATCAGTTTTAGTAATACTGCAGTGTATCAGTTTTAGTAATACTGCAGTGTATCAGTTTTAGTAACACTGCAGTGTATCAGTTTTAGTAATACAGCAGTGTATCAGTTTTAGTAATACTGCAGTGTATCAGTTTTAGTAATACTGCAGTATCAGTTTTAGTAACACTGCAGTGTATCAGTTTAGTAACACTGCAGTGTATCAGTTTTAGTAATACTGCAGTGTATCAGTTTTAGTAACACTGCAGTGTATCACTTTTAGTAATACTGTCATGCATTAATTTCAGTAATATTGCAGTGTATCCAATTGTTTTCACAATTTAAATTTGTTTCAGTTTAAAAATTTATGTTGATGTATTTCGGTAGAGCACATTAATTTGGCAGATAACAATTAATTAGATTAATGAGGAAAGATACTGTATTAAATTGCTAGACTGCGATGGTTTTAATGTCCCTTAATTAAGCCTTCATTGTATAATGGTCGGACACAAGGTTAATTTGGGTCTAGGTATCGGAAATGTCAAAGTTGAGTGGATGCAGAGACTATTTGTAAAGCCAGTTATGTGTGATGTTAGAGTGAGTTAGTGATGAAACAGCTGTTAGAAAGTACATTAATCTTCTGAAACTAGTTTTTTTTTATCGTCTGTCAGGTTTGGCCTGACCAGATGGCCTTTGGTATCTGTTTGAATTCCAATAGGACAATATCTGACATAACGAGAGGGGGGTAATATTCTACTCCCCAGAAGGAATCTGACGGGATATTTAGGTTGCTTCTTGTTTATTTTAAAGGAGAAAATAGCTCTACCTATCTACCTACCCATCTATCTATCCACATATCCACCTACCTACAAAGCCAACCATCGATGCACATATAAGTATCAACGTAGAGGGTAGAGAGAAGAGGAATCCCACACAAAGTTTGAGGACCGAAAGAGGCTGGATAAGAGAGAGAGAGAGAGAAGCAAATAGGGGAGAACATCAACCTTGACCTGACAGCAATGTTGAATTTGGAGTGACCAGCAATAACAAGGTTATGCAGGCATGCTGGGCAATTGATTCGATGATTCACTCGATTCCATGATGAACTAAGTCTATTGTTTTAAACAGATCGGCTAATTACATAATTATATTTGTGTTGAAATTCGGTAAATGATTTAAAAAAGAAGTGTATCTTTCTAATGTTATGTATTATTTCAATTTGTTTTATGTAATTGATTAAATTGTTATATTTCATGTACGGGGGCTCGTGTTATTCTGTTCTATATATCTACTCAGATCTCTATTTATCCCATCTATAAAATTTCATATTTTATTTCATTATTTACTCGATCTGGGCAATAACACTGAGGTCGATCATCCTCAAGATAACGATAACCAACCAAATCGTACACCTGTTACGAGAGGTGCGTTACAATGTCGATAACTGAAATTTTTTCAGAAATCATTTTTCTTCTTTCAGGCTTAGGCATCTTCACCTTTGACATTTTGACCTTTAAACTGATAGGATTCTTCCTTACCTGAAGTGCAAGACATCTACAAAGTTTGGGCCAGGTCTGTGATATAGCAATAATGTTATTGTACGCAAAACCATTTTTCCTCTTCCATCAATGACCTTGACCTTTGACCTTTTTACTCCAAAATCAATAACCTTCTTCCTTACCCCAAGTGCAAGCCATTCACACAGTTTGGTTGAGGTATATCATGCAGAACTAATGTTATTGTGCAGAAACCATATTTCCTCTTTGAAAGTGACTTTATCCTTTGACCTTGTGAACTCTTAAATTGAGAGGGTTCTTCCTTACCCCAAAATGCAAGCTATCCACAAATCTTGGTAACTGTAGATGATGGAGAACTTGAGTTATTGTGCAGAAAGCACTTCCCTTTTTCAGTCACAGTGACCTTGACATTTGAGCTCTGAAGCTCAAAATTTGTGGATATATTTCTTACCCGAAGTGCAAGCCATCCACAAAAGTCTGTTAACTGCAGACGGTAGACAACTAAAGTTTTTATGCAGAAACAAAACTGGGAACAGATGGACAGACAGACATCCATCATAACATAATATGTCTCACCTTATGGCAGGCATATCAAAATTTAAAACAAAAATAAATAATTATGATTTTAATTATTGATGGTGCACAAAAAATAAGAGGGTATGAAAAATTACAGTTGATACAGTAAACAAATAAAAGATATTGCTCAAAGCAATCAAACAGTTGATTTACTTGTTAACAACTAATAACATCTCCTCAGGGAAAATAACAAAGAGAAATGGTACTATTAACTATCAGATACAGCCTCAGTGGAGAATAGTATATGATTACTAAGTTACCGTCACAAAATACATTTTTTTAACTACAATTATTATTATAGGACTTCTGTGGAGAATAAATGACAAACATTTGTTTTTAATTATGTGAAAATTGAAAAGCACATAACAGTCTAATATAAAAACAAAGCAAGGCAGGTGAGAATGATGTACATATACATGGTGGCAAAATGGGAGTTTCACTTATTAGAGATATATTCTGGTGAGAGGAGAAAGTGTACTGCACATCTCAAAATGACCAAACTGCTCCCCAGATGATGTTGATTAAAAAAGCAATTAAAGTGCCACCTGGGATACAGTCTGCAAGATGAATGAACTCGGGGGGGAAAAAATGGCTATTAGTTGATGTAACCATGGTAAATCTAACTTTGTTCTGTTATCAATACAACATAAATCATATGAACTAATATCCTAGTTGGGTTATTATTTCATAGACATGTGGTGATAAGAGTGACATTTCTATGTAAATGGCCTTTCTGGGGACAAAAATTCAACCCAGTCAAATACAAAGAAGCACAGAAACCTACGTGTCTGTCATGGGATTAGTTTAACCCTACATTTTTATACAAAATACAAATTTTTCAAAGTTAAATGCTATGGCATTTCATCAAGAATCATACTTAAACAGATAACCTGAGCTAAGACATAATATGTACTCAATCAACAAAGTTATCTTTTTGCATTACATCTATACATTTTGAGCACAATTTACCCACCAGCTTAAGAGAAATCAGCCTTTAATAGTCCCAATATTTCTGACACAGGAGTTTTGCCATTTTCTTGCTGAGGGTGATGCATTTGTGACATGTAAGTGGCACTTCCTATTATTGCCCTGTTAGTGCGATATGGTCATTTGAACTCAACATAATTGTTATGCGTGTATTCAAGAGAAAGTGTGAGCATGTGTATACTCATGTTGCAAGTGTAAGTAAGTGAGCTCACTGCATTTTCAGTAGCACATTATCAGGTATGTGGTTTTATAAAATAACAAGAGTCCCTTGAGGATTGAGACTCTACAGACCAAAATGAATTTCCAGGAATCCAAGAAAAGATCATTTCTTCTATTTAACTCCTGAGTGTTTAAACCATCTGGTGGCCATACTGGACATAAGTTCAGCACCATTTTCATTTAGGTCCAATTACACATCATAAGAAGTCTTTTGATAAACACTCCATGTTGATATGACCATCTATTCAGAAGAAGCTATAACAAGATTTTCACGATGGTCATTGTGGTGGCCATATTGGATGTTAGATCAACACCATTTCCATTTAGGACCAAGTAGATATCATAAGAAGTCTTTTTATGAAAACCCCATGTCAATTTGAGCATCCATTCGGGATGAGTAGCTATGGTGGCGCTCTCCAGTTTCGTACTTTGCATAGGGTTAGAAATTTAAAGAAAAAGAATTACCCAGGGTTTCCTCACTGGCTGTTCTGGCTATTTAAAAAAGACCTTGTATATCTTAGGCATTGTTAAAAGAACTTTGAATTCCCTTTATTTTGGTGTATGATTGATGGGTGAAATTTGGGTTATAGAGTATACAGCTTGGTCTTACTTAAGATGTGCACCTCTCAAAAAACTGCTAGCTCCGCTTAGTCATTTTCACTTCCTGGACTTCAAAGGTAAATTAAAAAAAAAAGAGCCGATAACTTTTTTTACTTTTTAGATATTTTGTAATTTATTCATAGTACTTTCAGAGGCTGGTATTGTCTGCTCTGGCAAAATTCGTTTCCCTATTTTAATAACTCCTGAAAATAGTGCACTTTTGACTAATTCAGGCTGATTTTTCGAGTACTTTAGAGTGGCCATTTTGTCTGCCGTGTGCTTAGATCATGTCCAATGTCCACAAGTACAATATGTAAAGACATTTCAGCCACAGTACATGAAAGTAACATAGAGGTATGCCAACATTCTCTCCATTGTGCATGTTGCAAATGCAAAATACTTCATCTTACACCTGTCACTCTCTCAGAAGCATGTATTATCTGTAGAGCGCCCCCTATAAGATTTTCAAGATGGTGGACATTGGATGTCAGTTCGGCATAATTTTTCTTTAGGACCAACTAGACATCATAAGAAATCTTCTGGTGAAAACCCCATATTAATATGGCTTTCCATTTAGGAGTAGCAAAAACATTATTTTAAAGGTGGTTGTCAGATTGGTACCATTTTCATTTAGGACCAACCAGACATCATAATTAGTCTCTCAGTGAAAACCTGATGTTGATATGACCATCCATCCAGTAGGAGTAGCTTAAACAAGATTTTCAAGATTGCCACCATGGTGGCCATATTGGATGTCAGATCAGCACCATTTTCATTTGGAACCATCTAGACATCATAAGAAGTCTTTTAGTGAAAACACCACATTGTTATGTCCATCCATTCATCATGAGTAGTAATAAAAAGATTTTCAAAATAGCCACAATGGCAGCATACTGGATGTCAGATTGACACCATATTCATTTAGGACCAAATAGACATTATAAGAAGTCTTTTAGTTAAAATCCCATGTTGATATCTATCCAAAAGTAGCTATAACAAGATTTTCATGATGGCCATTGTCTGTTAATAAGTAGTAGCTATAACAAGATTTGCTATAACAAGATTTCTAACTGGATGCCATAGCAGCCATATTGGATGTCCGAGGGGCACCATTTTCATTTAGGGCCAACTAGACCTTGGGATGAATATGTTTGTAAAGTTTGGTGGCAATCCTTAAAAGTAATTTAGGTTAGGTAGTGATAACTTGTACTAAAGGATGCCAGATGCCAGACATAAGGCCATCACATAAGATCCTCCGGTCTATCACCAGAATAGCTAATAAACATGACATAGAGAATGAACTACTGTTATTGGCAAATTTCATCAAATTCATGATCACTGAAAAATAAAGTCTGTCAGGTGCTGTGAAGGATGTATGATAAGAGAAGTTAACCATGACAAGTGACACATTCTACCCTTTATCAATCTGTTGACTGGGTCTGTGAAATGCAATTCAACATTACTACCAACAATATGTGCTGGTGTAAGATCAGAGAAAGGGAGTTAATTCAGTTCATCTAGGAGTACCTGGACATAGCCAACTTGGCACATCCCTGTGATAACTTTCTGCCTATATCTCGATTATCTGATTAGCAATAATTTTGTAAATTGGTACAATGGCTTAGAATTTAACAAGAATTAATACAGTCATTACAAGTTTGAAAACCAGATTTTCTCTTTAAAGTTTGATGATATGTCACAGTACCGTATATACTCGCATAAAATAGGGGTCCAAATGCAAACAACATAGACACCGATCTGCCATCACTTAATGTGCTGGTAGATCAGGGTCTATGTTGTTTGTTCTACTGATTAGTCCTTACAAACTGCATAGACCCAGATCTGCCAGTGCATTAGATCTGGGTCTATGCAGTTTGCAGTTGGTATCAGCTTAGAATCTATACGGTAATTACAATAAACTTGTGCATTTTCTCTCCATTCTGGATTTTTCGATCATAGTATGCTAGATCTAACAAGCCTAAACACTTGCATCTTTTCCTTTGAAAGTTTTATTCATCATAACTGTCTGGAATATAATTACTGGGTACTCAGAGTCCTTGTGTGAATATAATTACTGGGTACTCATAGTCCTTGTGTATTGCATTTTCACATGTCAACGCATTTTGTACAATAATTGGTATTCTAAAAAAAGTGTAACTGACTAGAATTTTTTTTTAAAAAATGTACATCAAAGGAAAAACTTTTCAGATTCATGGTGAGCAGGAATATCAATCCATAAAATGCAGACAATGAAAACGGAAAATATTACTAAAGATCTAATATAATATAGTTTAATGCTGTTATCTATACCCTGTTGTACTGTGTAGTCTAATCGTACTTAATCAAACAAGACTTCTGTGTTATTTAGGATAATATACCCATCAGTTTTCTATATGTAACGCATATAACAACACCTCATGACATAACAAATGACATCATGATGTCATGTAAAGGCATAAAAACCAAGGCATCCAAATGTATTTCAAAGCCTTTGCCCTACAGTATTCTGTGGTTTAATTAAATAAAATCAGTAATTTTTGTCATGTGATAAACAGAACTTAACATTTGTGCTCATTTCAAATGAAACTCGTCCAATAATTGTAATCTTTTGCTCGGCAAGGCCTGAAAAGATAGAAAAATTCTTTGACTTGTTTCAAAAATTCCATTTGAAATGAACACATGTAAAATCTGCTATATCAATCTCACTTTCATCCCCAAAAATGGGTGGGAGCAGAATTGTATAGATCAATTTTTACAATTAAAAAAAAAATGTAATAATGACAATTACCATATATACTCACTTATAAGTCCAACAGCAAACTGCACAGACCCAGATCTGCCTTCGCACAATGCGCAGATCTGGGTCTATGCAGTTTGTTAGGAGTAATCAGCAGAACAAACATAGACCTTGATCTGCGGGTACATCATGCGATGGCAGACCATTGTCTATGTTGTTTACAGTTGATCTCGACAAATAAGCAAGTATTTTTGGTATGGTAATATATGTTTCTGATGGGAGTGAGTCACTGAATGGTCTGTAATTTTCATAAACTTCAAAAACTATTTTTGGGATGTACTAATAATTTTAGGTAAAAATGTGAATCATAATTTTCAGTTGATTTTTAACGAAAAATATATGCACAATTTTGTAATCAATACAAGTTCACTGTATGAATTTTGTTTTCAAATTATATTTTTATGGATTAATTAAATACAATTGAGCCCTGAGTGACTAAACTGTGATCTATATTTAGTGCTAATACAAATCAGATGCGTGTCGCCAAAACTACTGCAACTTCATGAGATTAAAACCTAAATCTATATTCAGAGCCTGCAGAAAAAGAAGGAGTTTTGTATGGTGTATAAATATGTCAAGGCTGTCAGGTCTAGCCATATTTATGGGCAATATCAAATGCGCTGACTCAACAAAACACATATATGGTTCTGTACTCAACATATACACCTACTTTTACAAATTCTTCTGTTTTTTCAAATACACAGTTTAAACTGGATTTATAAAAGCACAATTTCATGCATCCAAAATATTCAAGCATGAACAACAAGGAAAGTACCTATAATTCTGAAAAGAAACTACTGTATAATTTTTCTATAACTTCATTTCTGTGGCTGTATGAACACATTGCTAATGTCATCTCTCAATTAAAACTCTGTATAGAAATTTCTTAAATTACACTACATATCTTTTTAAATACATTAGGCATAATTTATTTACTAAATCTGAACAAGACACTCCCCTTTTGGTCAGGCCCAACCTTTTATTTAGCAAGAAATAAAAATCTGTAGCAGTGAGCTTAATCCACAAACTTTAACAATGACTTTAATCTAGGGTCTGAATGGATG
This sequence comes from Margaritifera margaritifera, assembly GCA_029931535.1. NCBI lineage: Eukaryota > Metazoa > Mollusca > Bivalvia > Unionida > Margaritiferidae > Margaritifera > Margaritifera margaritifera. The sequence continues at coordinate 243,927 of JAQPZY010000888.1, read as the reverse complement.
TATGGACATACACACTGAGGTCAAAGTTATTACTATGAAAAGCTTCTGCCAAGTTGGGCTCACTATGGCAAATCCCCATGCTTTTTATTCCAAGTTTGTACCTACCCACTCACCCTGACTGTGACCCATAGGCAGTGCTGGATTATCGAATAGGCAGACTAAGCATGTGCTTAGTGCACCAGCAAAGCAGGGGCACCAAAAAAATTGAGAAATGACATTTTTTTATATATTTAATTACATGGGGGGGGGGCACCATAATCTTTTCAGTGTTTAGGGCCTCTAAAGGTCTTAATCCAGCCCTGCCCTTAGGTCGTAACACAAAATCCATTACATATATTAAGTGTCCCCCCCCCCCTCTCCAACAAATGTATGTAAAAAGTTTTGTAAAAAAATATTTAAAAATTTCACTGTGTTTACAAATTTTGGATATTATACCTCTGACCCTTTCAAAGGGACCTGATGAGAAAGGCCAAAAAATCATACCTCTCTTGTCGATAGTTTCCACATGGGCATGCAATATTGAAATTTTGCATGCATTATACAAAATTAGGCACCAAACAACTGAATCAAATGCCATAAGAAAGATGAAAATTAAATCTGTATATTTTGTAGTTTAGTCTCATCAAAATGTCTGGAAATTGTTTCATGCTTTTTTTCTGCACTTTTTTTGATGTACAGTATATATTCACTTATAAGTCGAGTCCAACTGCAAACTACACAGACCCAGATTTTCCATCACATAATGTGCCGGCAGATCTGGGTCTATGCAGTTTATTGGGAGTAATAGGTAAAGCAAACAACACCTGACTTATAAGCGAGTATATAGAGTGCATATAATTATAAGGAAAAATAATTAATTGTCTTTTTTATCTCATTCTTAAGATAAAAATTTGCCAACTTATAATACAAAACATTACCTGTACAAAACATTCAATGGCCAAAAACTAATTATGATTTTTATTGATTCTTGGTGTGTGAAAAATCAGATAGTATGAAAAATTCAAAATTCTCTACAACCAAGTAACTTTTATGTCCTACAGTAAGTTTGCACACTTACCATATATACTTGCTTATAAGTCAAGACCAACTGCAAACAACAGAGACCCAGACCTCCTGTCACATTATGTGCTGGCAGATCAGGGTCTATATTGTTTGTTCCACTGATCACTCCTAGCATACTGTATATACCCAGATCTGCCGCCAAATTATGCGACAGCAGATCTTGGTCTGTGCATTCTGCATTTGGACTTGACTTATAAATCAGTATATACATTATGCCTCTACTATAATTACAATTATGTCAAACATTTCGCACCAATTGCATGCACAGGATGTACTGTATATACCTGCTTACAAGTCGAATCAAACTGCAAAAATCATAGACCCTCATCTGCCTTTGTATAATGCACCTGCAGATCAGGGTCTATGTTGTTTGTTCTACTGATTACTCCTAACATACTGCATATACCCACATCTGCAGGCACATTATGTGATGGCAGATCTGGGTCTGTGTAGTTTGCAGTTGGACTTAGCTTATAAGAGAGTGCATATGGTAACATAAATGCTAATTGTTCATAATATACAACATTTATTGAACCAGTTGAACAGCATAATATGCATTTTGGTGTCTTTTATTAAAGTTTTAGATTTCTTATCCATCATCACAAGTTTTAGATTAAATTTATCTTCATGTTCTCAACGATATCCCTATGTGATGCTGCTAAATGTTTTTCAGCAGTGTCATATTGTATTTATTACATGATTTTATGACATAAAATATCTTGTCATAAATACATATACATGATATGACATCACACGATGACACAGCACTGACAATCTGATCACATAACTGTTGCAAAAGCTAATAAATATTTATTTACAATTTCCCTGCACCTTTTAAAGATAAGAAGTCCCTCAGTGACTAATCTACCGTGATATTAATGTTTAAATCAGTTTTTGTTTATCCTTTGAATAAGTCAGGGCTGTCAAACAGGAATCTAAAACATAAACAGCACTCCCTCACTATAAGGTCCTTCATTATAACACAGTTCCTGTTATAAGGTGGGTATAGGCATGGATCCCATTCCATTAAGTGGGAGTAAAATTATATGGTCATGTCCTTCATTATAAGGTGGTCTCACTATAGGGCAGTATACTCTATAGCTTCCATGTACAGCATTATAATGAAGGAGTATGGTATTGTGTATTAAATTTAAATGAATTACCTGAGAATAATGTATGTGCTTTTGAAAAAGTGAAAAATCTGACTAGAAACATTTTACAATTGTTCAAAACACATTAAAATCTCAAAATGTTTAATTTAATGCCCCAAGGTACAAAATGTACATAGTGGTCACAACAAATGGAATGTATAAGAGAATACAAAGATAGTTCATCATATTCATGTAATATATTTAACAGAAAATTAACAGAGAATTCTCTTCACAACTTTATATGAAAAAAGCACAAAATATATTTTTCATAATGTCTGCATAGAAAATCAGAATACTATCAAGAGTTTCTTTTTCTTTTCATTATCAAGTGAAAACTACATACTAGACTAAATTACAATTACACCATGCAGTGATCTCCCCAGAAAATTTAGATATGATAGTAACGCGTATCATTGGCATCCATTGATTATGCACATGTAAAGTTAAATGCAACCTTGTATATGTAATTAAAATTTTACAAATTACAAGTTGATTTCCATTTATCCAAGTCATGTACACAAGAGAAGATGCATGTTGTCAGCAAAAAGACACTTTACACGTCTTCATGGCTTCAGTCTCTCAAATGTATCTTAGTAAGAAATCTTACTGTCGAATTTTAGGTAATACAGTGAGAATTTTTGTATTATCTGCATATTTAATTGTTCCTGTTATCAAAATGCTACTTTTAAAAAGACCTCTGCTTCTAGATTATGGAAGAATATTTGTAATGTAAATGAAGCATTCTCTTTTGTTGCACCTACAAAAGCAATACTATATCATGTATCTAGCTGTATGTATTATGTATGTATACTGTATCATGTATGTATCTAACTGTATGTATCATGTATGTATACTGTATCATGTATCTAACTGTATGTATCATGTATGTATCTAGCTGTATTATGTATGTATACTGTATCATGTATGTATCTAACTGTATGTATCATGTATGTATACTGTATCATGTATGTATCTAGCTGTATGTATTATGTATGTATACTGTATCATGTATGTATCTAGCTGTATGTATCATGTATGTATACTGTATCATGTATGTATCTAGCTGTATGTATTATGTATGTATACTGTATCATGTATGTATCTAGCTGTATGTATCATGTATGTATACTGTATCATGTATGTATCTAGCTGTATGTATCATGTATGTATACTGTATCATGTATGTATCTAGCTGTATGTATCATGTATGTATACTGTATCATGTATGTATCTAGCTGTATGTATCATGTATGTATACTGTATCATGTATGTGTCAAGTTTTATCTTGTTGATAGTATTTTTTATTCTTACATACAAACTGAGAGAATTTTCCTTGTTTTGAAGCAGAGATTAACTTTGCCCCATAAATTGTTGGTAATTTCCAATAAAAAAAAGATCAGGTTCTTTCCACTCAAAAGCGCTTTACCATGAAGTGAAATAGTACGGCTGATTTTTTTCCTAATGATTTCTCTAATGAATTTTGTACTGGCAGAGAAATTGTTTGAAATATCACTATTTTGAGCTGTTCACCACCATATAACCATCCAATACTTTTAAATTTAAAAAATACTACAAATCAAATGCAAAACCTATAATTGGGTAATGCAGTAATGCAGCATGCATTTACATCCTTGGCAAGGGGTGAATAATGCCTTCATGTTAACTGACACAGATTAGTGACTGCAAGTCAACATATAGTCTAGGCCACTTCATCTTATCAGACTGTAGTGGGAAGCATAGTAGTGTGGGCTGAAAGCATATCTGCATCTTTGATAGGATAAGAGCTGCTTGTGATAAAGTCAATGGTTTGCTATCCTAAAAAGACCTAGGGAGAACACCGCCATGAAATTAACGGAACAAAATAAAAGGAAACAACACTCTATGATCACAGTATAATATAAAATTTTGATATTTTGTGCTTGATTATTAAACGAGATTCTGGATAATGAAAGTTAAATACATGGTTAATAAAGAATAAATTGTCATACATGTATATAATATATTATGATGAATTATGTTAAGAAGAAAAAAAGATGAACTTATGATGTCAATGCCCAAGTAGAATATGGCAAAAAATACTGTATTTTTGTAACACTAAAATTCAGCAAGTGGTTCATTAAAAAACCCTTAATCTATTTCACTGGTTTATTGAACATGAAATTGTATATCAATTTATTATTAATAATCTTATCAGAATTAAGAATTTACAGTATGTATTAATTGTAAAAAAAAACGTAAACTGGATTTAGGACCCATTCCAAACTTTATCATGGCACATAACTTTAAAAAAAAAAATGATTTCTCTTTCCTAAATTTAATGTATGCTTATGAAAATTTTGTAAAGCACAGTTATTCGATGTAAAATGCTATGTGTTCTGAGTAAGCAGGCTGTACAAAACAGGTTTAAAGGTTAATTACATACAGAATAAAAGAGTTTGATCAAACCTATGCAAAAATATTAAATTTACTTTGTTTGATCCACTTGAATGATAATACACTTCGGTTCATCTGATCATATGGTTCTAGGTCCAATAGATTACATTACATTACTTGACAGACGAAACAATCTGTGGCAAGCAGCATCATGTTGTTTTGAAACACAATGTATCAGCTCTCACTTTCAATTCAAATCTACATTGATCCCCTCATCATCTGAAAACAGACAATAAAAAGAAAAACTTACTAACTGAAAAGAGTGGATTACAGGATTAAATATCTAATGCAAACATTATCATACTTAGAGTCATTATTATCATGGAAGCTTTCAGTTCCAGCATGAAGCCTTTAACAGGACTGTTAAAACACTTGAAGTTTAATCTACAGCTATCATTGATGTGTAACAAATTGTAACATTTCATTTACCTACCATGATATCATCAATGTCTAACAAGATGTAACATTTTATATACCCTGATATCACTGATGTCTAACAAATTATAACATTTTATATACCCTAATATCACTGATATCTAACAAGTTGCAACATTTTATATACGATGATATCATCAATGTCTAACAAGTTGTAACATTTTATATACCATGATATCATGGATGTCTAACAAGTTGTAACATTTTGTATACCCTGATATCATTGGTGTCTATCAAGTTGTAACATTTTATATGCCCTGATTGCATTGATGTCTAACAAGTTGTAACATTTTATATACCCTGATATCATGGATGTCTAACAAGTTGTTACATTTTATATACCCTGATATCATGGATGTCTAACAAGTTGTAACATTTTATATACCATGATATCATCAATGTCTAACAAGCTGTAGTATTTAAACACTATGATATCACTGCTATGTAACAAGTTGTAACATTTTATATACTGTAATTACATTTATTTTCCAAGGCATCAATTTTCAAGTTGTGCAAAAATGACATTTTGTCGGTACTTAAATCTACTGATTAGGAGGGGTCCTATTGTTTCCACAGAATTGGTTTGGTTTGGTGTTTTATGGCACAACAACACAAGTAGGTTATTTAGTGCCAAGGCAATTGGAGTATAGTGCCTTGCCCAAAGACACACCATGGTAGCTGACCCAGGTTGATCCGATGGTAGGATTCAAACCTGTACTCTTTCGGTCGTGAGTCCGACAAGCTAACCACTGAGCCACTGTGGATCTTCGTTGTTTAGAAGGATTACTGGTCCTTTGATCTTTAAATTCATGGCTTGTAGCAACCATGAAATAAATTAAAAGAAGTACCACATGAAAATTATAAACTTCACAATAATATGTAAACAAGTACAGTCAAACCTGTGTATAACAAACATAATGGGAGCCACTCAGATGCAGTCAATATGAACAGGAAGTTAAATGCAGGTAATTCGATATTTGGTCTTTATTTAAAGTTGGATTTTATATGCAGGTGGTCATTATAGCAGGTTTGAGTGTATTCTATTCACATGTGGTCTTTAAATGCAGGTCACTGTAGCTGGTTTGTATACATTCTATTCTGAGTTATTCTTTAAATGCAGGTTGCTGTAGCAGGTTTTAGTGTACTTTTGTTGACTCAACAGTTGGTATGAGGTGGTCTACCAGGTGGAAGAGACAGTAGAGAACACAGAGGAAAAACAACCTTGGAGGGGAGCTACAGTAGCTTAATTGGTACAGCGTTGGACTTGTAATCCAAGAAGCATGAATTTGATACCCGTCTAGGTCAGCTGCCTTGGTGTGTCCTTGGGAAAGGCATTTAGCTCCCACTTCCTCAGCATGATATAGCCAATAATGTGTTAAATGTGCCATTACTCCCCCCCCCCAATAAAATTAACAACCTTGGATGGGCTACTACTTCTGCATATATATGCAAAAACTGCGGATCATAACCTGGGCTCCAAAGGTACAAAGCAAGTGTTCCAATATGCTATCCAGCCCACTGGTGCTCAGACTTGATTTAAGCACTTTAATAAATCTATATGTTGCTTATGGCAAAATCATAAAACTTTGAATCAGAAGACACAATTAGGTCAGTTACTGTTGCCTGTGATCACTGTAATAATACTGTCTATACTCGCTTATAAGTCTGGTCCAACTGCAAACATCGTAGACCCTGATCTGCCATCACATAATGCACCAGCAGTTCAGAGTCTATGTTGTTTGTTCTACTGATTACTCCTAACAAACTGCATATACCTAGATCTGCCGGTGCATTATGCAACAGAAGATCTGGGTCTGTGTAGTTTGCAGTTGGACTCAACCTATAAGCAAGTATATACAGTGCGACTTAAATGGTATAAATGGGGTTGCAGACAGCTTTTAAATTGTGTCTTGCCCATGGACTTGTGTTCCGAGTAGAAACTGTCCCTGACTTGAATGAGAAAATTAATTTTATTGCTCTTTGTTTTACAAAATATCCTATCATATACAGATGATGTTGATACATGGATTTATCAACCACATAAAAGTGATATTCAATGTGGCTGTAGGTCAAGGTGAATATAATTTTTCAATGGTTGATAAATCCTTGCATTATATATTTCCTAACGAGATACTAAAATATATCGGTGGGAGAAAAATTATATCGCCACAGTGGAATTTTGTTCTAAAAGTAGTTTGTGTTTGGCATTTCACATTTTTGACCTTTTGTAAGTTGTGCTAATAATTTTTTAAAATTACAATTATGTTATCTTTGTAACTTATTTTTAGCATACTCATGTGATGTGCCAAGTGTGAGTGTCCTATTTTCAGAAGTGTCCATTTTATATAAAATGTAAAGAAAAGACTACAATTATCAGCGAATAAAAGTACTACTGGGGATTAAATGACCTTTAATTTCCTACAGTTTTTGTTCCCCAATTTAATAGTATTGCATAGAACAATCATTATGGTGTTTTGTTTTTAGCTGGAAGCATCAGTCTCTGATGTCACCCTGCCTATGACATCAGTGGCAGGATGATGTCAAAGACTATGACTAAAACATCAGCTAAGCCTTTGGAATCTTAAATCACCTTCGCTTGCTTACATGAAGTTGCTATAATGTTTTAGTAAAGACAGCCTCTGGTGATGTAACCGATCAGATCATATCAAAATGAGTAGTCAACCAATCAGAACACAGCAAAATGAGTAGTCAACCAATCAGAACACAGCAAAATGAGTAGTTAACCAATCAGAACACAGCAAAATGAGTAGTCAACCAATCAGAACACAGCAGAATGAGCAGTCATATAATAAAAGAAAATATCTATCTCCTTATCAAATGTTCAAAGACAAAGAAATTATATGAAGAAACAAGAGTCCCTAGAAGGGGCTAATACTCTACTGTCTGAAAAGAACTTACAGAAATTCAAGAAAAGACCATTTCTTTCTTTTAACTGCTGAAACCATCTTTGATATTCTTCTGCAATAATAAAATTTTCAAATCTGCTGCTGTGGTGGACATATTGGATGTCAGATTGGAACCAATTTCATTAGCCCAAAAGTAGACATCATTAGAAGTCTTTGAGTAAAAACCCCATGTCATAATAATCATCCATTCAGGGGGAGAAGTGACAACAAGATTTTCAAGACAGCCAGCATGACAGTCATACTGGATGTACAACTGGCACCATTTTCATTTGGGACCAACAAGGTATCGTAAGAAGTCTATTGGTGAAAACTCTATGTTGATATAGCTATCCATTTGGGAAGAGTAGAGAAAACAATATTTTCAAGATAGCCATCATGGTGGCCATATTGAATATTAGTCATTTTCATTTGGGACCAACTAGACACCGAAAGAAATCTTCTAATGAAATGCCCATGTCAAAATGACTTTCCATTGAAGAGGAGTAGCAACAAAATATTTTTTTCAAGATGGCCACATATTGGAAGTCAGATCAGCACTATTTTAATTTAGATCAATAAAACATTATAAGTCTTTAAGTGAAAACCCCATGATGATATGACCATTGATTCAGGAAAAGTAGTGATAACAAGATTTTTATGCTGGCCATTGTGGCAGCCATATTAGACCTCATATCAGCATCATTTTCATTTAGAATCAGCCAGGCATCATAAGAAGTCTTTTGGTGAAAACCCCATGTCAACATGACTTTCCATTCAGAAGGAGTAGTGATAACAAGATTTTCAAGATGGCTGCTGTGACAGCCATATTGTATGTCAGATCAGCACTACTTTCATTTAGTACCAACTAGACATCATAAGAAGTCTTTCAGTGAAAATTTCATGTTGATATGACCATCCTTTCAAGAGGAGTAGCGATAACAAGATTTTCAAGATGGTCAATGTGTGGTGGCCATACTGGATGTCAGATTGGCACCATTTTCATTTAAGACCAACTGGACATCACAAGAAGTCTTTTGGTGAAAACCCCACATCAATATGACTTTCTGTTCAGGAGAAGTAGCCATAATAAGATCTTCCTGATGGCTGCTATGGCAGCCATATTGGATGCCAGAGTGGCACCATTTTCATTTAGGACCAACTAGACATCATAATAAGTCTTTTAGTGAAAACCCCATGTTGATATGACCATCCATTTAGGAGTAGCGATAACAATATTTTCAAGATGGCTGCTGTGGCGGCCATACTGAACATCAGATTGGCACCATTTTCATTTAGGATCAACTGGACATCATAAGAAATCTTTCAGTGAAGACCCCAAGTTGATATAATATCCCTTCAGAAGGAGCATAGATTACAAGCTTTTCAAGAAGGCCACTGTGGTGGCAATATTGGACTCAGATCAGTAAAATTTTCATTCAGGACCAACTAGATCATGGGATGAATGTGTGTGTAAAGTTTCACGGCAATCCTCTAAGTAGTTTAGGAGTGGTAGCGATAACAAACTTGTGGTAATCGATGGATGGATGAAAGACCATCCCATAAGCTCTTCTGGTCTATGTCCAGTAGAGCTAAAAATTATTCTGAATGTAATTATAAAAATGTTTTTCTTTTTGCATATGCTGCAAAATGAAGATAACATGCACAAATAATTCTTTACATAAATGAATAAAGAGAAGCTTTTACTAAAATACTATCTTGTACTAGAATACTATCAAATTACGGGAGATGGCTGGGTATTTTCCAAAAATGACCTTAATGGATGACTGTATGCTGCTCTAGAAATAACAAAACAGTTTTTTTTAGCCAAAAAGTATGTTATTTGTGTTGTCTTCTTCCAAAAGTTAACTGATTGGATTATTAGCATGAATACAGATACGATAAATACTCATGTAATGAGTCAAGTCAAACTTGAAACAACACAGACCCTGATCTGCAATCGCATAATGTGCAAGCAGATCAGGGTTTATGTTGTTTGTTTTACTATTACTCCTAACAAATAATCTGCACAGACCCACATCTGTGCAATATGCAACAACAGATCTGGGTCTATACAGTTTGCATTTGGACTTAACTTATAAGAGAGTATATATGGTAATTACTGTTTACACAATTAGGCTTCAAATTTTTTTATATTTTGTAGCTTTGTAAGCCAGCTTATTATACTTTTTTTTCTCAAACAAACAACAAAAAATAGAAGAAAGTATAGAAAGAATTGCATAGATGTGAGAAAGGAAACAACTGGTGTTCTGCATGGTGTTCTAGTGTTGCATACACAGGTGAGAGGGGAATCCTAATAAGGTAAACACTCTAGAGATTTATAGTAATGTTCTAGTTGGAATACAACCATTGATGTAGTAGATACACGACTTTCAAATTCAACATAGCATCTTAACTTTGTTGACAAAAATAATATAAAAGAAATGGTTTTGCATATAAACAAGCTGAAAAGATATGCAGTGTAAAAATTATATGAATGTTATGATCAAATGGATTTGAAATGCGCAACTAACAGCAAGCAAATGAGACAAGTGAAGATTAGTTTTCAATGAAAATGTATTAGTTCTTGGCTCAATGCAAAAACATCAGCATAATTAACATTGGTTTCACTATATTTGCAAGGCAATGCATTTTAGAGCAAAAACTTGTATGGTTATTTTGTAGCATGAAGTTATATTTTTTTTAATTCTCTTATGGGAACTTAATGATCAAAATCAGGAAGTTCTACCAACACATATCAGCACATGCATATTAAAACTGCATGGCACATGCAAGCCTCAATTTATTAATGATGCAACTCTCTTTCTGAATGCACCTATAAATGAAAATTTTCTGTTTGTTCAAAATATAAAATTACCCTTGCAGTTTTGTCAAAGTAGAAAAACAAAAACAGTACCATCATTGACAAAAGTATAATGGATGCTCATAATAAACACAATGTAGGTATACCATCAAAAGGACTATTCCATAAAAGTAAATATATAATTAATCCTGGAACACCAAATTATATCAAGAGTTGTAATCTAAAGATGTAACTAGAACAACTAAAATCATTTGCCATCACAAATCTGTAGGCTTTTTATTCCATATTCCAACCCCCCTCCATATCCCCTTTCTATTCAAACCCCCAACCTCAGACAGTAACCCAGGACTCATAATGCAAAAGCCATCAATACTTGACATTGTCTTCCTGTCATAATTTGATTAAAAAATGTTTGGTCACAAAATATTGCAAAATGTCATTAACTGAAATTTCTGCCAGTCCCAGAGGTGGGATCCAAAGATGACCCTCCTCTTGCAGATTATTATCTCAAGGGCAACACAACAACAAAGTTTTGTAATTTCCACTCAGCGGTTTAGGAGATGTGGTAATGGACAGTTGGATGGTATCACAACTATTATGATATACATGACCAAATGATGGAGATAATTCAGATTTTGGATTTTTTTAAAAAAGATTCATTATATGAAAAATTATTGCATACAGTCTTGTCTGGGTTATTACACTCAAATTGTTCTAATTTAAAACACTGGATAAATCCAAAAGCCTTCTCATTCAAAACTAAGGATAAATCTAACTCTCATATAAAAAAATATTTTCTCATTGACTGTTGTTCATTTGTTCTAACAGCAATAAAGCAATAAATTAAATTAAAGCAATAATCAGATAAACTGAGGTTGATTTACTGGGATTCCGCCATATGTAGAGTTTAGTCTTGTTCATCTGGCCCCTGTTTATCCAAAAATTGATTTGTATGAACGCCACAGAGTGCAAATGATTCTGAAAAGCCATTCATAAGTTCATAAGTTTTTCTGATAATCACCATTATCCAGCATAAACAATTTGTGTTAGAGAAATGGTATTTGACTATATATACTTGTAATTCACATCTAAAGCTCCATTTGTGTTGAAATGTAATAACCCCAAGCTTGCAAGCCATCAACATTGGAAGTTAAAAGAGTAATGATTTAAAATATAATTATTTTTTTCATGCAAAATATCAACCAATGATAACAGAATAAAATTAAAACTCTGATAACCAAACAAGAAGCTGGCCATGGCCTGCATGTCGAGCCCGCCCATGAGCTTCAATATGAGGGCAGGTAAAAGACTTTCACATTGAGCTTAATCTAGGGTGTGGATGGATGTACAGAAGGACAAGTATAAACAGATGCCAAAGTATTCACTATGTCGAGCTACATCAAGGCGGGCTCGACAATAAAATTAAAGATAAATATTATTATAAAGATAAACAAAGGATTGAAAAAGCTGTTACATCTATTATCTATCCAATATTAAAGTTTTTCTGGTTCCTCTGGATATTTGCTGTTGTCAGTTGAAGTTTTATCTAGAAATATATTTATGGAAAAATAAACACACACACACACACAATTCTACACTGTAAAGACATCAATAACTGTGTACACCAAGGCCCTTATGATGAATCAATCCCAATCAAAACGTCCTAGGCTAGAAAAACACTGATGCAATTAGTGGTTATTTTGAGCTGCCCTCACGTCTGTTCATGTTATTATATCATAATAACCTTATTGATGTCACCACGATTCAATGACCTTTTATCATCATCACTAATAGCAATGCAAGCAATAGTTTAAAGCTATGGAAACTGAATGATTTCTTAAATTTTTTCACATCAAAAGTTCCAGGAAATTACATAAAAATTAAATGTGCATGCATTTCAATAATGGTGAAACGTCATTAAATGTTATTATCAATGACATCTTTCTTTATGGGAATCTATTTTTTGTATCTAGATATTGTTCATCCTCCAAAAACTATTTTTGGAAGTTACACTATAATTGCTTCCGAATCTCTTTCAGAGTTGAAGTTATTCGATTCAACTCTCATCAGAAAGAGACGAGGACGTTGTGAATGGGGTAAATCCAACTATTTTCTTTTGCAAGATGGCTTGAGAATACTACTGAATTTATAGATTGGTTCTCTGCTTCAAAATGCCTTGCTCATGAGCAAAATTTCTGAAACAAGGAACCAAGAAGTCAATACACATATGCCAGAATTTCAATAACTTGCAACCAAGAGTTCAATAGTACACATATGCCATCTGGATGAGTCATGTGGGTGAGTTCCATTAGAAATGTCAAAATACAGTGAACAAAACTGTATGGAAAAGTAAAGAAACAGTAGCAGAAGAAAGCTCACTATTCTTATATGTGTAGAACAGATCATCAGACATCTCTCATTTGATATTTCATAAATCCATTTGTCACATTTGATATTACACAAGTACAACATCGCATCAAGATGTCACAAAAGGTTTATGCATAATGTCCATGCCATCTAAATGTCAAAAAGTCATACTACTGATTCCTTGTAAAAATGTTTTTTGTATGACTGATTCCTTGTAAAAATGTTATTTGTATGACTGATTCCTTGTAAAAATGTTATTTGTATGACTGATTCCTTGTAAAAATGTTATTTGTATGACTGATTCCTTGTAAAAATGTTATTTGTATCACTGATTCTAAACCAAAGATACTATAAGCCATAGGGATGGATAAAACACTTTTTTTTCTGATATTCTGATAACTTCAATTTTAGCTCGATGCATCAAAAACTTTTGATTTTGCACAATCTTGCTAACAAGCTTTCTGAGGTGGACAGATGGATGCATGGGCAGAGATGGACATATGGATGTATGGGCAGATGGACAGATGGACGCATGGGCAGATGGTCAGATGGATGTATGGGCAGATGGACAGATGGATGCATGGGCAGATGGACAGATGGATGCATGGGCCGATGGACAGATGGATGCATAGGCAGATGGAAAGATGGATGCATAGGCAGATGACCATAACTAAATTAAGAAGCTCTCACTGCAAGCAATGGGTTAATAAAAAACTCTGTTTGTACAGACACAATGACTGACAGGACAAGTTGTATGCCACCAGTGCAAACAGTGGGGACATACAAATGTAGATCAGTTGTAATGGCATTCAAATAAAAGTACAAATATTAAACCCAATGGAATTATGTTTTGATTTGTCACAACAAGAGTACGGCAAACAGCACATTAAATGCCAGCCCAGTGTTTAATAGTACTCTTTGGAAATAACTGATATTTTCCCAGTGACCTTGACCTTTGAGCTTCTGATGCCAAAATTGATAGACTTTTCTTCCTTACCCCAAGTGTAAGCCATCCAGAAACTTTCATCTGGGTCTGTGATGTAAAACTAATGTTATTGTGTGGAAACCATTTTTCTTCTTTCAGTCACAGTGACCTTAACATCTGACATTTTGATCCCTACACTGACCAGCTTCTTCCTCACCCCAAGTGCAAACTATCCACAAAGTCTGGTCCAGGAATGTGATGTAGAACTAATGTTACTGTGTGAAAATCATTTTTATTCTTTCAGTCACAGTGACCCTAATCTTTGAGTTTTTGACTCCAAGATCAACCTAGTTCTTCCTTACTCCATGTGCAAGAGATCCATGAAGTCTGCTAATTGCAGATTATGGAGAACTCACTTTATTGTGCAGAAACCATTTTTTTTCTTTCAGTAACAGTGGCCTTGACCATTGACCTTCTAAATTCCAAATCAATATAGTTTTTCCTTACCCCAAGTGCAAGCCATCCACAAAATTCGTAACCTGTGATGATGGAGAACTCAAGTTATTGTGCATAAACAATTATTCTTCTTTCAGTTTGTGACCCTGACCTTTGACCTTTAGACCCCAAAATCAGTAGGGTTCTAGCCATCCATAAAGTTTGGTAACTGTAGATGGTGGAGAACTCAAGTTATTGTGTAGAAACCAGTTTTCTTCTTTCAGTCACATTGATCTTGACTGCTTGTAATCCCAAAATTGACAATGTACTTTTTTACCTCAAGTGCAAGCCATCCACAAAGTTTGGTACGTAAAGATGCCAGAGAACTAAAGTTATTGTGCAGAAATGAAATTGGTAACAGACAGACAGATAGAAAATATCATAACATAATACCCTCCACCTTATGGTCGATGTATAAAACCCACTAGCTAAACACCACTCAGCACTCACCATATTGAAATAAAAATGGCTACAAATCAATGCCTCTGTGTCTTGAACAAGGGCTGCATTTGATTTGATCAACTGCTGTAACACTATTGTGCAGGTTTTACAAAAAAATTTTTAAGAATGCAGCACTTAGGTACAATGAATAGGTCAAGAGCACAATACGTTTTCTTGACAATGGCCAAAGGTGTGGTACAAGTAAGATGGCTGGACGAGAATAAACAGTAAAATGATCTGTGATAAACAATGCATTCCTCAAGCTTATCACTCTTAAATGTGACTACATGCAATGGTGTACCGGTATTTTTAATGTACTGGACAGAAGTGAAATTGATGACACTGTAGGGGAAAGTGGAATATAAACACTATTTTATGACTCTAGTGTTTTCTTCTTGGCTTTTTTTTTTATTGTGCAATTTTTAGTAGATCATGCAAATACTCAATTTCTACTTTTCACACTAGTTCAAAGATTAAATACAGCCAAGTCATTAATAACATATGTTAGCATGACTAAACATGACTAACAGACTGTGAAGTCATAGTGAGCATTAAAATTATGTTTGTTTCTCCCAAAGTTACATTATACATGTACTGAGAAGCGGAAAATTGTGCATGACTTATTTATATCATTATTCATATAAATTGCGACATATTTACATAACTTACCATCAAAGGCAACATATTTACATAACTTACCATCAAAGGCAACATATTTACATAACTTACCATCAAAGGCAACATTGGCATGACCAGCATTTTGATAGATATGTTCATCCTCCCTCCCCTCCATAACACACAGCAAACACTGATGTATACAGATGTACTGTTGCTGAAAACAAAGGTTAATTTGTTATCACTCCATCAGATGCATCATCATGAAGAAGACAATAGGATGTGAACAAAATCAATTTTATCACACGATTCTGGAAAAGTGTGCTATTTAAGTTAATAAACCATTTCATAATTTTCCATGTTACAGATGTGTATTATTGTCGAATGATCTCACAACTGACAATATGACATTACATAAAACAATGAGTCATCTAAATAAACTGCATAGTCATTTTACTTCATTAATTTGAGGTTTATTGAATAAAATCTGTGATTTCAATCATGTGATAAACAGGCCCCTGTTTTACTAAACATCTCAAATATTCTTCCTCAAATTGTGATTTTTTAAATAACTTCCTTACTGCTTGGTTTGCAACAATTTATTTTTCACTAACCATTCTGCTGGACTTGAGGATTAAAAACACAGTTGTAACATTTTGATTTCTCACTAAAAAAGCCTTTTTTTTTATCTCAGAGGACAAATTGAGGATTTCCTCAAATTTAAGGATATATTCAACTAATTTCTGGAGACTCCTGGGTGTACAATTGCAAAACAATGGTGTTTTTCTTCATCCTTTGTTCTTATCTCTACCCTTTGACTAAAATCCCAATATTGCCAGAACTAAGCAAGATAAGGTAAATTCTCAGTTTAAGAAAAACGTTTAATAATTTTAGTGAAAACTGGGCCAGAAACTTACATATGTGCTCTTTTTAAATTAAATTTATGATGGTTGTTGAATAAATTTAATATTTTACTCACCACAGGTCAGAAAAGACAGAAATTAATCAATTTGGTAAATTTCGCTTGAAAGTTATATCAATATAAAGATCCTCTACTTCTTTTCTCCTCATTAAAAAGTCCAGTCTAGTCTCCCTAATATGACTTCTGTTTATGAAATAACAGTAGAACCCTGGTTATCCAAACTCACTGAGTGGCATTCGCACCAGAATGGTTCTAATAATTAGGAGTTCAGATATTAAGATATGTGTTGGTGTATATTCAAGTACTGGTAATTGAAATATAATCAGCACTTTTTGCTTTTAATAAAAACCACATTACCTATCAGACTACAAATAGCAGAATCCTCCTTACCTTTTAGGTTTATGGATTGCTGTCATTACTGTTTTAAACTCATAATAGTCTTAAAACTGTGTGAAACCTTAAATGAATGACTCCTAATGTAACCAAAAACAACATATTTTGGCACCAACATGTTAGTCAGCATTTTAGAAGCCTCATGAACAAATTCCTCCAAAAAAGTGAACCAGTCCTGCAATTTCTTAGTGCACTAGCAGCATCTAGCAACAGAAATTAGTGATGGGCAAGTTCCATCACTTTAATTCCATACCTCTGTCTGCACCATCCAGACTCTTTCTTTACGCAGCTCTGCCACTATACTGAAAATGTCTACTGTGTCATGCTCCTTTATATGCTGTAACAACCTGTCCAGTACTATAAATGTGCCTGATCTACCTACACCAGCACTGCAAAAGAGAGAACATATTTACATAAGAGCTGAGCTGTTTGTCAAGAAAAAAGAATTCTTATGTACTAAAATCAAATTGGAACAAACTTACGTAGTCTACACATATTATTAATTTTATTACATACTAAAAACATTAACATACTCTTGATAATATATTAAGTATAGTAGCGTGTTACACTAATTGATCTTGACCTTCTTTAATGAGAAGCAAATCTGATGAAGTTTTCACAAGAAAAGATTCAAAGACATCAAAATTATATTTTGCATCCATTTTTAGTCCGATACATGTAGGCCAAAAGGGATATTTTTCAAAAAGCAAAATATGTGTTATCCTCCTTTCTATCATAACAATCCTTTATCTAATACAAAGTATCAACCTGTGACCTTGAAACTGAGGTCTGAGTCACCAGAATAAACTATGATGCATACCTGCCAATTTTCTAGGCAGTGATGGTGGGGTTCTTAGACAAATTTTATTCGTGGGTGTAGTTGGTTGAAATGGGAGGTCACTGTGCATAGATTAGTAACTAACATATCATAATGAATTAAAAATTGCCTAGGTAACTGACTTGTCATAATGAATGAAAAATTGCCTAGGTAACTGACATGTCATAATGAATTAAAAATTATCTAAAAAATTACATTTAGCTTTAGTAACCTCTTTATTTTTACAGCAATTTTAAATGCAGGGCGAAGTAAACTGTTGATGATTAATATGAAGAAATAAATCTGTTCTGGCCTTTACATAATGAACAAGCTTTGATTCTATTAATGCTAATATCCCTTTTATTTTAGTAATCTTGTTCATTCATATAACTGATACTTTATTAATAATGGCATATGCCTTATGTTTTTGTTTTATCTTATTAATTTTTTTAATTCAATTTCTAAAAGAGATATGTCTCAATTCAAGTACTAGATATCAATTCCAGATTTATTCTGTGCTGTTCCTTTTTCACCAGATAAGCAATTCCAGCTGAGTTCTACACAATAATACACAGTTACTTTCTATTCAAATTGGACCTGTTTCCTGACAGGATGTGCTTTCAATGGTTGCTACTGTGTATTCTACTGGATATAGTTTGCAACAAAACTTGGTAATTACTTGCAAAACCAAAACTTTGTAATTACTTGTAAAACCAAAGCTTGGTAATTACTTGTAAAACCAAAACTTGGTAATTACTTGTAAAACCAAAACTTGGTAATTACTTTTAAAACCAAAACTTGGTAATTACTTGTAAAACCTTAAGGTATTATAAAGCCCCACATTCCCAAATCAGAATATTCTTTCATTGAAGATTATATTTTACTAGTGTTTGATAATCCCCTGTCAAACAATGTCATGGATGCATATTTAGGAATGTATGTTTTGCAAATCATGGCCATGTTAACATCTTTAGCTGTCAAAAATTATGATTTTCATGCAACACAGCGTGACTTGGTATGCATGATAATGAGAAACTCATGCTCATCATAAATTTACATACCATTCATCAGCACAAAGTATTATGATGATACACATTATACTGGGATGACTGTAGTGGGACCACTGTATCATAATACACATCATACTGGGACAACTGTATCATAATGCACATCATAACTGTATCACAGTATCAGCACAAGGTATGTACCATGATACACATTATATTGGGAGTATTGTAATGTACATCATATTGGGACCATTGTATCGTAAAAACATCATATTGGGATCACTATTATAACACACATTGTATTGGAACCACTGTGTTATAACACATTGTATTGGGACCACTGTATAAGGATACATATTGTATTGCAACATCACTGGCAACACACTAGCAGCTGGCACATAACAGGCAAGTTGGAAGTTAATTCTTGAGACTGTCATATTAAAATAAAAAATTTGTAAATAAGAGTTTCATTTGCTAAAACAACAGTGGAGCAGAACTTAATATCTACTGTACTTACTTATAAGTTGGATCCAACTGCAAACTGCACACACCCAGATCTCCCAGTGCATTATGCAATGGCAGATCTGGGTCCATGCAGTTTGTTAGGAGTAATCAGTAGAACAAACATAGACCCTGATCAGCTGGCACATTATGTGGCAGCAGATTGGAGTCTATGTTGTTTGCAGTTGGACCTGACTTATAAGCAAGTATTGATGGTAATACAAAGATCTACCTTATACTGTGAATTCACTATGTTTTGTGGGGTACTACATTTCATGATTCTCATGATTTCACAAATCACAAATTTAAGACCTAGCAAGCAATAATCCTTACATGAAACCACTAAAACTCCTTCCTAATCCACAAATGTATCTACCATATATACTCACTTATAAGTCAAGTCCAACTGCAAACAACATGGACCCTGCTCTCCCATAGCATAATGTGTGCTGGCAGCTCAGGATCTATGCGGTTTGTTCTACTGATTACTCCTAACAAACTGCATAGACCCAGATCTGCCAGTGCAGCATGTGATGGTAGATCTGGGGCTATGCAGTTTGCAGCTGGACTTGACTTATAAACGAGTATATATTGTACTGACATAAATGTCATTTTTCACAAAACTGATAAACATGAAAATAAATTAATTCATTGTAACTGAAACTAGGAAGAAAAAGCAAAAACATGTCTCCCCCTCCTGACCACATCTTTCACATAACACAAAACACTGTCCTTTGACCTTGAAAATAAGATCACAATCACCAGCACCTAATCTAGTCTTGGGATCCATTCCGGGTATCTAATATATAATTTGGTCTTGTTTGGCTACATAGTTTTTCAATATCTTATCTTGGTTACAAGGTCAGTGTGATGGATGGACAGCACAAAACTAATGTTTAACTCCTTTGTCGGGAGTGGGGAGAGGTTACAGGGGTGGGAAGAGATATACCATATATACTCACTTATAAGTCCAAATGTTTACTGAAAATTTGACTCTTGTAAAATAGTTATCGTCTTATATATAAAAAAAATGTGATAAATCCAGGAGTAATATTGGAAACTCTAGATACTGTCAATTAAAATATTTTTACATTCTCATGCCACTATTCCCATCCAGAAATTAATATATGGTAAGATTGGGTTTATCTGTTTCATTACAGTATTCATTACACAATAATTGTATCTACATTTATTTTTGATTTTGATCATTTGACAAAAATTAAATTAAATATTGCTGACTGCAAAGTGAAGTTTCCATCAATGTTGTTTACTATGGGTGATTGCTTGTAAGTAAATTGCTTTTATTTTTGTGTAAATCTGAATAACCCGTATTTGTATTATATTCTGTGTTTTGCTGTATAAACACTGTTTTTGATTCAATAAAAGTTTTGATTTTATTTATATTTGCCTTTTTCATAAACCTGATCTAATTCCCAAGTGATATTTCCTCAGTTATTTGCCAATGCATGTAGGTCGATAAGCCCTTAACTTCTAAAGGCAGCGCACACTCTGTTTTACTCAGTTGACAATCCTTTGATCAAGTCGTGAATATGATATTTGTTCAGTGCCAAGTAGAGTCCTACAACTCCCTGTGCGCATCTGACCATAATCCCTTAGCTTGTAAAGGCAGTGCCTCCTTAGTTTTCCCAGCTGACAACCCTTTGATCAAACCATGAATGTGATACTTGTTCAGTGCCAAGGAAAGTTCTATATGCAGTTAACAGATGGTGCTTATTTGAACTTCCTGTGATCATGCTGCACTAATGACATCTGTTCAGCTGTGGCATATCCTTTAGCAGATTTCACACACTTTATGATCAAAGTGTCATAAAGCCCAAGCTCTGTCTCCACATAAGCACCCACAGATGAGGAATTAGAGTCAGACAATATTTAGGATGACCAGATGATGATTTCAGAACTTTATTTGGCAACTCAGACAATAAGGATAAAGTATTGGGCTTTGTACCAGATGACATTAGACAGTGGCATTTATAGGATACTGTGAATCACAAAAGTGTGGACTTTCATTGTCTTTTTGTAAGATATATGGAATATACATATTACAGGATATTGTGAATTGGATCATTCTGGACTACTATTTGTATACATGACTGCACAGACAATGGTGTCAAATAAGCTCAGCTAAATGAAAACATTAATGCTGACACCTCAAATGACACTGCCATTGGAAAAGTGACATCAGTGTCACACCTATGCTTTGTAGGCAATGCAAAAACTAATGTTCACATAATAAATAGTTCACAGCAAATAATGACAAACCTGCAATGAACAATAACTGGTCCCCCACTTTTGATAAGCTTCTCTCTAACCATACGAACAAATCGTATAAGTATCTGGGGTTTGGATGGCACCCCAAAATCTGGCCATGCTGTAAAATGAAAATGCCGAATCTGGCGTGTCTGGTCACCCTGAAGTGCAAAAATGGTGATATATATATATATATATATATATAACATTTTGGTGCATAACCAGTATGGCAAATGGTTGTCAAATTTTGAGATTATCCAAGTGTAATATTTCATAAAAAAGTCATACTGCTTCAAATTTTTCTAAAATAATTAAAGTTTCAGTGCAATAATTAGATAATATCATTTCCTATGACTGATCTGAAATGTATTCTTAAAGAATGATGACTGCAGTTTTATTGACTCATTTTTAAAAGTTTAATAGAAAAAATACTCCTTGTAGAGCAGACATCTTGTAACTTTTACATTATCTTGCATTATTTGGAATGAAGGTCAACTTAGTAATCATACAGCTTTAAGGTGGTGACGTAATCATACAGCTTTAGGGTGGTGACGTAATCATACAGCTTTAGGGTGGTGAAGTAATCATACAGCTTTAGGGTGGTGAAACTATTAATAAACAACTGAGGGAGCCCCACTTACCAATGACACCCTGAATTCAGTGATTGTCCAGTCAGGGAAAACTGTCTCATTTAATGCAGCAACCTGAAGATCTCCATAAAACACTGCATCTGATCCACTTGGCCAGTAGTGATCACACTTCTCCTGTATAAATACATTCACTTATATATGATATAGATGTTATACATGTTTCCTCCATCTCTCTTCAATAAAATATGTTGAGGAAAGACATGCATGTGTACAACATTTTTTTGTAGTGATAAAAATATGCTTGAGGTTAATAGAATCTATCATATGTACTTATGTTGAGGGATTGGGAAATCCCACCTGGGATGTCATAATTCATGGGCAAAAACGAGGATCTGCCAAGTTATAAGCCTGAGGGAGGAATATTCCTATCTGACATCAATACATGTGGTTGATTATTTTTCTCACATTCCCAGGTCAATAAATGCAATTGGAACCCTATAGGTACAGTTGAAGCATTAAAAAGACAAAGTATCCATTCAAAATATTTTGATCATCATAAAGTGTAAATAAGATTCAGTTTACACTGAAGAACTCAGAAATGTGGATAAACAGATAGATTACTTATGTTCTGAAATTAAACTGATAGAAAAAATAATATACACTGTGACATCTATACCATATAGATCAAGGGAAGACACTCTTACCCATTACATCCCCCTAATCACTGGCAGGTGACTCCAGTTTTAAGCTGAGCAATATACATCAACCAGGAAGCTCGCATTCATTGGGTGTGGGAGGGTTTTACAGTAATGTGATCAGTTAAGTATTCTTGAAGAAACATAATTTACTAAATAATTTGCTTTCCACAACCACATTAATGTTAGGAGAATACGTAATTGGAGGAGGAAATGCTGAGCATCCTACCTCTACCCCAGGCACCCTTTGTGGGAAGAATGGTTGGATTTCCTATGTGAAGGATAACCCACTAATCTAACATGATAGCAGTACAACAGATAGTCATGTAATCTGTGTGGACCATACACAGCTGAGAAAAAAATAATGAATTCTTTTTACTGACAAAAGTTCCGGAGAATCCAGCAAAAGCACTAAACCCACGCACATGAGAATGTTGTAATTATGTCAACTGGGTGGTTGTCTCGGCTGCAGCCACTGGATCCACCAGATTAAATTCTTGTCTCTGCAAAGCTAGATCAAAGTGAGTTAAACTTGAGAAGATTGCCTGTGTCTAAACATTATGTTCGAAGATGCAAGGCTTGCAGCGATCACTCTAATCTCACAAGCTGAAATCTTAATGAGGCATATCAGACCTTTTGAGACTTAAGAGTATGCACACTGAATTACCCACTTCAGCTATGATGCTAGGGTTTGAGGGGTTGTATCCTCTTTCCTGGGCTTCACAAGAACATTTCTCTGTGTGCTTCAAGAAAATCTTGAGAGTATGGACAGGGTCTTGCATCATCGCCTCTTTCAACATGGCTATCGAAGAGAGGTAGTGTATGACCACTCTTTGATTGCCCACTGATGGCAACCTATTCTTAGCTACAAAGCATGGTTTGATCATTATGACCATCAAACCATCTGATCTGAACTGGAGATAGTTTGGGTCCACTGAAAGAACATTCAACTCACCTTACGTGCCAAAGCTAAAGCTATTTGAATGATGGCAGCTTCAGCATGGTTCTTGCTAAAGGCTTGAATTCATCCAAGTTGAGCCATGTCAAAACCCATGAAAGATTCTATTTAGGAAACAGAGTGAGGGATTTTGGCCTATTAAAGTCAAAATTGTTAAGCAGGTCTGATAGATCTTTATCATGACCAAAATCTTCCCTGACATGATGCCTGAAAATGTTGGATATCATGGAACAGTAGTCTTTGATAGTAATCAAAGCTAACTTTTCTCATCGAACAGCCAGAGATAAATGTCAGTCAACTGCAGAATTGAGGCCCTCCAAGGGACCATGCTGTTGACCTTGCACCAGTTCCTGAACATGCCTGACTTTCCCTCATAAGCCTTCAAGTGGAGGGCCTTTTAGTTCATTAGATTCTCTCCACAACAGAAGGTTCAAATTCCTTTCTTTGCAAGGCTCTCCTAACAAGAGCCAGGCATGAAGCAGGAGCAATCGATATCCTCTTCATGTGAAGGCTTAAGATGTCACACTCTGTCTGAGACTTCACAAGTCTCTCCTTGTTCTTGATGCTTTTCTGCAACACAGTGCAACAGATGTCTTCTGACCATAACCATA
This sequence comes from Margaritifera margaritifera, assembly GCA_029931535.1. Taxonomy (NCBI): domain Eukaryota; kingdom Metazoa; phylum Mollusca; class Bivalvia; order Unionida; family Margaritiferidae; genus Margaritifera; species Margaritifera margaritifera. The sequence goes on along the minus strand of JAQPZY010000888.1, from coordinate 219,514 downwards.
ACACACTAACACTGCAGACTTAGGATGATGAACACTTCATGCAAGCAAGACACATCTCATGTGTGTCTTCATTAGCTTTAAATTTCTTGCACTTACTGCATTTCTTTGCCATTATTAAACTAAAATGACAAGAATGATGAAAAAAAAATTCAGCAAGCCAAAAAAATATATGCAGTGAGCACGAATAAGCAACCAACAATATGCACCAAGGTTACAATAACGTAAGTCCACAAATGCAAAAAATTAATACTGATCAAAATTAAAAAATAAAATGATTATCACATCTAGTAAATATCATCCTACTTACTACTATACTGACTTTCTGGATCGATGGGTTGAAATCACAAAGATATTCAAGAATTTCGGGAGGTCTTGCGGTAATATGTTGATAATGCCAAGTGAAAGCGTAAAAACTGAAGGGAGGTAATGGGTATGAGTTTCTTCCCTTGGTCTATATAGTATATTGACAGAAAAGACAACATTTTCATCTTTTCAGTAGGGTTGGGTTAGGGAACTAGTGGAGTTTATTTTCCTAATGTTAATGTGATCAGGGAATATATTCCAAGGAGAAACATCAAACAAGTGATGCACCTGTCAAAACACTATTGTGATGTCATGTGAGGTTGGTCAAGAATTTTCTATGTGGGTGTTCCACCTGGAAAATCACTATACTAAAAGAGGATGCAAGAAAAGTCTATCCCCTATGTTTCAAATCATCAAGCAAATCTTATGGTAAAGAGATTTGTGGTAGTCCTAATAAGAGGCTGACTTGCTGGAAGGGGTCATTAAGTTGCCTCTTAAAAGCTGCATCCTCGTACCTAAATTTACTGCTTTTGTTACATACATTCTAACTGACCAGGGAGACTTGCTGTATACTGTGAAAAGATGGAAAAACTTTACCCATATGTGACCTTACATACCCTTTTGTCAGCCCATGTTTGCTGACAGGAAGGAGTTCATAACCTTTTATAACTGGGCAAAAGTTAGTCTTATCTGGTGATATATTGAATGTTGTATTTGCTTCTTACCTACTAACACAGTACCATCTATGCTTGTTTATAAGTCGGGTCCAACTGCAAACACCATAGACTCTGATCTGCCATTGCATAATGTGCCAGCAGATCAAGGTCTATACTGTTTGTTCTACTGATTACTCCCAACTAACTGCATATACCCAGATGATCTACTGGTGCATTATGTGACAGCAGATCTGGGTCTATGCAGTTTGTAGCTGGATCTGACTTATGAGCAAGAATATATGGTATATTCTTTTCTTTTCTGCTCTGTTACTTCCCAAAATAAATGGTTGCAAATATGGCAGTATATATTCATAATTTAACTGATAACTAGATGTGTTTATGGAATACAGATGCCTCACTAGAGTGTCCGAAAACTGACATCAATGCAGAACTTAACCAATTTGTGATGGTCAGACAGACAAATGGGATTTTAATGATAACTTAACAAACATTAACAATTTTTAACCAATAATCAATTAGTCAATTGTCAATGGATCCCAGCCATAGCTGCAACTTGGGACAGACATACAGCTGAACTAATGGAAAGATAAAGCACATATACACATGAAAATGACTGTCATATCTTGTTACTGACTTGTACTATAGCTACTCATTATTGACTCGCACTATCATGATTATATCCATCTTTACAGATGGCTACCCATTATTGACTCACACTATTAAGATTATATCCATCTTTACAGATGGCTACTCATTACGAACTCACACTATTAAGGTAATATCCATCTTAACAGATAGCTACTCATTACGGACTCACACTATTAAGGTAATATCCATCATTCCAGATGGCTACTCATTATTGACTCACACTATTAAGGTAATATTCATCATTCCAGATAGTTACTCATTACTGACTCACACTATTAAGGTAATATCCATCGTTGAAGATAGCTACTCATTATTGACTCACACTATAAGGTAATATCCATCGTTGAAGATAGCTACTCATTATTGACTCACACTATTAAGGTAATATCCATCATTCCAGATGGCTACTCATTATTGACTCACACTATTAGGTAATATCCATCGTTGAAGATAGTTACTCATTATTGACTCATACTATTAAGGTAACATCCATCATTGAAGATAGCTACTCATTATTGACTCACACTATTAAGGTAATATCCATCATTGAAGATATCTACTCATTATTGACTCACACTATTAAGGTAATATCCATCGTTGAATATATCTACTCATTATTGACTCACACTATTAAGGTAATATCCATCGTTGAAGATATCTACTCATTATTGACTCACACTATTAAGGTAATATCCATTATTGCAGATAGCTATTCCATAATTTTGAAAAAACAAATCAGAATGTAGGACTGAAGTATTCCATCATATCACACAAAAGTGCAATATACATTTAACATTTAACTTTAATGAGGAAAAATAACTTTGTTGTCAAGAGTTTAACAGTTTAAGCACTGCATTTAAAACTGATGACAAATTCTTCAAGGCAGGACCTAAAGTATAAATTTTCATTAATTTAAATGAGACTAAAAAAGTTTGATCTCTCAATCTATTACAAACACTGACCAATAGGATATTTTACAAAATAAATATAGCAACTGATCCACTCACACACTTCAATTATTATACTATCTCTGAACTACAAAATTTTCATGAAATAGAATAATAAAAAAGACAACAAATTTAGCAATACTGTATATGTGATAATAAACAATCTTCACTGGTCCTACTTTACATGTGTGTCACCAAGTAATTAGGCTAAGTGAGATAACTTTCATGACTTAACTCATTAACCCCGGGAGATTCTTTTAATATTCGGCTGAAATGGGGGTAGGAAACGCATTTTTGGGGTTACTTCTGCATGCAGCAAAACACATCTGTTTAAGAAAGTTTTTTGTTTAGCCGGATGCTTAGACGTATCAGAAACATTGTTTTTGATTGGCTATTACACTCACGCATGTGCAGAAGGGTAAAAGTTGGACTTCTATTTTATTTTTTTTGTACTGGACTCCCAATTTTTGGGTTCTGGATCCTTTTTTCTCCAAATCTCAAACTTATCCTACTTTTTGCAAAGGTTCATCTATCCATGTGCAGTTTGGACTGGTCTGCTTTAGATCTAAGGCCAACAAGTCTAAAATCTGGACACATTTTTTCGCTGTATTTTTTAATGCGAGTAGAAAGTCAACATTATTAGGTATCATTGTAGAGCTACATCTGTCAACTTTCCTGCAATACCATCCACTTTAGTGTATCTTAAATGATGTTGACGTTACAGAGCTCAGAAGTAGGGTACAACCTCATGACACATAAACATGGCGCTAGGGGTTAATGAGTTAACATGGTAACTGCACGAAGCATACTGCAAACCTTACCCTTCCTTTTTCTACACATTTTGTCAGCATGACAATATTCCTGGAATCTTGTTCCCACAACATTCTCCAAAAGTCATCTCTTGTAGAGGGGAGAGGACCCTGGGTCACTACATATTCTCTTTTGGAACTGTAGCCCTGTAGAAAAGACGAGAAATAACATCAGATCTGGTCATGAATGAGAACAGGATCCAACAAGTCATGTGCCCAAAATCCTAGGGCTACCAGAATGCTGTATCTGGGCTACCATACATTGCAGTCAGGTAGTTGAGTGGTTTACAATATGATGCCATGAACTGTTCTATACTGAACAAAGGATGATAATTAATAATGATACATAAGAAGGTAAAAGGATATTCTTGAAGCTAAGTTTTATATCCAAGTGTGTTTCATGCCTTCTTTAGGCCACTAACTTTAACTTAGGCTATCAGGTTCTTTTCCTGGTAACCTGCTAGACTACCATCTGATTTTGAAACTTGTTGGACATTTTTGGAAATGATCTTGAAATTTATTATTAGATTATTAATACTAATGAAGGCTTCGTTGTTTACTAGACAATTTTTAACCAAAAGAGTTTTACAAACAGCTATGGTGGCTCTGTGGTTAGCATGTTAAACTCACAGGCAGATGGATGTGGGTTCAAATCCTACAATCATATCAGCCCAGATTAGCTATCATGGTGTGTCCCTGGGCAAGGCACTTTACTTTAATTGCCTTACCACTAAACAACCTTCATGTGTTGCTGTGACATAGAACACCAAAAAGAAATCAAACCAAACAAAATGATTTTCAAATTAAAAATTATTTGAACTGCAAATAAATCACTTTAAATCATACAGGCTGTAATAAGAACTCCAACATCATGTACATCAAAATTGTCAGAACTTGAAATATGCATTTAAAACAACTATGTCTGATATATCCAATATCCAAGGTGCTGAACTAGCATTCAATACTGAAAGGATACAAACGCAGTCCTTTAACCTTCAGCATACCCCTTTAAGCCAGGTATGAGTAGAGGGTGGGTGTTGAAAGTGAGGTGGGTAAAAATACAGGCAATAAAAGATAATAAATTGTTCCCTCTTTATAATACTTAATGGGAATGATAAAAGTGACCCATGCTGTAGGTGAATGGGTCTTAAACTGAGAGATGTTATAATATGGGTGTCTTAATAGTGCATTAAACCACAAAAATTTAGTATTTAATGTGAAATCACATTATAATCAGTTCTCATGATCTGTGACCATAATTGTGCTATAATAGGGGGAAGCAATATAATGAAGGGCTTTATACTGAGGGACAACTGTACATGTTTCCATACCCATTGCATTTCATAATTCATGAGTGCCTAGGTTCAAGGAATTAATAAGTGAACATCTGTAAATGAATAATGTTATCTTACACATATATGGATTATTATACACAATCAATATGCTAAAAAAAATCTTTTTTTCATTACATACATCAGGGTCCCAGGTGGCTGAGTGGTCTAAGGCACTTGCCTTTACAGATCACTAACAACTCATCTCTGTCCACATGGGTCTGAGTCTCGGCTCAACCAATGTGGGTATGTGAGAAAGCATGCCAGTAGCTTCCCGTGGGTCAGTGGTTCTTTCCAGGTTCTACCTCCACCAAATATACTGGCCACCATGTATAGTCTATCATGTGCTGATAAATGACATTAGACCCCACAAAACCACACCAATCATTACATACATCAGGCAGAGTAATTTTTTGCATTTCTATGTTCTATGATCATGGAAAGAAAATAATTGTACAAATGATTTCAATACTGAGCTAATGATTATACTGTACCAATGGTATGTATAAAAATTTATTATTTATCATATCACAAATATAGTTAATGTCAAAGCACATGCAGTGTGATGTCATATAAAATGATTTTACTATCAGAACAAACTCTGTGCATAAGCCCCACCAAAGTTTAAACTAGTTCCTGATAGACTGTGCATAGCCTTGACATCTCTTAAGTAACTGCTTATTCACTAATAAATAATTTTCAGTATATTAATGTGTGAAATTATCTAAATTAGTGTAAAATTATTTTCCAGCTGAATGGCCTTGCATACATGATAATAATGCATCATACTACTTACAGGTATGTAATTAGCATTGATATAATCTGATCCTTCATCATCATCAATAGGCAAGAGTTTGACACGAGAGTGATCATAGGGGAGGATATTGGTGAAGCGGTTCCTTCCACGGTTACAAACCAGCTCTGCTGCTGTACAGGGTTGGTTACGACCTATCTCTTTCAGGTCCTGCAGACAAAAAGACCCATAAATTTCTGTATATAAAGTGCAGACTCTGATGAATTTTTGTTCTTGTAATAAAAACATGCAATTTTATGCGTAAATAGACAAAACGTGATATTTTAACAAGTGGCAAATCCATGAGTTAAAATATATCGTGTTTTGTACAACACGATGAAATATATATGGTATTTATGCAGGAAAAGAAAATTTTCTTTCTATTATATACCTAACTTGCTCCAGGATAAAAACTTAGAAGCTTAAACTTGTTTGTCATTACAACTCCATTGCCCCACCCCCTTTTCGAAAACTCACCTCGCTTCATTGGCTGATCATATAACTATCTATGACTTAAGACAGCGGCAGGATTTTGATGACCTAATCTCTTGCAGTAAATTACATTTTTTGACATTTTGTACAATATTTTACTCTATCTGACCACAACACAAGTCGGATTCAGCAATGCACCACAGCTGGTTTATCACTGTTGTCGAGGTAGTAAGGGGAAATAACTTCATAGAAACGTGAACGGCATTGAGCCAATTTCTCCAGCAAAAAAATAATTTCCATGCCTGAAAGGTAATGCAGTTTCCATTTATTTGTTCTAGCTCACAAAGTGCTTGTATTTCTTGCTGCAGGTATAGCTTCTGTAGGCAAAAACAATCAAGTGTTGTATGGCATGATGGGAAATCTTGAATTTTCACATGTGAAAATATATGAATATATTTTTCACATGTGAAAATAAATATATGAAAAAATATGCAAATTATTTCACAAATATTTTTTTTATATTTTACAATTAAGTATATAATAAAAGATCTTACATGAGTTTACATTAGATCTAAAAATTTATGACAGAAATGCACTGAATGATATACATGCCCTGAGCAGATTGCAGAGAAAGGCATGTTTACTAATTTAAGATGTTTTGTAAACTTTTGTCTCTGTTGAACACAAGTTTGAAAATCTATTCATGAAACAGCTGAAATAACTTTAAATTACTCAAGAAGCTGGTATATACTGATATGTAAAAGTGTGATCAGGGATGGAAAAACTCATTGTCTGGTTGCTAGGCAAGTAAAAGTTTCTGTCACTTGCCCAGAATAATGTTTTCATAAAAATGTAGATTCTGGGCAAGTTAACTATTTTAGAATTCTCCAGCCCTGTGTGACATACAATTTTCATAACATGATGCTAGAATACTTACAAATGTGAATATTATGTTAAAAAGACTAACTTCTGTGTATAGTAGTTTGGACTACAAGATTGAATTCTGAAGCTAGAACTTTGCACAAAGGAACTGAAATCAACTCTCAAGGCTGTAGAGAACAGAAAAAGAAAATCTTTTCATGACAATGAGTAAAATAATCCACAAAAACAATCTAAGATAAGATCTAAACATTTTTATATCAACAAAATTTCTATAAGCATCAATGATAAGAACTACCCTATATCTCTTTTATTAACTACAAATGAGTCCAGATGACATGGGTGCCTCCACAAATATGATGTACTGGTTCAAAATGGAAGGGAAAACTTTTGTGTCAAGGAGGGACCATAACTATATAAAATTTTGATGGCAGATGATGAAAACTGAAGTCGACCTGGATCTTCTATATATTATGTCTCATACTATATTAAATTTAAATTTAAATTCATTAAGTCCTTTACAAGTTACAGAGTGGAAATAGTCTTTATGGTGCAGGGCAAAGTCAAAGAGGGTACATAACTCTGTAACATTTTGAAAAAAGGGGAAAATTGAACCCATATACCTTCCATAACCCAACGTGTCACGCAAAAAACATGATATTTTTACTCCCACACCCCACAACATGGTTGTGTTTTGAAAAACAATTTTCAATAATTTTAGGGAGAAAAAAAAGACATATTTTTTACCTCCACTATACATGTTCGAAGCATGTAGTCTGTATAAAGACTAAACAGTCCTGCTCAGAGCCCATGTAAAACTATCCCCATGGCAGTTTATATAGCTGATTATCATAGAGTCAATTAAAAGGCAAGACGGTCAGTGGTAATCAACTAGCATTTGACAAATTACTTAACTGGCTAAGAATAGCTAGGATGATGCTGTGTGAAGTCCTTTTTGAACACTGCTGTGGAGAGAACATTAGGCTAATTTACATAGGTAAAGTACATTACGTGGAATAACCCAATTTGTTTGAGTTTGGTACAATCATAGAGATGCATGTTGAAGAACTAAAGTTATTACACATCATTGCCTTGAATGAGAGTGTTTAAACCATCATTATTAAAGATTATTGGCACATTTGTGATCTTTGAAGTCACATTTTACTGCATATATAAAAAGCAAAACATGATTATTTCGGTAGTAGGAATAGTGTATAAGTGTGATTCATTCTTTAAGGCAAAATGTCGAAATGCAGGTGTGATTTAGGAAAAGACAATCCATCTGCAAAATGAGCAGAGCCCAGCAAAACTAAATTTCATAACTCCCAGATGGAGTTTGACTTTATGAAATGCAGCAACAAGGGGGAGCAATTTATTTGTTGCACACATTGCCAACACCATACTGACATTAGTCATTCTGGAGTGTATAACATCCATCGACATAGCAACACCACCCAGCATGGCTGCCATTCCCTCACAGCAATGCAGATGCGGAAAGATCATTTTCTATGCTAAGAAAAATTAGCAAGATCTTCAGGGAAGTTTAAAAATCCAGTCTCAAATGAGTACCAAGATGAACACAAATGACATTTGTATTACCTTCAACCCCTCTCCTTCCCTCTCCCAGAAATACTGAGAGCTGCAAAGACTGCATCTAATTAAAATATTCCACTATCCAATGGATTTTAAAGACAAAAACTTGGTATATATATATATATATATATATATATATATATATATATATATATATATATATATATATATATAGTTTAATTTAATGTCTATGTGGTTATGCTTATGTAAGTGTGGGCACATGTGTCTGGTGATGATACTGGACAATGCTAAGTCTACAAACTATTTTTGGTTTGTAAGTATATTAAATGCTTCAAAGAAAACAGATGTTATTTTCTTCTTTATCATATTTGATTTTAGAGTAATTTTATATAGGCTTATATGAAAAGATAACTTATTCTCAATTGGGCAATGTCACTTTTTTAGGTCATGTGCATTGACTCCCCCCTTGGGACCTCAAAACATACATTTTGAGCCCCCCCCCTCCCGTCTGGGACTATAGCAGATATGAACCCAACCTAAAATTGCTTGATGTTAAGCCTCGTACCAAATTTGATTTTCAATCCATGAAGTATTTCACAAGTTGTCCAGTAGGTACTAAATTTATGACATATGGGACGGATGTAAGAAGGAATATCGGTAGAGCTATATTGTCCCTCCACAGAATATGGTTGGGAGAATAAAAATGAAGAAATTAGTCAACTGTTGAAAATTTCAATCATATAAATATAAAAGTATCATAAAATATACAATTAATGTAAAGAGAAATGTAAACTTGCATACCTCAAATTAATGTAAAGAGAAATCTAAACTTGTATACCTCAAATTAATGTAAAGAGAAATGTAAACTTGCATACCTCAAATTAATGTAAAGAGAAATGTAAACTTGCATATCTCAAATTAATGTAAAGAGAAATGTAAACTTGCATACCTCAAATTAATGTAAAGAGAAATCTAAACTTGTGTACCTCAAATTAATGTAAAAAGAAATGTAAACTTCCATATCTCAAAAAAATGTAAAGAGAAATGTAAACTTGTGTACCTCAAATTAATGTAAAGAGAAATGTAAACTTGTGTACCTCAAATTAATGTAAAAAGAAATGTAAACTTGCATACCTCAAATTAATGTAACGAGAAATGTAAACTTCCATATCTCAAATTAATGTAAAGAGAAATGTAAACTTGTGTACCTCAAATTAATGTAAAGAGAAATGTAAACTTGTGTACCTCAAATTAATGTAAAGAGAAATGTAAACTTGCATACCTCAAATTAATGTAACGAGAAATGTAAACTTGCGTACCACAAATTAATATAAAGAGAAATGTAAACTTGTGTACCTCAAATTAATGTAAAGAGAAATGTAAACTTGTGTACCTCAAATTAATGTAAAGAGAAATGTAAACTTGCATACGTCAAATTAATGTTAAGAGAAATGTAAACTTGTGTACCTCAAATTAATATAAATAGAAATGTAAACTTGTGTACCTCAAATTGTTCTGCATATTTGAAGTCAGAATCAGCCGACATCCTCTGTACATATTCCTGTATTTCATTGATACTAAATGGATGCCTACATAAAAAGGATAAATATACTGAAAAAAACTGAATAATAAGCATATATGCTTATCTGTATGTATCCACTTTTTTATATGTGCTTACAGACAGTGGAATGTATCACATTAAAATTACTTTATATAAAGTTTCAACATTATAAAATTATTGACTTTGTTGAGGTGAATAAGTTTTATGAATCAGTAAATCTCATATTGACAGATGAATCAGTAAATCTCATATTGACAGATGCAAAGTGGAGGTCAAAATGATAGGTGTACTCATTCATAAAACTTAATATTTGCCAAAACAAAGGTCTGTAATTTGGTTTTTACATGATTATTGAAAAAGTTTGAAATTTAATTTGTTTCAGAACAGCAAAAATGCCATTTACACAGCATAATGTCACAAAAATACATTACAACACATTGAAGTCAAAGATGTTGTAAAAGTTCAATATGATGAATTATTGTAAATCACATGACATCTTATCACCCAATCAAAAAGCATCTCTCAAAGGAATCATGTAATAATATGCAATTATTGACTTTTGTTTCACTCAATACCATATGTACTAGATTATAAGTCAAGTCCAACTGCAAACTGCACAAATCCAGATCTACCATCGCATAATGCAATGGCAGATCAGGGTCCATGTTGTTTGCAGTAGAACTCGACTTATGCATGAGTATATACAGTATGTTTTACTGAGCTGTGAAATACGTTATGCAATTATAAAGTTTTAAATCTTATAGGGGTACATTTTAATGCATGTATTTTTTGTCACTTAATTTCCAAATATTTTTGGAAAATATTACAACTAATGTACTTCTACATCACTAATAACTTTAATCAAGTCCTGGAAAGACACAAGAAGAACACAATTTCTCTTAAGAAAAATACAAAATTATTAGTTTTTAATACTTAGGGTATAATACATTTAAATTACATTTTTGTCAACTGATTTTCAAATATTCAGGAATATATTACATTGCACATGTGTTTTGTTTTGTCACAAATAACTACAATTATGTCAAGGTGAGACATCTAATATGCTATAAACTATCACTTTTTGTCACAAATAACTATAATTATGTCATGGTAATACATCTAATATGCAATAAACAATCACTTTTTTATCACAAATAACTACAATTATGTCATGGTGAGACATCTAATATGCTATAAACTATCACTTTTTTGTCACAAATAATTACAATTATGTCAAGGTGAGACATCTAATATGCAATAAACTATCACTTTCTGGGGAAAAAGCAATAAAATTTCATCTGGGTAAAATAAGCAATAACATTTCATCTGGATGAATCTCAACATTTTTTTGTTTACTGTGACAAATTTCCTCAAATATAATTTAACATATGACTTTATCTAATTATATTTGATGAAAAAAAGAACACAGTAAATTTTATATATGTAACAATGTCTAGGGGACATGAAATTTTAGCTGATTATATACAGCTCATATAAAATATAAGAAAAGTTTGTTTCACTTGCCAGGAATGAAATCATGCTAGATAAGGATGGTTTCTCACTATACCAGCTCTCACTATATGTGAAGTTCACTGTACTTCATTTTTTTCCCAGGCAAGCTAGAATCTACATCAAGGTAAGATGTCATTTTGAACTTTGTAAAAAAATATAAAAAGTTATAGACCAGACAAACAACTCCGCAGAATATGAAAGAGATAAAAGAAATGAGAATAAGCCCCAATAACAAAGACAAGTTTTCCATTAGATTCCATTCAAAACTAGTTATTTACAGTTCCATGCTCACATGCCTAACACCTTTTCATACTGTCAGCAATAGAGGGTTCCATTAAAATCAGTGTCTGCACAGTGAATGGCATTAAGACATGCCTTTCTGCTTAAGTGGGTGAGACAGGAAACCAAAGTACCATAAATACTCACTTATAAGTCGAGTCCAACTGCAAACAACATAGACCCTGATCTGCCATTGCATAATGCACTGGCAGATCAGGGTCTATGTTTTATGTTCTACTGATTAGTCCTAACAAATGGCATAGACCCAGATCTGCAGTCACATTTTCTGATGCAGATCTGCATCTGTGCTGATTGCAGATGGACTAAGCTTATAAGTGAGTACAGATGATATATCAAGGTATCAACTTTACGTATATCTAGTGTTATTATACCAAAGTTTCGGTTCAATACTGTAGAATCTATAACTTTCAAAAACTTTAAAATAGAATGTTAGAGGTGGAAACAGGAAATCCCAGTGTATCAGGATACATGCTTTAGGTACATAGTAATATTATACCAACTTGTCAGTTGAAGAGAGAAAATGATGTAGAAAATTCATGACTATCAAAAACTTTAACACAGAATCTTAACATTGATGTTATGGCAAAAAAGTGATACCTGTCTTGCCATTCCCAAACAAGGTAACAAAAACCAATTTGCACTGTTGCGAGTCATCTGCTGTATTATCCTTCCATGATCACTTTATAGCCTTACATATGCATCAAAACTATTTTCCATAACTGTCATTTAAATGTCGAAGATGACTACTGGTTGAATTTGTTTACTTCCAAGCTGACACTGTCTAGTTTTCCAATGACCTAGATCATCATTCTGGGCATGCAAAATGTGGGAATATAAATTGGTCTTTCTTGAATAACAGGTGCTAATTTGTTTTTTTATGGATGGGCATGATAATCATTCTGCATACCCTTTTGCTTGGTTGCGGATGGATGATCTGGGAGTCATGTTGTGTAGGCCAGGTTTCTGTCGGTACATGTTGCTCTTCTGTCTCAATTTCCTCCTCACAAAAAGCACAGCTATGATCACAATCAGAACTACAATTATGGCTGCAATGACACCTGCTACTATTGCCCCAATTTTTCCCCCATCTGTAGAATCAATTGCTGCAGAAAGAGAGTGAGAAATCATGGCACCATTTACTATTTTTGTCTGCAGTAAGTGCCATTCATAAATAGAGGAAATCATTCAAGTTTTGATTGGACATGAAAATTTTATAAAATGAGTTGAATATTTTGATAAGCCAAAAGCTGTCTCCAGAGAGCGGCATGTGGTACTATTTAGTGAGTTCTGGGGATGACAATTCCCATATCCAACTAGCATGGCCAACTAAAAATCATGGTTGGGCAAGTAAAATTTAATGTAAGCAGCCCAAGTTTTACTTTAAGAGATCATTTGCCCACCACCCTCCCTCCTTGTCAAGCTAGTAATTCAAAACTGGAGATGTCACCCCTGGTGTTTAATAAACTTCATGTTTGATGGTCTCTCACATATTTAAGTAAAAAAAAATCTTGGGCATTAAATTCTAGGTAATGTAAATTATCTGCATATTGAATTTTTCTTCTTATCCCAAATGCTACTTTTGATTTTATCCTCTTGATAATATTTAATTATTCTTACATACAACTCTGAGGTTTTTTTGCCATCGGGAGGGGAGCTTCACTTTTTGTACCCTAGATTATTGGTAGTTTCATTTTGAAATATCAGTTTCCTTCATTGCATCATGAAGTTAAACAGTAAACTTTCTGACTCTTTTGTAAGGTGATTCTATACAGAATTTTGTGTTTGCAATGAAAGTAACTAAAATATCATGATTTGGGTTCACTGCCATGGCAGGAGAGTATATAGTACAACATGACCATCCAATACTGTCAATTTTATGAAATACTAAAAATCAAGCACAAAACCTACACTCAGAAATCCAGCATGCACATAAGTAAATGTATACTAGTTGGTGCATCTATTAATCAACCCAACACATGAAACCCTATATCTCAGTGGAGCTGTAGAAGCATAGTGGTATAGGCTCAAAGCATATCAGGGTCTTTGACAGGAAAACTGATGATTGTGGTAAAGTAGCAGGCCCACTATCCTGAAAGGCTCTGGGGAGTGCACCGAATATTGCTCTCATAGGTTGTTATAATATGTATTGTAAAACAATTAGAAAAGAAATAATTTTCATGAACTACAAAATCTGAATCTCATATAGCAAGTAAGATTTTTATACAGTGACATATGCTTATGATATATTAAAATACATTATACATTTTGATTTACCTCCCTGTATATACGACTTGCAACAAATTTTAATTTACCTCCCTGTATATACGACTTACAACAAATTTTCAGTTTATACCATCCTTGCCATAACTACCACACAAATGATACATGTCTCTCAACTGGCTAAAACAGGTGAGACAAATTATTCATTACACTTACCTATTTTGGCTGTTCTAATTGGATCTGAATAAAGAGTATCACTATACATTGCGGTAGTGTATGCTCTAAGCTTCACATAGTAGACTGTGTCTGGTTTCAGTGGTCCATTACAAAAGATTTTGCCTTCACAATCCGTCTCGGAACCAATCGCAAAAATCTTGTAATTCACAACATTGCTAGTGGATCTAATCTTGACTCGGAAGTGACCATTACATGTGGACCGCTCAACAAAGAACTCTGAGCAGTTTGAAATCACCTGGAACAGAAAAGATGTCATTATAAGAACCCGTTGGTGAGTTTACGTATTTAAGAGTAGAAACAAGAAATGATGCCGACATAAGATAGCAGAACTTGCCTGCACATATATAGTCATTGATGCATGAAAAGTAGCTCACAGTGATCTGTAGAACACCTTATGATGGATGCAAATATCAAGTTCCATGATTTTCCAAGTAAGAATGGCCAAGAAACTAACCTTAACAGAAAGGGTGTATAGTCACTGTGAAAGTAGGTCACTGGAATCTACTGTTGGTATTCAATTGTAGTATTCCTTAAGATGGATGCAAATATAAAGTTTCATGACTGTACAAACCAAGTGGTCAAGAAACTGACCTAAAAAGAAACGGTTTAAATAGTCAATGAAGTGTGCTGAAAAGCAGATTACAACAGTCTGCTTATGTTAAGCGGTTGCAGTACTCCTCAAGATGGATGCAACAATAAAGCTTAATGACTGTAAAACCCAAAGTGGTCAAGAAACCGATTTAAACATTGAAGGTGTACATAATCACTGATGCATACAAAGTATGCATGTATATAAAGTGTTTAATGGCACATCAGCACAATCCTAACTATATATTGCCATGTAATTTTAAACATCCCCCCACCCAACCAAAGACATAAAAAACAAAAACGAAGGCAAAAAAGCACAAATCCTTAAAATACAAAGTAAAATTTTGGATACAAACTCTTTTGAAAGTCCAAGATCTTCTCAGTGTGAACAACATCAGAGGGTGCAACCCAGGTCAAAAAGGTTGCCTCCAATAGTTCCCTCTAATGCCATGCAGAAGGTGCATATGGCCTATTCTACATCTCCAAGCCCAGAGCAAAGCATAAAAGTTGGTCATAGTGACCTACTTAATGATATGCAGATTAGTATGCACCAGGATGGATGTAAATAACAGGTTTCATAATTGTAAATGAAACAGTGTCAAAAAGAAAAACTAATTCAAATATAACAAAAGCATAGTGAACAGCACATACTTCCACCCCAAAGTTATTCAACAAAAACCATTTTTCTTTGGGACACAATGACCCTGATATATATTCTTTTGACCCCAAATTCAATAGGCTTCATCCATACCTTCTGTGCAAGCCTTCCACAAATTTTGGTTAAGGTATGTGGTCTACAACTAAAGCTTCAAAAGTAGTTTCTTCTTTCAATCTGTGACTTTGACCTTTGATCTTTTGACCGCAATCCAATCGACTTCTTTCTCACCTAATGTGTAAGTCATCCATGAAAACTTTGGTGAAGATTCATGGTTGAGATCCAAAGTTTTGTGCAGAAACCATTTTTCTTCTCTTAGTCAGTGACCTTGACCTCTTGACCCCAAAATCAATAAGTTTCTTCCTTAGTGCAAGCCATTCATAAAGTCTGATAACTAGATGGTGAGTTATTGTGCAGAAACCATTTGTCTTCTTTCAGTCAGTGACCTTGACTTTCAACCTTTCGACCACAAACTTTACATGGTTCTTCTTTACCCAAAGTGCAGACATCCACAACGTCTGGTAAATTGTAGATGGTGGAATACTCAAGTTATTGAGTGGACATTTTTTTTCTCAGTTACCTTGACCTTTGATCTTTTGACCCCAAAATCAAAAGGGTCTTCCTTTGCCCAAGTGCAAGCCATTCACAAAGTTTGGTGACCGTAGATCATCGAGAACTCAAGTTACTGTGCAGAAACAAAACTGGTAACAGACTGACAGATGGATGCACAACACCATAAAATAATACACTAAGCCTTATGGCAGTGCATAAAAAGTTCACATGGTCACAAAAGTTTGAAAAGTGGGTCACAGTGACCTACTTTTAGTATGGTGGTGTATTCCTCTTTGGGCTATATACACAAATCAACTATCATGACTTTAGAGGCAATTGTATCTGAGATACTGACTTAAACATAAAATGTGTACATTTACTAACGCTAAATCTGATCATGACAACGACATCAGAGATGTAGCAAAAGCCTTAATACACACAAGATTTGGTCATGGCTGGAACTAAAAGGCCAATTACTGAAATATGAAAATTATTCTGGCATACAAGTTGGATCAATATTCAGCAAATGTGAAGCTAATAACTTGAAGAAAAAAAAAAGAAGAAAAAAAAGGTAATAAAAGTTATCTTATGATATATCAATTCTTAGATAAAGGACCTAATCCTGTACCCTATTTTGATGCTAAGATTAAAATAAATACTATTTTCTATCATTCTTGATTTCAGAATTGTCAGGGTTTTTTTTCCTTAGGTTGAACTTATAAAGAAAAAATGAAGTATTGTAGAACAGCATAACAAAGTATTGGGAACACTGATGCCTTGTAGGCTTGAAGAGATACTGATTTATGTAAGATCAGATGGAAGAACATAACTTCAGAGATACTGCTATTCATGGTCCATTTCACTATCATAAACAGACTGCTCGAAATAAACTTGATTATATATTTATAAATTTTCTTTTTGTTATATGTCAACAGAGAATTTACATTAGCATTTGAAACATTATATGAGGAATTATGGAGGTGATTTCCTTTTGAAAGCATGTTCACCTATCTTTTCAAGTATTACCACCTGTGGAACAATATCCATGGGAGATAACTACTATCAGGACTAATCATTTACATAAATTTGAGTTGCCTCCCTTAGCATAAAACCTACCCGAAAGGTCAGTGGAACTCTACTTTGTAGTAATACCATAAAGTTTGTTACTATTATTAGTAATACAAACTATATTTGGTAAAAGAGAATGAACACAATGCCATAAGCATGAAGGGCCTGAAATCCCTCTAAACCAAAAAAAAAAAAAAAAAAAAGCATTTGCAACAGATTTCTCCATAGTTTTAGGATAAGGGGACTGAAGAGCCACACTGATGCTAATTCTCAGTCACTCAAGATTCACTACTTATTGTAACTTTTCCCTATACTTCAAATAGTGGTGGAACAATATGACTCACTTGCAAACTGTATATGATTTTCAAGAACTTTATTTCAAGTCTTAATACAACATCTTAAGGTAGTCAGCTTTTGTAAAATGAACATTTAGTGCACAGCCTGAAATCATGTGATCGTTACATTATAATGTCATCAAAATGATGTCATCTTTTACCTAGGTGTATTGTACGAACTCTGAAAGAGATTGGATGTAAAATGACATGGTTGCAACATCTGTCTCTTATTAAAAAAGGAAAAAGAAAAATTCTTATCAATTTTAGTAATCACATTAAGTCCTATGAAAGCAAATAATAAAGTGAATGAAAAGTATAAAAGACTTTGGGAAATCTTTAGCAATTTACAAATTGCTGCAAAGTAACTGCACAAGATTTCTGTTGTAGAAAACCAAATTGATCTCAATAAATGTATCATAATGAAAAAGATTCACTCACCAACATACCCTTTTTTAAATACACGTTCAGCTATTATTGTATGTGCAATTAGTGATAAGGTATTTTCCTCAATGCCTTTGGCGATCGATATTCAACTAAGAGAAGCATAAGAAAACGTACACCAACTGATAAAGTTTTAAGTGATTTTTAGATTGCTTGGATCCTAAGCTATGTAAAAATATTTGTACAAATTTTATGTTAAATACTGCAACATTTCACAAGTGATCATCCTTAACAATGTTGATGTTGCCATTGTAGCCATGAAAAAGATACAAGGAAACTTCGTTAAAAAAGACAGTCAGGACCAAAAATTCTGGACATTTTAAACAGGTGGCCAGGATATATTGAGGTTTGATTAGTATTATAATTACTTTATTGGGGCAAAAATATTTAACCAGGCTAAAAAAAATGCCAGTTTAGGGAGATTTTACTGCATCTACATCTCAATATCTGCTAAAATAGGTGATACAAAAACGGATTAGCATCCAGAAAACCAACCTGGAATGATTTTACATTTTGATCTGCTTGAGCATCCTTCCATCCCAGCAAAATATCAGATTTGTAGGTTAGATCTTCTGTGACTATAACAGTGTATGCAACAATTTCCCCATACTTGTCAGAGAAAGCATTTGTAAAGTTGACAAAAAAGCTTGTGGTCTCAATAGGGGTTACTGTAGTATCAGATGCTTTTGGCATTGCTTTGGTTGCTGTGATGCCATCCTTGTATGGAGGACCTGACAAAAAACAAAAAAAAAAATGATAATGAGTCAAAACTTTTTACCAATTTTAACAACTCTTGTAAAGATACTGTCTTGTCTAACATTTTTCTTATCTATTTTATTAATTATTTTTTCAAATGTCCAAATAATTATTGGTAAAAATATTAAATACAGCACTCCCTCACCATAGAACCCTTCATTATAACATGTTTCCTGTTATAAGGCAGATATGCTCATGGATCCCATTTTATTTTATGTAATACTAAAATAATATGTATTATGTACTTCATTATAAGGTAGTCTCACTTTAAGGCAGAATACTCCATGGCTCCCATGGACAGCATTACAAGGAGGAATTGCTGTACAATTTTCTACTCATTCTAAAGTAAAGAGATCTGCAAACCTTCAAAAGAAAATACCCTGTACCAATAATAGAGGATACAAATGAAATATGATATGATTACTGAAGATATGAAACAGTACAGACACAACAGAAAAGCTTCTTAAACCTCGCCTTAATACATAACCAGGCCTCCTCTGCTGACTAGCTACATACTCTGGTCCCTAAACATCCATTTCAACATTAATCAAACTCTATAAACTACCCACCTCTATAAAGCCGACAAAACATTCTGACCCCAATGCTGGCTGGTCTAAGGAAGTTTCACTGTATATCAGTGTATATTCAAGTCATAGTTTGTATTTCATTTACTCTAAATGACTACCAACTTTTTGTACACTAATGGTTGCTATATGTATATGATGACAGATTTGATTCAACTAACAAGTATAAGCTTCACATGGTCCTTGACATTTGTCAAACTTTGTCAAATGGTCATCAAAGAGATATGGGCTTAAATTTTGTGTGGGTGTGTCCTATTATTGACATCAGCCTCACTTTATGGCAGAATGGCATAATTCTACAAAGGCCTTCATATCAGGATACTCATTCTATTTTGTCGAAGCCAATAAAGCAAATGTGGCAATATTTGATGGTTGACCTTCGTATTGTACAAACATGAGGGCCTTGATACCAGAATGCTCTTTCATGAATTTGGTTGAATTGGTGTCACAATTTCAGAGAAACATTTAAAATTGCAAATGTTGATATATGTACAATGTATGAAAGATGATGGGCAATGCATTATGGGATTCAGGAATATACCCCTATGGCCAAGTGAGGTAAAAGTAGGAAAAACTTTTAGACTAGTTCAAAGTGACTAAGAAACTGAGAAACATTGCAGTTAACATTTTTGGGGATGTTTGGCATTGGCTAGGAGATATTTTATGGCCATGTATAGATGTCATATTGATAATACAATTATAAAGCACTTACTATAGGTCCTTAGGGTGATAATGATGATTTTCTCGTCTCCAATATGCAGTGTCTTGGCTCGGACCTAAAAGTTATGCAAATTAGTTCACATCTGTTTAAATACTATTGACTGACATAAGCATTTCATCATCAGATATAAACTCTCTACCCCATACGCATACAGGGTTGAATACAAATAAACAAAAGGATGTAAATGTAATTTTCTTTCCTATTTTTTTTTTCACTATCAATTTAACTTTTTGATATGCAAAACAACTTCTGATATAACATGAATCATATAAGGTTCTGATAATGGTTTGTATAAGCAAACAATACAGCACCCCTTCGATATAGCACCTATTATTATAACAAGTATTTTCTATTATAAGGCAGGTGTGGTCATGGATCCCATTTTATTATGTAATACTAAAATGATATGTATAATGTACATCACTATAAGGCGGTCTTAAACTGGCAAACTGTGACAATTTTATACTGCAAAATAATGCTGAACTCACCAGACCAGTTAAAATTGAAAGATGCTGAAATATAATGATTTATAGCAGTCAGAAAAATAAGAAAGTAATCTGTAAATTTACTCACATTGAACTTGTAAGTGTATCCTGCTTTCAGGTTGTTGAAAACTGCCAACTGTTCTGGAAATGTAACATTTCTTCCTCCAGGGTCATTTACACCACCCTGAAATTGGAATCATCCCTTAAAAGATACAGTAGTTTCTCACTCTACAGTATATATTCGCTTATAAATCAAGTCCAACCGCAAGAAACATAGACCCTGATACGCCATCACATAATGTGCAGCAGATCATGGTCTATGTTGTTTGTTGTACTGATTACTCCCAACAAACTGCAGACCCAGATCTGCCAGTGCATTATGCAATGGCACATCTGGAACTATGCAGTTTGCAGTTGGACTCTACTTGAAAGCGAGTATAGACAGTAACTAGAAGTCTGAGGTCTTAACAACAAGAAAACAGTCAGCTATATCCCCAACCCCGCACAAATTTCTGTTAGGAGACAGAGGGATTTGTTGAAGATTTCATGTATAGGAAATTCATATTTTCAAAGAATACAGGGAAGTGATAGACATCATGAATTTTGCTCTGGAAATAAAAGTATGAATGGTGGATGAATGAACAAAGAAATGGACAAAAATGCTAAAAATAACGAAACTGAAGAATTGTAAATATACACTCTGAAACAGGTCATTTTTCTAAATCTGTATTTTGTTTGCATTTCATTTGTTTCATCTGCATATCATTTACATTCTTTCTGCATTCAATTTGTGTTCTGTTTGCATTCCATTCACATTTGCATTGCAGCTGCCATCTTGTTTTTTGCTTATGGTCTCAGAAATGCATTCCGATTTTGCATTTATTGCTTCCATTCATTGTTTCCTTTAATATCCATTCATACGAGTGAATTTACTCAAGTCAGGATTTCTGTTTTTTTGATAGTATTAAATGGAATGAACTATTGCTTTTGTATTTTGTCTTATAAAATGTGTGCTTTAATAAAACAAAAAAATGCATAAAAATTTTTTTAAAATCAGCACTGAATTTACAATAAATACAAATATAACTGCAATAAATCTAAAAATATAGCTGTAAAGTCTCTGTCAACAAATTTAATATCATTTTATTTCGTTAAAATAAACGTTTTACAGATACAACAACTGGTGATGATGCTATCATATCAATGTCAGTTGTTAGAACAATTTCATGGGTTGTAAACAATGAAAAATTGTCAGTGTAAAGAATAAAGAATCTAATCAATGATTATCATGCAAAAGATCATTCGACCATGGAAATATAGCAGCACCCCAAAAAATACAGGTAGATTTTCGATTCCATTAATGAAATGCATTCATGTTTCGGTTTGTTTTCGTTTAGCATTAATCATTCTGTGTTTTTACCCTATTTCAGGGTCTGTAGCAGAAATCATATATACACCACTAGCCTAATATGTGTACCAAATTTCACAAAGATATCTGAAACGTTTTTAGACTTTTGACCCAAAACAAAAAGTAGGAATGGATGGACAGATAAATGGACAGAAACATTTAAAATGTTGAAAATGAAAAATTTTAAATAACAAAAAAGCACTGCTGGACTACAAGTCTAATAACTGTACCAGAGATATCATAGAGATATCTTAAGTGGTTCTGGAGTTATACCCTGGAAACAAGAGAATTAACGATGGATGGATAAGGAACAGATAAATGGATGGTTCAATGAAACTATGAATTGAAATATATGTAACAAACAGAAGGATATGAGCAAATGAGTAAGCCCTTCTTTGTTTGCAGGAGTGGGAGGAGCAGTGTCATAATCAAAGAGTAATTAGGTAACATAATCAAAGAGTAATTAGGAGCATAATCAAACAGTAATTATTAGCATAATCATATAGTAATTATGAGCATAATCAAAGAGTAATTAGGAGCATAATCAAACAGTAATTATTAGCATAATCATATAGTAATTATGAGCATAATCAGAGTAATTAGGAGCATAATCAAACAGTAATTATGAGCATAATCATATTGCTATTAGGAGCATAATCAAAGAGTAATTAGGAGCATTATCAAACAGTAATTAGGAGCATATTCATATTGTAATTAGGAGCATAATCAAACAGTAATTTGGAGCATTATTATACAGTAATTAGGAGCATAATCAAACAGTAATTAGGAGCATTATCAACCAGTAATTAGGAGCATAATCAAATAGTAACTACTGACCTCCTTCACACCAATGTATGATATCAAGTAAGATGTCAAGATGCCATTGAGAAACTGTGGGGGATTCCAGTTCAACTGCACCGTGTTGGGGGCTGTTTCCACAGCAACTAGATTCTCAACTGTACTTGGGGCTTTTAAAAAAAGAAAATAAAATAATGTACATATATTTTTCATGCTAGCCATGAATTCGTGGATTTTCTAAGATAAATAATTTTGATAATTCACTGGAGTGAATTCTCAATTTTATTTTTCACTCAAGAACTTTTTTTCAATAGACATTGATAACATTATTACCAAAAGAATTTCATCTGTCTGCCATGTTGTCAATCACTTAGTGCAAGAGAACCATGTTCAAATCCCACTATGAACTATTTTTGTTTTCCAAGTATGTGCCTTCAATTAGGAATAAGAATTATGTTACTACTCATATCCTCTGTGTGAATGTACACAAAACACAGTAGAAAATAAACAGTAAACAGCTGACATTATCATAAGAAATTGGTTACTTAAATCTGTTATACACTTTAGCTAGCCAACACATTTAAGCTTAAAATAAAATGAAAATTTGATTGTTCAGAGTGTATAACAGATATATTTCATCTCATGGGTGAAAAACACAAGAATTTTCATTTGTGATTTTGGCACTCATAGAAATAGTGAGTTTTTCATCCACTCTATGAAATATATCCATTATTCACTCAATAAAAGCAATATCACCTATAGATATAGCAGAGGTTGCAGTAATAACATTAACAAGAAATGAAGCTGTCTAAAGGCAGTAAAGTTTGGACGCACATATTTATTCAGAAAAAGATAGTGCTGAATTTGTCAATACCCAATTTGATCCATAATGAGTGACAAAGATAATAAACCAAGTGGTTCATACAGGTCACAGTTACTTTTGTCTTTGATATGAAGATGCTGTGATTCTCCAGATATATGCTTGTATCCAGTTTAATGACTGTACATGTATAGGGGTCCATAAAAGTTAAATAAATATCAAAGGTGTATATACTCACTGAAGGATAACATATATGTCACACTTACCTACTTTCAATGCATGCACTTATCAAGTATCATTAGTGTACAAGCTAAGATACTCACCAAAACAGGGAAAGTACACATAAACAATGGAGTGTGAAAAGTAGGTCACAGTGACCTGCTTTTGGTATGGTGGTGTAGTACCCTTTGAGATGCATGCATGTATCTTTTTTCATGATTGTACAATCAACAGTGTCCCAGAAACTGACTTAAATGTCAAAAGTGTAGATGATCACTGGAGTGTGCAAATTAGGTCAATGGCCGACTTTAGTTTTAATACTGTAGCACTCCTTAGGATATGTGAAAAGTTTGTTCTGCTTTTGGTAGGCTGGTGTAGTACTTCTCATGATGTATACACATATAAAGTTTCATGATTGTACAAATCAATAGTGCCTGACAAACTGATCTAAACATAAAAAGGTGTTCATTTGCTCACAAATGTCAAAACTTCCCAATTTTCGATACACCACTACAAATGCCTCCAAGTATCTGAGATTGAAGTTATTTGATACGCACTGAAATGAGATAATAATGTTCTGATTGCCAACACAGATATCTATCAATACTTTCAAAAGTCATGAACATTATTTTTACCATCTGCCCATGGTCTGTCATCACAACACTGATAGCTGGTCCAAAATCAACTGTTCTGTAGTACACTTTAAGTATCTCTGTGACTATTGCTTAACATAATCAATAGTAAGTGATGTCATCACTCAAAGTCTCACTGTGCCACTTTGATTTTGCACTTTAAAGGAACATCAAGTGCTTCAGTGATAGATTTGATTAGCCTAATAAATGAAGAGAATTCATGCATACTAAATCATTATGGACAAAGACACTGCCTCGTAAAATTAATATCTTCAATCCAAATCCTTATTTCTGAGGAGATTTCCATAGAAAATACACAATATATTTTTGGTTGTGCATAAAACATGTAAATCTGTGAACAGCACCGACTCAGCTCTGTCATTGGATAATGTCAATGATGTTGTGCTTTTTATAATTTCAAGCAAAGAGCATACAAACCTGATTTGGCATTACATTGTGTGGCAGCAAATCTGATTTGGCAGTACATTGTGTGACAGATCTGATGTGGCAGTACACTGTGTGACAGCAGATCTAATTTGGCAGTACATTGTGTGACAGCATACCTGATCTGGCAGTACACTGTGACAGCAGTTCTGATTTGTCAGTATACTGTGACAGCAGATCTGATTTGGCTGTACATTGTGTGACAGCATATCTGGATCTTCACTGTTTATAGCTGCATGCTTGTTATACACAAAATAATATTATATGGATATTATGGTATGGATATATGTGGAAAAAGGCTGTTATGGATTTAATCATCATACATATATGACTATCAGAAGGATGTAGTGCATATGCCAGCTCATGTGCTGATATGCATATCAAGTTGCTACAATATCACATATATTAATGACTACATTAAAAACAATGACAAGAAAAAGTTTTAATGCACATTTATTTCTAGAAATAATTTTTATTTGATGATATGCCCTTTTGGATTCAGAGCAGATGTACTTAAAACCTGTGAAAAGTTCTTCTTATCAAAACCTCAAAAATGTGAATAGTTTATCTTATCTGGAAAACAATACCGCCGATACATCGATAGTGTGATTAAAGTATTCAGATTGGTATAGCACATATAAAACTTAAAAATGCAGACTTTGTAGATCTGCCATCATATAATGCATCAGCAGGGCAGGGTCTACACTGATTGTTCTGCTTATTATATTAAGTAAACAGTACAATTCCTGGCCTTGTATTCTTAACATTTATTGAAAAAGACAAACAAGCTCAAGCTCCAAGTCCAAAAATATTGTAGTTCTGCAACTTTCATTAGAATAAAGTTATATTTACAAAACTCTCAGGATCTTCTTATCTTACTTTTCTCTACAAGCCTGCTAAGTTTAAATTATATAATCTGATTTTGAGGTTTTTAGGTCGAGACTCTTCCTCAATCAGTTTTAAGAGGACTGGGCCTGATTTTGTGGTTTTTAACTTGAACTTGACTTCCCTGCTCATTAAGTTTTTAGGATACAGGGGCCAGATCTGCTGGTACATTACTCAATGGCATATCTGGGTCTATGCTGCTCATAGCTGAGTGCATGTTGTAAACTGGAAAATACTGTAAATATGATAACCCCCCTCCCCCCCCCCCTTACCGAGTCTAAACTGCTTACCATCTTCCTGGGTCTTGATGTCGACCGTCAGTGTGTTGTATGTTTGTTCTGCTATGCTAGACACATTACATGTGTATGTTTGATGCGGCTGGAGGTTATCTATAATGATTGTCTGTGTGTCAAAAGATGCTTTGAGGGTTATATTGCGCAGAACCTCAATGCTGGCAGTGAAGCAAAAGATCCAGTATGCATCTAGATTTCCTGCAGGTCTTGATATCATCAAAGTAATGTTCGACTTTTCTGAAGAGGTTTTAACCAGGGGCATGTTTGGTACTGTAAAAAATACAAATATTTTTTTAAAAAATCAATTAAATAAATGTTAAATTATACAGTTTGATCTGATTAATCCAACCATAAGCAATCTATTTTCAGACATCAGGTAAACCTGACTGCTGGATAAATAGGTTTAATTTAAAGTGACCTTCCCATTATGGTGACAATATCTAAGAGATATCTGGATAAATCAAAAGTGGATTAATATGACCTGAATGTATCTTCTACTGCATACCATGATATGACAAACTATTTAGTTATCCTATTCAGCTAAAATGGATTTGATAAAGAGAATTTCCCACTGCTAAAACAAGGAAATATTTTAGAAAATTATGTTTCCCTGAGAATATTTACCTGATCACATTAACATTAGGAAATAACCTCCACTACCTCTGATACCAGCCCTCACTGAAAGGCGAAAGACAAAAAACAGGTCTTTCTATATATATATATATATATATATATATATATATATATATATATATTTATATATTTATATATATATATATATATATATATATATATAAGGGAAGTAACTCTTATGGATTACCACCCCTGGCCCTCACTAGGTGGCAACCTGTATCCCGGCTGTTTACCAGTTTAAGCTTGAGCGAAACCTAAAACAGAATGCTCATATTTGAGGGGAAGGGTGGGAGGGATTTGAGGGGAAGGGTGGCAGGGATTGATAGTAATGTGATCAGGTAAGTATTCTCAGAGAATCGAAATTTACTAAAAGATTTCCTTTCTCTGTTGAAATACATTATCCAATCACATTAACAATAAAAGAACAGGTAAGAGGAGGAGGATATACATGAGCAACCAACCTCTACCCACATGACCCTGCAGGAGCACAATGACTGCTCTACTGATGGATGAATTTCTCCTAACATGAAGGTAGCAAAATCAAAGATTGTGCATTGAACTCGTGCGAAGGAGATTACTGTGGGGTCCCACTCCTGGCTACTGCCTAACCTGCAAAAGTTTTCCAGGTGAATCCAGCGAAAGTTATAAGGCCATGCCCAGAACTGAGGTTATGCTGCCATGAATGGGGTGCAGAAACTGTCAGCTACTAATGGCCTAGCCAGATTCAGCTCTCTTTTTCCGCATTCATGTCTCATAAATAGAAGGGAGAGAAAGTAGACTAGGCATGCCAGCCAACTGACTCCACTACGTTTCAAATTGAGACATTACACTGAAGGCCAGGCTCACGGAAATCGCTTATATTTCATGAGCTGAGATCTTTATGAGTCGTACCTGATTGTACGAGAGTTCAGAGTACACCGATTTAATATCCCACTTTAGCCAAGAGACCAGCACTTGTGGGGTTTTGTCTTGCTTTTCTGTCTTAAAGAGTCTTTGATGGGTGCTGCAGACATTCTTGTGTACCATAGACAGCATCTGAGTTTGTGGACTGGATCTTGCAGCTTTGCCTCTCAATGGGTTGATCAAGGAGAGCAAGAGAATAGTTATTTTTACTGCCTGTAGACGGTAACATGTTCTTTGAGATGAAACCAGGTTGCATCATTAGTACAAGTGAGCCATTGGAACAAAACTACATGTAGTTCAAATTCATGGACATTGCATGCAACTCACTAACCATGCACATGTAAATAAGTGCTATCAGGAAGCAAGTCTTGTATGACAAAAGCATCAGCAAGATCAAAGTCTGGGGCAGAAATGTGGACAAGTTCAGCCACATCAAGACCCAGGTGAGGTTCCATTTGGGGAACAAGGTGAGCAAGTGGGGTCTGGATAGATCAAAATTGGACCAGTCAGAAGATCATGGTTGTGACCAATATAGTCCCTTCCATTATGTCTGGATGTGTCTGAAGTAATGGAAAGGTATCCCTTGATTGTGATAAGGGCTGACTTTTTTTCCTCAATAGGAAAAGAAAGAAGTTAACCAACTGGGGGATGGAGGCTATGAGTGGAGTGAAATCATTTGGTGAAAACGTGCCACTTCCCCTCATACACCTTCAGATTGGAGGGCCTTCTGACTGTCGAGATCCTCTCCACAACTGAAGCGCAGAACTCCTTTCGATGTAAGGTGTCCCTGACAAAATCCAGGCATGAAGGCAGAGTTTCACCAGATATGGAAGGAATACCAACGATCTTGGCTACTTCAGTATGTCCATCATGAGATCAAGCAGATTAATGACCCAGAATCTCTCCAATTGGAGAGGGGAAATCAGAACTATTTTGCAAGTTTTGTCCCTTATTTTCTAGATTAGTTTTGGTATTAAAACCACTGGAGGGAAGGCATAGGCCAACATCTCCTTCCAGCTGATTGAGAGGGCACTGACTGCCCAGGCCTCTGGGTCTGGGAGTGGAGAGACAAAGGTGGGGAGTTTGTTGCTCCACCATGTCACAAACAAGTCAGGCATTGTTTGGTCCCACTGAGTGCAAACTCAGTGAAAGATGGATGGTTGGAGACACCTCTCATTATGAAGCAGTTGGCTTCTCCTTGATAATGAACTGACCAGGACACTGAGCCTGAATGGGATGTCAGACTTGGGCACATCAACGGAAGAATTCCCATACCATAATGCAGAGTTTCTGTGATCTTGTACCCTCTTGTTTGAAGAGGTAGTTCACCAAGGTCACCATGACTGAGTTATCCGACATTATCAAAACCGTTTTCTCTTGGATTTGGTCCCTTGAAACACAGAGGCATGGAGAATGGCCTTCATTTCCATGAGAGTGATGTGAAGAGCCCTCTCTTATATCACCAACTTGCCAAGGACCATCTAGAAGCACAGTAGCAAGTGTGCCCCTCAACCCGACATGCTGACCTCTGTACAGATTGTAACTTCAAGCCGAGAGGGGGCTTCCAAGATGTTCCCACTTTTAGCCACTCCCTGCATAGACCTTGTCATCTCCATCTTGAATTTCAGGGCAGAACATTAAACTGATTGAGCTGACTCAAGTCTATGACTGGTTTCAACTTCCCGTTGGCTTTTGTGACCATAAAATGTCTGGAGTAAAAACCCAGGGAGTCTGGATTTTGAACTAACTCCACTGCCCACTTTACAAGCAAATGCTCTATCTCCATCTGTAACATGTCTGCCTTTGTGGGATTGCTTGGGATCTCTGTCATGAAGGGGGACAACAAAAGAGGTAGGGTTGGATGAATGACATCACCCAGTCATTTGTTGGAAAGAGATTGATCCCAGTCTGGCAAAACAAAAGAAGTCCAGTGCCCACAGTAGGGTCACCAGTGGGCAGGAGGGATGTCAAGTCATGATCAGTTGGCAGGAGGCTTGGGGGAGGAGAAACTTTATTTTCTTTCCCACCTCTCAGCCTGCCCATGAAAGTCATAGACATATGGATGCTTAGAGTACACCTGGCCACACAAAGGTTGTTGCTGCTGAGAAGTACCACTGTGGTCTATTACCCGCTAATCAGCCCTGACAATCCCTGACAAGGTTGAGAAGAGTTTGCAAGGAGAGCTGAAGTGGCAAATCCTGTGCCACCTGCATTCTAACCTCTTCAATACAGCATCGAACAAAACAGGGGAACTGAAAGGGAGAGAATGCAGTGTTGCTGCATGATGAAGTCTACATATTGCAGAAAGCTGTTGGGACATTTGCCATTGTGTAGTGAGCCACCCCATTGACTACCTTGGCAATATGGCACACCGATTTCCAAGTGTGGTCACTTCTCAGCTAAATGAAAGATCACTAGTGACACTAAGTCAAGTAAAGAGGAAGTCAACACAAAATTCCTAACGAACTTTGATGTGGTGTGAAACACCTGTCTGGTTAACCTTTTAACACATGGGGGCAGACATGTTAATGGTAGTTATGTCTTGATCTAGAGGCGGTACATGAGTGGTAAGCATAGGTATATGACTTATATCAGTGAGGTGAGAAAGTTTCAAGCAAGCAGCTCACTGAAAAAGAAGGGCCTCGAATTATTGGAGTCACAAATCCAAAATTTGCCTGGTAATTTTGGCAATCTTTGCCAATTGTGGAATAAATTTAAAGACAGATGCTCATTCTCTTTATCGACATCTACCAAGGTCTTTACTTTGTATGTGGTATTACCTGCTGGAGGATGAGGGTATTCAGAAAGCAGCAAAATCCTATATATTTCTGCTACTGATGCCTTAAAGCTGAATTCAGTCCATTCGATAGTTGGATCGGAATGTTCAGGGAAGTCTGTCATCCCTCTCATTGCCAGGGGTGTTGTCTGCCTCCTACATGCCCTGCATCCAAGGATATAACATCCTGCATGGCAGTGATGATGCTGTTCCATCACCATGCATAGTGTGAGCCCTACCTGCTCAGTAGGCCAGCAGAGCCGGTGATGCCATATCCAGCACACAATGTGGTCTGAATGGATGATGTTGGTCTGGGACAGCTAGCCAGTCAGGCTGGGACAGACAGATGGATGGGTGGCATAATTGTGAGTTGGTCCGCTATATTGTGTCAGCGTAATGTGTCTGGTCAGTCCCCTTGGTCGGCTGGACCAAGCCCGCTGTCGCTGTTGGAACTGTCCACCGATGTGCACTTCACCAGTCTGAAATGAGTCATGCCTGCCAAACCCTACACGTCAGCCACAGGTCGGCCTGATTGCTGGACCAGTTAGTCCGTACTGCATACAGCATATGGTATGATATGCAGGCCTAGCCGGCTGGCACAGTCAGTCTGGAGCCCCACATGTCAAGTTTCAATGGCACCAAGGCCATTTATAGGTGGGAGCGGGAATTTATACGTAGTCCTTCATAAGTTAGTGAGCAGAAACAAAATTTGGTCACAACAGGCTGTGACATGATGGAGAGACATGGGTAACATTATATGCCCCCTCCATAGATACCATAATGTAAGTTCAGTCCAACTGCAAACAACACTGATCCTGATCTGTGCTGGAAGATCAGGGTCTATGTTGTTTGTTCTACTGGTTACTCCTAACAAACTGCATAGACCAAGATCTGCTGATGCATTATATGATGTCAGATCTAGGCCTGTGCAGTTTCCACCTGGACTCAACTTGTAATCTAGTGTATATGATAATTTAAAATCTGGATAAGAAGTGCATAATTATGTGAAAATAAAAGCATACAGAAAATAAGAGTACATGGTCCTTCAGGATTGTTTGCAGTCAAAATAAGTGCATATATGTGTTAAAATAAGTGATACATAAAAAAAACCCCGATCAAACATAAAATAAACAAAAACAACAACTATTGATGATAAAAATAAAAAGTAGTACAAGAATACACTGCGGAACTTAAGGAGTATTTACACATAAATTGCGTTTGAGAATTTTTTTTTCTTCTGATAAACTTCATGAATGCTGTATATTTATTTCAATAAATACCCCCTCCTTGCCTCTGTTAGCTACAATATGTATAGGAATAGTCTTGATTGTGTAGCTTACATGTTGTGACACTTATGAATTTTGGTAGACTGCTTTCATTTCCACTGACAGTTTCTACCTCCATTGTATAGAGAGTTCCACTTGAAAGGGAGGTAAATGTAACCTGTCTGTTATCATCAGATTTATTCTTCAATTGAAAGGTTCTTTCGTTTTGTAAGGTGAACAAGAAGTAATCAAAAATGTCATCTGCCTGGACTGTGTAGCCAATTATAATAGAGCTATTAGTTACTGCCACTTTGGAAAGCACCGTGGTGATGATTGGTTCTGAAATTACAGAAGATTATTTTAGCATATGAGTAGTGACAAGAATTCCGTGAAATCAGATCTGGCTTGATGGACTGTCTGTTTTTGTGTTACCTGCCATAGAAAGTTATGAGGAAAGTAAATCATACCTACTTTAAGATATAAAGTACTAAGCTCCCTCGTTATATTTAACTTTTTTAATAAAATTTTTCGATTGAATCCACAATATTAAAATAGCACTTTGTTGTAACAAACATCTTATAAAAGTGAACCATCTGTATGGTTTACCAGTACTGTCTATTATGCAAATTTCCTGGAGTCAGCTATCATATATACTTGCTTATAAGTAAGTATATATAGTAATTATCTAAATTAATGAGGAAATAGTTTAAAAGAACAAATGATAGTATAAACAGATGCTGTGATGTGATAAAGACTGAGGACAAGTTTTAAAAAGGGATGAAAATGACTTGCACACACAATATCTGAAACTACCTTCTCTCTCCTATCATATTTGAACAGATAAGACAAATTCTGACATGTTTTGAAATTTTGAAGTGTCATACAAAAATTAAGTATTTGCCAAAAAAAGATTTTCATTCCTGCAAAAGAAAATGGTAATGTAAAGATAAGCATCTACTAGTTGTGTTTTTTTCATGACTGAAAGGATCTTAATAATGGTGCACATATGTAAGATTGCCAATTCATTTTTGGGGAAGGAGTGGGGGTGGTACATCTGCAAACCAGATGAGCAGAACACAAATTAGTAAGTAATCAATTAAGATTTATTAATGTAAATGATCACAACATCTTTTTTTTAACGCAACATAAAAATCCTTCTTTTTTTAAAACTTATTTACTGAGGAAATGAACCTCATGAAATTTTGAACATGTTAAAACAATCATTTATGTATATCACATACTTATTGCCAAGCAAATATTGGAAATAAGTTTATGGCCTAAATATGCTAAATTTACTGAATTGTGAAAATTCATTGATATTAATATGTTATTTACAATAATAATAATAATAATAGTAATAATAATAATGTAGTAGTAGTAGTAGTAGTAGTAAGTCCTTCAACTACCTTACTAAAGCCATCATGATTAAAGAATAAGATAAATCTATGTCCCAAAGTTACTAATATATGTCAAGATCACAGAATCCACATTAATATTTTGTCTTGCCTATGAACCATACTAATACAGCCTTTTAGTATCAAAGAACATACAAACAGAATCTGAATTCTGCTACCACTACCATCTAAGTCTTTACAATCTATTATTGTATGTAAGCAAAAGAAATTGCATATTACATGAGAACATCCACTGCATTACAAATTTGGACACATAAACCTTTCAATCTGACTTACTGACATAGGCCTCCAAGACAACTGCATCAGAATATTTTTCTGAAACAATACTTCGTATCATAAAGGTATATTTCTGCCCTGGGATAAGTTTCTCAACTCTAACAGCAATATCAGTCATATTCAGTCTGGGCACGCTAAAGTTCAATATTTCCCTTTGTGTGTCATTATATCTCACGAGCCATCTTTCAACATAGGTGGCACTACTCTTGTACTGCCACTTTAGGATGATGCAACTGGTAGTTGTGTTGCTAGACAGAACATAAGCTTCATTTGGTGGCAATGGCTCTGCAAGAATATTAAAATGCAAATGAAAATTACACAGAGTTCAAGATCAAAATTTAACAGATTAGGTATTTCACTTGTTTGTTTGGAACTAATTGCATTTTTTAAAACACTGCAAAATACAATATTTTTGCTACAAGACTGAGTCTTAATCATCAAGATGTTAATCATGGTTTTTTTGTATATGTCAAACAGCTTAGTGACCAAGACTGGTTGCAGCTGCATTTTATTATATGGCTATATTTGAGTGAGTGTACCTGCACTAATTAAGTACTATCATTTCAAAATGTGCACAGAACAACTTGAACTGATAATACAGTTTATCTTGAATGAATGCATTATTATACAACATGGACTGTCATTATGGCAGGAGCAAAACACTGACAACTTCAGACTAAATGCCAAAAACCAAATTGTTTTGGGTAATTTGAATGCATTACAAAATTTCATCATGCAATTTTAGTCAAACTTATGGCATCAAATATGCAAACAAACTGCTTATCTAGAGCTCTGATGACAATGATAATAATGACAATGAGATTCTCTTTAATATTCATGGCCACTAGCCCATTATGAAATACTGGGTCCCATATTCAGGATGCTCCACCTCAATTTTAGAAAAAACTCACTCTGTTCCAGTAAAAGCATCCTATTCGCTGAATTTTCAGGAAATAAACTATTCATACTTAACAGAATACTAATTCAAAAAAAAAAAAAAAAACTACAGCTTTTTACATTTTGGTAGAAACTCAGCTTGTTTCTTACAAGCTATTTCAGTCTGGGTAAACACTCAACTTGAGGAATCTTAAATACAGTACAGAATCATAATTTTATACATCAGCAGCACTAGCAATAGTGCAATGGATACTTACTATTTAACAAATTCTATTTCTGAACTTGACTGTGAACATACAGGGCCGTACTATAAATAAAAAGCCCAAGTGGACCTGACATTGCTCACCTGAACAGTTGACCATTTCATTAAGCAGGCTTATATTGTAAGAACACATCCTATGTAAGCCATCTCCCATACTTTATATCATGTTCGTTTTACCTATTGTACTATATCTTAATAAAAATTCTTTCTAAAGATAAAGGCATAATTAATATACACAGTATCTTGCTTATAAATGAAGTCATCCAAGATCTTGATAATAGACCCAACAGATCAAAAATATGGCTTCAAGAATAGCAACAAGCTCAGCCAATCAGATGCAAGATTACATCATTAATATGCACTGATCCTGCTTACTTCCGAAATTGCCCAAGATCTTGATGATATAAGCCCATGTACCAAATTTATTCAAAATCAGATCATAAATATGGCTGGAGTGGTAATAAGCTCTGCCAATCTGATGCATGACCAATATGATGCATAATCACCTCATAATGATGATATAAGCATATATATAAAGTTTGACCAAAATCAGAAGGGTAACAAGCTTATCCATTCTGATGCAAGATTACATCTTTAATATGGGTGCATCTTGCTCATTACTTGTGCAAGAGATTGATAATATAAGCATACTTGCCATATTTCCAGACAGTGTTGGTTTTTTTTTTTATACTCAAAAAGTGTGTTTTGAAGTTCCCATGGGGGTCAGTGCATGTGACCCCCAAAAAGCGACGTTATCCAAATGAGAATAAGCTATCTTTTCAAATCAGCCTATAACAAATGACTGGAAATTCAAATCTGAATAAGAGAAAATACCATCTATTTTCTCTGAAGCATTTAATATACTTACAAACAAAACAATTGTAGACTTAGCATTGTCAAATAACATCACCACACACATTGTACACATGGTCCCAACCTCACAGACATTAAATAAAAAAAAATACACCAAGTTACTGTCTTTAAAATCCATTGGACAGTGGAATGTAGTTTAATTACATGCAGTCTTTGCTGCTTTCAATAGTTCAGTAGTAGGCTTGAAGATAATGAAAGTGATTTTTGTTTTCGTCTTTGCACTCATTAGACATTGAATTATACTGTTCTTAAGCCTTCCCCGAAGAGTTTATTGAATGTTTCTAAGCAAAGAAAATGATCTTTCTGCATCTGCATTACTGTGAGGAAGTGTCAAACATGCAATGGTCATTTGAGTCAGATTATCACTTTTCCAACTACCGAAATTGATTGTTTGATTTTGGGATTAACGATGTGTGAGGCCATGTGGCCAATTATATCAGTACTATCGAAATAATCATGTTTTGCATTTTATATATGGAATAAAAATCCGACTTCAAAGAAATATTGCCGGTGATCACAAACTTTAATAAAGATGGCTTCAATGCAGTCAGTGATGTGTAATAACATTTGTTCTTCAACACGTATCTCCTGATGTACTTCACTTCAGACAAATTGGGTTGTTTCACTTAGTGAACTTCTATGCAAATTAGCCTAATGGGCTCTCCCTCAGCAGTGCTCAAAAGATTTGACATGACACATCACCATAGCTATTGTGAGCCAATTAAGTAAATCTCTGAAAGGTGACTGTTTATCTCTGACCGCAATACCTTTTAATCGCCTCTAAATCAGCTGTATAAACTGCCCCAAGGATAGTTTTACATGAGCTCTGAGCAGGACTGTTTACTGTTTATACATACCACAGATTACATGCATATATCATGGTGGTCAAGAAATATGTTTTGTTTTCTTTTTTCTTTTTGTTGGAAATTTGTTTGTGTGCTAAGCATTGTGTTTTTCTAAACATGACTGTGTCAGGGTGTTTGGGAGTCCAAAATCGTGTTTTTTGCATGACGTGTCTTGTTATGGCATGTTATGTATAAGTATATATTCAAGTTTTATCACAATTGGATCAGAAATGTAGCTTTTCCAAGGGATAAACAAGCTCAATCAATCAGATACAAGATCATCTCTTTACTATTTTTGGATCTTGCTCATTATCAAACTCATTAAAGATCTTAATGATATAATTATATATTCCAAGCTTGACCAAAATCAGATCAGAAATACATTCTCCGGAGTAGAAACAAACTCAGCAAATCAGCTCTAAGTTCACCTCATTAGTATGTGTTGATCTTGCTCATTATCAAAATCCATTGAGATCTTAATAATATCAGGATATATTTCAAGTTGATCAAAATCAGGTGAAAAATATGGCCCCCATTGTGGCGACAAGGTTTGCCAATTATGTCTAAGATCACCTCAATAATATGCACAGATCTAGCTCATTATCAAACATGACTGAGATTTTGATGTTATAAACCTATATTCCAAGTTGCTGATGGGCAGACAATGGATAACAGATGTATGGCCATACCATAAACTCATTTGGCCTTAGGGGGGTCATATCTATGTGTCTATGAAGATTTTTTTTCTTCTCCTCACAGTGTTAAATACAAAGGGCATACCCAGGTGCCCCTACTCCCAAAGTGAGCTAACAAGAGATCTCTGTATTGGTCATAGTTCCATAAAATAAATGTAAAGTTATACCATGGTCATATCTATGAGTCTACCAAGAACATTTATTTAGTTAAGGTATCACTCTGACACCTTAACAATACAAATATGTTTAGGGTAAGCAGCCAAATGATCCATACAGCAATTGTATCTCGACTGACTGAAGAGTTCCGCAACCTCTAAAAATTCCGGTAAGAACTCAATAAATTTAACTCACAGCAACGATGACTCAATTAGGTATTTTTTTCTCATAAAGTGGCAGCTGAGAATTCACAGTTTTCCCTGACTTTAATCAATATTTGCAAAATTAAAGAGCTTTTCCCAGTCAGGAACAAACCTATTCTTTCTCCTGACTTTTCCAGATTTCCTAGTAGCATTGGAACCCTGCAAGATGACCATTGTGGTGACCATATTGTATATCCTAGTGGCAACATTTTCATTTAGTACCAACATGATCATAGGATAAATGTGTGTGTAAAGTTTTCATGGCAATTTTCCAAGTAGTTTGGGAGAAGTAGCGATAACAATTTGTGCTAACAGAATGATGGACAACAGACAACAGACCATTGCATATGCTCTCCTGGTCTATAACCAGTAGAGCTAAAAACAAAGAGTAGATACTTTACCTGTGTACTGGTAGATGACTTGAGGTAGACTCATGACCATTTCATTGACTGCATACACCTGAAACTCAAATCTCTCACCAGGAAACAAGTTCTCTATCCTTATTTGGGACTCCAATGTTGAGTTCTCTACAAAGGGAGCACTGGGGTCTCGTAGAGTGGCATGGTAGCGGACTAAATAGTGATCCTGGTGACTTTCAGTTGGAAAGTCCCAGTCCAAGGTAACTGTGTACTTTTCTGCTAATGAAGCTGACAAATTCACCACTGATTTGGGCACTGAAATGATAAAAATGCCCTTTGATCAATTTGTTTCCCGAAACCTGTCATTCAAGCATGTGAATTGGGTCATAGAGACCTACATTTTGAATGGCTGAGTTTCTCTCCTCAAGATGCATCCATACAGTACTTTTCATGAGTGTGAGATGAAATAAGTTCCAAATTACTGCAGATGTAACAAACAAAAAACCTGAAAATACTTTGGTGTGGTTGAATAACTTTCCCAGAGATGAATGTATATACTAATTTTCATAACTGTAGGTGAAATAGAGTCCACGATATTGAGGGTGTAACAAATGAATGGCTAAGTCACTCATATGGAAACTGAGTTCACAGTGACCTACTTGTATGGTTAGGGAACTCAGCTTTTAATGTATCCACATACAGTACTAATTTTCAAGAGTGTTGATAAAATGGGCATAAGATAATAATGGCATAACAGATGGCTTAAAATGCAAAAGCATTCAAGCATGAAAATTAGGACATGGTGACCTAGTTTTACTTTGGTTATGTCGCACAAATTAAGATGCATTTACATGTCAATTTTCATGAATGTTGAAGAAATAGGATCCAAGATATTGAGATTGAATGAACAAATAGCTGAAAAGTCACTCAAGTGTGAAAACTGGATCATATGACCTTTTGGTATGGATTAAGTTACTCTTCCTGACATGCAACAACATAATAATTTTCATAAGTATAGGTGAAATAGGGACCAATATATTGAGGGTGTAACAACTTAATAGCTCAAAACAAATAAGTCATGTAAGCATTCAAATCAGGTAATCTAGTAACCTAGTTTTAGTATGGCTGAGTTGCTCCTTGTGATGCATCCTCATACCAATGTTCATGAGTGTAGGAAATAGAGGTCAAAAACACTTAAGTCATAACAAATGAATGAACAAATGAACCTGAGGTCATAATGAATGAATGAACAAATGAACTCACAAACATACACATGGATGAATAAATGAACAGGCAAATTGTTATATCTCCTTCCAACTTCATCCCAATCAGGGATGTAGAATGGGCTTGATGCGACCTCCTGTATGTCTTAAGAGGTGAGAACATCTTGGACTTTTTAAAAGTGTGGTTGATATAAACAAGAAGTCCCTGTAGGCCTGATCTCACTCGCCTGCCAACTGACAACAGTAAGGCTGTGAAAGCAAATTCATACATGTAGTGAAACTGTGGAGCAGAAAGAAAAGTTTGGAGCACTTAGGTGCCACATTGTCTATTAGGCTAAAAAAAAATTAGTGTTTCCAGTTTCATACTAAAATAAAAACTGAATTGGTTGGTTGGAATAAGACTTTTAAAGACTCATTTCTCCCCCTCCATTTTTAATAGTGAACCATACTTGCATGACCTAATTTTATTTGTTTGAAAAAAAATATCTTGTCAGTATTTCTCAATAACGTGATGTTTTCTGATAATAAGATAAACACTCTCTATATAAATACTGAAATAATTTGCATTTTACTGATATGGCTAACTGTGAATTTGAACTGAACTCAATTAGCAAGCAGCACAAAAAGGCAGCTATTATTAAATCATGCTTTCTGGTCTATGTCCTGGAGGTGCTAAAAATATATTGGGAGAAATAGTAAACATCTAAATTAGAATGGTGTCTAATACTGTTACCATGAATGAAATGAAATGTGTTCTGGTCACAACATTCAGAAAATCTGAATTTGGTTTTATGGTCAGAAAATTTATAGGGTAGAAATGTGGAAAATTGCAGGGTGCATATAATTAGGATCAGAGGGTAATTACATTAGGAAGTGGTTCAGAATAAACGCATACTGGGTCACTGTTTTTTATTTTTATTAAAGGCCAAAAATACCAAATATAAATCTAAAATAATGTGAGACTAATAACTTATTCTCATGAAATTCATGAATTCTGTGTTCTAAAATGCATTGTTTTTAAAGTTTAAAAATGTTTTCCAAGTGGGAGAACTTTCTTTACAACATAAAACCTGTGATTCTCAATGGATTTGATCATAGGTTACTTCCCTTGCTTTAATATGCTAACTGCTACTTTGGCCTTCACAGTGGTAGCAAGATCAGCCAATTAGATGCAGATGCAAGATTACCTCATTAATATGCATGGATCTCACTTATTATCAAATCCATCTGAGA
This sequence comes from Margaritifera margaritifera, assembly GCA_029931535.1. NCBI lineage: Eukaryota > Metazoa > Mollusca > Bivalvia > Unionida > Margaritiferidae > Margaritifera > Margaritifera margaritifera. The sequence goes on along the minus strand of JAQPZY010000888.1, from coordinate 179,613 downwards.
TCTTAATTATAAAAGTCCATATTTCAAAATTTGATTGTAAAAACTGGATCAAAAATGCAGCCTCCAGAGAAGTAACATGCTCAGCCAATTCAATGCCTGATCACCTCATTAACATGTATGGATCATGTTGATTATCAAACTTGTTCGAGACCTTAATGAAATATGCATATATTCCAAGTCTGATCAAAATCAGATCAGAAATATAGCATCCAAAGTGGTAACGAGCTTAATCAATCAGATGCATCGATCTTGCTCATTACTGAACCCATCCTGGATCTTGAGAATACAAGCCTGTATTTCAAGCTTGATCAAAAGCAGATCAGAAATATGACTTCCAGAGGGGTAATAAGCTCAGCCAATCAGATGCAAGAACATCTAATTGGTATGTGTGGATCTCGCTCATTATTGAACTCATCAAGGATTTTAATGATACAGCATATATTCCAATTCTGATCAAAATCTGATAAGAGATATGACTTCCAGAGTTGTAACAAGGTTAATGAATCAGATGCAAGATCAACTCATTAATATACATGGATCTCACTCATTATGAACTTGACCAAGATTTTGATGATATAAGCCCATGTTCCAAGTTGTATTAAACAGACGCATGATGGATGATGCACAATGAATGCAGGGCCATACCATTAGCTCACATGGTTTTTGATCTTTTATGCCTTTATCTTTGCTTGTATGCCTTTTATGGGATTCCGAAACTAGCTCGGCACTTTTATGAACAGGATTCTGTTTATGTGCCATAAAATGCTGTGCATACATCCCAACTTTGTTCGTGAGAGGATACAAGTGTAAGATATATATTTACAGGGTTCTCGGGGATGCCAAAATCAGCATAAAAGTATGCGTACTTTTCATTTTGGATGCACACAAATTCCAAGAGCAGAGTCCTCTGTACGCAAGTTTTTTTTGTTGGCGAAATTCTTGTTTATTAGATCAGTTTATACAAAGCAAGTATCAATCATGTAGTGGGTGAGTTCTCAAACAAACTTCAAGTGATTGTAGGTAAGAACTTAGTACACAATGAGATTAAGACACCTGTTAAACTATTGTCAGTGCCTAGTGATCATTTTGATCAAAAGACTAATTACACACGCATGTGCTCTGACACATCTCTTTGATAAGCTTCACTCAGTACAGTTTTAATCCATCATATTATAAATCCTTATGCGGTGTTAGGAACACTTATCAGAGGAATACGAGCTGACATGTTAATTGTCATAAATTATCATAAATCAGCTGTTTATCAGTGTCATGTACAGATATATTTTGTTTTTCCGGTGGCAACTTTACATAATTTCTTTGGCGTCAAGTGTACGGCTACAGATGAGCTGGATTCTCATGAGAATGGTCAACAGAAATGAGTAGATACATCACTTTAGTGTTGATAAAGAAAACAGAATGCCAAAGAGACTGAGAAATTAGTGGAATTAATCATGGAATAAGACATTCCTACAGGTCGAAAAAAACGAGAAAACAATGGAACATTATTAGCTGTATACACATGGTGTTGCGACTGTGGAAAGAAAAATGTAATGGCTACCCAAGGAACACCGAACTTGCAAAGTTCAACATTTACAAGACATGAGGTCTCAAAGGATCATTTATTTGCCCTTTAAGCACATCAGAGTACTGATGTGACAGTGCATAAGAAGTTCAATGTATATATCAAGTGTTTGTCATCAGACACCAAGGATCCAGAAATTCACTTCCTTGATTGTGTTGCTGTTCTGTACGGGAAAAATGTTGAGAAAATTGTTAAAGTTTGTTTAAGAAAGATGGTGAATGTAAAGATGAAATGAAAAAAGTGAATGGAATATGGCCATTTGTTTCTTCTTCCAGGTTTTTGGGAAATTTATTGATCTGAAAAGGAATGAAGCTAATTATATAAATTAATACAGAAAAGAAAGTGTAATCTCTTCCTTGATTCCTTACAGCTGCAAAAAATTAAAGAATGGGAAGGTAAAGCCATAGAGAATTGTTATAGTTGTAACGTCACACACAATCACAATTATCATGGTTATCAACTGCCTTACTTTTTCATTATTTTACTAAAACACTAAAAATTTCAAATTAATGAGCACTTGCAATCTGATGACATGTATATTGGTGACACAACAATGCACACATAATGTTCTACAAGGAAATAAGTATCGTTATTGAGACTCCTAGTTTTAGTGCTGGGACTGCAACTTTTCCAAGGAAGGAGTCCTGGACTGCAAGTTTCAAAATCCTATGGAGAACCCCGATTTATTTACATGTTTGCATTTAATGGTACCTCATCACTATAATGGCTACATGGTGTCAATTAAAAGTTAAGTTCTAAAAATGTAAAAATAAAGAATTGCATAAAAAATACACGGAAGACAAAGCATTCCATATAAATGTAAACATGAAGTACTAAAAGATAAAAGGTAACAATTTTAAATATAAAATCGTTAACATTAAAGGATATACATTTTTTAATAAACCACATTCCCTCAAAAAGTCTAACATTCTCTTGGGTAGTAGATCATCATAAAGTTCCTAATTGAATTCACATAAAAAAAACTTCTGTTTCATAGGGTGGAAAAGTCAATGCACTTTACAAAAGTGTGTTCCACTATCAGTGGACTCTTGCAAAATATGCACTCAGATCGAGGTACACCCTTCGGAAGGTATACACGAGTCAGTATGCATGTCCTATTTGCGATCAGCACAATACCATCTCATCTCTGTTTTTTTGTTCTGTGTGAGACCACCACTCTCCAGTGATAGGTCTGATGTTACGAAACTTGTTTGTGGATTTTTCATTCCATATATTTTGCCAAGTATATCGAACATGCCAATTTATATAATATTTGAAGTCAGTATATGGAATCTTCCCTTCAGAATCAGATGACCATAGGGCAGCTTTGGCTGCTTTATCTGCCCTTTCATTACCTTTAATACCAATGTAACAAGACAGCGAACAGTTGAGAACACTTTTTCCTAACTGTATGAGCAAATCATGTTTCTGTAATATTCTGGGATATTAATGGGTTGTCAAATTTAAGGTTTTGCAAGGCTTTCAGCATGGAAAGGGAATCTGAAAATCTGATGAAATTAGTTTTTTTATTTTTTCAATGTAGTTCAAAGATCTGAGTATGGCTGTAATTTCTGCATCATAAAATGGAGGCTTAATCAGATAACCAGATCGAGATGGTAAAAGAATGGAATAATGGATGCACTCCCCTACCTGACTTAGTGTAAAACAGACATTTTTATCAACAATCCAGCAACAATACCATCTTAAATAATATTTCATGACTAAAACAATTCTCAGGAACTGACCACAAATTCTGTGAGTCTAACAATCACTTGAATATTTTGATTACATGCACGTGTTTATCTTGCTTACATAGCTTTCACAATAAAAGCAAGACTGACAATTTAAATTTGCATTGAGCTTAGAAGCATAGAACAACACCTTCTGTTCATTACATATCATACTTAAAGATGATATGTCACAGTAGGGTTGGGAAAAATAAATTGTCCAACAGCCCAGGAGAAAAAGAAACTTTTGCTGTATAAATAAAATTTTGTGTAAACTGCACATAAAAGTTTTCATAGACTACAATGGAACAAAAGTCCCTCAAAGGGACTGATGCTCTACTGGACAAAAAGAATTTCCAGGAATTCAAGATAAGACCATTTTTTCCTTTTAACTGCTGAATGTTGAAACCACCTCTGATATTTTTCAGCAGTAACACGATTTTTAAATTAGCTGCTGTGGTGGACATATTGGATGTCAGATTGGCACCATTTCCATTTACAGCCAACTAGACATCATAAAAAGTCTTTCAGTGAAAACCCCATGCTGATATGACCATTCAATCAGGAGAAGAAGTGATAACAAGATTTTCAAGATGGCCAATGTGGTGGCCATATTGGACATCTGAGCAGCACAATTTTCATTTAGGATCAACTAGAAATTGTTTAGTAAAAACCCCATGTTGTTACAACCATCCATTCAGGAGAGAAAGTGCTAACAAGATTTTCGAGATAACTTGATCATAGGATGAATGTATGTGCATAGTTTCATGACAATCCTTCAAGTAGTTGGGGAGGAGTAGCAATAACAAACTTGTGCTAATGGACAGATGGAGGACAGATCACAGACAACAGACCATCCCATGAGCTGTCCTGGTCTATGCCCAGTAGAGCTAAAACTTGGATCTCTGTATCATCTTAATTGAATCTCTATCCAGGACAAGTGAAATATTTTAGAATTTTTCTATGCATACTTAAAGGATGCCACTTTTTGTCCAGATGCATGCATTCTGTGACAACATGGAAGAAATACAAAGTGATCATTCACACATATAAAATTTACAGTAACCAACATTTCCTTGAGTAGTACAGGATGATTCAGACAAACAGTAATATGAACTTACTTGTGGTGCCCTTTGTTGAACGTTCTTCACTAACAGAGCTCTCCATGGAGACATTCTGGACAGCAACAACCATGACCTTGTATGTTCCCCCTGGATACAAGGAAGAAACTGTAGCACTGTATGTCAGCTGATTGGGGATGCATTTTACAACAGGCAGCTTCATCACCAATCCCATTGGCAGCGACTGGTAGGATACCTGTAAAAGGATGTGAACAACTGAATATAATAGTTTTAAATAAAAAAAACATTCAATTTATTCTCTTATCCCATATTAATGCTCTCCAATCCATTCTTGTTGAACCTGTGATATTCAACTTTTCCTGATAGATCAGTTGGATCATGAATGTTCCATATACTTTTGTGGAAAGTCTAATGATCTCTTTTATGAAGATCTCTTGTACTGTATACACTTACAAAACCATTCAGTATACAGCTGTATAGTGAGACTGCCTTATAATTAAGTACATGATACATGTAATTTGATCTCTTGTACTGTATACACTTACAAAACCATTCAGTATACTGCCGTATAGTGAGACTAGCTTATAATTAAGTACATGATACATGTAATTTTACTACTGCTTAATGAAATGGCATTCATGACCATACTTGCATAACAGGAACTGTGTTATAATGAAAGGTCTTATAGTGATATATAGAGTTATAAAACAGAAACAAAAACAACAATGAAATATATACCAATAACTTTGACTTTGAAGACAGGACCCCTAAATGTGGAATGTCTTCTAGTGACAATATTTGTGTTCATAATTTCATACATTTATCTTACATAGCTCATAAAGTTATAGAGCAGAAAATGCTACTGAAAACTGAAATACTGGCCTCTGACCTTGACCTTGAAGATATCACCCCTAATGTGGTGCATGACAAATATAACAAGTTTCATCCATTAATCGAAAATGGCTCTAATTGTTATAGAATTGAAAGGAAAGTATGAAAGAAAACTTAAAATACTGACCCATGATCCTGACCCTGAAATTAGTACCCAAATGTGGCATGCAGCACACCTGCTAATGATGATGTACATGGTTCATACAGACCTGGATTTTTTTTTCAAGGAGTTTTCAATGACTTTCAAAAGCTATCAAGCTCTATTTTTTTTTCATATGCAAAATTAACTTTCTCCATGTTACTCTGCTTATCACTATATAAACGGATGCAAAAGTAGAAGAAACATAACTAATACTAATTTGAATATTCTTTAAGTATAATTTGCTTTCAGACAAAGCAAATCAGTAGTACACCATGCATGTAACAGTAATGCCACTACTGTGAAGGGGTGCTATGCTATCTGGTAACTAAAGATGTCATGTGTCATTTGATCCACACAATTTTATCCCCATTTTATTTTATTTTTTCATTAATTTTTGAAATTACATAAATAACAAATGATCTGAATTTAAAAAGTTATATATTTTATTAAGTTTTAATGGTGTATTCACCAAGATATACTGAAGAATTTAGGGGCAAAATTCAAGGAGTTTTTTTTTTAAAATTCAAGGACTTGTGAAGGATAAATCCAAATTTTAAAAAAAACTCAAGGAGTTTTAAAGGCAACCCCTCAAATTTAAGGATTTTTCAAGGTCGTAAAAACCATGATGTATAAGTAAACTAATTTTTATCTCTTAATCTCAAATGACTCTTACCAAATAATTACCAATGACTACAACCTTGAAGATAAAACTCACAATGTGGTACACAAGACACTTTCTAATTATAATTTTTCAGCCTACCATGTTTCATCCTTAAAACTGAAATGGCTCTAAAGTTACAGAGCAGAAAGGAAAGTAATGGAAAACTTAAAATACTGACCTGTAACCTTGACCTTGATGACAGAACCACCAATCTAGTACACAATACATCATCTAATGATGATTCATACATACAGCAAGTTTCATGCCTTAATTTCTAACAGCTCTTAAGTTATAGACCAAAATGGATGGTGTGACAGAAAATTTTAAATATTAAGTGATGACCTTGACCCTGAAGGTATGATCTCCAATGTAGTAGCCAAAACACCTTCTGATGATGATATATAAGAATGCCTAGTTTCATTCCTTAATTTCAAACATATCAGGCATTTTAGTGGAGAATAGAAATTGTGATAGAAAACTTAAGACTGAGCAGTGACCTTGACCCTGAAAATAGGACCCCCAATGTGGTAAGCGACTCACCTTCTAATGATGATGTGTAAGTATACCCTTAATCTCAAACAGCTCTAAAGTGATAGAGTGGAACGGAAAGTTTGAGGTAGAACTTAAAATAGTGAGCCTTGAACTTATCTTGAAGATAGGACCCCAATGCGGTTCACAACAGACCTTCTAACAATGATGTAAACATATATCAAGTTTCATTCCGTAATCTCAAATGGGTTAGAAAGTTCTACAGCAGAATGGAAAGGGTGATGGAAAACTTAATAAAAACTGAGTCATGATTTTGACCCTGAAAATTGGACCCCTGATGTGGTATGCAACATACCTTTTAATGATGATTTATAACAAATTTCATTATTAATAACAAATGGCTTTAAAGTTATAGAGCAGAAAGTATGATGGAAAACATAAAATACTGAGTAATGACCTTGACCCTGAAGATAGGACCCCCAATGTGGTATGTGACACATCTTCAAATGATAGTATATAAGCATAGCAAGTTTCATTTCTTAATCTCAAATGGCTTAAAAGTTCTAAAGGTAAAAGGAAAGTGTAATAGAAAACTTAAAATAATGAGTCATAACCTTGACTTAAAGACAGGACCCCAATTTGGTTTGTGACATATCTTCTAATGATGATGTATGAACATACCAAGTTTCATCCTTTAATCTCAAAGAAGCTTTAAAGTTATTGAGTGAAAATGAAAGTCTGACTGACAGATGGAACAATGGACAGATGGTTAATGAAGATACTATCAACCCAGCTTTACATAAAAATGCAGGGGACAAAGAGCCCAGTGATTTGTTGATATAAGTATCGTGTAGATGATCACAACATTTACCAAGTTTCAGCAATGGATCAAAATCTCTGACACTAGTTGCATTCACACGATTCTGTCATACACTGCATTCAGCTACAAGACAAAAAGGTTAACTCAAATAAAAACTGCAGTACCAGAGTGATCTGTCAGTAGGTGCATTTTCAGATGATGAACATAACATAATTGTGGTCCACAGAGTCACATGACTTTCACATGAATTGAAATTATAATTACCAATTATTTTTTTTTAAGGTACAGGTTGTTTAACACTTGGTAATTAAATTAAGTTTGGCAGTAATATTTTCTAGAAGAAAAATTATGTTACTGAAATGGTATCATTCAAGATATTCTTCAGATATATCCACAAACTGGGTTAAATAACAAAAATCCCATTTGAGTATTACAGAGTATAACCATGTTAAAATGCCATTTGTCATTTATACCTTAGGATCCATGCTGGACTCAAATAGTTTGTCCGAAATGACTTCTCTCTCCAACCAGAACAGGACGAAGTCATCAAAAGAGGGAGAAGTGGGTGTAATAAGTTTAAAATTTGTAATGTTCAAAACAGTAACTGTAAACTTCTAAGCCTTCTGGTGAAAACCCCATGCTGATATGACTTTCCATTCTGAAGGAGTACCTAGAAGATTTTCAAGATGGATGCCACGATTGCTATATTGGGTGTCAGATTGACACCATTTTCATTCGCAATCAACTAGATTCTTTTAGTGAAAACCCCATGTTGATATGACCATCCATTCAGGAGGTGTGATGATAAGAAGATTTTGAAGATGGTTGCCCTGGCAGCCATATTGGCAATCACATCAGCACAATTTTAAATTTAAAAATCAGGCATTGTACGAAGTCATCTGGTGAAAAACTCCATACTGATATGACTTTCCATTCAAGAGTAGTAGTGATAACAAGATTTTCAAGATGGCAACTATATTGGATGTCAGATCAGCACCATTTTCATTTAGGACCAACTAGTCACCATATGAAGCCTTTTAGTGTAATCCCCATGATGATAATAATAATAATAATAATAATAATAATAATAATAATAATAATAATAATAATAATAATAATAATAATAATAATAATAAATAATAATGATGACTTTGAACAGTGCCTAATCTTTAGAAGCTCTAAGCACTTTACAATATTAGATAAAACATAAAAAATATATAATGACATGATTAAGAAAACAAACACCATGAAATTAGAAAACAAAAACATGCTGAAAATAATTAAGGTAAGGAGACATTATTAAGTCTTTAAGTCTATTCTTGCAGTCTAAATAGGTGAGTTTTAAGAGTGCTCTTGAATGAGATCACAGTGTCTTTGTTTCTAAGTTCAATGGGCAATTTGTTCCATGTAGCTGGACCCTGGTATGCAAAAGAACGTTGTCCGTATGACTTCGTTTTGATAGTGGAAATAATGAGATTTTGAGTGTCGGAAGAGGAGCATAAGTATCTTGCTGGTGTGTACACATGGGTGAAGTCAGATAGGTATGTTGGACTGGAGCCAGTCAACGAAATGTAACACAGAGAACAAATTTTGTGTTTGATTCTGGATCTAAAGGGGTAGCCAGTGTAGGGTACAGAGCAGGGGGAAGGTGTGCTTGGTTCATGGTACTCTAAGGATGATCCAAGCAGCTGTGTTTTCAACTTTTTGAAGTTCTGAAGTAGATACTGAGATGAACCAGATAGAAGTGAATAACAATAGTCCAGTCTTGAAAAGTACTAAGGAACACACAAGTGTTTAGTAGCATCAACTGAAAGAAAATTGTGAATGGAGCTGATGCATCTCAGCTCCAGATATGCAGCCTTCCATATGTTCATGACATGTTGGTGCAATGAGAGAGTACTGTCGAGAGTAACACCTAGGTTTCATACTGACTGTGTGAATTTAATGTTGGTGTTGCTGATACTTATTGTTTGAGATAAAATATGTGAATGAGAAAGTCTTTGCATTGTAATCAGAATGGCTTCATGATGGTGTGACCATCTGTTCAGGAGTATTGGTGATAACAAGATTTTCAAGATTTGGATATTTGAGTGGCACTATTTTTTATTTAGAAGCAACTAAATCATGGGAAGAATGTGTGTGAAAAGTTTCATTGACAATCTTCCAAGTAGTTCAGGAGAAGTAATGATAACAAACTTGTGCAAACAGACTGACAGACGACAGACAGGTGATGGATAGATGGGTGACAGATGATGGACAACAGGCCATCCCACAATCTCTTCTGGTCTATGATCAGAAGAGCTAGAAATGGTAAATATACTTAATTTTTCCAAAACAAATATCAGGAATACATTTTTCAATGAGCATGAAGTCTAGAAATACAAGTTTTATTACCGTATCACTCATACGAAGTAGTATGGTGCTTTACAAAAAATATCACTGATAAAGAGCAAATATTGTACAATTTTCAAAATTAAACTTTTACCCATCATTTTCAAAATACATTGCTCTAAACTTTTGCAAAATAATGGTAAATTTATTTTTGTTATCAATTATGAAATAGTGAAGCAGTGTGATTTACAAAATATGTACCATAAACAAGCCTCTCTTGCCTGGGAAAACACTTAAATTCCTGCGCTTCCTTTGATCTCGGGACTAAGTGCCCTCATTGGCTTATCAAATGGGAATGGATAATATTTATGAGTGTTTATATTTATAATATTTATATTTGCTTATCAAATGGGAATGGATAATAGTAGATAAGGAGTTTCTTGTCCCTGTGTATGTTAGTCCCAGGATATATTGATGATACAGTAAAGATTGTTTATTACATTCTTGGATGCAACGTTTCCTCTGTTAGAACGTTTGACTTTAATTTCCCCATCCACATTCCTAATTACAATGAATTTCAAAGGCTTTGTTATAATTTTCCTTTGTTACGATGTTCTGGCATTTGATTTGTGTGGTCCACCTGAGAAAATAAGCTCAATTGTAATGTTTTTATCACCTGATGTGCTGAAGCCAGATAAATAAAATGGCAGTCATTACATTACCATAAGCACAACAACAAAGGTACCAGGTAAAAAAAGCATGATAGTCACAGGTCATTCAAAATCAGTGAATAACAAATGTGCCAGATAACAAAGGCATGATAATCACACCTCATTCATAATCAGTAAATAACAAAGGTGCCAGATAACAAAGGCATGATAATCACATCTCATTCATAACCAGTACTAGAATCATGGGTTGTTGGTTGAATACAATTAAAGCACGAATAGAAATGTTTCTGTTTAGTACTTTTTTGACTAAATAATTTTGAAATATCCTTTATCTATTGTTCTATACCTATATGTTGACTAACTGAGTACAGCTTGAATTAAATCTCTCATGTTCATTTTGAATTCTGACAGTTGTGAAAATGGCTGAAAATTCACCAGTCAGAGAAAGAAAAAATGTTTCTTTAGACACAAAGCTATAAATAAACTATATGAGGAATAGAAGTCAAAGTACTGACATGCTCTAATCCAAATATACCTCGCAAACCTTGACAAAAAACTAAGCGTGAAATAAATGTACCGTCCACAAACAATCTGATTTATCGTGCATGGCGTGATGTTTCCACAGATTGTGCTGCAAACTGTTTTGTTAAGGCAGAGTTTAGTGAGCAAACATGTCATTACCAGTGATAGCGATACTGATGACATTCCCCTTTCTATGGTGCATGATGCCTACTTTGGTCTGGTAATGAGGATGTTGATTTCTTGCATTATGTTAATTCTGATAATGACATTGTCACACCTGTGTTACCAAGAACTGAAATGTAATTTGTTGTACCATGAGGATACTGTCTTTGAAATTAGTGATCACAAGGAATCAACTGAGTTAATGAACAAAGAAGATTTCACATAAAAGTGGTTTTTATGATTCACTGGCTGATACATACACATGCATGTTGACACCTTCATCATATGGTAAACCTTACTGGTTTATCAATTTTTTCATGATAACATGTGTTACCGGTATACAAATGTATGAACATTTTATTACCATTACAAGTTCTGACAGTAATCATACCAGTATAAATTGTTTACTACTTGTATGTCCAACGTCATCAACATGGACAAGTACATTATCATTTTGAAGAAAAAAACACAATGAATTTGGATATAACATTTTCTCGGTTATATCGTTCAAAAAATCCCATTCCCTGTGAAATGTTATAAACAATCTTTACTGTAATAGGCTATTCACTTAGATAAAAATCTGATCAGAAATAGTCACTAAAGTGTTGACAAGCTCAGCCAATCTGAGATCACCTCATCAATATGCGTTGATCTTGCTCATTACTGTTCCTATCTAATATCTTGATAGTTTTAGTATTTTTACCAAGTTTACTCAAAATTTGATCAGAAATATAGCCATAAAATGGTAAAAAGTTTAGCCAATCTGATGTAAGATCACCTCATTAATATGTGTGAATCTTGTTCATTATTAAACACGTGTGAGATCTTGATCATACAAGCCTATAATCCAAGTCTGATCACAACTGGATCAGAAATATGGACTAAAAAGTGGTAACAAGCTCTGCCAACCAGATGCAAGACCTTTAATATGAGTGGATCTCACTCATTATCTGATATCTTGATGATATAAACCTATATTCCAAGTTTTATCAAAATAAGATCAAAACCATGACCTCCAGAGTGGTAATAAGCAAATGTTGATGGATGGATATGTACACAGTCATACCATAAGCTCACTTGGCCTTACAGCCAGGAGACCAAAAAAATGCACGACTATTTGCATCAACAAGTTTGTGTGCCGAATGGAAGTCTGGTTGGATGGACAGATTGATATATGATTCCTAATTATTCCAGCCTCTACAGAGCTGGGGGTATAAGATGTACAAAAGTATAACATGAGATCATCTGTAAGACAGAAAAATCTCACCTTTAAAGCATATAAATAATCTTTAGAGGTATTCAATCCGTATGCAATTTTCAAGTTTATAATATAAAAAAATCAAGAACTTACAACAAAGTTATCCTGGTGACTTGTCCCATTCACTACCCATGTGACTTGAAGGTCATGAGATGTCAGAGCTGAAGCCGTGAGATTCTGTACTGCTAGGGGTGCTGCAAAAGTAAACAAACAAATTCAGTCAATTTTTGCCCCCTGAATACCAATGTGAAACATAAAGTCACATAAGTTTATAATAATGCAATCTGATTATGTAAAGTTACTGGGCAGACATGAAAAGTTACCACGTTTCACTGCCCTATGGATGCATTTATAGCCTAAGCATGAGCAAATTATTACTCTGTGGAGGTTTATAGGCTGGTTTCTAGTAGAGGTAAATAAGTTTACTTCATATTTCACCCTGTAAAAGTAATAAGAACGGACTTGTATCTCGATACCTTCCACCTGTTTTCTATTCTAACCTGTTTTTAAGGTTACTGTGTTTGGCAAAAAAACAAAGTTGTAATACAAATCTTCTGAATCAAACCAGAAATATATTACTATTTTCATAAAGCATAATGAATACTGCTTTTGTTTTTTGTACCACTTGGCTCAAAGGTTTAGTAAAATTGCTGTTTTAAGATACTGTTTTAGACATTCTAAATTTGTAACACTCTCCTCCCTATTTTCCCAAAAAATGTATACAACAAAACTGCTTAATTTAAAAAGTAACCTTTTGTATTGAATTTAAAGGTTTTGTATTCCCTCATAAAAATTAAAGGAGTTTTGGGAAAAATTCACAGAGTTTTTAAACAAATTCAAGGACTTTTCGGAAATAAAACCAACCTTTTCAAAATTCACAGAGTTTTCAAGGCAACTCCTCAAATTCAAGGATTTTTCAAGGTTGTATGAACCATGTTTAAAGTACACATAACAAGTAAAATGATACAGTATCTTTTCATGTACAACATGTCCAACAGAAATCAGTATAAACTCAGATCTGACATTGTACAAAGCATTGGCAAATTTATCCATTTGTTGTTCTATATTTGATTTCAAGCAAACAGCACATACCCTGGTCTGAAGATCATAAAACTTGGAGCTTGAGTTTGAGACTGAGTTTTTACTCTCAGCCAATCAAAAGTGATCTAAAAAATATAAAGTCCTTTTTGATTGGTTGACACAAAACTCAAGCTCAAACTAGTCTCAAATGTTGTATGATCTCCAGGTTTGATCTGCCAGTGCAATATACAATGTCAGATCAAGGTCAACACTGTTTGCAGTAAAGTACAGTTTATACACGGGTAGATACAGCACCCCCTCATTAAAAGGCTTTTCATTATAACATGGCTCCTGTTATAAGGCAAGTATGGTCATATGTCCTGATTGATTAAGGGGTCATGAAATTATATCTATCATGTACTTCTGTATAAGGCAGTCTCACTATAACTCACTATAAGGCAGTATGCTATGCCTCCCATGGACTGCATTATAATAAGAGTGTATATATTTGCCATGTCAGTCTATATTTGCCATGTCAATACTTTTTTCCATTAAACGGATCTTTAAAAGAATACAATGTCACAACACTCACCTGTAAGAGTTGTGATGGTGTAGGCCTCACTGAAGGTCCCAGACTTGATACTGGTGATAGATATCATGTACAACTTTCCTGGTGTTAACTGCTGAAAAGTGTACATCAAGCTTTGGATGGTCCTGACAAAAAAGTAACAAAATTCCATCTTTAATTGTATGTATGTATAATGCAGAAAATTACGCATGGTATGAAGAATTCTCCAGAGTGTTCAGTCTTGCATGCTTTGTCACTGCACCATTAGACAGACACGAAAATAATTTCCAGGAATTCATGATAAGACCATTTCTTCATTTTAACTGTCGAGTGTTGAAACAATCTCTGATATTCTTAAGCAATAACAAGATTTTCAAATAAGCTGCTGTGGTGCACATCCTGGATGTCAAGTTGGCACCATTTTCATTTAGAGCAAAGTATACATCATTAGAAAAGTCTTTTGGTAAGAACTCCATGTCGTAATGATCATCCATTCTGAGGGAGTAGTTACAACAACATTTTTAAGACAGTCGTCATGGCAGCCATATTGGATATATGACTGGCCACCATTCTGATTTAGGACTTGGTGAAAACCCCATGTCATAATGATCATCAAATCAGGGGGAGCAGTGACAAAAAAATTTTTAAGATAGTTGTGGCAGCCATATTGGATGTATGACTGGCACCATTTTCATTTAGGACCAACTAGGTATCATAAGAAGTCTATTGGTGAAAACCCCGTTTGGTATAGCCATCTATTTGGACTGGAGTATAGATAACAATATTTTCAAGATATGACTTTCCATTCAAGAGGAGTAGCAATAACAAGATTTTCAAGATGGCTGCTGTGGTGACCATATTGGACATCAGATTGGCATCATTTTCATTTAAGACCAACTGGACATCATAAGAAGTCTTCTGGTGAAAATCTCACATCAATATGACTTTCTGTTAAACTAGAGTTGTGATAACAAGATTTTCAAGTTGGCTGCCATGGTGGCAATATTGGATGTCAGATCAGCACCATTTTTATTTAGGACCAACTAGACATCATAAGAAGTCTTTTAGTGAAAACCCTATGTTGATATGACCATCCATTCAGAAGGAGTAGCAATAACAAGATTTTCAAGAAGGCTGCAGTGGTGGCCATATTGGACATCCGATAAGCACTATTTTCATTTAGCACCAAATAGGCATCATAAGAAGTCTTTTAGTGGAAACCCCATGTTGATTTGACCATCCATGTAGGAGGAGTAGCAATAACAAGATTTTCAAGATGGCTGCAATGGTGGCCATATTGGACATCAAATCGGCACCATTTTCATTCAGGACCAACTAGACATCATAATAAGTCTTTTAGTGAAAACCCCATGTTGATATGACCATCCGTTCTGGAGGAGTAGCGATAACAAGATTTTCAAGATGGCCACTGTGGTGGCCACACTGAATGTCCAAGCAGCACCATTTTCATTTAGGACCAACCAGACCATGGGATGAATGTGTGTGTAAAGTTTCAACATAGTCCTCCAAGTAGTTTAGGTGAAGTAGCGATAACAAACTTGTGCTAACGAATGGATGGATGACAGATGACTGACATGGGACAATAGACCATCTCATAAGCTCTTCTGGTCTATGACCAGTTGAGCTAAAAACCTAAAATGCTTACTGAGGGCTGTTCCATTTAAATATACATGGTAACCAGGGAAGGCAGTTCTTTACAATATATTCCAGGGTACTCTGATTACTCTGAGTTATAGGAAAATGATACAAAATTCTAAATTTGATCTATGGGTGACTACTCAATTTTGAAAGTGCCGTCCCTGGGTTCCAAGTATGTTTTACTGGAACAGCCCTGAAGGAAAGTTGGCCACTGACCTACCATGTTTTGAGATTTTTAAGAATGAATGTATGTAAATGAGTGATCCAAAAATTTGAATGGATCTGCTGGACATTTTTTTTCCAGAAAACAAAAATCACAGCCAGATATTTGTGAAATAAAAATACAAAAACATTCAAAGCGGCGATAAAAAGTTATAACAAAACACACAAAACCCATTAAATATTTAATTATTACAATTATTACATGTACCAGAAAATGTGTCATTTTTGGTACTAGATTTACTGTTGTTTCAGTTTTAGTGTTTTCCTTCCATGCTTTACTAGTTTTCTCTCAAACTATTTATTTATAAAAATTAATTTTTCTTCAGAAACCTATACAACACAATTTCACCCAACAACACTATTTAATACTACTCAGGTGGTTTTAAAAATTATTTATTAACTGACAACAAACAGACTTACTACCTCAAAAATACATAACACTTAAATTAACAGTCAAAGTCTCATGTTTAAGTTTTATTTGATAATGTCCTTAAACAAGTGTTGGATGATGATAATAAAGGCTAACTGTTGTTGCTAGTATCTTTAATCTTTTTATTTATGGCCCAGGCTACACACAGACATATAGTTTGTTTTAATTAGGGATAGGCTACATATATTTTTTTCTATGTGATAATTATGTCCAATGTCTGACATGTCAAGTTAGCAAAATGGTAATTTTAGCTCATTTGTAGGTCATGTCCAGCAAATACAGTAATTTTAGGATCCCTGGTGTGTATGCATAGGGTTTTACTGCACATCAGGTCAATCCTGGCTGTATGTTATGTTCTAACAGTGCAAAGATAATACAAATTGCCCAAAGATAATACAAATTGCCCAAAGATAATGCAAATTGCCCAAAGATAATACAAATTGCCCAAAGATAATACAATCTGCCCAAAGATAATACAAATTGCCCAAAGATAACACAAATTGCCCAAATATAATACAAATTGCCCAAATATAATACAAATTGCCCAAAGATAATGCAAATTACCCAAAGCAATCTTAAGGAGGATAAACCCGTCCAAATAATGGTAAGCATACAGTATTACAAGATAAAAGATAAAATTTAAACATGTTAAAATTCCTTAAATAGATTATATAAAAAATAAAAATAAATGTTAAAAATATAAAATCTTTGGTGGTACATGATCAAAAAACTTCTTAATTGAGTTCACATATAAAACTTTTGTCTCACAGGGTAGAAGTTAATATACTTGACAAGAACATGTTGTGTTTGTGGACACTTGAAAGGTAAGCACTCTGGTCAAAGTTCACCCTTCTGGAGGTATGCACAGATTGTATGTTTCGTATACATAATGGTGTGTACTCTGGTTGATGTTCATCCTTCAGGAAATATGCACAAGTTAGGTATGTGTGAATGGCAAAATATCACCTCATCCCTGTGATTTGTTCTATATTAGGGATGCTACTCTCCAAATACTGGATCCATGTTCCAAAGTATGTTTTTGGAGTTTTCCTTCCACATAGTTTTGCCAACTACACCTCTCCCTCAATAACTCGCGCACAACAGGGTCCAAAAACATAGACCGCACTGTAAGCGAGGGCGCGGGTTACCGAGGATCTCAACAAATTAAGAAGGGGATGCCATCCCTGCTGGACATCAAGAAAACTGCAGTTGGGGGGGGGGGGGGGGGTAACAGGGCTGTTTAATGGCTGAATACTCGTTTTATAATTACATTGGGAATAATTGTCAATAAAGAGCTTTTTCTAATGTAGTTGTTTGCTTTTCTGTATAAATTACCTTTATTTTCAAGATAACGAACCTCTGAAAGATCGTTAACAACATTAGTCAAAGCGGTTTCAACAACACTTGTATGCGAATACATTGTGTATTATGTCACTGCTTTTTCTTGTTGTCGATTCACAACTAAACAAGATTCTTTTTTTAAAAAACCAGGGACATTTATTTCGTGACACAACCGTCAACGTCGATTTATTTATTTTTCTATTAATAAAATATAGATGCCGTGATTTCATATCAAGTAACAGTGAAACTTCTTCTCATCCTTTGAGGAAAGCCCTGAGTAGCAAGTTAGAAATTTTAAGTTTAATACAAACTCTGGAACTCGCTTCTCCATAATGACCCATATCTGTAAAACAAAGCTTTTAATTCACCAAGTACTCATTTGGCTTGGTTGCCTTACTATCTTTGATAACATTTGTGAATGAGTAGGCTAATTTAAGGTAGTTTAATTATATTACTTACATAATAATATTTATAACAGTGTTCGATTGATCAATTGAAATGAGTTGACCAGACACACGGCCGTGACAGCTAGCTCTTACGCAGGCAGGATTTGCACGCCTTTTAACTTTTCTGTTATTCCACCCCCTTTGTTTGATTTGATACAAAGACATAATTAACGTGATAATACAAAGCAGGTCTGCTATTAATTGAGTGTAACAACACAACAAATACTTCCACAAGTTGGAGATGAAGAAAAAAAAACGGTCGGCACATAATTAGATTTTCACGGAAACGCTCGCAGTGATAGCTCGGTCGGTTGAATTATATTTTTCACGTTTGAATACAAGAGGGCATATTGCATTTATGATGATTACACTGAAACCGAATTAAAAGATAGAACTAAAACACATATTTCACTTGACAAAACTTATCTAATTGGTATTTATTTTTAAAGTGTTGCCACCAGTAGGTTTTAATGACGTTTTCATTGATCAAAATTTCGTTGAATATTGTTATTTACAGTCTACTGAGAATGTTCTTTGGAAAGAAAATTGAGCAAAATATATGACTTCTTATTAAAAGCTGAACATTTCATGATATTGATTCAAATTTCTGGGTACTAACCACTGGTTTTGACGATAAAACGAGCGATATACCAAGGTTTCATTTACTAATTTAGGGTCCCTTTTTATATATATATATATATATATTTTCTAGTTAAAAAAAATGGGATCCATGTCTGACCCGTGTTATAAGCGGGTTCGCGAGTTATCCGGGCGCAAGTTATCGAGGGAGCGGTGTATATAAAACATGCGAATTTATCTAATATTTGAAGTCAGTATATGGAATCTTCCATTCATAAACAGGTGACTGCAAGGTATCTTTTGGCTGCTTATCGGCCCTTTTATCACCCTTAATACCAGTTTGACCAGGTAGTCATTGTTGATGTTGTTAGGGATTTAATCCCATTTTTCAGCACATGAAAGGCTATACACGGCGGCCAGTATATTTGGTGGAGGAAGAACCCACGAAAAACCCGGGAAGAACCACCGACCCACGGGAAGCTACTGGCAAGCTTTCTCACATACCCATGTTAGCTGAGCCCGAGACTCGAACCCACGCAGACGGAGGTGAGATGTGTGAGTGATCTGTAAAAGTGAGCGTCTTAGACCACTCGGCCACCTGGGGCCCCGACCAGGTAGTCAAGAGTACAGGAAAAGTTTACTAGATTTTTTTAGCAAATCATATTTCTATAAAATCTGGGACATTAATGGGTTGTTAAAAGTTCTAAAAGTAGATGCACCTGCCAAGTTTTATGAATATTCACACAACAATGTCAGAAAAATGAAGCCAAATACTAAATCTTTATGTTGAAGTCAATGAGAACATCAGCAACAAGAACAAAAACAAGAGACCCCATTTTGTCAAGCCTGCCTTTTACTGAGCTAAGTATAAAACTTTGACATTGAGATTAATCTAAATTTTAGCAATGAGATTAATCTAGGGTGTTTATGAATGTACGGATGTATGGACAGACACACAGATCTAAAAGTGGTCACTGTGTCGAACTTATACTATGGTAGACTGTACAACAATGATGCCATTGGAAAAATGATATGAAAATCTCACACTAAACAAAACTCATTAACTTTACAACAAATTAGATAAGAAAGTTTGTATCTTCAGGATAATACTGGTGATAACTTCAAGTGGTTTTGAGTTCATGGCTATATTCAAACAGCTCATGGTGCATCTGAACAAGAAAATCTCTATTTGTGAAACATGCCTTTTACGTAGCCGAGTCTAAATTCTCAAATATTAAGGCTTATCTAAACTTTAACACCGAGATTAATCTAGGGTGTGGTAGAATGTACAGAAATGCATACAGATGCCAAAGAGGTCACTATAGTGAGCTTCCACAAAGGTGGGCTGGACATTAAATCACTGGACGCTTGGTGCTCAATTGACCTAGCTATACATGGGTACACATTTTATCTATTAAAATATGAATGGGAGCTGAGATTTTATATACATGTCTAACACGTGCATCTATCAAATATTACTTAAAATTAATTTTTTTTTTAGGAATAAAAAAAAAAACATGTACCTCTGCTTAAATTGTGCAACAGTTTGCAGATATTTGTATCATCTGGTTTTTTTTTAGTTGCAGTTGTTTGCAGTGGATTTGACTTATAAGTGGGTATATATGGTAAACTGTTGCTGCTTTCTAATACTCTAAAACTTAATTTGCTTTACATTGAGTAGGCTACAGCAAGTCCTACTAAATACCACCAAGGACCACAAAAAGCCACAAATGAGCATGAATAGATATGAAGGGGTCACCCTGTAGCACGGTCACAGAATTGTTAAGTAGTTAGCAGAAATAATTTTGACTACTGAATAATAAAGATTTAGCTAACAAAAATTTGTCTTTATATGCAAAACAAGTGAAAAATGATTATGCTTCTAATTCAATACTATCATAAATTAAAGATATTTTTTAAGATTTTACAACAACATGAATAATATTAATAATAATAAATAAAAATAATAAATAATAACAATAATAATAGTAATGTATACTTAATGCACTTCAAAAGGAAAGATGACACATATAATACTTGTGCATCCTAATATAATCTGTGATTCTCTGTACTTTGGATGCTGTCCTTCGTGGTATTGGAATTTTTAAAAACTAATACTTGCAAGTTTAGTAGTACATGGGATTTCAATATATGAAAAAAGTGATATATATTGTAAATGTGTAAATACACAACATATTTTAAATGACCCCATCCCCTAGTCCCCAAAAGAAATTTTTAAATTTGTGTATAACCCTTCTATTTACTTTAGTTAATAGTAAAGAAAACAATAAAACATCTATGTTCTCCTAAACTGTCAAATTACAGTTTTTAGTTTTTTTTCTGCAACCTAATTGTTTGTAATCAAACCAAAGTCAATTAAATTCTGTCCAAACAGGTTTCAAATGTTGATGGAAGTCATTAGATTCAGCTAAAATTTAAGTGATATTTTTTTATTGAAAGCTGTTGGATATGCTATAAATTAATAACCCTTTCAGAAATAAAATTTGTCAGAAATATTTTAGACAACATGGAATGTTGCAAAATAATCACAATAAAACTCTGAAGAAATCTTTCTGCAAAACTTGATGAAACTCTATGCAAAACTCTTTAGAGTTATTTTCACACCTTCCACAACAAATCTAATGAGTTATTTCCACAATGCCCTTGTGGAATTCTGCTGATGTGTTTCCATACCTTTCTTCGCATAGCTGAGAGCCACCAAGATATTCTAAGGAATTATGCAGAGTCACAACAAGAAACACACTAAAGAATTCCACAGAGATTTTACTGATCTCCACACCTTTCCACAAAACTCTGCTGAGTTACATGGAAACTAATGGAGAATCCTTCCAGAATGTGTTTTATTTTTTTGTTAATTTTTGGGAGTTGTGTAGATTTTTCTCCATTTTAGTCATGGAAAACTTCATTATTTTGGTATATATGGTGTTGCCATTTATATATGTTTCCAATTATCTCTTGAAAGCATTTACTATATATATATATATATATATATATATATATATATATATATATATATATATATATATATATATATATATATATTCCATTTGTATATTTATATGCATCATGTTCAATCAATTATTATTACATGCATTTGAAAATTTATATTATAGAAGAAGAAATTGTACCTATTAATGAATACAGTAGAAAGAATAGCATCAGGTGGTGAAACTGTCAGCTCATACTGGTCAACACTGAAATTAACTGGTTCTGTCCAGTTTACACTGATGGAGGTTGAGGTAACTGCAGATACCATCATATTTTGAACAGCCAGTGGATCTATATGAAACAAAAATGCCAAAGTATTGTAGTAACAATATGACACAGATCTGTGTATATATACATTAGGAACATGTGGAATGTGTGCAAATGTGCTACACTATGTAACTCCTGTACACATTTTATGACAAGGGTCCAATAAGACTTAACTTCTGTCTCATTGCAAGATGTAAAAACAAAATCTGGCCTGGAGAGTTCAATCAGCTTTAGAATACAAGTTAGAAATTTTGATCTTGGCACATGTGGTTTCAAAAGAAATAATATAACTTTCAATAGTTTGGAAACGTACTTTCTCATTTAAATATTCTTGCTACAGCAGTGTTACAAACTCCAGACCAGATTGTCAGATTTCCTCATCTATGATCTTCTATTTAAGCCGTCTCCAACAACTGTTTGATATTCATATTAAAAGTATATCTGTTTGCAAAATAATGAAATCACTAGACTAAGTGGGTCACAGGACTTAACATAAACGGTGCTGATACACCAATCTCATTAATTCGCACCCAGATTACTTGCGAACCTGTTCATAATGCATTAAGATTTATGGATCCCATTCTTTTCTTTAAAAGTTGGCATTAAAACACAACAAAAGTATGATAACCAAGTCAAGATAGTGTACATTCTTTAAATTAATCATCCAACATTCATCATTTAATCGTTCTGAATGACACTTAACAGCTGGCACAAAAGTTATTAGTCTTTTGCCACTTCACTTTTGTAATGTTGAAGCTAAGTGACTGTTAACAAAAACAATGCTGCTTAGAACAATCATCATGCTTTCTGGTTGGTTGACTTAAGTTATGATGTAACTGGCCATTAATGAACTGATGGCGGATTACTGAGTTGGTAAATGGATCAACTTTTTGATTTTATTCATGCGAGTCACCTGTTATGAATTAGTAAAGGTCACTTTTGTGTAATTTGTAGACATTTAAAATTTCTTTATGCATTTTTAGTCCAATTCCATAAAATATGCAAATACACTGCTTATCTAGAGTTCTGAATTCTCATGACCATAAATATTAAAATCCATTAGACTTATATTTGATTAGTACTATTAGAATCTTACAGTATATACTCGCGTATAAGCCGATACCAACTGCAAACTGCATAGACCCAGATCTGCCATCACATAATGCATCAGCAGATCTGGGTCTATGCAGTTTGCAAGGACTAATCAGTAGAACAAACAACAAAGACCCTGATCTGGTGGCGCATTATGCGACAGCAGATCAGGGTATATGTTGTTTGGATTTTGACCCAGATTATACACGAGTATATACACAAGTATATACAGTATATTTGATTAGGACTATTATGATTCTAATGCATCAACAACAGCTGCAATAACTGCCACCCCTTCCACCACATGTTAACAAACAGTTTAGTCTTCCTCATTATGCGGTGCCCTCACTTATGCCTTAATGTTTATTAACCATATTGCTCACGAGTTGTTGAGGCTGGGGTGTATGCAGAGGATTTCTCTGTCTTTACACTGATTATCATATCTGCCCATGTAAAATGTGTATCCAACTCAAAAAGTGGTGAAACATAATGCACCAACAGATAAAGGAAAAGGTTTTATGTTCTACACATAAGATTTAGTGAACAGCGGAGACCCAGATCTACAAGTGCATTGTGTAATAGAAGATCTGGGTGCACATAGTTTACAGCTTGACGCATGTAATAAACAGGTAAATAAGGTATAGGATTTTTCACAAAACTGAGTATGGAACCAAATGAAAAGGATATTAACTGAGCAAATATGCACAAAATATAAATTAAAAAATTTAGTTTCATTCTACTCTCTATAAGAGTCACAATAAACATGTTATGAATAGAATAATCAGAGTCACAATAAACATGTTATGAACAGAATAATCAGTCACAATAAACATGTTATGAACAGAATAATCAGTCACAATAAACATGTTAAAAATAGAATAATCAATCTAATGCTATCTTTGTATCATATACACTTAAACCCTTTCCCCAATATCCAAATAATTTCTCCATTCACCCATGCTGGTTATATCCTGAAGCTTCTCAACAGGAGTAAGTGAAAAAAAGGCTTAAATTTTCATGCAATGTGTTCCATACAGTATTTGTATAAACAGAAGCTTTGCAGTTTGGAAGACATTTGAACAGCATTTATCCAAGTCTACATGCATGGTTAAAGAGCTGACCCATCCACCATGCTCCACTAACTCATTTGCATATCAAATTCAACAAAATTACAGATTTTTTTCTTTTTCAATTTATACATATACTTCATTATTACTTTTGAGTATTTTGCGAAAAGTTCTCTGAAATGAGGTGAAAAATTAGTGAAGTAAAGATCTGAATTTTTATATAGTACATTGTATCAAAGTGTCAGAGTTCTCCCTGTCTGACAGTTGGTCAAACAACCAGTAAAAAGACACTACAAAGATGGTCAGCAGTCCATGGGGATCACTGACAAGCCATAACTGACTTAATAATCATCTGTAGATCAATTGTGGCATGATGTACATCATATGTTTTTCCACATTTTTTTAACGAATACAACAGGTACTTCATATAGTAATGTATGCATAATAGTATGAAAACCCCTCTTACATTTCAAGACACAGACTCAGAAATTTCAGATATGACTGGGGTTAGTATGTAGATGTAAACAAAGATGTTTGAATTTTCAATCCATTTTGCAGGTAGGGTGGCTGTCTAGATTGGACTGGAAAAAAAGAGCTACGAGAAAGCAATGAAAGATACAAGCTTTAGAAAATGCTGCTTTGTGACAGTCTTTTCAATCAATTTGTATTTACTGTGAAGTCATTTTTTATTTGAGGATATCAATATATGTGATCTTTTGAGAACAGACACTTTCATCAGTACTTAAATTTGTGGATTGGAGAGATGGAGTCCTACTGTTTCCATGGAGTCCGACTATTTCCATGGAGTCTTACTGTTTTTATAGATTCATCATTATTTTGTTGGGTCTTTAACTCTGAAATCCACTAAAACTGATACCTTACAAAACAAGTAAATTGATGTTTTGGGGTTGCTATTTTTAAATTTATAAAAAATTGTGGAGATATTGAGTGAAAATTATCTCTAATATTATGTGTATGCCATCAGAAGGGTACAAGAAATCAGTATCAGCATACTTTGTAAGGTCATGTTTGGGACAGACATACAAAAGTTGCACATCAAACTGTCATAATGAAATGGAACAGGAAAGATTGATTCTAACACAAAGATACAAACAGAAGGCAAAAGAGAGCATAAACGTGTGTATTTATTTAAATCATATCTTGAAGCACAGCCATTCATGAGTTTATCAAGTGAGTCATATTTCCTTCACATTATGTTCAGAACTACTGCTGTGACATGTAACTGCTGAAAGATGACATAGCTTACCATATATACTCTCTTATAAGTCAAACTGCAAACTGCACATACCCTGCTCTGTCATCGCATAATGTGCCAGTAGATCTGGGTCTATGCAGTTTGTTAGGAGTAATCAATAGAACAAACAACACAGACCCTGATCTACCAGCTCATTATGTGATGGCAGATAAGAATCTTTGTTGTTTGCAGTTGGACTTCACTTATAAGCGAGTATATACGGTATCAACATGCAAATTTTTTGCAAGAAGTACTTTTCTCCTTGAACAAATACATTAAAGAGCATGTAGATGCATTACATATATCCTTCAAAATGCATATGCATACATTACCAAGTTTCATGAAACCACAGCCAAAGTCTTGCATGATATGTACCAGAATGCTTTAACTTTGAAAAGTGAGTGAAGCATGAAAAGTTGGTCACAGTGACCTATTTTGTATACAGTCATACAACACCTCCTCAAGAAGCATATGCACACCAAGATTCACCGCATTATAGATAAGACTCATAACAACATGAACCTAAATGCAACAACTTAACATTGTTAATGCCAATGGCAATGAAGCTAGGTAAACAACAACTAGCGCTATTGGTGATAGGTGCATTGTAAAGGACCCCACTCACTAATGGCTGTTCCATAGGACCTTAAACATGAACTTGTTTTGGAAAACCCAAGTTATGTGATGATCGTCATTCAGGGGCCATGATACCTGTAAATAATGATGTGGAGTATTTGAAATCCAACTTCTTCAAGGTCTATAGAATACAAGCAATTCCCATACAGATAAAGATGCAAGGTTGATCAACAAGGACCATATCTTTGTCCAAAATGGAGTAGAAGAGACACATAGGTCTATGAAACAATGTTCACATCAAAATGCATCAGAATATGTTGAATGGTTCTTCAGCTATGCTGATTACAAACGCCATTTCATGTTAAGATATTAAATTGATTGACAATGGCGATAACTCTGTCCAAAATGGTGTAAATGAGACAAAATCCATAAAATGTACATGTAAGTGTAAAGGACAATGTTCTTACCAAATTCCTTCAGAATATGATGAATAGTTCTTGAGCTACAGTATGCTGGTTAAAAGATCATTCCGAGTTTCCATGTGAAGACATGGCTAAGCCCATAAAAGGCACATGCAAGTCTATGAGACAATACTATTCATACCAAATTGAATCACATTGTGCTGAATGGTTTTTGAGGTATGCTGGTTACAAGCAACAGTCCATGTTGAGATATAAGTTAACTGTCCAGGTTCAAAACTCTAACCAAAATGGAGTTGACAAGAGAAAGCCCATAAAAGGAACATCTAGGTCTATGAGACAATATTCATACCAATTGCATCAGAATATGTTGAATGGTTATTGAGCTATGCTGGATATGAGCAACATTTCATGTTAACATATGAACTTAACAGTCAAGGGCCATCAAAATAACTAAAAGAGAGCTGACAAGACAAATCCAATAAAAGACCTATATATGTCTGCCAGACAATGTACACACCAAATTGCATTCAAATATGTTGAATGGTTCCTTAGCTATGTTGGTTCCAAGGATCTGCTATGGTGGAGATTTAAAACTGATTGAAAAAGGACAATATTATGTATAAAGGTTGCAAAACTTTGTTGGTTATAAGAAGTGTGAATGGATGAACAGATGGACTGATGGACAGAAGGTGATTAGTATAGGTTCATCTTAATGAAAGGCACTAGCAATTACAACACTAGTAGTATGGCATTTAGCTAACCTGCACTGTTTAAAGCATAGGCAGGTTAAAATATTTCTATGCTGTATCCCAATAATTTGGTCTGTAATATTTAAATTGATATTGATCTACTATTTTTGCAGCTGAGCGTAACTTTTTTTTCTTCAAAATTCCCTATACCTTGCTGACTTTTTCCCTGGGGCCTGTTTAGGGATTATACGGGATTCATAAGTTTAACCATTAACTGAAGCACGAGGAAAGAATTTGAGCCTAAGGGTTAAAAGTCATAACATGTGCTCCAACAAATATTTGAATCTAGCAAACCAGGTATAAATGTCATTCATATACAGTATGATCAATTACAAAAATTATTATAAATAATTGATCCAAGCAATACATGCACAACAAATTTACAGAGAGAGATTATTTTTCTCCATTGGCTTATGCAGTTCTGATGTTTGAGTACAACTAATGTTGCAAATTGCAAGTGTATTAAACTGGCTGGAACCAGATTGATCATATAAGAACATACATACTATTCGGAAGGAATTATAAAAATGAAAAGCGTACCATATATACTCGCTTATAAGTTGAGTCAGCTGCAAACTTCACAGACCAAGATCTGTCATCACATAATGCACCATCAGATCTGGGTCCATGCAGTTTTTTAGGAGTAATCAGTAGAACAAACAACATAGACCCTGATCCACTGGTGCAGTATGTTTAAGGCAGATTTGACTGTACTGCCAGTTTAATTATACATACCAACAATGGGATATGAAGCGAGTCTTTTAAAACTATTTTAAAAAAAACAACAACACACATTGCAGTATTTGTCTAATGCACTACAGATTTGGAATTGGTACATAAAAAAATGACAAACATTTTCAATGTTGTAATCCTGTTTCAATTAAGACCTGATATATTTAAATGGTGACAGTGATCTTATTCACTTTAACGAGGGCACTGGACTTGGGTCAGCAAGGATGGACACAGCTATCTCCACTGTTAGGACAATTACCGTAATTATTACTAACATAAAGACTGAAGACTGTCCAACTCATTTTATGACACTTCTCTGGATCCTTAACCAGATAAAAATTATTTCCCTTATTAATGACCTTAAAATGAAGGAACAAGTACAACTTCAATTGTCTGTTGGTTAAGAAATGAAAAATTTAACAATAATCTTGACTTTGAATTTTGTCTTTTTAATTTGGGAAGCATAGCAAGTACATGTACCTCAACTTTTCACTCTAATTTTTTTAAAGTCACTTTTCCAGTTAAATTTTTTTACAAGCTGTTTTTCAAAAACTTGTTTGAAGCCTGTACTCAGTAAATCACCTACTTGGGTGAACAAATATACACCATGATTAAAACTTGTATGTCCCAACATAAGAACTGACACAAGAGTTTGTGGTCTAGTTCTTAAAGTATCAAAGTAGTACGTTGCAAATTTACCAGTTGGAAGGGACTTTTCTACCCATCATACCAGAGCAAAGTGGTGGGCAAACTGGGAGAACTGAGTGAAGAATGGCCAAATGCAGAATGCTTACAAAAAATGTGCTTACAATAGCCATCAAATAATATAAAACAAAAGAAAAACTCATTACACTTAATGAAAATATTTTAAAAAAATTGTAGGACTTTGTTATTGCAAAAAACAATAACCTGAAAATAGATTACTTTCAAAAATGAGTGAGAGATATCAAGGAACATGTCATTTCTTTTGAATTTTACAAGATGAAATAGAAAATAACCTTGTTTACTTGAATTAGCAATCAGCCTATAAACCTCCACAGAGTAATAATTTTCTCATCACGGGGTTACAAATGCATCAAATTTTACTTCGTTCTTCAAGATTCATGTGTGAATTTTTGGCAGAAATCCCATAAATTCAAACATTCTTGCAGACATAAATTCAACTGACACAAAAGATAATCAAAAGCAAAAAAATACTGTTGGAAATGTTTTACATTGCTCACTGAACAGAAAAAAGACACAAGTTGATACTGTATTCAGAATATGAAAGCATTTAATGGCCGGAAAAGGCACAGAGGGAGGTGAGGATGTTAACTTGAGAAACAGCAAAGTCAACTTCACTTTCTCTGTATATCTGGGCGAAATGAAAAACACTCGGGTGCCAATTTCACCTAAACTGCCTCCTTCATGGACGACATAGGTAAGTGATAATATAATGCAATTGTATAAGTGATTACAGACCTAGCCAGCCTGTACAGATATAGCAAGTGCTCCTCAGAGTGCAATTGTATAAGTGATTACAGACCTAGCCAGCCTGTACAGATATAGCAAGTGATCCTCAGAGTGCAATTGTATAAGTGATTACAGACCTAGCAATCCTGTATAGATATAGCAAGTGCTCCTCAGAGTGCAATTGTATAAGTGATTACAGATCTAGCCAGCCTGTATAGATATAGCAAGTGCTCCTCAGAGTGCAACTGTATAAGTGATTACTGACCTAGCCAGCCTGTACAGATATAGCAAGTGCTCCTCAGAGTGCAATTGTATAAGTGATTACAGATCTAGCCAGCCTGTATAGATATAGCAAGTGCTCCTCAGAGTGCAACTGTATAAGTGATTACTGACCTAGCCAGCCTGTACAGATATAGCAAGTGATCCTCAGAGTGCAATTGTATAAGTGATTACAGACCTAGCCAGCCTGTACAGATATAGCAAGTGCTCCTCGGAGTGCAATTGTATAAGTGATTACAGACCTAGCCAGCCTGTACAGATATAGCAAGTGCTCCTCAGAGTGCAATTGTATAAGTGATTACAGACCTAGCCAGCCTGTACAGATATAGCAAGTGCTCCTCAGAGTGCAGTATACAATCTGCTTCCCCAACTTCCAAAGCATGTTCAGAAATAAGCAGTGCTTTATTAAACCTTAAGGTACATGTATAACAACAAATGTTTTTTTTTTAAAAAACATATCTAAATGCAATTAATTATGCTTATAATCTGGACTATTTTCTATAAAGCTGTTCAATAAATATGCTAATAATTATATTTTTGTATGGGTTACTGAATTTATACAGAACAATATTCATGTGGATGAATTGTTTTGGCAGTGGCCAATGAGCATGCATTAAAAAACCATACATCCACACAAATATTTTTAAGTATAAATTCAATAACCTACAGTATAAAATCGCTTATAAGTCTAGTACAACTGCAAACTGCACAAACCCAGATCTGCCATCACATAATGTACCAGCAGCTCTGGGTCTATCCAGATTGTTAGTAGTGATCAGTAAAACAAACAACATAGACCCTGATCTGCCCATGCATTATGTGACAGCAGATCAGGGTCTATGTTGTTTGTAGTTGGACTTGACTTAAAAGTGAGTATATCTGTATTATATATTTTAAACTAAAGAAAACGATGAGTCATCTAATAAACATATCAAATTTCAAAGAGATATATTAAACAGTTTTGGAGCTTTGCTCCAGAAATGAATGTATGGATAATGGATGAATGGATGAAAAGATGGACAAAAACAAATTTTTAAAAATTTAACTGAAGAATTATGAATAGTAAAAGGCACATCTGGACTACTAGTATACTGTGTGTACCAAGATATACTAGTATACTGTGAATACCAAGTTTCACAGAAATACCTTGAACAGTTTTGGAGTTTTGCTCAAGAAATGAAAGAGAATATTGGATGGATTGATGAACAGAACAACAGATAAATACATTAAAAAAATACTGACACTAAAGAATTCTGATTAGCAAAAGGTACATCTGGGCCAGTAGTATAATATGCATACCAAGATTCATTGATATCTCTTGAACAGTTTGAGAGTTATACTCCAGAAATGAAAATGTTTACTGACAAACAGACAGACATAGCATTAGCTATATCCCACCCCATATTACATACCCGACAGACATAATAATAGCTATATCCCTCGACATATTACATACCTGACAGACATAACAATAGCAATATCCCTCCCCATATTACATATCTGAGACATAACAATAGCTATATCCCTCCCCATATTACATACCTGACAGACATAGCAACAGCTATATCCCATCCCATATTACATACCTGACAGACATAACAATAGCTATATCCCACCCCATATTACATACCTGACAGACATAGCAATAGCTATATCCCTCCCCATATTACATACCTGATAGACACAGCAACAGCCATGTTCCTCCCCATTTTACATACCTGACAGACATAACAATAGCTATATCCCATCCCATATTATATACCAGACAGACATAGCAATAGCTATATCCCTCCACATATTACATACCTGACATAGCAATAGCTGTATCCCTCCCCATACTACACACTTGACAGACATAACAAAAAATAAATCCCTACCATTCTACATACCTGACAGACATAACAATAGCCTTATCCCTCCCTATATTACATACTTGACAGACATAGCAATAGCTATATATCACTACATATTAATACCTGAGACACAGCAATAGCTATATCCCTCCCCATTTTACATACCTGACAGACATAGCAATAGCTCAATCCCATCCCATATTATATACCTGACAGACATAGCAATAGCTCAATCCCACCCCATATTATATACCTGACAGACATAGCAATAGCTATATCCCTCCCCATATTATATACCTGACAGACATAGCAATAGCTCAATCCCACTTCATATTATATACCTGACAGACATAGCAATAGCTATATCCTAACCCATATTACATACCTGACAGACATAGCAATGGCTCAATCCCACCCCATATTATATACCTGACAGACATAGCAATAGTTATATCCCTCCCCATATTATATACCCGACAGACATAGCAATAGCTCAATCCCAACCCATATTATATACCTGACAGACATAGCAATAGCTATATCCCACCCCATATTACATACCTGACAGACATACATGTAGCAATAGCTATATCCTGCCCCATTTTACATACCTGACAGACATAGCAATAGCTATATCCTGCCCCATTTTACATACCTGACAGACATAGCAATCGCTTTATCCTGCCCCATTTTACATACCTGACAGACATAGCAATAGCTATATCCTGCTCCATTTTACATACCTGACAGACATAGCAATAGCTATATCCTGCCCCATTTTACATACCTGACAGACATAGCAATAATTATATCCCACCCCATTTTACATACCTGACAGACATAGCAATAGCTCAATCCCACCCCATTTTACATACCTGACAGACATAGCAATAGCTATATCCTTCCCTATATTATACACTTATGAGATAAAAAAAAGACATAAACAAAGTTATTTTGTACATTACATTGTCAATGAAATAAAAACTGAAACATACTGAAATAAGAACCATAATATTAACAAAAATTCTATTTTTCTCTTTCATGCAAGTGAATTTAAAAGACCTCATCCATTGTAAATTTTCACTGAATGAATCTCTTTCATGCTTCCCTCTAACATTACATAACAGTGGTGATGTAAATAGAGCTGTCACACTGTGATGCTAGTAAAGTTCTCATGGAAGTGAAAATACAAGTATATCTTAATAAACATGCTATGTAATTGGCATGTTTCCTAATATTCATAGCAGTTGGTTCTATCATCTCATTTAGAGGTTGAAGAGTTTACAACAAAAACATGCACTATACATATTTTGTGTTGTGCACTCAATACACATTTGCTCAACAACTTTAACTAACATGACATAAAAAGGACTGATTACTGACAGAGAGAGGATTATCTTCTTTTTTTCCCTACGGCCACTCACACTAAAAAATTTGCCATTTTTAAATAAGACAGATCAAAATTTATCATTCATGATTATATGCCCACGACATCAGGACTTTGTCAGGCTATACACTTTCTTGTTTTGTTGATAAAGCATCAACATTTCTGTAAGTAATCATGGATTACCATCAATGGAACATATATGTTTGCTTTAAGTAGGGGATCTGTGGTTTCTGGAACATAATCAGCTCTAGACTGTACAAAATATATGTCTCTGTCCTTTCAAACAGCACTTCTACAGATTTTTGTTATTTCTTATTCATGTCAGCGAAATTGAAACTGAGATGGTCACACAGTTAATAACGACTGTCCTATCCGCTATTTTGTATTGTACTGCCAACATCAGCACTGCATAGAAAATGTCTTCTAAAATCTAAAATATCAAGATTCTGATTATCCTGTGATTAGCGTCTTTGGACACTATGTTTTCTGTAAACAAAAATAGTCCTGCATCACATGGTTAACAACGCTATGTGCAAAATATCAGCTACAGTATGACCGTAACTACATTCAATTTGAAAAAATACTGAATAGTTACACTTGATGCAAACTGAATGGAAATTGCTTTAAAATATATAATATGGTAATGTATACACTATTTCTCTAATGATTGCCCCAAAGGACCTGCACTGTAAATTAGGGGTGAAACTATTCATCAATAGATCGATGCATCGATACTTTTGCCATATCGATACACGTATCGATACAAGAGGTGAAGAATCAATACAACACGATATCTACCCTATATAAGTTACTTTAATTTTCAGCAGTCATGAATAATTATTAGACATTTGCCTTCTTATTCTTTAAACTGAGAATCGATAATGTATCGTATCGTAGGCTGCGTACCGTGAATCGTATCGATACGTGGCACAGGTGTATCGTTTCACCCCTACTGTAAATATTCTGACAAGTAGAAAATGGCTTATAATTGGATAAAGCTTTCTTGATTTTTTTCTTCTTTTTAAATTATGAATTTTTTTTTTCTTTGTAAATTATGACAAAATCGGGTGAGAAGTGGGCCTATAATGAAACATATATATATGGTGGGAGAATTAGTTTTGACAGAGACATGTGTATACATGTACCTTGCAAATAATATTCATGAAATATCAATATTATGACATGGAATATGTGGCCATAAATAAGTTTCCAAGCAGACTGACTGCACAATGTCATAAAATTAAGAGGTATGAATTAAAAAGTCATTATATAAAGAACAAATTATCAGACTTACGTTTTTCTCAAAATATCTTGTCATTTGTCCATTAGCCCTTAAAACAGCTTGAATTTGTCTGGGTAAACATGAATATAAACTTCTTATGTGAAGTCTACTTAGGTCTGTCCAGATTTACCTCACCAATCTAAGCATCCTCACAATACCAGTTACCAAACAAACATTTTTGTTCTGCTCACCGACATATTTACCGGTTCTCTATGTACTTGTTTAAGAGTAAGTGTAAATTAACATAGTCTCATACAGTTTTGTTAATTATATTTTTGTTCATTATATTTTTGTTCATATAAAATAATTATTCAGCCTAAAATATTTTGTTAATGTGAGGCAGGGTGAGACTACAATACAGTACTATTTTTGACTGCCGGCAGAACCAGTTACGAAACCGAGGGTAAATAGTTTTTTTTCATTTATGATGGAAATCTTTGCTAACAAGTCTGTAATGAGGCAAACATTTAACTGACCTTTCCATATCAATAATAATGCTAAATAGGTACAAATATGCATGAAAATTAACTTTAAATAGACACTACTATAGTAAAAGTCCTACAGGTCATGTATGCGTTCAGTACCGACTTTTTCAGTAAAGGGTGTCGTTTTTAGAATTTGATTACACATACCTTTAAATAGCAATTATTCACTTTATTTGGATCCTCATACATCCATACTCCTTTTTAAGGTTATTATTTACATGCCCCGAGAAACACATACGGCAAAACTCAATGTTAAAGTAGATGGACATTTTTGGATGAGGTCAACCTAAAGGTGCAATCCAGTACAAATCGGATTGAATTCGTGCGCTGTGATGTCACAATGAAAGCTATGCATGTTGAAAAAAAATTCATACTACCCTATATTGTGACAATTAGACCTGATGTGCTCTTTTCTTTACCCAGTTTAGTACCTGGCCACCATTGTAAAAGTCCAGAGCAATCAATAATTTTCGTCTGAAAGTTTCTTGATGACAGTTAAGGTGCAGAGCATTCAATAATCAGGATTGAATAGATTTTGGTTAAACTATATTCGTATTAAATTTTAGAACAACAATTAACATTTAATTTAAGATGAGTAAATGCACCCACATGACAACATTGACATACACTTTAACTGTGTGCATAAGGCAACACTAAACTTTATCACGGTCAAGTGGTGTTAAGGTAGATTCAGCCTAACCAATATTTGCTATTGTGCACTGTTTGTCTTAAACACTGGTAATCTGTGATTCTGATCATAACCATTCATTTTTTTAAGATAGTATCTTTATTTTCAAAATGATCTGAATACTTTATTTTGATGTTTTACTTTAATGTCATCAAACATTATTTTGAATCATATTCCTTTCAACTGCTGACATTACAATGGATAATGCGATACAAATATTATTTTTAAATATTTGAGAAAAAGTATTTTCTTACTCCCAGTATTACCTATAACTGTATCCTATATAGCCTAAATATAATAACCCAATTTTTAGGTAGGTACACATTTATGAAATGCACAAATTTGATCTACACTGCATGTAATAAGGTTGAGCATACAACAAGGAAAAAGCCAATTTTTTAAATAATTTATAGACGAAGGTAAAACAAGAAAATTGTTTTTTCAATTCAATTTTCAGTAGCAAGCAGCCCCAAATCAGCTTTCTATGGATCAATGTCAAAATATTTACTTTGAACAGTCCACAGTGAAAAACCAGTACAATATTGTTTGGCAATTTTTATGATGGCTGCTAGATCTCTGTAGTTTACTTTAAGGTCCCTGTCCTCTAAAATATATGCATTCAGTCCAGATGCCCCAAAAACGTAAGAAGTGTTTGTCTGGTTGCATCAATCACAGCATTATCACTAGTCCTATACAAATCATTCAGCAGCTTGTTCCAATCAGTAACTGGTTCCCCGGGGTTAAGTTAGCTTTTGTGCGGGCCAGTTAAGAGTGGAGATGTTTTCTCTTTATCACTGACACCTTTGTTTTAATGTCATAATCTCTCTCGAGTCTGAGACTTTCAAGTCTCAAATGTTTGTTAGATTTCCTCCAGACAAATAACTTCTTATTTGTACTGTTACAAACTTGTGTTTCATCACTAAATATTATTTTTGACCAGTAATTGGCCACTGTTCTGTGCCATTTTTTTCTACAAAAGCTCTTTCTTTTCTCTTTGTCCACTGGGAAAATTTAAGTTTTCTTTGATTCAACTATTCTTTCAAAGCCTTCAAATGACAATCAACACCTAACAGTTCTGGATGAAATGTTGGCTGTATATCTATGATTAAATCTACTTGTAATATCTTAAAGTATCTGCCTTCTGTTGCATTGTAGCATACAACTTAGCAGCCTGTCTGCTCACTGCAAAGTTTTCCTTTGTCTCCCACTTCTGGGATAATTTTAAATACTACTTGTCTCCTGATATCACTGGAGAAATTTTGCTACAGTTCTCCTACTCCTCCCCAATATTTCTGCAATTTTAGTACTTGATAGTTCCACATTTGAAAGATTACCAATAATAATTTTTTACCTCAGGTGTCAAATCTTTGCCTCATGGTACCAGTTTGCCAGCAGACAATCACATCCAATATAAATTATCAACTATTTTATGACTAGCAGCGTAGTTCTTAATAAGTACTCTGATGACTTTATCCATGCACTCAATACCCATCGTGGGAGCAGCGGTGGCTCAGTGGTTAGCGTGCCGGACTCACGACCGAAAGGGTGTGGGTACAAATCCTACCACCGGACAGCCTGGGTCAGCTACCGTGGTGTGTCCTTGGGCAAGGCACTTTACTCCAATTGCCTCAGTACTAAATTTACCTACTTGTGTTGCTGTACTGTAATGCACCAATCCAATCCAAACCAATATCCACTGTATGTTCCTGCATTAGCAAATGATGCAATAATTCTTGCAAATGCTAAAACATTACCTTCATGTTACATAATTTGGGAACCTATTGATGGCCATATACTGTATATGCATATGTGCATACTGTACACAGAATAAGCAAAACATATAAGATTATTTTATTCATGTACATAAAATGTACACGTTGATGTGTGAAACCCAGCCCAGAAAAAGGCTAACTTACCATATGGGTCTTGGTGTAAGAAAAATAAAAAGACAACAAAAATTAGTAGCAAAAAGTGTTAGTTTTTACTAAAGTATTTTTTTATAGAAGAAAATCAACACAATCATTAGGAATTGAATAAAAATACCTTCTGTAACCGCTTAAAAGTCGAGTCCAACTGCAAATAACATAGACCTAAATAAGGGTCTATGTTGTTGTTCAACTGATTAATCCTAACAAACTGCATAGACCCAGATCTGCTGGCACATTATGCAATGACAGATATGGGTCTGTGCAGTTTGCAGTTGGATCCAACTTATAAGCGAGTATATATGTTAAATGATCACCAGTGTTAGAAAATTATTTAAATGAAAAGTGAAAGCCTTTAATTGTTAACAAACATGGGTTATCTCAAAGGGAATAACAAACACAGGTTATGTCAAAGGGAATAGCAAAACACGGGTTATCTCAAAGGGAATAACAAACATGGGTTATCTCAAAGGGAATAACAAACATGGGTTATCTCAAAGGGAATAACAAACACGGGTTATCTCAAAGGGAATAACAAACACAGGTTATCTCAAAGGGAATAACAAACATGGGTTATCTCAAAGGGAATAACAAGCATGGGTTATCTCAAAGGGAATAACAAACTAGGGTTATCTCAAAGGGAATAACAAACATGGGTTATCTCATAGGGAATAACAAACATGGGTTATCTTATTGGAAATAAGAGGAAAAAAGAAGACTGTTAGTGATTTTAATTAGTGTTAAAGAACTATTTACCCCAAAGAAAACTGACCAACAAAAAAGTATTTTAATGAAGCAACAAATTTTCCACCAAACCATGGAATATTACTGAAGATATACAACTATAAGATAAAAATAAATTCAATAAAATCATACTTGTTGTGATCAGTCTTGCTATTTTGTCACTGGAGAGTTCTCCACTGTTTGAAACCACATTCAAATTATAGTCAGTGCCTGGCGTCAAATTGAGGAAGATGTAACTGTTTGCTGCTATAGTGACCTCCCATTTGCTTCCATCTGCCAATGAGGTCAAGGCCACAGTGTAGTTATCCACCCTGCCACTTGGTGTCTTCCACTGCACTCTCATTTGTCTGCTACTGAGAACTGATGCTGTCAAATTTTCTGGTGGATTTGGTGCTGCAGTTGGAAGAGGTAACAAAAAAACATATAAAGAGGTGCATACAAGAGTTTAAAAAGTTACATCAAATTTATCAATGGTAATTTTTCTTGCATACAGTAGCAAACTAAAGTCTGCATGTACTTGAGTTCTAGAAAGGACAGCTCAGCACATCTGAAGGTAGATGTTAGTAATACTTACTTCTATTGAAGACTTTTTACACTATCATTACATTACTAATGCCGGTGTGTCATAAAACCAACATAAGTAAAACTTCAAATTCTTACTAATAAAAATCAGCTGATAAAAATATTCAAAAGTTCATTCAAATCATATTTAAATTCAATCATGAATCACCATAGCAAAATTAAGTTCAATCCAATCCAATTTACAATCATATCATGGCAGAAAACCCCAGCTCTGGATACATCCAGTAGAATAGATTACAAAGGACTCAGGTTTTATATTTCTAGTGCACTGTAACATTTTTTTAACATGAAATTATCATATCCCTCAAACTTTCAATAAAAATATAGATAAGGTACCTCTAGTCAGCTAAGAAAATGAACAAAAATGCTCCTAGCTAAAATTTCTGGATGCACAAAAGAGATTTTCTTATATGTTCATGCTCCTTCTCATATGGTTGTTGATACTGGAGAAATAGATTCAGGTTCAGTTTCAGCATAGTAAGCAGCGCATAAACACTGCATGATTGAACAAAATACCACAAACACAACACTAAAACATAAGCATCTGGTAATATAGTCAATCCAGCTAGTGTGACCACCTGCATATACCAACCACTTGTGAATGAAGGTCAAATACAATCAGTCCCCCAGATACATAACTTTAACCATAATTTACATCTATATAAAGACCTTTTGTTCACATCAACCACTTCTAGCTGTTTCCATGAGTCATTATACAGAGATTTGATTGTACTGCACTTTGCTTTTCAGAGTCATCATAAATACACAAAAAGTTTGGTCAATGTATATGATTAACTACAAATAAAGATTTGAAAATTGGACTGGTAATTTTAATGCACTGTATTGTTTCATCATGTCCTCCCATAATCTTACATCATGTTTTTGGCCATTTGCAAGAACATGGAGTGTCTTTCTGAACCAGTTAAACAACAAAGTTACAATCAAGTCATTTGAATAGAAAAAATTAAACACTAGTCTTACAAAGTTCAGTCCAATCAAATGTACCCTCTTTTAATTGGTTAGTAAAAGGCTGCCTTAAAGAGTATCCTATACCATATTAAATGTTGCATATAATGCAAGCTCTTACATGTTCTAAACTTTTTGGACAGTTTGTCACTTTCTTTGTTGACCAGTACTGTTGCTATGGTTACTACATATAGCTCTCCACTTTCTAGGACAGGGAAAGTAGCCTCTTTTGCATCTGCTCCAATAGTTCTGGAAAAAGACATTAATCAGATGCTATGTTAGCACATAATATTCTAAAGGTTCTGAGGAATGCAGTGTTTTGCCTGTAGTCTGCAGTGTTTTGCCTGTGCATTATAATAATGCAGCTTTCTGCTTCAACAGGTGACATGACAGGAAATATTAATACATCAGGGTAGAAACATTAGGTATATCAATTATAATAGTAATGTTATATCAAAGTTTCATTAGAATACAGCAACTCATATATAAGTATTCAAATACTTTATCACAAAATTTTTAAATTGATGCAATTAATGCCACTGTTGCTGGCAAAACAGGAAACCATTGCATATCTGGGTACAAACTTTCAGTAAGGGGCTGACCATTTATTATTCTAAGGTGGGGGTGGGTGCCTGAGATTTTCTTTTGAGCCACAATATTTTTTACTCTTTACCTCAAGAGAAATAAAAAAAATTAAAACTAATATAATGGATATAAAATAATGTTTTTTTTCTTCTATAAATCAGAACAAGAGTATTTATTTCAAGCTATAAAAAAAAAACAGATCCCCTATCCCCTAAAAAATTAATTGGTCAGTCCCAAAATACACGTAGAAATATTATACCAATTTTAAACTTTCAGATGAATGCATCAAAGTGATGTTCAAGATAAATGCCTTTCAAGTACTGTGTATTACTCGCTTATAAGTCGAGTCCAACTGCATACAACACAGACCCTGATCTGCCATTGCATAATGTTCTGGCAGATCGGGGTCAATGCATTTGTTCTACTGATTACTAGTAACAAACTTCATAGATCCAGATCTGCCAGTGCATTATGCAATGGCAGATCTGGGTCTGTGCAGCTTGCAGTTGGCTCAACTTCTAAGTGTGTATATACAGTAGTAACCCAGAATCTTAATGTACATACCTCTGATGGTGATGGAAAAGTTGTACTATGTCTAACCCATTAATAGACAATACAACAAGTAGACATAAATACATGCATTATCTTTACTTAATAATATTTCTTCCTTTAGATGCTCACCCACAAATAAATGCCAACCCTTACCCACTTTCACAAGAAAATAATATAGATCTTGTCAATATTACTTGCAAGAATCTAAACTTACATATTTTTCTCTTGGCTGCTGGCCGAGGCTCTAATAATAAGAACATAATGATCAAAACTGCCATTTTGTGGCCTCTCCCAGTGGACAGTAAGTGAGGTTGGAGTTACATCTGCTACATTTGTAAATAAATTCTCTACTGCTGCAGGAACTGAAAGTTCACAATAGAAAGAGAATTTTACCACCTATATTCACGTATAAGTTGGATCCAACTTTAAACAACATAGACCCTGATCTGCCATCACATAATGCACCAGCAGATCAGGTCTATGTTGTTTGTTCTACTGATTACTCCTAACAAACTGTATAGACCCAGATCTGCCAGTGCAATTATGACCTCAGATATGGGTCTATGCATTTTGCAACTGGACACGACTTATAAGTGAGAAGAGACAGTAAGCATTAGATTTAGTATTACAATGCTGTAAGATTGATATCTGAGCATGCTAGTAATTAATAAGGCTGGGGCTTATTATGGTACTCAAGGCATGAAATGACTACAAGTACACGTATTGTAAATTACAATATTTTAGTGTTAATAAATTTTAATGAAGCTTTGATTTGATCATAATACTAGTGAATTATCAATGTGCCAAAAAGTTATTGTTTTCAAGGTAGTTTTACAATATAAAAAGAAAGGCAATACAAGCTTCAATGTTATGCTTTGTAAACAAATATAAAGAAAGTCTAGTTGCTTTATTCAAACATAAGGGATTATCAGATGGTAAATAAATGAATTGCTGTCAGAGTAAGAGGATGTTCAAATAAAATTAAAGACAAAATATCAATCAAAAATATTTTTATATCAATGTTAACAGGTATATCTTATCATAGATTTGATGTGTTTGTGAAACTAATACCTATTCCCACTTAGAAACTTCTAGAATCAACCAGGTACCATCTATACTTGCTTATAAGTCATGTCCAACTGCAAACAACATAGACCCAGATCTGCTGTTGCATTATATGCCAACAGATCATGGTCTATGTTTTTTGTTCTACTGATCACTCCTAACAAACTGCATAGTCCTAGGTCTGCTAACGCATTATGCAATGGCAGATCTGGGTCTGTGCAATTTGCAGTTGCACTTGACTTATAAGTAAGTACATATGGTAGTTGTCAGGATTTACATTTACATCATATGCATTAGAATTTCTTCATCACATAATTTAAGAGTGAATCAAATTTTAGTGAAAATAAGCTTGCTTGTTAAACTTGCTAAAATTCTATGCTCACTCAAATTTTATGATTTACAGTATGTCAGTTCACTCAAAATTGACAAGCCAGCAGATTCAGCATCCATGCTGGGTCAATGGTAGCAGGTGAGGTTAAGTGCCTTGCTGAAGGGAACAACAA
Organism: Margaritifera margaritifera; assembly: GCA_029931535.1. Lineage (NCBI taxonomy): Eukaryota > Metazoa > Mollusca > Bivalvia > Unionida > Margaritiferidae > Margaritifera > Margaritifera margaritifera. The sequence continues at coordinate 137,493 of JAQPZY010000888.1, read as the reverse complement.
AAATAGCCATGGTGAGACTCAAGTTAAAAACCCCATGCTTCTGAGTCTGCAGTAAAAACCACTAGACCATAATGCCACTCCTATTACTAATATTAGCTATGGCAAACATATAGCCATACTAATCATGCACTATCTGCTTGGTGTCTGTTGTCTTAATTGTACCTGTGTAAAATTTAGTATTAGAATTGGGTCCCATACAAAAATTTGTACCACGGTATTTCTGTACATACTGTGATACATAACATGGTATTTCACTATTATATTATAGCAGAAAAAGAAGTGACAAATACAACTATTTTGTACATATTTCATAATTTTTTGATGTATTTTGTCATGAAAAAAAAAATGCTTTTAACATCATTAAATTCATAACAAGATTACTTGGGAATTTCTATAGTGGAAAAGTAATGGTACATTCCGCCGGAACAAAATACCAAGGAAAAACCAGTATACCACTAATACTGTGCACCTCTATTTAGTGGGTCTAGGACTTTACCCGCCTGTCAATTACCCCCCTGCCATTACCCCCCAGTCATTTACCCCCCGGTTAATTACCCCCCCGGTCTATTACTATATAATATATAATTGTTATACCACAGAATAAACAATAAAATAAAATAAATTTCAAAAGAATTTATTGTAAATTTTTATTTTAGTTAATTAATCTCAGCCTTGAAAACATATACTTGTCCTGGAATATTCAATATTAAATTCATCATATCATAATTTTATAGTACCATAGTACCATAAAATGTGTTATATTGATATGATTACAGCTGAATGTTATGTGCGATCCCTCGCAAGTATTCATAGTGCTCTCTATTAGCAAAGTCATTAACAATGTTCATAATCTGAGCATTGCAGTCACGATATTTCTTTCGAGTTGGATCCGCTGGATGTCCTCCAAGTCGCTGAGAAATTATCACGTTCTGGATATATAGGGTTTAGTTATATTCAATGAGGTGAAGCCAACACAATAGTATACATTGAGCACCGATTAAACTGCTAAAATCATTTTTATTGATGTGTAGCCAATACTAGTTTTCAGATTGTGTTTGTGAACACTTAATTAGAAACCATTTCTGCTCGAATTATATTCAATGAGGTGAAGCCAACACAATAGTATAGAATGAGCACAGATTAAAATGACGGGATAGAATCTTATTGCGGTAAAGCAACACACAATATGTTTTTGCTTTAGTTACATTGCTTGAGCACAGGATATAATCATTTTGAGGTGAAACCAAGGCAGCTCTTCATCGTTGCAGGGAGGTAATTAACCGGGGGGTAATATCCGGGGGGGGGGGGGGGGGGGGGGTAAATGACTGGGGGGTAATGGCAGGGGGGTATTGGCAGGGGGGTAATTGACAGGGGGGTAAAGTCCTGGTTCCCTATTTAGTATATCAAGTCATGAGAAGCTTTCAATATATGAGTAAGTTCAATTAAACCTCGTCTCAAACATCAAGCAAAATGGAGAAAACATGTCCAGACAATGTTAATTGCAAGGGTAAGTGTTATGACTGTCATTTACCATATATATTCGCTTATAAGTCTAATCCAACAGCAAACTGCACAGACCCAGATCTGCCATCACATAATGCACCAGCAGATCTGGATTTTTGCAGTTTGTTAGGACTGATCGGTAGAACAAACAACACAGACCTTGATATGCCAGTGCATTATGCAATCACAGATCAGGGTCTATGTCATCTGCAGTTTGATCCAACTAATAAGTGAGTATATACGGTACTTGGCAGATAGGCAGTGTATTTAAACTTGATGTTTACAAAAAAAGAATGTTGAAAAACAACATTCAGATACTTTACCATAGTGACAAAAATTCACACACCAACATACGCTTTTCTTTGCATACTTGATAAGAGTAATCTATGATCTTAAACCTGTGCAAATTTGATGAATTTTTAAATACTCGTTCCATTTCTATTTTATTGACTATTGACAACAGGGTATTTTTTCAGATACTTTTCTTTGTCATGACCCTTACTTGTAGATATTCAGCTGAGAGCAAGAAACTCTACATCAACCTATACATTTTTCAAATGGTTATGGATTGCATGGATTCTTAGCTATGTAAAAATTGTTATCCATTACACAAAAATGTCAGAAAAGTGAGATCTATGTCATGCTACCTTAATGCAGGTAAAAAATTAAATGTTTCTGCTTCAAAATTTGATCAACTTACAGGTGTAGAAAATCATCTTGACTGGTTCACTTTCTTCATACGTTGTGCTGATAGTAGTGATTGTGACACTGTACTGAGAACCTCTGTTCAGGTCAGTCAAAAGCATTTCCTGGTATTCTACTCCAAGTGTCTGATTCAAAGTTCCTAACCCATTATCTACGTAAATGACAAAGCTTGTGAACTTTGAATTACTTGGCTTGGTCCACTTGAAATGAAGTGTGGTGGTGTTTCCTGGTAATTCTGTTAAACCTGTAATTGGTTCTGGCTCTGGAAAGATAAGAAAACCGAGATAAACCTTACACTGGGATCAACAACAATTAGTTTGCATGTGTAGCTCAGCCAAAGTGACCTAGTGGTTTGATCTTGCATAAGAATGTTTATAGGCAAAAAGTAGCCTTCTTGTACATTACATGTTTGTTATTGACAATAAACTAGTTTACATTAAGCTTGCAGGATGCATGAATATTACTCATCCTAATGGTAAACTGACAAGCCATCGCACCATCTAATTTGTCAAGGGCATTTGGATCACTTTGGGCATTTTTGGATTAGTTTGACCAAGTGAAATAATTGGTGTAAGTCTTTGAAAACATCAGAACCATTCGAACAAGAAAACAAGCTTAGATAAATAGCTGCAACTTGAGTGTCTTTGGTGCACTATCTAGTTGTCACAAAACATTGCTTAAAGCAAACTCAGAGGCAACAAGCTAATTCAGTGAATTTTTGTCTCCCACCTACCACGGTGTAGTCACAAAAGTTCACAATAATGAAATCTGACTATGACTTCAGAAAGGCAGGGGACACAAATTTACCTCAAAGCAACAGTGATTATCAAGATTGTGGTATCCAATTCAAAGCAAATTTTTACCAGCAATTGACTGGCAAGCTACCTATCCACCAAGAAATCTCCAAAAGGAAATGAGAGTGGATCGGACATACATTGAGAAAGCTGCCAAACAACATCACTAGGCAAGCCATAGAATGGAACCCCCAAGGCAAGAGAAGGTAGGCACACCAAGGAAGACCTGGTACAGGTTGGTTGAGGAAGGGATAAAGGCTGCCAGTACAACATGGCCCGAACTGAAGAGGACAGCCCAGAACCAGGTCCATTGGCGAAGCGTAATCAAGGCCCTATGTTCCCATGGGGGTGGAGGGGCATAAGAAGGTTTCACAGAAATGATTTAGCACATCAAAGACAGAAGTATTTCCTATTTATCTCAACTGGTTTCCTTGTCTGACAGACTCTGATTTCTTCAAACACTTCGACAAATTGTCGTGATCGGGTGACATATCTAGCCACTGCCAAAAAGCCCTAAGTATAATGCATGTTTGTGATGAAGGATGTTGAGATTGTTAATGCAAAGTAAAATAGCAGGTCACTTTGGTCAAGCTTGATGTCACATTTCTTTTAAAAGAGCTACTCATCCTGCTGGAATAATTCTTTGTTGTTTATATTTCAAGTTTTTTCAAGGTTGCTTTTAAGTTTGAAGCCAACAAATAATTATAGTTTTGTATAGGTTTTTTTTATATCTTCAGCACAACTACACAAGTGGATGTGTAGATGTTTTTGTATAAGAGGGGATTTTCTTGCCATTTTTCATTTAAGCTGGGAAACCTCAATTTTCTTCACGATGTAATTTATTAATATTTCCCAAAGAGTTCTAGTATCTTTGTTTTGCTTTCTGGCTTCTGTGAAATAAGTTTATTTTGATTTCCTCATAAGGGACACTGTTTTGTTATGCCATAATCTGTCATTTCCTTCATCCCTTTGTTTGTGATATTAATTGTAGATTTCCACCTGTTTTGATTTTCTTATTATACCTATGAGTCTGTCTGTGTTTTTATTCTTTTATGCTTTTGAGAGCATGCTTATCAAGTTTATCTCAGACTTCTGAGTAAAACATATCTAGACCAACATCTGAAACTTCCAGAAAGCTATGAAATTGTTTACATTTACAGTTAATTCTGTGCACAAAAAGCAAAATACAATATTAAGTTACTAGGTAACTTCAGCAGAAAATTTAAACATACTTTAAAACTTTATGTACACACACAGATGTATGTATGTATGTATGTATGTATGTATGTATGTATGTATGTATGTATGTATGTATGTATGTATGTATGTATGTATGTATGTATGTATGTATGTATGTATGTATGTATAGGGGTTTAAGGGCACATCAGCACAATCATAGCTATATAGTGCCGAGTAAGTCTAGATACATATAAACTGCACTCTTTTGAAAAATTCAAGGCCTTCTTAGCTCAAACATCATCGCAGGATGCATTTCAATGCTACATGTATGCAGGTACATACAAGTGTTCACACGGCAATTAACATAGACATGCCAGTACACACAACGCTATCACTGTAGATGAAAAGTAGATCTTTGTGGCTTGCTCCAAGAACTAAATTATAAACCACTTATGCACAACATCAGCAATGTCAAAAACTGATATCTAAGTAATATATATATATATACACACACACACGCCTCTCCCTCGACAACTTGTGCACAATGGGCTCCAAAAGTATAGACTGCAGCATAAGTGGGGGCATGAGTTAACAAGAGACCTGTGAAAAATTCAGAAGGGGATGGACATCAACAGCGAGGGGGGGGGGGGTGTTAAATGGTTGAATACTCATTTTATAGCCACACTGGGAATAATAGTCAATAAATAGCTTTTTGTAATGAAGTTGTTCACTTTTCTGTATAAGTAAGCTGATTTTCAAGATACCCAATCTCTGAAAGATCATTAAAAACATTACTCCTAGAAGTTTTGACACACATGTGTACCAGTGAAAACACTGTGTATTACATTACTGCTTTTTGTATGTGATTGTAGATACATTCTAGTGTTATTGTTAATTCAGAACAAAACAAGATTCTTTTTTTCAAAACTGATGGACATTTATTTTGAAAAACAACATTAAAACTATTTTTTTTATTGTTCTATTAGTAAAATATTTATACGGTGATTTCACTGCAATTAACAGAGATATTTCTGCTCATCCTTGAGCAAACCTCCAAAGTGCCAATTCTGAAAATTTAAGTTCACTACAAGCTTTGAGACCCATTTCTCTCAAATGAACCCTCTCTGTGAATCTAAGCATTTTATGTACCAAGTATGCCTTTTGCTTGGTCCCTTGCTATCCTTGATCACAATTGAGAATGAGCAGGATGAACCACTGATTAATGTTAGATACTTTAATCATATGACTTACATAATAATATTTAAAACAATGCTTGAGTACTCAATTGATATGAGTTGACTTGACACATGATCGCAATTACACTAGTTTATCTGCGGATAGGTTTTGCATGCCTTTTAACTTTTTTTTATTCTATCCTCTTTACTTGATTTGATGCAAAAGGCGTAATTCATGTGATAATAAAATGCAGGTCTACTTTTAACTGATTGTAAAAATGCAACAAACGCGTCCACAAGCCAGAGATCAAAACACAGTCGGCACTTAATAAGGTTCTCATGGAAATGCTAGCAGGCATTGCCGTGACAGTCAACTGATGTTGTGCACATTTGAATACAAGAGGGCAGATGGCATTTATGATGATTACACTCAAAACAAATTAAAAGATAAAACTGAAACACGAATTTCACTTGACAAGACTTATTTAATTGGTATTTATTTCCTAAAGTGTTGTCACCAGTAGACATTACAAACATTTTAATTGATCAATATTTTGTCTCATAGTGTTATTTACGGTGTACTGAGAATTTTAAAAAAAAGAAAATGTAAATATATGACTTTTTATTCAAAGTTTCAAATTTCCAGGTACTAACCAGTTTTCAATGATATAAGAGCAATATATCAAGGTTTAAATTATTAATTTTGATTTGATTTTATTCACAATCAGCAAATAGGGGCCTATTTTGGGAGTATTTTTTATTTTTAAAAATGGGATCCACACCTGCCGCCACATTATAAGTGGGTTCAGAAGTTATTTGGGTGTGCTAAAACAAGGGAGCAGTGTATATATATATTCTCACTTTTGATTCTCAGGTGAGACAAAAAACAGAGCACTTACTGGTTGTATGTAACGTAGTGGTAGGATTACTGGCAATGTCCCCTGACACTGCAGATACTCGGACGAGGTACTCCTGTCCAGGTACTCCTGGTAACAATGTCAGAACACAAAACAACTGAGCTGCTGTGGCACATGTGGCGTTTATTTCTGTTCTCTTCCCATCTGTTGCATTGTATTCATATCCAACTTTATAACCAGTCTAATAAAAACAAAAATAAATGGCCATTTTTATTTCAAAATAAGTTCACAGGCTTTGTAATTTGTGTGCATCTAGGTCTTTAGTAGGGCTGACTAATCAGACCCTGAATTGGTGTCGAATTTCATTCTTGTTATATTGATGAATAATTAATTTGTGATCATTTTATGGCAAGTGTGAAGACAGACTCTTGGGGGAGTTAATGTACAGTCAATTGTGTCTTGGGCCTGCAAAGTACATTACACAATTCTACAATACACTACATGATCCTTGTACATGATACCACAAGAGCATGGAATCAGATATTTACAACAATAAGTTTTTCATAAATATTCTAATAATTATTTTTCATTCACATGCCATATTGTCAAATAGTACGAAAGACAAGGACAGACAGGTGCTATCTTTGCTCTTCTACAGTAGATTTAAACAGACAATTTTCAACTACTAGAGTGTTCTAATCACATTTGTCTGTAATGAATCCCACTTGAATACTGTATTTCAAGGTTTTATTAAGTGCATTAGAATTTTTTTTTTAATGTTAAGTGCCACAATGAATATAACACTTTGTCTATTAAGAGCCAATGGGTTGGAAGTTTACAGCTAGCAAGCACAAGGTAAGACTTGAAAGTAATTTTCTACTCTTACTGTTTGAGAGCTTATGAAGTTGTTGGTTCCTGTTTATAAGTACAACCTAATTTTGTCTGTTATTGTCTTTTCTTCCTGTCATATAATATGACATGGAAATGAAACACACTATCAATGAAATATTTAATTAAAAAGTATTGAAATGGCTATCTTCATGTTGGCCTCCTGTGGTTTTCTTTTGCGTTTAAATCGCATACCATGCAAGTATACATCATTTATTTAGATACCTTAAAAACTATTACAACTTAAAATTTCCATTTTTGGTTATCTGTAATTTGCCAACATTTTGTCACTAATATGATGAAATAAAAGACTGACTAAACTTTAATGACACTAAAATATGATGATTTACAGTATACAGGCTTTCCAGCCATATATTTCCAAATTAAAGGGATTTTATAGGGAAATTGTTCTGAAAATACAGAGAAAAATATAGTGATTTTACAGGGATGTGGGTTGGTTTAACACCATGTTTAATGCATTATTGACTTAAATGCTGAGGAAATGGTGCTAAGTGTTCTCCAAGGACACATAGAGGCAACCAACATGGGTTGGCCTGGGCAGGTATCAAACCTGCAACCCTTGGATTATGAGCTTGACACTCTCCCAACTGAGCCACCAAGGCTCCGGATTTTGCACAGTAATTATAAGAAAACAGAGGGAAAATTATGTGCTAAATTAAATAACACTTACTGAATACTGCATTTCAATTACAAGAACACACAGATTAACTACTAAATATTAATAATAAAAAAGCACTGAAATAGTAATTTAAACATGTATAATCCATTAAAGCTACTACTTTCCTCAACTGTGATAAGTATTTATATATTTTTATTATGATGAATCATTCTATGTCCTTTTTATCCTTCTTCTGAAAATAAAATTGGAAAGAATAATTCCCATGTGCTTCTTCACGCCTCCCCACTAAAAAAATTTGGAATATTATAGAGAAATTTTGAAAATTATAGGGAAAAAATATTTTGATAAGAAAAGATATATCGATAAAACACTAGGGAGTTTACAGAAATTTGTACATAAAATATAGGGATGACTAGGCGGTTTATGTATACTAAATCTTATAATTCAAGTTTTTGGTTGTTCGAGTTTTCAAGGTCACAACCACAATAAAAAAGCATTTATACAGCAATTTAGCAAATTGTTAGTGCCAAGCATTCATGTGGCTGAATGAATGTTTAAAAGAACATTAATTGTTTACAAATGAGTAAATTGCAATATGTCAGAATTCATGAAAGAACTATTTGACCAAAATCATGGGCCCTATACTTTATGATCAACTTTAAAAACATCACTTGAAACTTTCAAAACCCAATATTGAACAGTTTAGGTCTGAAACTTTCTGTCTAGAGCAATTATCTGGAATTCATTGCCTGCACACTTTAAAGCAGCAAAATCTCTTGAAAGTTTTAAAGAGAAATATATTACATGTCTGAAACACGATTTTGAATGATATCAGTATTATACAATTTGTTATATTTTCTGTGTTATTTTCATTTGTTTCGTTTTTGTGCATATGCAATGTATATGATTTATCATTTATACCACATATCATTTACGTGTTTAACATGGTTGTTGTTTTTCAATTTAATGCACAAGACCTAATATTGATTCAACTATGCAACCTTTTGTTCTAATACATTCCTTTACAGCCAATCATTAGAAGTATAGATAAATAGTTACAAAGACAAATAGATTAGCTGAGGGCCTCAAGGGACACAATATACAATTATATTCTAACTGACCTACCCTCATTGAATAAAGAATTATTATTATTATTATTATTATTATTGTTGTTATTATTATTATTATTGAGGTTTAACTTATCTGCTTATTGATGTGAATTCTCATTATCTTTACCATTGGTAGCAATCTTAAATGGGAAGAATGAAAGTCTTTTAACAAAGGCCTCATACAAGAACAGAAGTAATACTACATGAAAGTCTTTTAACAAAGGCCTCATGCAAGACCAGAAGTAATACTACATGAAAGTCTTTTAACAAAGGCCTCATACAAGACCAGAAAAAATAATACATGAAAGTCTTTTAACAAAGGCCTCATGCAAAACCAGAAGTAATACTACAGCAATCCTGTTACTAAGAATTTCCTTCTTCCTTTTCCAGGTTATAATTGAAAAAGATATAGAATCATCCCATCATCCTGAATCAGAAGCCAAAGGAAACAAATAAATAAATTCCAGAATCAATCTTTAAACAGTTAATTACAGGGAAACCCCACTATAATGCATGTTGTTATAACACAAATTTTGGATGCAACACAGTTGTGGCATAGTTCCCAAATGTATATGCTCTCTTCACCAATATCAGAGATGCTGCCAGAATTTTATCTAAAGGGGGGGGGGGGAGCTCCACCCTTGTCACCAAAACAAGTGGGGAGTAGACACAAAAAAAAGGGGGGGGGGGCAGGAAGTAATGGCCATAGTTTAATATTTACCTAACAATTAAATATCCGTATCTCTTCCTGCTCCACTCTGTTAGAGCTATATTGAAATCAAATTCCTCAAAAGATGTGCCCTCTAGTTGTATGAGCATTAATCTGTTGATTATTTCTGAGTTTAATCTGTTCCTTGTCTGTGTATAAAATAGTGTTCTCTGCTGAGAACCCCCTTTCAGTCTGCTGTCTGAAGGGACATACACATAGCTAGCTTGAACAAGTTGGGAAACTGTTCTTTATGGTTATGTACAATTTTCCACAGCTCATAGGTATTGTCTCTTGGATATCTCTGCTCCAATATAAGATTTTTCACTATCATGAGCTCTGCCAAAGTTTCACTTTCTTAAATCATTGCTTTGCTGACTACTATGCCAGATTTCTTATCTGTTTCATAATGCTGTATTAGGGTTTTAAGTTTATCAATGCCACAATCTGCTTGTTCAGATGGGTATTTTGATCAAATAAATATTCTTACTTTTTAATTTCTTTTTAGATTCTTATTTATTAAATTTATCTAACCCTTATATTGCTATATAGTTTTGTAGCACAGGATCCCTGAGGGATGAATTGTTTGATACAAGAAATGAAAATTGCACTTTACTGTTTAAATTGCCTTTATTTTACTTTGGTTTGGTATTCTGCCTTTTCAACATTTAATTTCGAAATACCACTGATTAGGGGGTTGACTGGCATGCCGTCTGTTTTTGTACATTCAGCATGTACATCAGACTCGTATTCAACATCATTTTCAGGTTCAAAATCACTCACTTACATTTCCAGTAACACTTTCCCAGCTCCAATAATCTGATATACTTCAAAACTTTAAAAAATGATTGTCATTATCGCTATCATCAGCTAATGTTTGCTGAATTAAATCATCATCTGAAGATGAATCGTGTTGGGATTCAGCCATTTTCCGTTTTCTATGTAACCCATATTTTAAACATACATCTGTAAAACTTCCTAGGTGAATGTAAGGTTCAAACTATGACAGAATGCTTGTTCCAGGGTCAAATGTGCCAATCAAATTTAGTTTAACAACCATTCCAATCAATCTGAAGTACCCAGATGTGTAAACAGTTGCATGCCTGAAAAAAGACATGCTGTGACAAGTGCTACGAGACCTGTACTGGTGGCACATCTTATGTCGTGACAAGCACTTTTAGGGTTAACAGTGAAATAAAAATTGTATACTACGCAAAGTACATTTTTTTATGCATGACTTTAAACTAATTTGCGGGAGTTCTCGCTCATCACTGCTCTCCAAGTGCGCAAATGCATACAAATTTTGCATGATTCACAGACTCACGCACCTCTGCAATTTCTCCTTACCCTGACCATCGTGTAAAATGGGGTTTCCCTGTAGACACTAAATGGTGGATAAAGACCATAAAGACTCCACAACATTTTAGCTGAGAGAAGAATCAATTTGACATATAAATGATTTTCACTAATTGGTGGTATCTCCATACATGTAGAGTTTAGCCTCATTTATCTGAAATAAACTGATCACATTACAGTTGTCCCTCACTATAAAGCACCTCAGTATAACAGTCTCTGATATAACACAGGTATGGTCACAGATCCCATTACACTAGTTGAATTATATTTTCCATATAATGTACCACAGTACAAGGTGACCTCCTATATATCGCAGTACACCTTTATGGTTCCCCTTAGCAGTGTTAAAGTGAGGGCCTAATGTATATCGTTGTATTTAATAAACTCTTTGATAAATACACCAAAGGTAAATGCATGTTTTGTTTTGAGCAAGCTTTCAGATAAACAAGATTGTACCATATATACTCGCATCTAAGCTGATACCAACTGCAAACTGCATAGACCCAGATCTGTCAGCGCATTATGCACCAGCAGCAGATCTGGGTCTATGCAGTTTGTAAGAAATTAATCAGTAGAACAAACAACATAGACCCTGATCTGCTGGCGCATTATGTGATGGCAGATCAGGGTCTATGTTGTTTGCATTTGGACCCTGATTATACGAGAGTACATACGGTTGTTTGTTCTCACCTGATGACTATCTGGATTTAGTTGCCAGGTAACATTCAAACTTTGTTTATTCACAGCTTTAACAGATACTACAGATGGAGGTAATGGCACTGAAAGAAAAAGATCTACATCATTATATGCTCTTGTCTATGAAAAACATTTTGAAATTAAATGTATTATATTTGACAAATTCCACCATTACACTGCCCTTTGTCTTTATGAAACCTATAATGATAGAAGGACCAAAAGACCAAAGATGAAGGTGATGTCATAACTAATGCACTGACTTTAACCTCTGACCTTCAGTCTGTATTTCCATATATGACTTTTTGTCCATTGTGTCAATTAAAGTATTCAACAAACTGCAATAACTGTTTCATAGCTGTATGTTCATGTAAGGGCTTGATGGGAGGGAAGGGGTAGTGGAAGATGTAATCGCCCTCACTTAAATTTAATTGCTCATATGTATTCAACACATAATTGTCATACACACATGTGAGATTTGGCCATTTCAAAATAGCTGATACCACATGAAAGCTGAACAAATACATCATGTACCATGATTACTAGTCTTAAAGCACATCTTTCTGGGAAGATAAATTAGAATCCCAAAATTTGTAAAAACTATGGAAAAACTTAAAATAATGGGGAGCTTTTTTACTCTCTTACATAATATACTTGTGACTCAAAACAGTATAAAAATTTCAGATCTTTTAAAATTCTGCAAATTTATCTAGTCTGTGATGATGTTGCTGCAGCCGTAGCAACACACGACTAATCAATCCATGGGACCTTGACCTCTGACCTTTTAACTACTCCATTCCTTTGCTATTATGTAACAAATCTGATAACAATAAATGTATGGAAACAGAAGATATAATACCTTCATACAGCTCTTAACAATTTACCCCCCAAATTTAAACAATTCACTGTCTGACCTTGCTCTTTGACACCTTGATTTGTCATCCCCAAGGATGTGCCATGTACACTGATAAATCTGATTACAAGTTTAATGCCTATCCAAAAGACACAAGACAAGTTTTTCCCACAAAAATATAAGCAATTAACCACTGTGACCTTGCTGTTTTACATTTTAACCTACACACTAGTAGAAATGTTTATATTCCATGGCAAACATCTTTATTTTGTTTCATGTTAGTATATCAACAGTAATAATAGATAATAATGCCTGATGTGAAACTTTACTACTGACCACCACATAAAATGTAAACAATTACTCCATATGACATTGACCTCCGAGATCCTTAGCCATCAATCTCTAGGGATATTCCTCCTCCAGCCCACAATACATCTGTACATTTGTGTGCAAAGTCTGATGACGATCCCCTTATGAAAACAGGAGATACTGCCCTTTAAAAACCCTTGAACAAAAAGTTGATGCCAGGCAGACATTGTGAATGCTATGTCTTGCCTTTTGTGTGACAATAAAATCTTGATTTTCTTAGTATAAAAAAAATATGATTGAAACTACAGCTCAATATGGGAACCATTATACACATTGTTACTATGGAGAATGCTTTGAAATATTATTTTTAGCATACATGTACTACTTAAACCAATGCATACACTGTTATTCTCCCAATCAACAGATACAGTAAAAAATATGAACAAATAAACTTACCGGTGTTGACAATGAGGGACAAGGACCGGTTGCTTGGCTCTCCATGACTGTAACTTATCACAGATATGTTATAAAACTGACCCGGTTTAAGGTCAGCAATGGTATAATTTGCATATGTCACATTTATGGACTCAAAAATATACGAGGAATTTGTCATCCCAGTAACAAAAACTTTGTATTTATCTTGAATACTGTTGGGGCTTGGATCCCATTTCAACTGCACTGAGCTTTTTGACTGATTTAATACTGTCAGATTTTCTGGTGGCAATGGTCCTGTAAAATAAAGAAGGTATGATACAAATTTGTTTGAAAAACAGCATATTATTTTGAGTTACTTTATTATGTAATATAACATGTTATCACTTGCTATTGTCAATATTATGCTCACAAGAAGCATGTTTATGTAAATAAAACTGTGTTGCACTCATTCAAACTGCTCACACAAATATGTCACCTGGACCCATATTCTCAAAACTTTAATTTGATTATAATTTGATTCAACATTGCTATATACTTTTTTTTGTGAACTTCCTTGCCTTATAACGACACAGGCTTATTAGAACATTCCTTTGTATAACACAGCATTACTTATAATGTGGGTCACTGTTATGACTTCCATAAACAAATATGGGTCAATATTGTGGCTCCCATAAACAAATGCAGATCATTTATTATGGCTACCATTAACAAATGAGGGTCAATATTGTGGCTCCCATAAACAAATGCAGGTCACTATTATGGCTCCTATAACAAATGCAGGTCATTGTGGCTCATATAAACAAATGCAGGTAACCATTGTGGCAACCATAAACAAACATGGGTCAATATTATGGCTCCCATAAATAAATGCAGGTCACTATTATACATGTAACTCCCATAAACAAATTCAGGTCACTATTATGGTTCCCATAAGGCCAAAAAAAAAAAATAGGCAGGTATTTTTTTTTTTTTTTTTTTTTTTTTAAAAAAAACATTATATTTAAATAAAATAATATTTCAAGTGCTTCAAAGTACTGGGCAAAACCGGCTCAATTTGATGCACAAATCAATTTCGGCAATGTGATTTTTTTATTTAAAAAAAAAAATTGGGGGGGGGGGGGGAAGAGCTAGGGTAGGCAGTGAGAAACAGGGATGGTCGGCCGACCAGAAACACATATTTTTTTTTGGCCTAAACAGTGTTTTTATACAGAGGGAGCAATTAATTTTGGTACACACTTTAAGTATCACATTTGATTTAGGGATATGACTCGGAGCTTGAACTGCATGAGGTTTTTGCTCAAAAAAGTTCAGGGAATTCAAGGTCTGGTAACCCAAAACTATGACTCATGACCTATACAAAACATGGGATTTTCCACCTCCACTATGAAATAAGGCACAAATATTTAAGGTGTGTTTGATGTATGAACACTCTTGGTGTAGTAATATTAGTGCCATGCCAGATTCTCATTAATCTTGGCAAGTTTCTCATTGCATAGGAAAAATGCACTTGTGTTCTGTGTTCTACATGTATGCTCTCAGTGGTTCACAAACAAATTGTGTGACTCCAGTGTTGTGTTATGTGTTTTGACTCATGAAACCTGCTCTTACAGTATGGTGAAAATCCACTGGATCTGTGTTGCTTGAGAAGCTCAACAGTGCACATTAACTACATTTGTGATATTCATGGTGTAAGCATATACAATATTAAAATATTTTGATGAACAAATGATGTACTTTGGAATAAGCCTTAATTGATTATTTCCTGTTAATATTAAAAATTATTCTAAAATTTACACCAAGAAAATGAAGAAAAAAAACCCCACTTTAACAAAGTATCATATGGATAATTATGCCACGTAATGACTTATCTTTTAATGATGTTGATAGGCATGATAAGGGTTTACAAAGTTTTACAAAATTTAGATGAGTTGACAGTAAAAAGGCTGTCTTTAATGATACTTGTCATTATGTTTTTCAGCCATCAAAAGATGCAATTTTGGATACTGTTTCTGTTTGAAGCCATAAATAAGACTGCAAAATGTGTCACTTGTTAACTCAAACCATGAAATGTCACACACTGGCATCAGACCCTCATCTTCAAAAAAAACATGATGGGATGATCAATTATGGGAACGGAAACAAACTAATCTGAGTGCCCTTTATAAACTGTGAGCATCTACCTCAAAAGAAAATTCAAATTATTATCATGCTTTAAAACACAAATTAAAAAACTTGTGTAAAATGAAGGAACAACAACCTGTCTAACCGGAACTCCCAGGACCTCCTGTACCAAAGTTTCCTTCCTAACAGCAATATATATATATACCATAGTCACCAAGAAAACTTAAAAATTGTCCAGTATAGACCTTGTCTCGCGAATAAGCCGATCCCCGCTTGTTCCAGGCTTTTATTTTTTCCTAAATTATTTGGCTTACACACGAGTATATACAGTATATAAATATATAAATCAAATAATATTTCAAGTGCTTCAAAGTAATGGGCAAAACCGGCTCAATTAGATGCACAAATCAATTTTGGTAATGTGATTTTGTTTTTTTTACCATGGGGGAAAAAAGTGCTAGGGTCGGCAATGAGAAACATGGATGGTCGTCCGACCGGAAACGCACTTATTTTTTTGGGGGGCCTTAATTAGGGCTGACAGGCAGCTCCAATTTCTGTCAGCAGCCCCAGAATTTTTATTATAAATATTCCAATCAAAAGTTCGTAACTCTTGCTTGCCAGAACATTTCCCTCATTCAATTCATACCCTGTATCTGTAATATGTGTTACTAGATTGGAACTGTAATTTTACCTTTATCCTTACCGGAAGTCATCTTGATCATAGAAAAACTTGGCACTGCTTTCAAGTGCACTCGTTCATAACAAGTATTCAGATTCTCCAACAGCTGTGAATTGACAAGGCCTGAACAGCTGACATGTGAGCAGACAACTCTTCCATTTTCACAGCGATCAATTTTATTCCTTTCTTAATTAGAATTTTTTTACTAGCTGTTCAGATAGTTGGCAATACATACCCAAAACTGCATACATGTTTTGTTGTGAGTCGGCACAAAAAAACAAGTTTCATATGGCATAAGGATAAGTCAAGGACGTTAGGCTGAGACATATTCATTAGCCATACCAAACGAGTTCTTTCCCCTGACTCAGAACAAAGCAAAAATGCAGTTTTGTATTTATTACATACCCCCTCTTTTACACTTTCTAAATATTTGTAGCTTTACTGTGTGAACGAAATTCAAAATAAATTGGGATTTACAAAAGTTTGATTCACGGTGTCCAAAAATATATATGCGTGGATGTTAAAGAAGACACCTAAGTAGTTCCAATCTGGGTGTGTAATACAGAAATATGGATTGAACAGCTGTATTGAATGCCAGATCAAACATGCAAGATTAAATGGGTATGTAATAAATATTGGTAATGACTGAAACACACATTTTTTCCTTTAAACTGTTTATATTGCACACATTGCCAAAGATTCATCTGCCAGGATATCATACCTGCCCGAACACAATTGACTCCCAAAACCCCAACATGGTCATGTTGCGAAAAACATGATTTTCAGTGATCTTACAGGGAAGAAAAGAGATCTTTCTTAACAGCAAAACATATGCCCGTAACCTGTATAAATAGTAAACAATTGTGCCTAATGCTCATGTAAAACTACCACCTCAGTGCAGTTTATACAGCTGATTGCCACAGAGATGGTTACAAGGTAAGGCAGTCATATATAAACAACCATCATTGCACAGATTACTTAACTGACTAAAACTAGCTTTGGTGATGTTGTGTTGCACTAATGTGGTAGATTTGGTTGGTTGGTTGTTATGGGTTTAACGCCATTTTTCAGCACATGATAGGCTATATATGGTGGCCAGTATATCTGGTGGAGGAAGAACCCGAGAAAACCTCGGGAAGAACCACCGACCCATGGGAAGCTGCTGGCAAGCTTTCTCACATACCCACGTTGGCTGAGCCTGAGACTTAAACCCACGTGGGCAGAGGTGAGACGTCAGTGACCTGTAAAGGCAAGCACATTAGACCACTCGGCCACCCGGGGACCCCTTGCTGTGGTAGAGTTAGACTAACATGCATAGGTAAAGTACATGATGTGGAACAACCCAGTTCATCTTAAGTCAGGTACATCAAAGAGATGCATGTTGAAAAAACAAAAGTTATTACTCTTCACTGATTTGAATGATAATCTTTAAGCCATCTCTAGCAAAGATTACTGGCAAGTTCATGATCAGCAGCAACATTTCTTTGAAGTCAGATTTTACTCCATATATAAAATGCAAAACATGATTATTTCGATAGCTGGAGTAGTGTGGAAGTGTGATTCATTTTTGAAGGCAAAATGGCAAAATGCAGCTGTGATTTAAGGAAGGTTGCAATGCCAGCAAAACAAAACTTTAGAACTCCTAATTCATAGTTTGAGTCTGTGAAGCAAGCATTTACTCATTCTGGGGTGTACTACAACCATTGGCATTGTAACACCACCAATCATTGGGACAATGCAAGAATGCTATAGGTACCCAGATGGATCAATTCAATAATCAAATGTTTTGTCGCTGGGAAATATACAAAATTAAATTATAATTTTTAACATGATCATTTCTCAATAATATTTTTCAGTTGCCTGACCGGACTTTCACATTGGGAAAAATAGTTGCCTGGCATTCATTTTTAGCATGAGCATTTCTCAATAATATTTTTCAGTTGCCGACCGGACTTTCATATTGGGAAAAAATAGTTGCCTGACATTAATTTGTAGCTGTCCTAGGCTCCTGAGCAATGGATTTTTCTATCCCTGCTTATTCAACACTGACTGACTATCAGCCATTACTGAAGCATGCATTCAAGTGTTTACACTGTTATTTCATAATACCAAGTATTATTTTCAGTAAGCAAAAACAGTTTCACAACTAGTCTAGCTAATAGACAGGGTTAAAATATCAATACAGGATAATCTGTATCAATACGAACTGTGATACAGAAACATATTGATACAAACCGATACATCATTACATGACTATTTGCAAGGTTGGCAGGTATTAGGCATACTTGGAGTTATGTGGTCTAGCATGAAACTTACTCATAATGTAATGACTGAAAGTGGAAGACACAATAAAATATCAGCAAATGTACATATCCAGGGCTGAGCAAATTTTTTTTTCATCCACTAGTCCAGGACAAGTGGTTTCAAAAAATTCACTTGTCCCACCTTACTTTTCACTTGTCCCACCTTACTCTTCACTTGTCCCACCTTACTTTTCACTTGTCCCAAAATGGTAATCACTTGCCGAGATTTGAAGAGATGTATGTACTTAATCCGTAGAAAAAACAAACAAATAATATACAACATAATTATTTCTTAAAAGAATCAAATTTTTCAAAAACATTGCTTGTTATACATTTGATTTCTTCATGTTCATGTATATATGTTTTAGCTGATGGATTTGAAAAAATGTCCATGTATATGTCTGCCACCTGCACCAGTACTAAGCCAGCAGTTGATAGCTGTGTCTGGGTGAAAGTCCTCAATATATTGTGCTGCACAGGCCTCGTGGGGTCCAGACATGTCATGAGACTGGATTGGTTCAATCCTGAATTTGTCAGTTCCACTGACAAATATACTGGGTGAATTTCCAACCTGTGCCAGTTTTGGATATTGTTTGCAATAACTGCAAAACTGCTTTCCTTCCGAGTCAATACATTCAAGCCAGGGATAACAATCAACCCAATGTGGCTGAACATTTCTCTGTCTCTTAGTAGTGTCATATTTGACATTTTTTGCCACCACGGATTCTTGCTTATGTCTCTTTGGAGAAATAGCTACCGCACACTCAGTAGCAGTCTTACGCTTTATCCCTCCACTTTCACAAACATTTTCCTTCTCCGAATTGTCCTTATTACCTTTCTTGCGAAAATAATTAAGCAAACTCATTTTATCCACAGAGTAACTATCACCTTGCTTGCCAACTACTTCTAAAGTGATCATAACATACATTTTCTTTTTTTAAATATGAACAGAGACAGCTCATTAATTAGCATAATTGTTTCGCTTCAAACACAATATCGCATGTGGAAGTTAATCATCTGTATAATCAATTAAAAATTAAAGAATCATTACTGTCAGTAATGAAATCAGTTCATAAAGGAAACCAACAATGATGTCGGTAAAGTACCTTTCATTAATTTAATTACACTGACTCGCTGGATTAAAATCATAGTGAGCCGCTCGTGAGGATCTGGCTTGAGTAAACACAATGCAACAAAGCCGCTTAATACACTGCTAACTGATCATACTGGCTTTCTTTTGTTTGACGTGTTTTGATTTGACGATAATTTGGTCACTTAGCCCAATATGCAGTCAAGCGGTAACAGAACGTGCGCATATGCGACAATTATCACTGACTACATTTATGTGTTATACAGGATGTAAATGTATACATGAAGAGGGGTAGAATCAAGTATTGAGTATGCCCTCCGGGCATGATTGGCCAAATAAAGGTAGATATAGTGATTAAAGCACGAAAATAAGGACTTGAATGACTTTTTTAAAAAGCACTTGTCCTGGACTAGCGACTTGGAAAAGTTTACTTGCCCGACTTCGAAAATGAATAGTTTGGGACATCGGGCTATGGGATTTGCTCAGCCCTGATATCTGTACTTTGTGTGTTGCTTTACAAACTGAAGATGAATATCATATGGTCATGGTCTGTCTATATTATTTGGATTTAAGAACAAAAAAGTTTTCATTCTTCTGTCAATCTTATCCTACAGAAGAAAAGTTTTATTTACTTCTGCAGACTAATGAGGTTAATATTATCTGAATTTTGTCCTAATCTCTTTATTATGCTTTTCAAAAAAGCAAACAAGTTCTGGATACTATTAACTAATTTGATCTATTCCATCTTTAATGTAAATACTAATATGATGTGTTTCCATATATTTTTATTATTTCTAAGAATATTTTTAGGTATCACAATATAACTTAGCAATGATTACCCTGACATGTACTAACTATATAAAAGTTGTTACTGTCATTGTTATTGTCATAGGTATCACAATATAACTTAGCACTGATTACTCTGATTTGCACTGACTAAATAAAAGCTGTCATTGTCATTGTCATAGGTATCACAATATAACTTAGCACTGATTACCCTGATATGCACTGACTAAATAAAAGCTGTCATTGTCATTGTCATAGGTATCACAATATAACTTTGCACTGATTACCCTGATATGCACTGACTAAATAAAAGCTGTCATTGTCATTGTCATAGGTATCACAATATAACTTTGCACTGATTACCCTGATTTGCACTGACTAAACAAAAGATGTCACTGTCATTGTCATAGGTATCACAATATAACTTTGCACTGATTACCCTGATTTGCACTGACTAAACAAAAGCTGTCATTGTCATTGTCATAGGTATCACAATATAACTTTGCACTGATTACCCTGATTTGCACTGACTAAATAAAAGATGTCACTGTCATTGTCATAGGTATCACAATATAACTTTGCACTGATTACCCTGATTTGCACTGACTAAACAAAAGATGTCACTGTCATTGTCATAGGTATCACAATATAACTTAGCACTGATTACCCTGATATGCACTGACTAAACAAAAGATGTCACTGTCATTGTCATAGGTATCACAATATAACTTAGCACTGATTACCCTGATATGCACTGACTAAATAAAAGCTGTCACTGTCATTGTCATAGGGATAATATAACTTAGCACTGATTACTCTGACATGCACTTAATAAAAGCTGTCACTGTCATTGTCATAGGGATAATATAACTTAGCACTGATTACTCTGACATGCACTTAATAAAAGCTGTCACTGTCATTGTCATAGGGATAATATAACTTAGCACTGATTACTCTGACATGCACTTAATAAAAGCTGTCACTGTCACTGTCATAGGGATAATATAACTTAGCACTGATTACTCTGACATGCACTTAATAAAAGCTGTCACTGTCATTGTCATAGGGATAATATAACTTAGCACTGATTACTCTGATATGCACTGACTAAATAAAAGCTGTAATTGTCATAGGGATAATATTTCCTTGATTGCTTGCAAAGAAAAATTGAGTCCTTACTTGTTGGAATAAAGGTGTGATAAATGGCTATGCCACTTTGATTCAGTTCTATGTAATAAAGTTGCCCTGGATACAACCCATGCAATCGGTGTCGAATAATCTCCCCTTCTGCTGGCATAGAAATGACCTCTGTGATAGGGTTGTTGATGCTTCCCACTTCTTTATAAGCAATACTGTAGTTGAGTGTAAGATTTGTGACAGGCCATTCTATATCAACGTAGTACTCACTGGAGGTGACGTGAATGGTGGAGTTGGTTCCATAAAGGCTGTAAATCTGAAATATTAACAAAGAATGTCTCATAAGTAAACAACATCGCAGCAGGTCCTCTTTCAACCATACTTGGTTTTTAGCTATATACTGTAAATCACACTTTTGTACACGATGGGAAAAATTCCAAAAATTTCCTTCTTGCTTTGAACAAAAATGTTAATAAAACTACTTGAAAATTTATATATTTTCTTTAAATTCTATTCAAATTCTAGGCAAGTACAGTACATGCATGATATATAGGACAGTGTTTACATAAAAATTCTATTCAAATTCTAGGCAAGTATAGTACATGCATGATATATAGGACAGTGTTTACATAAAAATTCTATTCAAATTCTAGGCAAGTACAGTACATGCATGATATATAGGACAGTGTTTACATAAAAATTCTATTCAAATTCTAGGCAAGTACAGTACATGCATGATATATAGGACAGTGTTTACATAAAAATTCTATTCAAATTCTAGGCAAGTACAGTACATGCATGATATATAGGACAGTGTTTACATAAAAATTCTATTCAAATTCTAGGCAAGTACAGTACATGCATGATATATAGGACAGTGTTTACATAAAAAGAAGAATCTATTTGATAAAAAGGTGATTTTCTACTATTCCACACATACATCTTGCAATTATCTACACTCTAAATATTAATACATGTTTTCTATTTAATATTATGGTTTGGTACTTCAGCTTAAGATGGTAAATCATTCAAATAAAGGAGATCAAGGTAAAATCAACAAAACTTCTACCCCTTTTATCATGATAGGAATAGTCCATACTCTGCCATCATATTGCATGCACACTGTATCGTGAAACTTTACTTGTCTCCCCCCTCCCCCACCAAAAAAATCAAACTGCTGCATGCTACCCGGCAAGTTTTCATATTTTACTTTTCTCATAATTTTAGCCATCTGCATAAATCAAATCCACTCCATAACTGTGACTCTTCTTTTGGTTTTTATTTGCCCACTTCCCACTCCTAGAGCAATGATGATTTAGTGGAGTGAGGGGGATGCTGGCTGGGATTTTCTTTGGAGATGGAATAGTTTTGATTGCTTCCCATGAGAACAAGATTTTTTTTGCTTACTAATATATGGAACATATGGGATAATAGGGTAACTGATAAGAGTACTCTTTTTTTCTTCCAGTAAATGAAGGGCCAAAACTTTGTTTTTAAACAAACCTATCCTCACTCAAGATTAAATGGTTGGTGCCCAAGTCCCAACATCCATATCCCCAATCCTTACTCAAGGAGTTTAAAATTTTTTTTGACTATTATCTCCCAGATCTCTTCTCAAGGGACTACCATCTGATTTTGAAATGAATCAAACTCTGACTGTATCGTTGCTGATGTAACAAGTGTTCCACAAACTACCGGCAAATAAATAGGAAATATTTTATTTCAGGATTTTGAAATGAATCAAACTCTGACTGTATCGTTGCTGATGTAACAAGTGTTCCACAAACTACTGGCAAATAAATAGGAAATATTTTATTTCAGGATTTTGAAATTATCTAACTCAGACTTTATCTTGTTTGAAGTAACAAGTGTTCCACTGACTAATGGCAAATAAATACATGTACAGGGTTCCTACAGCTGCTGGTAAAAATATTCCAGATCTTTTCCAGACTTTTTCCAGACTGGTTTGCAATTTCTTCCAGACCTCTCTGGCACATGTATTCAAAGTCTGTGTCACTATAAATAAGCATGTGGTACCCACATGATCTAAAATAGTATCCACCAATCATGAGTGGGTGATAGATCATGCGTGTCTCACCAACCGCGCTGAACCGGTATGCAGCAGCTGATGCCCCATCCAACCCCATGAAGATAAACATCAGCACAACACATGAACATGTTCAAGCAACGACCAAAATAAAACACAGCAACCCAAAGTTCCATACTTTTTCCAGACCCTTAGGACAAAATCTTTATTTTCCATACTTTTTCCAGATCTGAAAAAAGCACTCTTTTTTCCCCATACTTTTTCTAGACTTTCTAGACTTTGTACAAACCCCTTAAATAGGAAATATTTTATTTCTGCATTTCTATTTACCAGTAAAACAACCTTTGTCTCTTAATACATTATTTGTTTGTTACTAAGAACTCAGATGTAGTGGTAAACATGGGCAAAAATAGTTCTTTCAACCTAAACTTGTCAATTATGTGACTAATTTTCTCCAGAAATTATTTGACATAGATTCAGTATATCCAAGTCAGGGGTATGGTACCATATATACTCGATTATAAGTAGAATCCAACTGCAACCAACATAGACACTGATCTGACCATTGCATGATGTGCGAGCAGATCAGAGTCTATGTTGTTTGTTCTACTGATTACTGCTAACAAACTGCACAGATCCAGATCTGCAGGAGCATTATGTGACAGCAGATATGGGTCTGTGCAGTTTCCAGTTGGACTAAACTTATAAGCAAGTATATCTGATATGTGACCTCTCTGTTTATGCCATCGTCTATGATGGATTACAAATTATTTTTAGCATTCATGCCCATACATTGAAATCGTTGCCCTGGGCAAGGTTCATAATTTGCAATGCCCAGGTAACACTCTCACCTGCTGACCATGATCATCATTAGCTACACTTAATGTGGCATACATACATGTATCATAAACTGCACTAAAAAGTGGCATACATATCTCAAGTTACACTATTATGTGGCATACATATCATAAGCTCATACCTGCCAGAACACAATGTGTCACATGAAAACATGATTTGTTACTCCCAAACCCCCAACACAATTGTGTTTTTATAAAAACATGATTTCCAGTCAATCCTATGAAGAAAAATAAGAAAGAGAAAAAGTTAGTGAATGACCCTTTTGGACACCACAATAAATGCCCATAACCTTGTAGCCTGTATAAACAACAATTGTCCCTCGAAGGGACTGATGCTCTACTGGCTGAATAGAATTTCCAGGAATTCAAGATAAGACCATTTCTTCCTTTTAACTGTGGAATGTTGAAACCATCTATGACATTCTTCAGCAAAAATGTAGTTTTTTGGGGGGTAAAACTAATTTTAATTATGCAATATTTACTCATCACTATTATATAGCTATTACTTTTTCGTGTCGAAAAAATCTCGTCCGTTCGATGTGAATACATCCTCCCACAGATTGGAGAATTTTGTCAACAAGACACGGCACACTCGTGCACCTTTCCGCACCTGCGCGAACATTCATCTTTTTCACAGATGACATTACGCCAGGACATCAGAGCGGGGTGGGAGGAGGGCATTCGGTAATAGTGATGGGTAAGTATTGCATAATTAAAATTAGTTTTACCCCCCAAAAAACTACATTTTAATAGCAGCAATACATTACCCTATCACTATTATATAGCTGAATTTGTCAGTTAGGTGGGTAGGCTGATGTGTTAAACTCTATCACTATTATATAGCTGAATTTGTCAGTTAGGTGGGTAGGCTGATGTGTTAAACTGATCAAAAACAGAGAAAAATGGAAAGTGCTCACCATTTGTAGGAGAGATCCACTTCACAAATTGTTGGAGTTCCTCTGGGCCACATGTTGTGTTGCAACTATGGGTCCCAAGAGAGAATACCTGCGCAATGAGCAGAGGTAGAGAAGGTAGTATGGGATCGCCAAAATGCTGCCTTCATGATGTCATCCAAGGAAGAGTGATTTAGATAGGCCCATGAGGCAGTGGAGGCTCGAACCTCATGAGCTTGATGTTTCATAAAAGAGAGGTCTCTATCAGGAAGGGACTAGTAAGCTCTTTTGATTGAGGCGACAATCCACCGTGATAGTGGAGGTAGAAATATCAACAGAGCCCTTAAGAGGAAGGAAAAGACATTCCCTACCCTTTCTTTTCCCTTTTGAAGCATTTAGATAGAAACGTAGTGCCCTAACTGGGCATAAAAACCTATCTTGATCATCTCCAGTACAGATTCGACTGAGACTGGGATTCTTATAGGTGATGGGGCTACCACAGGTAACTGAGATAATGAAGGAAACCTTGCTCAAAGGTTCATAGGGGGTTTTGGTTAAGGACCATAAAACACAAGATAGATTCTATCTGGGCATAAGAGAGCGGGAGACAGGTCTCTGCAGCTCAAAATACTTAATGAGATCAGCAAGGTGCAATCTGAACCGATTGCTGAGCCCTGACAGAATTTAGGTGTGTTGGAAATGACAGCTCTATAGCCCTTGATAGTTGATACCAAACATCTTTTCTTTTCTCGAATGGAATAAAAAGGAAATCAGTAACTAAAGTTACAGAGGGACAGCTAGGATCAACATGTTTCCTACTGCACAAATCACAGAAGATTCTCCACCTGGCATCATAGACCTTGGATGGTGAAGCTCTCCTGGCCTGAATGATGCAACTGGAACCCAGCCCGAACACTTGTTCTGGCAGATAGATCGCCTAAGATGAGCCAAGCGTGAAGGTGGAGAATG
The DNA here is from genome assembly GCA_029931535.1 of Margaritifera margaritifera. NCBI lineage: Eukaryota > Metazoa > Mollusca > Bivalvia > Unionida > Margaritiferidae > Margaritifera > Margaritifera margaritifera. The sequence goes on along the minus strand of JAQPZY010000888.1, from coordinate 111,409 downwards.
TGTGGTTGTTGTGTAGGAGGGAGCTCCTGTGTTGCAACAGAAGATCACTGAACCATGATCGTTGGGGCCATAATGGGGCTATTAGAATGATATGAGCAGTGGAAGTTATGACTTGCAGAACTTGAGGTAGAAGTCTGAATGGTGAGAAGGCGTACGCGAACAGACGATCCCACTGGAAGCTAAATGCATACACTGCCCAAGCTCTCTGGTCCGGGACTGGTGAGACATAAAAGGGAAGTCTGTTGTTGAGCCTGATTGCAAACAAGTCCACAAGGGACTTCCCCATAGTGAGAAAAGGATTCTGTTACATAGCAGTGAGAATCCATTCCATGAGGACTGTTTGCGTGACCTAGACAGACTGTCTGCTAAAACGTTCTTCTTCCCTGGAATCTGGTGAACTCGGAAGGTAATGTTCTCCGAGGTGGCCCAGCAGAGGAGGTTCCAGACCTCCACACTGAGAGAAGGGGTGTGTGTGCCTCCTTAACGTCGGAGATACGCTACGACGGACGTGTTGTAGGAGAAGGCCATGACACATCGAGCCCTTACTCTGACAATGAACCGTTGTAATGCTAGAAATATGGCTTTCATTTCTAGGTTGTTATGCGGAGGGAGTCCCGAGTCCAATGACCCTGCAGAATTATGTCCTCTGGCTCTAGATGAGCGCTCCAACCGATATCTGACACGACGGCAAACAGATAGGAGTGGGGCTGAGGCACATGCATGGGGATCCTGGTCAGGAAACTGTTCCAATTCATCCACCAGCGCAATGGTGATGAAAGTCTGGTCTGAATCCCTTTGTGGTTCCCACCTTGCGAGAAGGAGAAACTGTAGAGGGCGCATATGGAGATGTCCTAAGGGAACCAGATCCGTAGCTGCATTCAAGGTTCCCAATAGGAATAGGTAAAGGCAAGCTGACAACAATGTTTTGCTCATAGTGCCTCTAGAAGTGCCAGGATTCGATCTATGTGATCCGGTGGAACCCGGACTAAGTTCTGGTTAACGAGGAAGTTCATCCTTATGTAAACTTAGATGGAACGAGTTCTGACTTCTCAAGATTGGGTAAAACAAACCCAACCGAGTTAATGTGAACCAACAACGGAACAGATCATGATGGAGGGAATGAAAACAAAAATTATGGATCAGCTAGTCGTGAAAATACTGGAGAATCGGGGTTCCCAGTAATCAGAGATAGGATACTACAACTCCCATAACATGGGTGAAGACTCGGGGTGCAGAAGCGATTCCGAATGGCAGAACCCAGAATTGAAAGACTTCGTGGTCCAAGCAAACCCGGAGGTATTTCCACCGGTTTAACAGGGGGAGATCGATAATGATACAAAATTTCCCACTTTTCTTGATGACCAGGAAGAATTGGGAGTAGAATGCAGGGGACTGATCATTCAGGAACCTCTTGACTGTCCCTTTCTGTAAAAGGGTGTGTACCTCTTCCTTTAATTTCACCAAATTGGACTTGTGAAAGAACATCGGGGTCCTTGATAGAGGAGGTTGTTCCTAGAAACTGAAGCCGGTAACCCTCACTTACCATAGAAAGGACCCACCCATCATCCGAGTTACTTGACCAAGCCTCTGAAAAGAGGCCTAGACAAGTACCTACAGGGACATTAGGAGAGGAATGCACGGCAGGAGAGGGTACGAGTCCCCCCCACCCACCGCCTTCCTTGGGAAAGGAAGGTGGGTTGGGGAAGTTCCTCTTGAGGACCTTACTCAGGAGGAGGAGGTCTCATTTGAGCTTGTGCATTGGACTAGGGCTGCTTGAAAAATTTAGTGGGAGGCCCCTGGGGGCAATTCACCTTAGTGTGCTTCCTGGCCGATTGTGATGGGCCAGGTGCAGTTGTGAAGGATCTATGTTCATGATCCTTCAAATCTTGTGAAGCCACAGTGGGGATGAGTCCTCCAAAGAGGCTCTCGGTTTCCAATGGAGCAGCCCTTAGAAGGTCTTTACTATGGTTAAGTAAGACCTTTGAGGAGTCCAGCACAATGTGATGGTGGATGTTAGAAGTTCCACTGATAAAACCATTGTGACAGAAAGTGAATTCTGGGATGTCTTGGTCACAGCTTCCAGCACGCATTGTAATGCGGCTGGGTTCAGAGCAGCCTCCTTCAGCATACTAAACGAAGTAGCCGAGAAGAGGTCTGCATGGGAACCTATGGTGACCAGAAGCCGGCCTTTCTGCTCAAAAGGCTTTGATTATTTTAATAGGAAGGCATGCCCAAGCTCCAATTATAATACCCACTTGAGACACATCTGCATCCAACTGGAGAGGTTCTTAATGGGTCACTTTGGGAATGTACCCAGTAAATAGAGGCAGAGACCAAGGTCTCAAAGTAGAGGGAGGGACAGACCATCCTCTACGCTGTCTAGCACAGGCTGGCCTGTGGAAAAACCTCTGTGACATTTCCTCAGTCGTTAAGGAATGTAGAAGGAGTAGGAGATCTGGTTGTGGCTGGGTCCCGGAGATCTTTTAAACTGGAAAGGATCTTCTTGGGCTGTGCACAAGATGGCTTTGGGCACAAGTTACAGCATTATCAAAAGACCAGATCTCCTCCGATTCATCTAAGTGAGAGGAGCTGGTGGGACTGATAGGAGGCGACAAAAGAGCTGTTTCTACCTCAATCTCACTGTAGTCAACGAGGGTAGATAAACACATCATCATCTAGAACACTCCGAGCAGGAGAGTGGCTGGACATCACTGTGTCCTTCGGAGACAGTGACATAGGTGCACTCTGCGCCATTTCCCGTACTTGTTCGTCTATGTGTTCTAGATGTTCCAGGATAAAGACGAGACCGCTTGTCTTTCGTGGATAATGCTATGCTTCCGCCTTACTGGTGAATGCCACCTGGTGAGGAGGCGATGGCGGGACACGAGCCGCGACATCGCCTCTACTCTGGGTCCCACATCCCGTACTGATTCATTCGGATAATAGGAAAGGGGGGATCCCGATCCAATCCCCTTCCCTAGTCTGAACCGTCTGGGCAGACTCCCAATCCTGTACAGGGTATGATGGTAGATTTGGGAGAGGGGGTCTCGGTCCGATTCCTATCCCCGCACCATGAGGCCTCTGGGTGATGACCGGTGTAAGGTTGGTGACAGTTTCGAGATGACCGACGGCCTGTGACGATGTAACCAGCCACTGGGACGAAGTCACAGGTGACCGGTCATCATACATTGACCGGTTATTTCTACCGGTCAATGCCCAGTGACCAGACCAGTCACTACCTGCTCACCGGTCAATACTGGGTGACCGGACCGGGCACCGGTCAATACCGGGTGACTGGACCGGTTAATACCCGGTAACCAGACCGGGTACCGGTCAATACCCGGTGACCGGACCGGGCACCGGTCAATGGCCAGTTAGGTGACATAAATATGTCAGAACCTAGTTTGTCTTCATCACTAAACAAGGTGCGTCTCCTCCCATTCGAGAGGGTGCGACACGCTACCCCGGAAGTGTTGGGCGCAGTGCAGCTATTCCCTCTCGGGAGGGTGTGACACGCTACCTTGAGACAAGCGGTGCACTTCCTTCCTCGCGAAAGGCAGCATCACGCTACTGTGAACGTGAGGGGTGTTCGACTTCTCCTCCCTTTCGGGGAGAGGCGATCTACTCCTCAAACGTTCACTCTCTCCAACAGGAGGGGCCTTACCTGATGAGCGGTGCACTTCCTTCCTCACGGAAGGCAGCATCACGCTACTGTGAACGTGAGGAGTGTTCGACTTCTCCCTTTCGGGGGGAGGCAATCTACTCATTGAACGTTCACTCCCTCCTAAGGAGACGCCTTACCTGTCTCCGGACTCGAGGTTGGTCCCATAGACTCCTGGGACCCTGGAGTGTTCTTCTGAGCTTGTAGAACTAGTCTTCTCCCAGTGTGTTCCTGCCTGAGACTCTATAAGAGAAAAAATTTAAAAAATACAGACGATGAGGTGGATTGATGTTTCTTCCGCCCTCGATACATATGTCTGGAATCTGCTAGATTCCAGATTTCATTAGTCCATTTGTGCGAAAGGTACAACGCTTGTTTTTTTTTTTTTTTTTGTAATTTTTTATTCTTACGTGTACACTTGAACACGTGAGGCAGTCTAGGTGAGTGTCCTAAGGGCCCTTCTTGTGGCCATACTTCCTACAGACTGACCCGACATTGTTCTCTGAAATAAATGTTATCTGAAAGAGAACAATAATAATAAAAATAATATTGTTCTTCATACGTAAAACTCACCTGTCTGTATGTACTGGGTGCTATATACAACCCAGTATATTTGCGCAAGGTAACCAACTGTTCCCTGAATTAAGAAGTTATCTGAAGGAGAACAATAATAATAATAATAATAACAATATTGTATTATTTCCACATGTGAAAACTCACCCGTTTGTATATACCGCGTACTATATGAACACCAGTTCATCTGACCTGTTTGCATACACTGCATGCTAAATGCACCCCAGTGAATGTTGAAAGGTAAACAATTGTTATATACATTACACACCTCATTGCACCTGTGTTTAATAAGGATTAGACATTGAGTTGTTTAAAACTTTTATTGCTCTCTAGCATCAATTCAGAGGTACACAACAACAATGCGATGCGTCACGCGTGGTATTTTAATACAATGGTGAATTAGAAAAAAAAAACCCACCGAATTGATGTTTGATCAATTTTTTATTAAGGAAATTATGAATTCCTGTCTTCTTAATTGCGGTCGGGCCTATGATGCGTTATAATTAACACACAAGACTTACCCGTGAACCAGTTGTATTTGACTAAGAGATGGTGTACCTTAACCCCTAAAGGCTGGATACAACGTGGTAACCCAAGAAGACCTTTCCAGAACACAATACTGAAAAAGGGCAGGGGCTACCGGCCGTAAAAACAGAAGACGAGACGGATGAATGTAACACTAGATGGAATAAAGGTGACAGGAGAACCAAACCTGGTTTAAACTCGCAACAAGCAATTTTCCTCTGGTCACGTTATGAACGACACAACCATTTAATATAGCATCCTTGAAAAAGATGAATGTTCGCGCAGGCGCGGAGAGGTGCACGAGTGTGCCGTGTCTTGTTGACAAAATTCTCCAATCTGTGGTAGGATGTATTCACATCGAACGGACGAGATTTTTTCAACACAAAAAAGTAATAGCTATATAATAGTGATAGGATAATGTATTGCTGCAGTTAAAACAAGATTTTCAAATTAGCTACTGTGTTGGACATATTGGATGTCAACTTGGCACCATTTAATTTAGGACCAACAAGGCATCATATGAAGTCTTCTGGTGGAAACTTCATGTTGATATGACTTTCCGTTTTGGAGAAGCAATGATAACAAGATTTTCACAATGGATGCCATGGTGGCTGTATTCAATATCAGATTGGCACCATTTCTATTTAGTACCAACTAGACATCATAAGAAGTCCTTTGGTGAAAACACAATGTTAGTATGATCAGCCATCTTGGAGAAATAGTGATAGCAAGATTTTCAAGATGGTCATTCTGGCAGTCATATTAGAAGTCAGTTCAGCACCATTTTCATTTATGATCAACTAGACATCATAAGAAGCCTTTTAGTGAGAACCTCATGATGATATGATTAATCATTCAGGAGAAATAGTGATAACAAGATTTTCCAGAAGGCCAATGTAGCAGCCATACTGAATGGCGCCATTATGACCAACCAGACATCATAAGAAACTGTTTAGTAAAACCCCATGTTGATACAACCATCCATTCAAGAGTAGTAGTGATAACAATATTTCAAGATGGCCACTGTGGAAGCCATATTGGACATCAGATTGATACCATTTTCATTTCGGATCAACTATACGTCATAAGAAGCCTTCTGGAGAAAACCCCATTGTAATATTACTTTTCACTCTAAAGAATTAGCAATAACAAAATTTTCAAGATGGTCACTGTGGCAGCCATATTGGACATCAGATCTGACCCATTTTCATTTAGGGCCAACTAGACATCCTAAGAAGACTTTTAATGAACACTCCATGTCAATATGACCAACCATTCAGGAGGAGAAGCGATAAAAAGATTTTCAAGATGCACACTGTGGTGGCCATATTGGATATCAGATTGGCCCCATTTTCATTTAGGACCAACTAGCCATCATAAGAAATCTTCTGGTGAAAACCCCATGTCAATATGACTTTCTGGTCAGAAGCAGTAGCGATTATAAGATTTTCAACATGGCAGATATGGTGGCCATATTGGACATCAAATCAACCCCATTTTCATTTAGGACCAACTAGACATCATAGGAAGTCTTTTCAGTGAAAACCTCATGTTGATATGCCCATCCATTGAGGAGGAGTAACGATAAGATTTTCAAGATGGCCACTGTGGCAGCCATATTGGACATCAGATCAGCTGCATTTTCATTTAGGACCAACTAGACATCCTAAGAAGACTTTTAGTGAAAACCCCATGCTGATATGACCATTCATCCAGGAGTAGCAATAACAATATTTTCAAGCTGGCTACTGTGGTGACCTTGTTGGATGTCTGAGCAGCACCATTTTCATTTAGGACCAACTACATGTAGACCATGTGATGAATGTGTGTGTGAAGTTTCATGGCAATCCCCTCCAAGTAGTTTAGGAGAAGTAGCGATAACAAACTTGTGCTATTGAACGGATGGACAATAGACGACAGACCATCCCAAAAGTTCTTCTGGTCTATGACCAGTAGAGCTAATAAACACTCATGCTTACTACTCATGGAAAACTACCACCTCTGGGCATTTGATATAGAAGCAATTAAATAGTAAAGGTGGTCAATGATAAACAACCAACATTGCACTGATTACTTAACTGACTGACAATACCTAGGGTGATTTTGTGTTAGGAGTCAAATCAAGACTACTGTGGGGGAGCCCATTATAGGATAATTTGCATAGGCAAAATAACTGAAGTGTAACAACCCAATTTGTTTGAAGTTAGGTGAATCAAAGAGATGCATGTTGAAGAAACAAGTTTTTACACTTTACCTTGAATGAGAATGTTTAAGCCATCTTTTATTAAAGATTATTGGTTAGTTTATGACTAGCAGCAATGTTTCTTTGAAGACGGATTTTACTCCATATATAAAATTTAAAACATGATTATTTCAGTACTTGGAACAATGTGGAAGTGTGATTCATTTTTGAAGGCAAAATGTCAAAATGCAGCTGTGATTCAAAGAAAGATGAGCCATCTACAAAGAACAGCAAAACTAAATTTCAGAACTCCTGTTTACAGAGTTTGAGTCTGCGAAGTGCAGCAGCAAGTGGGAGCATTTTATACTTTGCACATACCACAAACACAATATTAACAATAGTCATTCTGAAACACACAACATATGTCAACACAGTCACTACCAGCATCAGGACAATGCACAAAATACAAAACTCAATCCCAAAAGTAACTAACATGTTTAAACAATCATCGACAGACCATGTCACAAAAGTTTAAGTGCTCTTCTGCTATTTCGTAGCAGAGCACAATCTGCTGTTTGCAGTCATGGATACTTTTTCAGACCTACATGTATGCGAGAAAATGTTCCTGGATATAGATATTACTAAGAAATTTAGTTGCAAAAAAACAAAATGCCGAGAAAAATTCACCAAGATCTTAGATGAAGTTTGAACAACAGTACCATCCAGACTCTAACGAGTGCTAGGATGAACACTAAGGGACTGACCATTTTTGAGTGAGGGAGGGGCTCATTTTTTTTTTTCTTAATTTTATTTTTTATTTCCAGCCCCTAAATAGATTGAAAAAATAAACAATTATGCCTATTCATCATACTAGTTCACAAAAAATTACCTTGAGATAAAAGAAACAAAAATATCCTAGTTGGAAAGAAAATCCCAGTCCATCCCTCCAGGTCAGTCCCTAATGACACTTGCATCCCCTTCAAACCCTCCACTGAACTATTGACAACACCCATGTATGCATCTAGTTAAGACTATATTCCACTGTCCAAGGAATGGAAAGGCAGAAACTTCATGCATATGTTATTAAATGTCTGTGCGATTGTGATTATGTGAGTGTGGCATACATATCATAAACTACACTATCATGTGGCATACATTTCATCAGCTATTCTATAATGTGGCATACATATCATAAACTACACTATAATTGTCGCATACATAAGTTACACTTAATGTGGCATTTATATCATAAGCTACACTGTAATGTGGGATATCACAGGCTACATTATAATGTGGCATACATATCATCAGTTACACTACAATGTGGCATACATATCATCAGATAAACTATAATGTGGCATATATATTATCAGCTACACTACAATGTGAAATACAATACATATAAACTACACTATAATGTGGCATACATATCATAAGCTACACTATAATGTGGCATATCATAAACTACATTATAATGTGGCATACATGTACATACCACATTTAACCATGCATAGTTTAACATGCATGCAAGAAAAAACAAAACAAAAAAACAAACAAAAAAATCTGAAATGTGTTTGTGTAATAAAAATGAACCACCACAGTGCCTGAAATGACCTAAACACAAAACTTAACCAAGGTATGATGGACAGACATACAGACAGATGTACATGTAGTGATTAACAGACAATGTTAACACTGTATGCCCCTACCACTGCTGTGGTGAGTCATAAAGAAAAGCATTGACCCAGATCAGCCATTACATGTCACAACAACAGATTATTATCTATTGTTTGTTTAGAATCACACACTGTAAGTGCAAAAAAAACAAGGCTTTTCACTTAATTTCACCAACAACAATTGTGACCATATAAAAACCCTCTTAATAATTACATACATGTATCTGCACCATATCAGCACAAATAACAGTAACTTTCATTACCGTATATACTCTCGTATAACCAAGATCCAAATGCAGACAACATCGACCCTGATCTGCCGTCGCACAATGCACCAGCAGATCAGGGTCTATGTTGTTTGTTCTAGTAGTCCTTACAAACTGCATAAACCCAGATCTGCCGGCACATTATAAGATGGCAGATCTGGATCTATGCAGTTTGTAGGTGGTATTGGCTTATATGCAAGTAATACGGTACTCTTTTACATTGAATTTTTAAAGTAAAAGTTTTTGATATTTTCACTCTTTATGTTATCCATGTGGTGCAAGACTAACATAGAACTGAGAAGAACAAAATGTGATATGGAAGGTACCAGTAACTCCCAATTTTTCAACCATCCAAGATGACTATAGTCTGTTCAATGAAACAGGGACAATTTTTTCACCTTTCGACATGCTACAAAATTCAATTTTGACAAGCTACATGTCATTTGGGAGTGGGCGGGGTGGTTGTAGAATGAGACAAATACTGATTTTAAACCACCACCACCACCCCACCCACCTACCCCCTAACAAGAAATACTTGTTCACCTATGTTTTCAAATTATACTAAAAGAAAATGTTGGTCTTTCTGTGAGATGAGATAAGCATAAAGCCAAATACAATTATAAACAGCATTCCATTCTAAAACTGGAACCTGAAGCACTATACAATATTGATATGAATTCAAAAGGTTTTTTTTTAACATTTTCAAACAATTAGTAAATATGCTTCCGAATCAGCCATCATTTTCCATTTTTTTAAGTAGATTTATCCAGTGGGAGTAACATTCTTTGAGTAACTTTGAAGTAACACCCACTATATGGCTACTATTACCAACATACTTTATTTCATTCATTGGTAATTATCTCAATTAGACACTACCACTGAGGCCAATCTGATTATAAGCAATCACCTCAATCAGACACTACCACTGAGGCCAATCTGATTATAAGCAATCACCTCAATCGATACTACAAATGAGGCCAATCTAATTAAAACCAAGATCCACCACAACAGACACTGAAACTGAAAAATGTCATTTGGAACATAACATTTCTAATGATAACGCTCTAACTTAAAATGCAACCCTTTATCTGATAGGTTACTAAAAATAAGTGAATTGGGAATTCCAACAGTCACCAGAACAAAAACCTTTATCATGTCTGTTGGAACTACTTATAAGAGGATGTTACAGTGTCCTCTTTATTAGATTTGGTTTTTGGCATCCGGGTGTTTGTGGACTTTTTTTATTCTTTCAGTAGAAGATTACTTCCTTTGTTGGACTCTCTTTCTCATACTTACACAAAAAGATGTAATGTAATCAGGGATTTACAAATTTTATAAAAGTCAGCTTGCCAAGGGCAATCTAACTGGAAAATTTAACTTGCCCTACGGAAATCTGAGGCTGCTCCAAACATAATATCCCAACATGAGTGAAAAAATAAGATAAAATAAAATATGGGATATTTTAAGGAAATCAAATCTCGTTATATTTATTTTAACTTTTGTTTTCTTTTATCTTTGTTGGCACCTTAAAACCATATGCCGATAATTAAAGTTATAAAAAAATATATATGTAAATAATACATGTATGCAGATATGTAGACAAGAAAGAGTAAGAATGCAGATATAGTTAGATGAGCAAAAACAGACTTGTACATGTATATAGAGAGATAAACAGTTAAGTAGAAAAGGTTTGGGAAATAGCTAGATTTTTAAGAGAAAGAGAGAGATGTTTCGGTAAAAGACCTCGAACTGAAAATTAAACAACCAATAACAGATATGCATTAACTTAATTTTACTCATGTTTTAATACATAACATTTTTCTTTATCTACTTTTCCACTGAAGTTCAAATGATCATGCAGATTTAAGTATCCATCCAGTAAAAAAAAAAAAACAAGGTAAAAATGAATCCATCACTAAAATATTCCATAAGCATCAATGATTTCACTCCATGCTTTTTTTCTGGGGTGTGTTGTGTCCACTCACGTCTGCCTCCGCTTACCACATTGGCAATTATCATCTAGACATCTTGAAATTGGCGACATGCATAAAAATATTTGACAAGCTGACTTGGGTATAAAACTTGCAGAACATAAAGCATTACGAACGTATTTTACCCAGACCACGACCACCAATGTAAAATAAAGTTTCTTGAATCTCTCTCTCTCTCTCAATTTTTTTTTACTTGCCTATGGGCTAGTGCTGTGCATACTTCAGCTTGTCTGAGCCAAATTTGAGCTTGTCCCGGGAGTCGAGCAAGTAGATTTGTAAATCCCTGATGTAATAACTGAATACTGTACCTGTACCTGTAAATTGAACAGAGTAGCATCCAGATATAGAATACCTCATCTCCCAGGGTGTAAAAGAACCGGATTCCCTTCAGCTTTCTTCAGTGAATGTGTACTGCTAAGCATGCACAGCATCTAGTGAGCTAAGGTGTTTCGTTCACATTGAAAGTTAAACTATACCCACCAAAAGAAATGCTGTAGGTAGATACAAGTTCTTCTTATTTATTGGTAGAATATATATAAAGAAATAGAGACAAAGTTATATTTCCTTTTAATATGTATAATTCATTAAATATTTTGAATTTATCAATGTTATAAATAATTGTATACTTAGAACTTTTCAGATATGTCTGACAGTATCTAAGTTGCGAATCCAAATGTTTCCTATAGTAGACATTCTATTTCAGAATTAATTTGAATTATGCCCCTTTGTACAATTATTGTACAAAGTTTATAAGATTGTACAATTTCATAATATGAGATTTTAAAATTAGGAACCGTGAAATTATTTTTATTATTCTGATAAATAAATAGTTCAATAGAAGCATCACAGAGAGAGAATTGTACATTTTAAAATGCACAATACTTTTGTATTGATATTTTTGTCAGTTTTCTACAAATAATAAATAAAATTATAAAATTGTAGTTCCATTGTTATGGGTTAGTCAATTTTCATTATACATATATACAGCAGTAGCGAAAAAGAAATTACTAGGCTGCTGTATGTATAAAAAAAAGTGCCGCTGATAAATAAAAATGACCAAAAGCCTTGTTGGCAAAATACTTTAAAGCGGGCTCAGCCCAACCAGTTTTTGAGCATGTTTCTGACACACCAAAAAAAAAGCGGTGGTTTTGTATTTAATCATATATTATGTATATATTATTGTGGATACATTTTTGTATCTTTTATCATGTAAATACGACAATAAAATTTCATGAGAAAGAAAAAAACAAAAACAGCTGCTTTGTAAAGGTTACCGTTGAGAAGTAGAAATACCCAAAACATTGTAGGCAAAATACTTTAAAGCGGGTTCAACCAAACCAAGCAGTAATTGAGAATGTGCTTCTGACCCACATCAATAACAATAGAAGTGACCAAATATAATAATTGTATCAATCAAGTTCATATATAATCTTAGAATTAAACCTATTGTATAGATATTATCCAGACAGTGAATCCAATATGTCTCTTTTAACACAAGTTCCATTTTCAAATTAACAATACAGACTACCTTAAATGAAAAATCTTGTAAATTATGGAAGCTGTCGAGACTAAAAGATGGATCAATAAAGCTATTCATGTAAAATCTATGTTTGTTCATGCGTTTAGATACTTGCTGATGGGCATGTCCAACATATTTCTTTCTACAAGTTATTAAAAAAATTACAGTAGCTGTTGCACAGTTAGTATAATAACACATCTTAAATGTTTCTTTGGTATTACTGCTACTGAAAGATATATTTTCATTAATGAAAGAAAAGTGTGAACATCTTGGTCTATTATATTTATTTGATGAACCATGACTTTTAAACATTTAACAAGCTTAACCCATTTAGAATTGAAACATGCTGAAATTGTGAAATCTGATGTCAGAGCCAACATGCCCTATTCTATTGTTATATTTTTTTACTTTTCATACTTAATAGACATACTTATATTTCATCTTCGCCTCCTATTATTATTTATGCTTATGTACATATGTTAAGTTCTTCCATTCAGCTTTATTTCATCACTGTGTTCCTTATGGAATATGTACACACTTACAGGGCAACGTTGGTAATAGTTACCTATCCCTTCTGTAATTACATTTTTTCGTTTTACTTCTGCTTTTATCATACTCTTCTTTATGTGATTATAAAACTTTCTTGTATGTGCTACCAAATATAAGACTCTTCTGTCCTATACCAAACAGCGCCATCACTTCATATACAAAAGAATGTGTTCAAAAGTACCCTTCAAAACAAACCATACATCAGAAAATTCTATGCAACAAACAAACTAAATTCCTTCCTTTTCACATATTTCATGCATATTAACCGCTTTCTTACATGCCATTACTCTTGCATTCTCTCTTGGTACTTTTCTAAAGTACCATGTCTTATTCTTGTTGTAAGTAGATCTGATTTGCATCCCACTGCCACAAAGGCCTCATTGGAAAAGCATGCATTCCTCTGTCCTAGTGTCACATAGTATGCATACACTTGATATTCAACAAATCATAAACCTAAGAGTGACCTACATAAATATGGCAAGTTTATGATAGAATAAAGATATGTGTTTGTTATCTTCAGCAAATTCGGTCATAACGGGCAACATGAATGGTCAATTATGTATTTTTCTTAGCAGACTGTCATAGATAAGTTTTGTTGACAAGACTGAGTTGTGTAGAGTTGTTTACCACTCAAAACCTGGTCACTGCAAACCATATACATGTATATATATGGACATAATGAGACTAATGACCATATATAGAATATCTTTACTGTTTACTTCATAGCACTCACTGTTCTTATATGTGGATTTTACCTACATACATGATGTTATTTATCATAAGTAAGTAAACAACTTTTTATTCAAATAGCTATCAACTGCTGGCTTAGTACTGGTGCAAGTGGCAGACATATACATGGACATTTTTTCAAATCCATCAGCTAAAACATATATACATGAACATGAAGAAGCCAAATGTATAACAACCAATGTTTTTGAAAAATTTAATTCTTTTAAGAAATAATTATGTTGTATATTATTTAATTTGTTTTTTCTATGGATTAAGTACATACATCTCATCAAATCTCAGCAAGTGATTAACATTTTGGGACAAGTGAAAAGTAAGGTGGGACAAGTGAAAAGTAAGGAAGGACAAGTGAATTTTCTGAAACCACTTGTCCTGGACTAGTGGATGAAAAAAAAATGTGCTAAGCCCTGTATAGAGTCTATATAGGTTCTAGAGCACTTTAATTTCACCAAAATTTGAACTCCATCATATTAGATGAAACAGCCTATAGTTTTTTTGGAAACAGACTATGTCCCAAAGAAATTTAACTACAACATGTATATGTAGAAAGGTTAACAAATTATTAAAAGTTCATCCTTTTCAGAGGTTGCATTCTTTAAAGATATACCAAGAATATATTTTAAAATACATCTTCAACTTTCTAACACAGCCATCTTTAAGGAAGTCTCTGAATACTTATATTTAACATGCACCACAAAGACTTCTTCATACATAATCACTATAGATAATTCTTTACCCAATTTTTACCATTTCTATGCATGCATTGGACACTGAATAAAAATAAGTTAATTGTATGTTTCTGTACTTTCATTTTTCATGTAAAATAAAATTACATAGTGCCATACTGTAAATATGATGCAAAATAAATATTAATCCACCTGTTCTAATATTCACGTTGATTCGCTTCCATCATTATTATATATAAAATTCTTTCAATAACAAAATATACAATCCATTGATCATTCTGCCTACTGACTGCTGAAGATTCAGAGTAGACTCAGACATGCTGGCAAATTATGTGACATCAGACATGCTGGCACACTGTGTAACATCAGACATGCTGGCACACTGTGTGACATCAGACATCCTGGCACATTGTGTGACATCAGACATCCTGACATGCTGACTTATTGTGTTACATCAGATATACTGGCACACTGTGTGACATCAGACATCCTGGCACACTGCATGACATCAGACATGTTGGCACATTGTGTGGCATCCAATCTGGGTCTACAGTGTTCACATTTGGGTACGAGTTTTACATGAGAAGATACAGTAATAATTTCACAACAGTCCAAATTTGTTAATCTGGTTTCTTGTAAATCTATTGTATTATTAAAAATAAATTTAAAAAAAAAAAAAAAACATAATTATTTCAAATAATAAAATATAAAAACAAACTAATAATGTACAGTAATATAACACCATGGTAATAAAAATAATAAAATAACTATATATAATACAAAAAAATATACATATATACAACACCAACAAAAAATACAATAATATACATCTAATATAAATAAAAATATTGCATAAACTTTATTATTGGGTAGATTGACTTCATATTGATATTCATTTTAAATTCTTCATTTTTACCGTATCATATTTAAGGAGTAACAAGACTAGAAGACTGCTGCAAAGCATTATTATCCTGAACGCTTTTTCTCAGTGTTCCCTACCCAGGGCAATGGGTCAAACTTTTAAAACCATTGTGCACATTACAGACCACCCCCATTCACATCACAAAGTTTAAAGCTTTTATATTGAACAATGGTGGAAGAGTTGAATGGCATTATGCATAAACACACCTGCACGTAATGATGGCAGATTACAATATCTCAATCTTTTCTTTGAAAGCATCGAGATAATAAAAAATATCTGATTAAAAAGGTTGGAAATTATATATATTACAATACTTTAAGTACTTTGAAAGTTCAAGTTTTCACAGAGAAATAAAAAAGCAGGCATAGAGATGTTTCAGTAATTTAAATGACAATTCAAGTGTAACCAATCTACTTTTCTGTTTAAAAAGTATGGTACATCTTTTATTGTAAAGACATTCACACTTTATCTCCATGTTTTACCCTTGATATTAACTGTACTCTATCATGCTATGCAAAAGGAAATGCTTCAAGTGCAGAAACACATTTTTATTTTCAGGGTTTGATATTAAGTTTTGGCCTATACTGTGCAAAAGTTGCTGCCTGTTGTCTATGAACAAAAACAATTATTGAGAGTGATTTTGTGTAAATTTGATCTGTTCACAGTCCACTTTCCTATTCACTAAACTGATATCCTGGATGTGATTGTTAATTTGTAACCAACTTAAAGATGAAATTCCTCTGATTCTGTTTAGTATAGGTTCTTTGCTGGGCTGAAAATTGTGAGTTTTGGGAACTGTCATGCATTTGAGTGTTGGGGGACAGTGGCAGCACAAGGGTTTGAGGAGCCAGTGGCATTGATCTTTAGTGGCACCCTAGCGAGGTACCCGGAGGCGAAGTTCTTTAGTAGTGCCCCTTCTTTGCCACAGACAACAGTTTTCATGTCAGTTGCCAACCTCCAACCCTCCCCCCCTCAATCTAAGCCCCGGTTACAGCTGCAAAAAAAAGCTCCTGATGTGCCTCCCCCCATTGCCTGGTGCCAGGGGGCGATTCTGTCATGATCCCCCCCCCCTCGTGCCTCCACTGTTGGGGGTTGGTGACACTCTACTGGAGTAAGCATGGAAGGATCTGCTTTACCATGCCAATCTTATACTGATTCGGTTTCTCTATTCTCTGACAAATGAAAAAATGTATGCATGTACATGTTATTTATGGCTATAGAGTTTGAGTTTGATAGCAGGTGGCTTCAAAGGTACAATGGTCCTTTTCCATCCCAACAACAGCCGAAAACTGTTTCATGCAATTCAAGTTAAGCCTCTCTTAAAGTTGCCTCTATTAAGCAATCACCAAACTGCCAAATTTTCAAAGTCCTTAAGAACATAACTTTACAAGAAATGAACCTCTTTAACCAGTCACCTTTCTTACAGGCAATTTTCCCTTTCAACTTCCAACAGATGGCTGCTTAAAGTAATACAAGTTAGACGGTACTTGTTTATTCGTTTGTTAAGGAATTCTACAAAAACACCGCTTTTCCTATTTATTTACGATAAAAATAGGTCATTTTTAAAGAATCTTCAGTTACATGGTTAAGTCAAATGCAAATAAATCTCCAAAAAGACAAAAAAACAACTTCTAGAACTATTATATACCTCTCTAGTTATAGTTATAACACCCATCAATATAACAAGATCCTGGATATAATGTGGTACTGCTATAGATCCAGTGACCAAATGTAAACAACTTTATTTGAACTTTGGTCTGTCAAATGTAAGACAACATGGGTTGAAAGAAAACAACTTGAAGTTACGTAACAGATCTTTATTTCCTTTTTTAAACATTATTAGTTGACAAAATTAAATGTACAAATAAATTAAGTAAAAAAATATATTTAATTGACATAAATTAAAATTATTACAATATGTTTGACTGGCCATTTGTTTATCTGTTTATCCACCACCAGCATGCCATACATACATGCAATCATCACATTTTTGATCATTCTCGCTATACCGTGGTTCAGTACATAACACGGTCTGCAGTTAGAAGCCCCAACTAGCACATGATTACTATATGTTTAACTGGCATTTTGTTTATCCATCCTTCTCCCACTCGTAACATACACATGCAATCATTGAATTTTTCATCATTCTACATATACCATGGTTCAGTTCATAATACTTTTGACAATTATGAACCCCAACTATGGCATGATAATGAGGGAGAGCTGTATGTGATAAATTCTATTGAAGTTGTTGTCCTCTTTGTTTTTCACTCAATACTGATTCCATTTTTTAACGTTTAGATAATATTACATGTATCTATGTACAGTTTTTTCACATCCAGGTCATGCTATCATAAAACATCTCAACACTGAATACAAACTCAGCTCTGCATACTGATTATCTGTAAACTGTAATTGGATAATTGCACTAATCTATATTTAATAATTAGCTGTTAATTGTTAGGGAGAAAAAAATATGTGTCGTTCTGGTGACAGAATGAAAAAAATAGGGTAGGAAGGCCTATACAGTACTAATTTTCTTTTATTACCATTTTTATCCAGCTTGTGTTAGCAAGTTCATGTCACAGTTTCCTATCTAAAGAAACAGGTTCAAATGTGCAAAACTGGGCAGGGCAGGTACTGATTTATTTGTGTGAATATGTGATAAAACATCAGGCCATTAAAATAAGGTAAGTCGGGTTACCGAAATCGCACTTTTTTTTGTGTGGCCCAGGATCAACATCAAGATACTGACATTAAATTTAGCTTTAGAGAAACTTTACAGTAGAGCCAAATTTTGAGTTGAGTATGTAATAAAGTTGCTCTAAGGTGTGTAACGATGCCTACGATACCTATCATGGCAACTGTAACATTAGGTTAGAAGTAACAACAAGTATATGTCCAATTTCTTAACTGATAGCCACCCCTGACCACCTGTCTGTCAAAACAAGAGGCCAGTTGGATATGATGTCAGATGATAAAGTAAAACTGCAGAGTTCTGAACCAAGTAAAATTCAAGCACAGGGAATTACTTGGAAAAAGTACCATATATATACTCGCTTACAAGTCGGGTCCAACTGCAACTGCATAGACCATGATCTGCCTTAGCATAATGCACCAGCTGATCTGGGTCTATGCAGTTTGTTAGGAGTAATCAGTAGAACAAACAACATAGACTCTGATCTGTCAGTGCATTATGTGACAGCAAATCAGGATCTATGTTGTTTTTTAAGCCAGTAAAGACAGAAACACGATTCTTCAAGCATTTGATTTTTAAAATTAAAACTGAAAGGATATAGAGTATCAATCTTACGCTCGGAACAGAAAAATCTCAAAATTGCCCACATTTATAATTCAACAAACTATTTTGTAAGTACTGAAATTTGTACAGATCATACAGTTTGGCAACTGACATCAGAAACCAAACTGCAGTAAAAAAAAGAAAAGAAAGGAAAGCAGGGCTTGAAAATTCCACTCAGCTGCTTGTATTTTGTGAGTGGCTGCTGAGAAAGGTCCAGTCACTTTTTTCCAGACACTCATCCAGTTGGAGGAGTAGTATTTCAAGCAGATTCAGTATTATGTGGTGCTGAGAAAAACTTATCCTGGACAAGCACAAGTTACAAGTAACTTGCCCTGTACTATAAGCGGTCAACTTAAACAATTTCAAGCCCCGGAAAGGAAAGAAAAGAAAAGAAAAGAAAAGAAAAGAAAATATAAAACAGAGACAAGTTTATGTTTTGGCAATATCTGAAAAAATCTGTGGTTCTTTTAATTTAAATCCTGATGCATAAAACTATTCAAACCAGCCTGATAGGTCACCAGCCCTCTGTCATTCAGCGAGATCTACATTTAATCCATCAAGGTCTGAAGAAACCAGACTCAAACACTGATTACAGGTATTAAGTTAACGCATGTTTTAGAAGGCTATTTGTTCTATTTCACTAAGGTGGCTGGTATGAGGTGGGCATCAGTTTGTAAGATAAATTATTCACAAGTAAACTTTATTTTAAATGACAATACACTCCTATACACTGTGAAATCTGTTTCAGATACCACCCCTTCTGCCAACACAAATTGGTCCCTCAAGACATGTGTATGGTCATTAGAGGCTGTCACTTTATATAGCACAGCTGATCTATGCATAAAACATCTGGTATGCCATCACATCTGGTATGTCATCACTGTTATTACAGGTGGTCTTCCAAAACAGTGGCCTGTCAAGTCAGGTTTTAATGTATCTGATTAACATTAAAAGGACTTTAAAATGGCTGGCTGCAGTTGTGCATGTCTATGACAACAATCAGCCACATACGTTGACCAAGCAGGTGCATATTCTGAGGTCTATTCATCTCCAGAGTGAGACAGAAAATTACACAGCTGCCTCAGTTCTTGTATATCCCAGTCGTATCTTTAATTCACTGCTTACCAATTAAAATCTTAATTAACCTGCCTGTAAGATAAATGGTAGACACAGTATCCTCATTACAGCAATATAACTATACAAATTACATGCTTTCATTCTACAGTACCTGCCATAAGAACTTGAAAAGATTGCACCCCTTTCTTTGTCAATGGACATGGTTAGAAGACTGGTCCATATCTATAGATAAATTATTTGACAACGTGAGGCTATGGGAAAAATTAATATAAATGCATGTTACTGTATTTCATCACAAACTTCCATATCATTACAAAAAATGATGGTTGATTATCAGTCCACATACATCTGAATACAGTATATGACAAAGAATCTGCAGAATTAGCCACTTGCACTTTGTCATTTATTGACAAAATATCTTAAACTCTTTCAAAGTTATTATGAACTGATACTTAGATTACATCATATATAATAATGCTTTAAGTGTTTATCTTATTTTTACATTACTGGATCAAGAATTGCACAGCTGCATCTTTTAGTTGCAAATATTACAAAATCGCAATTCTAAACCATCAGTTTTAACCTTTTCATATTATTATTCATGTGTTTGTTTCTTTCATTTAAATTATTGAGATAGCAATATAACCATATCAAAATGTGCAAATACACAATTTTACTCTCTCTCTCTCTCTCTCTCTCTCTCTCTCTCTCTCTCTCTCTCTCTCTCTCTCTCTCTCTCATACACCATGCCTTCGGACTCTCACTTGTAAACAGAAAGTCACAAGTCACTGTTACCTTTTCTTTTCATCCAAATGTGTATTTATGAATACACAAAATTGTGGTAATTGCTGTTATTTAACTAACAAGTGTTCATTAAATAAAATGATGGAGAATTTTGAACAGAAACTTTAACAAGAGTCCCTCAAAGCGACTGATGACCTACTGGATGAAAAGAATTTCCAGGAATCCAAGATAAGACCGTTTCTTCTGTTTAACTGCAGTGTTGAAACCATCTCTTATTTTCTTAAGGATTAAAAAGATTTTCAAGCCATGGTGGCCATAATGGAGGTCAGATCAGCACCATTTCACCATTTCATATCAACAACAAACCTGAGAAGAAGTCATTTGGTGAAAACCCTAATGCCGTTCTGTTCAGGAAGAATAGCGACATGACTTTTAAGCTGCCAATCCATAAACTTTGGGGCAACTCAAGTTATCGCATGGAAACCAAATTGGTAACAGGTGCACAGACAGACAGACATCATATAATGCAGATGTGTAATGTCTGAAGCATTCAAATACACATCAAATGCATGTCAATAAAAATGTCAGATATTGATTTTTAACAAATGATTCTCATAAAGTGATGAACATAATCTTAGAATTGTGCTCATATAAAATAAAATACTACATTTCAAATATAAAATATGTAGCTTCAAGTTTTACTCTCAAAGGCTCAAAGATTTAAATTATTTGACTTGTTCAATGATTTCACTTTAAATGTTTGTTTTGTTATTGTTGGTTTGAATGGCACGTTTAATGCATTATTGGCTGTATGTATATCACGCCAAGGAAATGGGAGCTAAGTGCCTTTCCCAAAGACACACCGAGGCAGCCAACCCAGGCTGGCTTTGGCAGGTACTGAACCCCTGACCCTTGGAACAGGAGTCTGATGCTCTACCACCTGTGCTACTGCAGCTGCCAGTTTGAAATGTGCTTTCATACAAAATTCTCTTTAAATATGGCCTGTACAAAACAATTCTCAGCATTATATCATATTTATGATAATGGGAATAATTGGACAGTTTATTATCAAGAGCTGACACTATTTTATCCAATGTAGTACTTTGCAAAGTAATACATGTACTTAAAATGGTCTGATTTTAGCTTTACAGAATTATCAGTGCAGTAAAATGTCCGATAGCATAAACCCAAATCTGCAATCACTTAATGCACCAGTTGATCTTGGTCTATGCCGTTAGATCCTGATCCTGATATGGCAGATCAGGTTCTATATCCTGATATGGTAGATCAGGTTCTATATCCTGATATGGCAGATCAGGGTCTATGCTGTTTGCAGTTGGACCCGACTCAAGAATATACGGTACTAGGAAGTTTAACAAACATGGCAGAGCACTCTGGTTATCTAGATCAATATGTACTGTAAATCACAATTATCGCAAGTATAATATTTTCACAAACTTAGCAAGAAAACTAAATTTGCAAATCTTTTTTGACACATCCTTATCAACATGCAGTGAAATATCCCAATTAAGAGAATAAACTTGTCCTAAATAAGACAACATCCCAATTAAGACCATTTATATCAACATGAACACCAAATTGACTTGAAAAAAAATGTTCTTAATTGGGTCTCAATTTGAGATGCAGCCTTATTTATGAGAAGTAGAAAATGGGTCTAAAAAAAATGTTTGCCATTTGGGGAGTGTTCTTCATTAGGGGAGGGTCATATCGGAAGGAATGATAATTATACAACACATGTATCGCCAATTAGCAATTCCCCATAATGTTACAGTGACTGTGCTGAAGTTACTAAATTCACACAAATTTAATGACATTAACATCAGGTATATTCTATGAGGAAAATGTCACTCCCCTCCACTTGAAAAAAGGTAAATTTTCTGAATACTGAAGGAATTTCATGAATAAATATAGTTAGGGCTTGAAAATACAATGTGTAATTTCTGCATATTCAATTCATTTTTCACAGCTATTTTTTAGAAATCGGACTGAGTCTCACAATCACACATCCTAAAATAGACCATGTAGCATGCTCTAATTAGGAATATTTCACAAACCTTGTACCTTGATCAAGTATATGTTCATTAACTGATGTAGGATGCAGATATTTATCTCATTTATAATTATTATCATGCCCTTGAACTGGAGCTTCAAAGTAATGTAAAATAAAAGCACCTTACCACACACTTTCAGCCCACTTTTATTACCTAACAGTTAATTACAAATGATGCATTCCACATGTTACAAAAAATAACTGAATTTCTGAAATCTAGACTGCACTTGTCAGCAGAGCAACACCCACCAAAACCGAATTTAAAAGGCAAAAAAAGGGCATTTTATTACCTTTTGAGATTACGTTACTAAGCTAATATAAAGGTGTGGGTATGCATGAAATCTCAAAAGTGCAGTTAGGTATTTCTGGACATTTTATCACATACGCTAGACCATGGCGCCCGCCAAGGTTTTTTGTGTGCCTGCAGAAGAGGTTATAATGAATAATAATAAATACAAAAATTGGGTCAAGTTAATTGGTTCTTGACCGCCACTCTAATAAATTCACAAATGTGCCCTTAGGCACAAACAGGTTGGTGACCCCTGCGCTAGACCCTATCTTAATGAAATTACAAATATTAGTCTAATATTGCTGAAGACATTAAACTGCAATGAAACTAATGAAGGGATGAAGGGCGTGAGTTGCCATGGCAATGGAAAATTAAACATGGGTTCCACAGAAAGTAGTGTCTTGGTCAATAGCAAGTCATGCCATCATTTATCCCTGCTGTATCTGACTTGCACAAATTTCATAGTAGCACAAAATCTTCAACACAATGATGCTGATGCTGCTGCCACTGTTGCCAACAGAAAAGTGAGAATGGTTACCTACAGTATGTTTTGGCATTTGCTAACATAGGTGAGAATCAAAATCATGGAGATATTCTTTTTTACTGTAAATTATTACATTGGTCTCTTACTATAACAAATTTGGGTCAATAGTACTTGCTTAAATTCTGTGTTTATTATATAACAAGAAATTAAATTAACATTTACCATATTTATCTGATATTAAGCCCATCCCCAACTTCATGTATTAGATTATTTGAGCGGGATACGAGAATATTGTAGGGTGGGGTAAGAAAAAAGTTATAGGTAGAGAAAAGTGCTTTAGCACCCATTTTCTTCTGCCCTGAACCCTACAATTTCACTGGTATCGCACAAGAGAATATTGTCTACCTGTTTTATTGTACAACTGTAGTTTTCTTTCTGATTTTTATAAGCTCAACTCTTTTGACATAACTGAGAACATAAGTTTTCCTTTGTGTGGCTCTTTACCAGCATTCTGCCTTTTTTTTTACAAAAATGTTACATCATCTATCTAGATATGTGTGATCATAATCATGTATCTTTCAAATTGCCAACATTTGCCATTTGTACATGTACGATGGACAGTGATGTCATGTTGAAAAAGACCATTCTACATCATTTTGTCACATATTTTGGACCATTTTGAAGGCTGGGAAATGGAAATTCATGCCGTATAGAAGGAACATTTGTGGACAGTTGGACATGTAAATTTGATTGCTTCTTGATAACTTTCCATTGCTGAAGGAAAACTGACATTATTTCTTCCTCTGCTGAAGGAAAACTGGCTTGAAAGTGCTAAAACTTTCTAACAATCCAACATAAATTTACCTACAAATATTACACTGCTTTATTTTCTGCAACATATTCATATTATGTTAGAATGAGTTTTACTGAAAATTTACACCTGCAAAATATTGCCAAAATTTGTCAAACTGAATATATGGGCAACACTTAAAGTCTATTTCTGGATTCAGTCGAAGTAATGATTAGGAAGGTTAGTGTGGGTTTTTTCTTCTTTTTTTTCCCCTCGCACTGATTGATTTTTATCTTGATGAAATTCGTTGTTTTCTTTCATTGTACATTTACACAATAAATACAATCAATTTTCAAAGTCCATCATTAAATTTTATTCTCTGTATCAATTTCAAAAATCTTTTCACCCACTACATCTTCCCTCTTCTCTCACTGTAATCTAGATATTTCCTCACAACGAGTTCTATTTTTCTTGTCGCAGTTCAATGTTTTCTTTCATTGTTCATATAATGGATGGCACAGTAAAGACAAGTAGTTGTTGATGTCTAACCTTTCATGTTACTTGCTAAATGATTCAATGTGGAAACCTATCTATCTCTCCGTGTGATATGGATCTATTTGACCCAATACAGGAGAGAGAATCTGATGTCATTAACCAATATTCTACTTGGTAATGCCCATCTGTTTAATACCAGTTAATGGTACCATACGACATTATCATTGGTAACCAGAATTGAAAACACGGGAAAGATGTGACGAGAAAGCCGCTCATACAATAAGACAAATTTATTAGGCTGGCAATGGTCAAGTCATGGGAGAAATCCTGTACATTTTCCCATTATTATACATGTGTGATACAGTTTATCCATGTGACTAAGCTATGTGGGATATGCCTATCCCACATGAGTGCACTCATTGACACTTCAAGTCCTTATGATTACTACATCATGAACGTCAACTATGTTTCTTGTTTCAATAGTGAAAGGACAAATTTTACCAGTCTATAAACAGTTATTACTCTTCTTTGTTGTAAAGTAAACATGTATGCTCTTTCTCATAATGTAACAACCTTTAAAAAATACACTGCATTTCCAAAGCTATATTCATACCTACAATGCATCTTTTTTGCCTGACACTATTTACTAGTGAGAAATGAGACAAAAATAATCCATCATATGCATCTGCGTATGATACGGAAATCCCACCCAAGGGATCTGAATCTGTGGGTAGAAACTTGGCAAAATCCTCATTCCTGCCTACAAATTCGGACCCTCTGATGGGGGTTCTCCATCCCCAAGTAGTGCATATGATCGAATCTATTGATCTCACCTGCAACATATGCAATGGCATCATCGTTGTCAACAACTTCTGAGCTCTCGATAAGAATTTAATAAATTAGTATTTTATTCCCTGGTTTGGAACTTAATTTTTTTTTAAATGGTGGGGTATTTAGTAAACACTGCAAAACAAACTTACAATAGATGATGGAGTCTTTATCATCAAGATGTTAGTTATGCCTGTGAGAGAAATTGAATGTATCAAATAGATTAATGACTAAACTAATTCAGGGTATGTTTGATTATATGGCTCTACTAAGTTATCACCTAAATGTACCATCATTTAAAACGTGCGTGAAAAATCTGAAACTTGTTGCGACTGCGTAGTTACATTGACTGAATGCACCACAATTACCATGGACTTAAGTCATGGCAAGAGCAATATCATGGCTCAGGGAAAAATGTTCAAAAACACTAATTCCTGTGACTGAGTTGCAACAGATATTTGTCCCAGTCATCACTCTACTCAACACAGTACACTTATCCAGTACACTACTTACAATCTTACCAAAAACCACAGGCACCTGATGCAAGCTTGGTACAAAATTGGGCCCAAACCATGAAAATATTATGTTCAGAGTGAAGACAGCGAGTTTAAAACTCTTCTAATACATGTCCACTTACATAAATATATAATAAGAGACAAGGTTCGTAACTCAAGAAATTGTAGTTTTACACCTAGCCCACAATTTCTTAATGGTTTTTTGACACTTCTTAGTAATCTAAGTTGTATTTTATTATGGAGAAGTTTATCGAGCCCTCACACCTTATGAGTTACATATGTAGGAAGTTAAGAGCCAGAAAATGTCAAAATTCTGTGATTATTCAGCTGGTCAAACAGGAATAAAACAAACCAGACATCTCACTGTTTGTGGGCAAGATCTCTGGTTTGTACATTGGTTCCAACATGTACCTGTATCCGTATATATATATACACCATTTTAATAATTTTAACATTGTTACCTTACCATTTTACGAATTTTACATTTTTACCATCATCTTTTTTTATATATATGTTTTTAAGAATTTGAACATTTTACCTTTATCTTGTTTTTTTATAGACCATTTTAAGAATTATAACATTTTTACTTTTTATCTTGTAAGACTGAATGTTTACATACCTGAATAGGTTTATCTTCCTATTTTGGGGGTCAATTTTTACCTTTATAGTTTTGGAACTTTACTTTTAATAAGCACTATATAACCAGGATTGTGTTGACATGCCATTAATCATATAGATACAAATATCAAAATAGTAGGGTCAAATCAGTTCATTTTACAGTGACCATCAATATTGTCCACTGACTACTAGCCAGAGAAGGTTGTGGTTTGCCTGCAAGGGCTTTTTAGGCATAGTATTGCCTGCTATGGCATTTTAGGCATACCATTGCCTGCCATGGCATTTTAGGCATAGTATTGCCTGCTATGGCATTTTAGGCATAGTATTGCCTGCTAGGGCATTTTAGGCATAGTAAAGTCTCTTATGAAGGCTTTTTCATACATTTAGCTTTAGTTCGCATCCTATAGCCACTATTGTGCTGAGGTGCTGTAAAACAGTCATATTCGGACACCCTCTCTCACTGGTGCATTTAAGATAAAATTTGCACTGCAGGTAGGAACATAGAGGTAAATTATGGCAAGTTGATGCCCAAAATGCACATTAGGAAAATGTTACCATATGCAATGTATTCAACCTTTGGAGATTTAAAACAAGGGCAGTCAATGAAGAGGGCCAGGTGCTCCCCCAGGGGGCAGGGAACTACCTAGGGTGGGTACCTCCTACAAATGGCTATGGACAACACTGGTCAGTAACTGTAGTATCTGTATACATTGACTCCATGATGCAACAACCTGTATATGATATGTCAAATATTTTTGAGTCATCACCACTGACAGGTTAATTTATTAGTACTCACTGAATTGCAATGTCCCTTACTCTAACTGGTATTTTGCCAAAGTGAAGTGTTATGTAAGAATGATGGTTGTTGATCAGTCACTGAATGATGTAATTCTGTATTCTCTAACAAAATCATTACTGTATATACTCTCTTATAAGTAGAGTCCAACTACAAACTGCACAAACCCAGATATACCATTGCATAATGCACTGGCAGATCTGGGTCTGCATGTTGTTACGAATAATCAGTATAACAAACAACATAGACCCTGATCTGACGGAGCATAATGCGACGATAGATAAGGGTCTATGCTGTTTGCAGTTGGAATGAATTTATAAGCCAGTATATACGGTATGTAGAAAGTTCAGATTCAAATTATCATGAAGTGCAAATCTGCAGCAAGGGAGATGTTTTATATTTTGTGTCTGTTTTCACTTCCCTAACCTTTCCCAGGACACCCTCAATCTCACAGTCCCACCTCATGAGAATTAATCCAAATAATACGGCTGTTGTGTAACATCTACAAAGTATCCACCCAAATGCATAATCATATGCAATGAGACTACTGTATACTCTTGCGTATAACCTGATACCAACTGCAAACTGCATAGACCCAGATCTGCCATCGTATAATGTGCCAGGAGATCTGGATCTATGCAGTTTGTAAGGACTAATCAGTAGAACAAACAACATAGACGCTGATCTGCCGTTGCATAATGTGCCGGCAGATCAGGGTCTATGTTGTTTGCACTTGGACCTAACTTATACGCGAGTATATACAGTAACTACTTAAAGTACATGTACATGTACAACAATACAAACATACAGGTTATGCTTAGGTGTCCAAGTGAAGTATGGGTTTGAAATTTGTTATAAAACTGCAATCAGTAAAATTAAGAAAATAAGCAAAAAAATGCTTCTAAATAACAGACTCGGAGATTAGTACATATTTGTCTAAAATCATTGGAAAGCATGTGACCATGGATGTACTGACTCAGTGTATACTTCATACTTACTGAACTATTACTGAATTTCTACAAATGAATTTTACAAACACTCAGCCACATTGTAATCTCAATGTTTTCAAGACAATACAGTAAAACCTGATTTAGCAACCACTTACACAGCAACCACCTGCTCATATTATGACCACAATTTTTCATTATACTCCAACAGTGTTGTCCCGAGATCACTAGGTAAGGAAGAAAGTGCCTCTCAGGACATTTTAAGCACAGTAAAGCCACTTCCGATGGAATTTGTATGCACCCCACTGGTGAATTTAAGATAATACTGCATCAGTGATTACAGTAAAAGATTGCGATTAATGATGCAAAGTTGATGCCCAAAATGCACATGTCAAATATTACCAAATATCATGCATTAAACCTCTGGAGATTAAGGAAAGTGCACACCCCAGAAAGGTCTATGTCCAGTGCCTTCCTAAAACACACTAGAGATAACACTGCTCTGATGTCAACAAATAATGTGCCATATATATTTTAAAAAAAATATACACATATTTTGCTCCGAGTTGGTAGAAAGAATGAGTCTGATATGACATAGCAGAGTTTTCCTTATAACTTGAAACTGAAGGGCCTTTGACTCCTGGGCTGAAATTTCAAGAGTCAAAATACCCAGTTAATTAAAATCTTATCTATAGGACTGGGTAAAATGGTATCAAAATTCAGGGTTCATTCTAGAATGCATTTTAGCATAAATGGTGCAAAATAAATTACTGATGGCCACTCAAACATGAAAGATGTCCACATGTCATTGTATCAAAATAATTGGCACAAACTTTGCACATCTGCATACCTGTAAATGGAATGGCTGTTAATTCAGTTCTTTATGTGTGAGCATTTAACTGATAGAGATTTATGGTTTAGCTAAAATAGTTGCTCTAACAGCATGATAAACAATAACCGGTCACTAAACATGCAAACAAACATCTTCACAAACGGTGATTCATGAACATACTGGCAACTTTTACATGGAAAATCACCTAATTTAATAAATTAAACTGACTCTACCGGAATGAAATTGTCCAAAGAGCACGGATCTTCTTGCCTAAAGAAACAAATGGACCCTTGTCATAAGCCAATGGAAAAACCAAGG
The DNA here is from genome assembly GCA_029931535.1 of Margaritifera margaritifera. NCBI lineage: Eukaryota > Metazoa > Mollusca > Bivalvia > Unionida > Margaritiferidae > Margaritifera > Margaritifera margaritifera. The sequence continues at coordinate 82,007 of JAQPZY010000888.1, read as the reverse complement.
GCTCTTCAAATGTTTTAGGAGCAATCAAGAAAATTGGATGGACCAAGTATCGCTTAATATTGCCCTTGTAGCAAGTCAAATGTCATATTTTAAGTAGTTATACTGTTGTCCCATTCTAAATTGAATTTAGCTGAACTATTATTGTGAAACTCTTAATAAACTGACACCAGCTCATCCCAGAAATATCACCTGAAAGAGGCTTCCATCTTGTTATCCTGTCCAACATCAAACCAAATAAAACTTTTGGAAGGATTGTGATTTGTGGGTTTAATGCCAATTTTAGCACATGATAGGTCATATATGTCAGCCTTTATATTTAGCGGAGGAAGAGCCCCAAAACACCTCAGGAAGAACCATCGACCCACAGGAAGCTATTGGCAAGACGTCTCACATACCCACTCTGGTCGAGCCATCGCTCGAAATTTATGCGGACAGAGTTTGAGATATGAGTGATCTGTAAAAGGCGAGTGCCTTCGACCATTCGGCCACCCGGGGCCCCAACTTTTGGAAGGAAATTAGGGTGGTAATAAAATTCACCAGTATATGCATCGTGGCTTGCTACAACAATCTTAAGTTACACTGTCAAAGTCAACATTTGTATTGCTGACTCTCTCAGAATAAACACATAAAGACTGTGAAACAAAACTGTGGACATTTTATAATTATAATACTAAAAACAGGTAGCTACACACTGAGTGATACTTATTGACTTTGTCTAAGTAACCAGTACACATCATTAGTACGTAATAACCACAGCATACTGGCTGGAAATCAAGTATAAGCACCCGAGGTAAAATCTTATTAAATATAAAACTTCTGACTTCTCTGTATCAGACCTAACTATTTTACATAAGCAATCCGTTATGAACATGTACATTGTCATTTTGCTGTGAATTAAATGCAAAAATTTCTTGGAATAGTACTAATGATATCAGAAAAAGACTTTACTCAAATGCAGACAAAAAATTGGATGTTAACCTACATTTAATATTATACATTCCATAGTGTGAAATTACTACACAAATTAAAAGCATACATAAAATGTAACACATAGTTTTAAAAAAAAAAAACACATGAAATATTGGCCCATGAAAATCTAACCTGATCCATTAAAAAATACTAAGGGGCCATTGGCCCCATATCCCTAAATCTTCGATTGAACCCTGACATTTTAATCCACCCTCTTGGGACAGGGGTAGGGGACTATCTGTGGTAGTATGTGGAGAGAAATAGGTGCATAAAGTGGGGGAAGGGGCACGGAGAAAAGCTGGGAGAGGATGGAACTTTGCACTCAGCTTGGGGACTAAAATGTGCTACTCATCAAAGAGTAACTGTTTCTAATACCAAAGTGAGTTCACATTTAGAAGTAATACATACTTTCTTGGCCATAATTAATGTCATATCCTCACCCCATGCCACCAGTGTAGTCATTACTATGGAATATGAGCCATAAAACCATAAAGAATGGCATTGCTATTAAATGTGTGTCACAACACTGCATGTGTCATTTTACAATCCACTCGTTAATATCACATTACACGAGAGGATACATTCATTACATCAACAACTGAAAATGGGAGGGGAATGCTCTTTGAAATACAAACATTTCAAACGCCATGAAACGAATTTCTTACCTGAATAAAAATTGTTGTTAAATAAAACGGCAGAGGTAGCATAGTTCTGTTCAGTCACTAACAGTTCGATGTGATGATGTCAGTAAAAACTCAGGCAATCCTCCAATTGACTGCCCAAAAATTCTTGGGCAGTAACAGGTGCGTAATAGAAACAATCTTCGTTCGACAAATTAAGTCAACCTTTACATGTCAGTTTGCTGGTGTTAGATAAACTGGGTTAGAAAACACCAAGAAGAGTACGATTTTTATGTTTCCATGTCATACTTTCGTAGGAATATATCTGAATATAAACATACACAAGTGCATACATTGACTTAACATTCGGAACTCGCACAACTTTTTGCGTGACGTCATTTCCTCTCTATCCAGTTCAGTCTGGGACTCCTCCTGGCTATGTCAGTATGTGGGCGAAAGTATTATGCTAGTTGAAATCTTGTTTGATTCCTCTTGTATTGTACACATCGTAACCGGTCTCCCCCACCCCTCTCTCTGAACAGTGCAAAACTATTTTTTTAATATTTTTTTTAACTAGCCTAAGCGTTTTCGATGAGTCTTTGTAAGATGAGATAAGATAAGATAAGATAAGATAAGATAAGATAATATAAGATAAGATAAGATAAGATAAGATTTATTTAAAGTCGGCATGATTAAATAGAACAGTTCAACATAAGCTCTAATGAGCTTTTAATGACGTGTAATGTAAAACGCAACTATGGAAATTGAGACAAACAATAACATGTTGTAAGGATTTTATATTTGTTATCATCGTCTTTTATTATATATACATTTTACAGAATTTAAAAATCGGTACGTTTTATGTTTTATCTTGTTATACTTCAAGTTTACATCTATTTGGAAAGGCTTGTCTTCCTAATTTTTTTGCAATCTATTTTTACATTTGTCGATCTTAACCTCTAGTTGGCGCCATATAGCCACTATTGTGCTGAGGTATTGATACATACATACATACATACATACATACATACATACATACATACATACATACATACATACATACATACATACATACATACATACATACATACATACATACATACATACATACATACATCCATGCATGCATGCATGCATCCATGCATGCATACATACATACATACATACATACATACATACATACATACATACATACATACATACATGCATACATACATACATACATACATACATACATACATACATACATACATACATACATACATACATACATACATACATACATACATACATACATACATACATACATACATGTAGAAGTATTATTTCAAAGTTGTGGATATCGCGCCTTATTAGCTTGAACTTGGATGATAAAATGGCAACCTAGTTTGTCTTGATTCTTTGTCAAAGGCAATTAAAACAAAGAGACAAACAATAAACACACAAAAAACGTCGATAACATGATAAAATGGCAACCAAGCTTGCAAAAGAAAAAAAAAAAAAAAAAAAAAAAAACACACCACAAACTGTTCGATGTCAGTTGTTCACAACTATCTTAATCAATCCCTGCCAGCCACACGCGACCCCTTGTTGATTCCAGTAAACTTGAAAGGACTGTTATTCCTGTCATTCACCATATATATAAACACACCAAATTCCACCCTTTGGACACTTTCATAGGTATTAAAGATACAAGTAAATAGCCCACAGTATCCTGCTCTGCTCCTTTGATCTAAAGTGCTAAAGCTGTGACTGGGGGTCTCATTTTGATATCAATATATGGAATCAGACATATGTTGAGAAAGGGCTTGTTACCAATCCTCTGTCCTAGGTTTCTGGCAGATAACGCAAAAATTTAGCCCTGAACGCCCGAATATGCGCATTGTGAAAGGGAATACCCACAGTTAGGGTTATGATCTTTGTCAAAACATTGTTTAGTCCACTCAGAAAATTTGGTAAAATACATTTCGTCAAGTTCTCAATACTCGACTGCTTGCCCAGTCTATACGAAATTACTAGTATTGTGCGAGTTTTCCGACATTTGTGTTTTCGGTGTTTCAAAGAGAACTTGCTGGCAATTTAATATTGTAGGGATGTTCATATTCGACGAAATGTTAAATTCTACAACGTCAGTTGACTTTTGGTTACAACTGATGTCATGCATCGTGCTTTGTGTGATGATTTTCATTCCAGAATTTCCTCCGTTGTTTATATATATATATATATATATATATATATATATATATATATATATATATATATATATATATATATATATATTGCCATCCAGTTTTGTATCATTACAGTACTATAAGTAAATCGTTATCATAATGCAAAGCAAATTCATGCATGATCCTTATTCTTCAGTTGCGCAGCTACGTGCACGCAAATTCGCAGCATCGTACATATAGATCCAAATAAAATTGAACTATGAGAAAATAAGATATATCCATACTTATAGATCTATTATTCCCTGCGTACTCTCCAACTTACACTCTTAGTTAAGTTGCTTATATATATATATATATATATATATATATATATATATATATATATATATATATATATATATATATATATGTCTAGTTTGTCATTCTTATTCCGAATTGTCGCATAGTTTTGGCAAAATCCTTTAAAGTTGACCGTGTTCTAAATTGCGGAAACTACACCGGTATCGCACGCCTTATTTTTTGCACAGTCCTGCTAGTACCAGAGGAGGCGACCTCGGCGTTCTTATTCCGGAATAAAATGTTTAAAGTCACTTTAAAATTACCTCAATAGAAATTCAGAGCCCTTCTGTACATTTTCGTGTATGTTTTTAACATTTGTGTTTGAAAATAAATCTACAATATTAGATCAAATGGCATTAAAATTAGTCCCAAATAGGAGTAGTTACTTCTTTTTAAAGTTAAATAAAATTAATAGAGAAAAATAGTATTTAAATAAAAGTAATATTATTACATTTTTAAACATGTAGAATATACCAGTTTAAGTTTGAATCCTCAATTATAGATGCAAATTGACCAAAGTGGTTCACGAAAAGTTGTATACACTCGATTGATGAACAAACTTTACTTTCAACTCAAACGTTTGACTTTCATCGCAATTTTTCATTGTAATTAGCATACAAAGTAAAAATAAATGTATTCAGTACATTTTCATACCTTATACATTTGTATAGATACTTGTATAATCTTTGTAAATAAATAAAGGCGCAGTTTGGTAGAAATCCGGTACTGTAAGGCGACGTGTCAAGTGTCCGGAACTCCTGATGGCGCATCAGTGATATTTAGTGAGGCAGAGAAGGAGAGGTATATTGCAGAGATCTGCAGATAATAAGTCCTCCGAAGTTTATTTCCGAAACAATTTGGTTTTGTGGTGCTTAACGCCATTGTTGAGCACATGATAGGCTATACATGGCGGCCAGTATATTTGGTGGAGGAAGAACCCGGGAAGAACCATCGACCCACGGGAATCTACTGGCAAGTTTTCTCACATAGCCACGTTGGTTGAACCGAAACTCTAACTCACGCAGACAGAGGTGAGATGTGAGTGGTCTGTGAAGGCGAGCGCCGTAGGCCACTCCGCAAGCTAAGGCCCCTGCTCCCAAGAAGACTATAATTCCGAATGTCGGCTCTTGGATGGGTTAAAAATATTTTGTAATTTTAATGCACAAGATGGAGGATTAAAACAAAAACAAAAACATTAAATAAAATTATGTCCTTAAATTTAGATCTGCTTGCATGTAATTGTCGTCGCGAGCCACGGGCGAAAATCAGCTACACACTCTTATAACTGCTTAGATAAGAAAGCGTAACGCTTGTTTACCTGTAGCTGGCGACGATGTCATGCATTAACAGATCGTAGCAGATTTCGCCCGTGGCTTGCAACGATGGCATATAGTACCTAAGTTGTAGTTTCATTTGCTTCACAGAGACTGAAACTATTTTAATGTATAAAATATATATTTTAAAAAATGACAATTTCGCACGTATTTGAAAATTTTATGAAACACATACTATCTCAAAAATTGAAGCCACTTTTCAGATAAATAATAAAATAACTGATTCCGCAGAAGATTTTGTCTTGACTACTTGATTATCACACGATATAGCCCATTGTTCGTGCACACGTTAGGAATACAACAGCAAATATGAAATGAAAACTGCCTTTATATAGTCTGTTTATTTTGCTAATTATTGTAAATATAACGTGTATGAAGGAGATACATTTCAGTTTTGAAGAAGAAGAACAAAAAAAAAAAAAAAAAAATAGTGTGATGAATTTGTCTGCACTAAATAAAAAAATTTACGTCGACATTATGTATCTCAACTCTTGGTACGCAAGTAAACCAGAGCAGGAAGAGAAAAACTCGCATACTTCTATTTGAGACTGAGCTGCTAGAGTTTTTCCCCTTTCATTGTACCGTTGTTAACTTCGTTCATTAGGTTTCGTTTTTCCCAACACTGTTGGCTTCTTGAGAAAAATAATATATTCCTTTTCTTCAACTACAATGACGCCGCCGGAAAAGAGTCTTTCATTCGAATATGCGCCTTGTAATCGGGCTATAGCATTAAAGAAATATGTCTCTATCCTACTGTGTGGCGAAAGAGGAAAGAAAACAAGATTTTGATGATAGATATTGCAATTTGTGACTTTTTAATTGAGAAAATTCACTGCAATAAAAATTCAAGTTATCATCTTTTTTCCTCGGCCGATTGTACATTGGATATGTGTGTGTGTGTGTGTGTGTGTGTGTGTGTGTGTGTGTGTGTGTACCCGCGCAAACACTGTGTGTTTGTGTATTCTTTGCGGTTTCTCTTTATTACTGGATACAATTTTTTATTTCAGTATAACTGTGTTTTTTTTAAAATCATTATATAGGTAAAAACATAGTGAACGAAAAAGTGTCATAATTGCTACATGTATGTTTTATCCCCTCGAGTAAAGTATGTGTGTAAGTCTGTTTAAGACGAGATTGTATGCACTTTCCACCAGAGTTTCAAAGATATCTCCCTGCCAAACACTGAAGACTTTGAAATTAAATGGCTGCACTGAGGCTTTTCCAATTATTTCCTCATTTTTTTCTTTTGATATGGAAATATAAATTGTACGCACGTCTACTTCATAAAAAGTCACTCTAAAAATCCTGTGGTCAGTTTTCGATTTCACTATTCATCTTATATGTTCTTCATCAAGTTGTAAATTTTCATGCTGTGAATAGTGAATATTCCATTAACGTTTGACGGACTCTGTGGATTAGAATAAAGTCCTTATACATCTCCAGTTCCTATCATCAAGAAGAGTCATTTTTTTACACTTAAATTAAAATTTAAGGACGTCCTCAAAAATAAGAAATCTTTCTACTCCTTTCAGCTAACAAAAAGGCACTAACAAGTGTAAGTTGAGCCATTTCAATCTTTCTTCGCCTTTTGTACCAGACCAGTATCTAGCAAAAATCAGTATATAAACTAGATTAACAAGATCACAATTATGTAAAATGTTAATTTTAAATAGAAATTTTGTAAGAAAATTATACTTGAATATCAATAGTATTCCCTTTGATTTAAAGTAATGGCTTGATTACTATTATGATTGCAGACAGTTCCTTGTATTGCGACGAATGCATGTATATAAAATTCACATTACAGAAATGTACCCATTTAATATTAATACAGTTAATTTTGAATGGTTTGAAATTTGTGTATATTTCTTCGTTCAGCCTTGTCATTAACCAATAGCGTATATATTTAGGAACAGAGAATTTGTGAATTTTTCAAAAGAAAGGTCATATTTTCGAATCGACATATCGACATGTAGCCATTGAAAATCGGGAGAAGAAAAAAAAGTGGAGGGGGCTGCCTGCTCCCTAATCTCAGTGAAACGTTCTTTAATAATAATAATAATAATAATAATAATAATAATAATAAAGTCACGAAACTATGTATTCAAACACACTATACACCATATACATAATCGAGATGATATGACAAGACTTGTCAAAATGAAAAGAAAAAACTCTGTCGGTCTTAAGAATATTTGGAAGGTTTAGATCTAAGAATCTTCTAGATAAATATAAGAGATTCAAATACTAATATAAGAAGAATGTTTCTAATAAGAAAATGTTTCACTTTGCAGACAGAAGAGTGAAACTGCTCCAGTCTCTTTATCAAGATGCCCACAAATTCTGGGATCTCTTTTAAGAAAAGTCTAATACTGTGTATTCATCCATATCATGTGATTGTTGGTTTCAGCAATTCTTACAAGTTTTAAACCTTCCAAATTATTCCCTATTTTTTTATTTCATAAGCGAAAATGACTATGATCTACATGACGATATACTTGAGTTTCCAATAACTGAAGTGAGGTTTTGAGAGCTCTAAAATAATGTGCAAAATAGAAAGTCGATCGGACAGGACGGCTTACCCTTGGGATTTGTTAAATATGCTGTTGATAGTTTAATTCCATTCCTTGTTGCTCCGTTTAATAGAATATATAATAATGCTAAATTTCTTGAGGATTGGTCAAATGAAGTCATAGTACTTTTGTTGAAGAAAGGAAATCCAAATCATCGCAATAACTTCAGAGGTATTAGTTTTTTGCCAGTTATAGATTCTTTACATCTATTCTCAATTTCAGTTTATTGGAATGGGTAAACTTACATACGGTTATAGATGATCAACGGGCGGAATTTAGAGAAAAATACTCAACAAAAGATAACGTTGTAACCCTTCATACTCTAATTACTAAAATATATCAGGAATAGTGTGTGTGTGTTTGTGTGTGTGTGTGTGTGTGTGTGTGTGTGTGTGTGTGTGTGTGTGTGTGTGTTAGGGGGTTACTGCTGATTCTTAGACTTTGAAAAGCTTTAGATAGGATTGACAGATCGAAACTTTACCAGAAACTGATGGACTCAATAATGAGAGCAAAAATGTTAAGAATTATAAAATCAATATATTCGAATGTTAAGGCCTGCGTTAGAACGCATACTAATATTGCTGACATCTTCAACTGCTCACTAGGTGTAAGACAGGGATGCATATTTTCACCTATTTTATTAACATACATTTAACGATCTAAAGAGGAGTTAAATGTAAATACAGGAAAAACAAAGATAATGGTTTTTCGAAATGGTGGGAACTTAAGAAGAGATAAACAATAGTTCTTTGGCAGTTGTAAATTAGATATAATCTCCTATTACATATGTTCTTCAGGCAACTCGGTTTGTGTCCAAAAGACGCTGGCAGAACAAGGTTCTAAAGCTCTGTTGTCTTTCAAATCTAAGCTCATTTTTTTGGGGGTGATAGACCTATTCATGCTCTTTTGAAAATTGTTGATGCTAAAGTTTGCCCATTTTACATTATCGTTGTGAAATATGGGCATTTGACAAGGAGCCAGATATTGAGAAACTGCATACTAATTTTGGTAAATACACTGTAAGATTGTTTAGAACAGCACCAAACTGCTTTGTAAGAGTAGAATTGTATCTTAGTACGCTAAAGAGTGTGAAGTATTGAAGAATTATAATTTACTGGTTAAAAATTATGAAAATGCCTCAGACAAGATTCCCCAACTTAACTTATGATATGCAGTTAAAATGGCTAGAAAATAAAAAGAATCTTGGGTTAAAAATATGCACTTTTTTTTCCTTTCGTATGGATTTGGTGAGGTTTGTTACAATTAGGTACAATTAGGATGTTGGGGACGAGGATAACTTTTTGCATTTATTTAAACAACGGTGTCGTGATATCGATATACAACTATAGCAGTCTGATGTTAATGGACTAGATTTAGGTGTTACAAACTGATGTTAATGGCCTAGATTTGGGTGTTACAAACTGATGTTAATGGACTAGATTTAGGTGTTAAAAATTGATGTTAATGGACTAGATTTAGGTGTTACGAACTGATGTTAATGGACTAGATTTAGGTGTTACAAACTGATGTTAATGGACTAGATTTAGGTGTTACAAACTGATGTTAATGGCCTAGATTTAGGTGTTACAAACTGATGTTAATGGCCTAGATTTAGGTGTTACAAACTGATGTTAATGGACTAGATTTAGGTGTTACAAACTGATGTTAATGGACTAGATTTAGGTGTTACAAACTGATCAGATGTGTTTTTGAACGTGAGATATATTTGGATCATATTGATAGTCTATACAATAAAAACTTAATATGCAAACTGCGTGGCGGGTTATTGAATTTACAAGCTAGATTAGCAGATATGAGCATATGTTGGATATCATTTTAGACTGTGTCCAATGTGTCATCAAAATAATGAAGATATCATTTTAGACTGTGTCCAATGTGTCATCAAAATATTGAAGATGACGACCGTTTCATTGCAGTTTGTCCTGCTCTTTTTCTTGTACGCAATAAATATTTTAATTTTTTTTTATATCTCGAAGACACACAGAAGATGACTATATACGTTTGATGTCAAACTTAAAAAATGAATACATCTAGGAATGCATATCGGAATATTTAGTCAATGCAATTAACCTTAAAAACAAGTTTATAACACTGTCGTAATAGTGGACACGAATGTTTTCTTTTTATAAATAATTCTTCTAACATGTATTGTGAGAAAGCAGAAAGGAGTTTATGTCTGCAGTCTGCATGTATGTGACCTTCAGTTTTGACTTCTATATTTCTTATTTTAATGTAATTTAAGGCCTCTGGCCGACGCTACTAATATATATATATGCCAGAGTGGTGTAAAATAACATTTTACGGGAGATGTTTTGTGACTTGTTATTGACATAAAATAAAAAGTATTTTATAAAATACTTTCAAAATACACAAAATGAATGCATCGCAGCAAAATGAAGAAAACTCCTATAAAAAAAAAAAAAAAAAAAAATTTGGGGTAGTTTTAGTCCTTAAATTGGAATGAAAGAAAAAGTAGGTTAAAACTGTTATGATGGGATATAATTCTAATTGGAATATCTTATAAAAAGTTACTTTCGTTTCAATCTGGTATACACAATCTAATAGATTATTTTTAATCAGAACTTTACATTTATTTTATTAATTTCTTAATCATTATTTATTTATTTCAATTTTTATTTATTTCAATTATCTTTGAATGTCATTTTAAATCTTAAGAGTTGTTTCCCTTTACTACTTTGAATTGTCAAAGAAATAGCTCTGGATGTAAGTTGTAAACAGGAAACACGTGTGTCAGTTGGTTTGGGATATTATGCAACACATGAACTGATGGTATGCAATTAAGCAGCACTTGTGTATCATACAGGTTATTATTTTAAAATAAACTAGCTTCAATCTGAATGTTAAAGGTGGTATTTATAAATGTTACAGTGAAGAAGTTCACAGTTTGTGTGTAGGCTGATTCGGACCACATTATATATGACGGCTGATTCGGACCAGGTGAAATAAGTTATAGATATAAATGTAACATTTCTCATTGTGTTTATACATATATATATATATATATATATATATATATATATATATATATATATATATATATATATATATATATATATATATATATATATATATTCAGAAATCAGGCTTTATATTCAGAAGCCAAGCTTTAATATGTGCTGTAAATGAAAATCTTTATGTTAATTTAATACTTGCAAAATGTTAAAAAGTTAGAATGAGATTAAAATAAGTAACTGATTTATTGGTTTGAAATTATACTAAAGAGATAACAATTTAACAATAACAGTAACCATTTTCACAATATTTATTTGTTAAATTTATTTCGTAAATATAAATGTGAAGAGAAGGGTGGATAGAATCACCGGAATGGAGGTTTAAATCACCGAAACGGACTTCTTCATTTATGAAAGTCGTTTGTACACAGTAGTTTTTATATTTTTTTTATTAGACTATATGATAGATCTAAATATTTATACAGAAATAACTTTAAAATTGTATTCATGAGAATAAACTCACTGTGAAGTTGCTATTTGTAATTTGTACATTAATTGCAAAGCGTCCGTTTAACATTCGCTTGAACCAGTGACACCTGGGTATTGATTCCTCCTTGTTGTGTATATGTGCATGTGATAATATAAAGATTGTCTTAAGATTTTTTTTATCAAAACTTAACTGCTTAATTATGAAATGTGCGAAAAATCAAAGGCATCTGTGATTTTTTTCACTTAGTAAATAAAATATAATGAAAGTGATGAGCAAAAGAATGTCGTATGTTTAATTTGTGTGTGATGGTTTTCTTAGTTTGAATACCAAAGAGCATTAAAGGGAGAACAACTAAGGGTGTACAATCAATTAAAAGATGAATTAAGCAACTTTAAATATGAATAAAGCCCACTTTGATTGTTCGTTCCAGTCTGTTCCAGTCCATTCTGGTGATTGCCTCCATTGACGGGATATTCTATCCATCCAGAAATACTTTATAATTTGCATAAGAAATGAAAACAGACTTGGGAAAGATGATATACATTACTGTTATAATTTGCATAAGAAATGAAAAGAGACTTGGGAAAGATGATATACATTACTGTTATAATTTGCATAAGAAATGAAAAGAGACTTGGGGAAAGATGATATACATTACTGTTATAATTTGCATAAGAAATGAAAAGAGACTTGGGAAAGATGATATACATTACTGTTTGATAGACTTTATAATTTGCATAAGAAATGAAAAGAGACTTGGGAAAGATGATATACATTACTGTTTGATAGTGTTGATAGTCACTGATTTATGAAGAGTTTCAACATGTTTTTCATAGATATTAGTTTAAAGAATAATTGTGTTTTCTTTATTGTAAACACTGAGAAAATATTTTGGTAACAAAATTGAATTGACATGGTGGAACAAACAGTATATCTTCATGTAAGAACTATTTTACATAAATTTATGAGCTGAAAATCAACTGTTTACATCCTCTAACCATGTTTATAAAAACTACTAATATAAAACAGGTGTGTTCCATTGTCTATCTTTATCATATAATATTTCACATAGTCTGAATCAGCCTTGCATAGGATTTGGTTGAAATCAATCCATAGCTTGGTCGGCAGTAATCAACCATGGTCTGAATCAGCCATGAGCATTCCATGGTTCTTAAAGTGAGGAGATATTGGGGTCTGACACTTATTTCTGGTTGTCGTATAAATAAGACTTTGTACTTTTATACTGATTGTCAGGATAAAGAGATGTGAAGTCCTATTTATAGCACTATTGTTTCTGGCTGCTTGTAATCTGATATATCAACCCCCAAACCTGTATTGAACCACCAACATATTAATACAGGTTCGACTTTACTGCTTGCTGTATATCAGTAATGGTTGAACTTGGTTCCATAAAAAATTAAACAAAAATATTCCCCCAAAGATGGCTGTCATGGATTCAACAATTAACCGTTGACATTTTTTGGACACTACAATGTTTCCATTGTGATGTTTAATGTCTCAGATATCTCTATCTCTCTTGCAATACTTGTGTTTTGTAATTGTTCTGCTTTGTATGAAGTATCAGGTGTGTCACAGGGCAGAGTTTTCTTTTCTTTTGCATCATGACAGCTCATTTCCTTGAGGTACATGTACATGCAGCAATTGAGAGTTGAAGACACTCCTCAGTTTGGATGCGGACCAGTCCATTGGAGATTAACCCCTCACTTGAAGAAACGGACAAACTTTACCAGTTTCAAGTGAGACTTAACCTTTGATGATCTGGTTCCATATTCTCCAGAAAAAGAAGCAAGAAATGTCTCAGACTTAATCTCAAAACTTTGTCAGTCTGTAACTTTAATTACAATAAAATAGAATAACAGAAGTTTTAGATTTTCTTAACTTGGGTCCCTCTTATAGACTACCAAATTTACATGATGTTGGTGCACCCTAAGTATCATATCTAATTTTGAGGTTTTGAACTCGAGTTTGAGTTTTTGCTCAAATATTTTTGAGAATACGAGGCCAGGCCCACTTTTCACAAAACTTCTCAACTTGAGAGCACACTCAAACTCAGTATTGGATAGTTGATCCTGAAAAAGACTTACTGATGTAGAAAAGACTGAAAAGTTGAAATTTATATTAGTGAAGAGTATATCAAAGTTTTGTCAATTTGTTTTATAAAATGTTGAAAATTAAATTTTTACAATAGGCACAAACTTGAGTCTAAGTGTGCACTCAAGTCGATGAGTTTTGTGAATACAGGTCATGACCCAGTTTCACAAAATGTTTCCCATTTTCTGTATCAAATTAAGAGTTTTGGATATCTTATTTAGTTTCCAACCATGAATTAGTCACTGAACATTCCGCAGGAATCAATGATTAAATTACAGGCATAATCTTGAAATTCTTCTGTACATATTTTTGTTTTATAACTGAGAACAATTTGAGGATTTCATCAAATTTAAGGAATTGCTCAACTCTTAAAATGGAGCGTATTATGTTATAACGCTTTCTGTCTGTCTTTATGTTACCAATTGTCATTTCTGCACAATGATTTCAGTTCTCCACCATCTATGGTTACCAAACTTTGTGAATGGCTTGCACTTGGGGTGAGGAAGAATCCTATACATTTCTGGGATCAAAAGGTCAAGGTCACTGTGGCTGTAAGACATACATGTGACTCTACTGGTGGTAGGATAAAAATACAGTGTTAAAGATTGTCTACTGCACATACAGTTTTATGGTTGAAATTTACAGCTTTTGAAAATTACAAGATTTTTATTAGCTCTACTGGTCATAGACCAGAACAGCTTATGGGGTAGTCTGTTGTCCGTTGTCCGTCTGTATGTTAGCAAAAGTTTGTTATTGCTACTCTTCCTAAACTACTTGGAGGATTGCAATGAAACTTTACACCCACATTCATCCCATGGTCTAGCTGAAAATGGTGCTGCTCGCACATCGAATATGGTCACAACAGTGGCCATCTTGAAAATTTTGTTATTGTTACTCACCTGAATGGATGGTCAGATCAAGCTGGGGTTTTCACTAAAAGACTTCTTATGATGTCTTGTTGGTCCTAAATGAAAATGGTGCAGATCTGACATTCAATATGGCTTCCATGGCAGTCATCTTGAAAAAATCTTGTTACCACTACTCTTCCTGAATGGATGGTCATATCAAAATGGGGTTTTCACTGAAAGACTTCTTATCATGTCTAGTTAGCCCTAAATGAAAATGGTGCTGATCTGGTGGTCCAATATGACCACCATGGCAGCCATCTTGAAAATCTGTTTATCGCTACTCCTCCTACTTGAATGTTCATATCAACTTGGGGATTTCACTAAAAAATTTCTTATGATGCCTAGTTGGTCCTAAATTAAAATGGTTCCAATCTGAAGTCAAATATGGTCTCCTCGACAGTCATCTTGAAAATCTTCTTATTGCAACCCCTCCAGAACAGAAAGTTATATTGACATGGGGTTTTCACTGAAAGACTTCTTATGATGTCTTGTTGGTCTACATACAGGTATAGATTAAGATCCCTGATTATAACTATCAAGTCACTTAGAACATAATTTTCCATGGCACTGTGAACTGTGACTTTCATTTTGTTTGAAAGAAGTCTCATTATGATTAGTGTCATTGTCTTCTTATACACTTTGATGAAGTATATTAGGGTCTACCTGGGCTTGGAGAGAGGGGGGTGTTAGAGGTGTTATATATTGAGGTACTATGTGGCTTGTGCCTGCCTGTGCAGGTGAAGGTGTAAAGAAGTGGGGTCTTGTTTGGCTAGCACTGCATGTACTTGGATTTTCATTATCTTGATTAGTGGCATTTTCTTATACAATTTGATGAAGTGTATCTGGGTCTACCAGGGCTAGGGTAGAGGGGGGTGTTAAATTATTAGGCCTTGTTTAGCTTGTGTCTACTTGAGCAAGTGAGTTTGTAATTAATTATGACCTATTTCATGACCTGACGGAAATGGACGATCGATGTTTGATGCTGAGGCTAGTTTGGTGGGACAATGCATTAAATAGCAAATCCAGTTAAAACTCAGACACTTTTTCATTATTTTATCAGTAGTACTTATAATAAATGTCAGAGTGTAGATTTTTCTGTCAATAGGCACAGCAGAGACAATGAACAAACAAATCCTAGTATTAGACGATGCTAAAGACAGTGGCGCTGAAACTGAGGTATCCTTCCCATGTCAAGAAAAAAAAAATCTTTCAATTCAGACGAGAAATAAAAATCAACCATGACCAGAAATGAATGAAATAAATGAGATGATTTGCAATTGGTGTGTAAAAACTGGCAAAGAAAATTCCTTCACACTTGGAATTGCTAATTTCATGACATCAACCCCTGACAGACACATTGAATTCACCTCACAAACTGGCGACTCGGATTTGAAACGAAGTGACAATCTTAAAACTACATGCATGACATTTATCAAGTGACACACAGTAAATATGTGGCACAGTTTTCTATGATGTAAGAATGGACAGAGGAGTGACATGATTTGCAGCGCAAGGTTTGATTCTTTAATGGTCAGTGTGTAGAGAAAATACTTTTCTTTGAAAACAATATTTTGGTTTCAGTTTTAAGTGTTATACAGCAGTATATAAATTAAGTGTTATACTGTAATATATGGAACACAATATGCATTTAGTGTTGTATTGTAATATACAGAACACATATGTATTTAATGTTATACTGCTCTGTTTGAATGTTATTTGTTTTACATCATCATGGTAACTTTATTTTCATGTGTTGTGGTGTATTTTAGACACATACCCATGTTGCTATGATTATATGTAGAGTTGGAAATTAGTCCTAGGTTCATTCGTCTGCTTCAGTGATAAGTTGTTCCTGACATGGATAGGGATACTGTTCTTGATTATTTTTTTTTATGTGGATAAAATCTGGGATTACCTTTCTGTATGAATTTACTCCCACATTATGAATATCCTCATGGGTGAATCCAGAGAACTCAGATAGACTTGATCCATTGAAAATTTTCGACTGTATTGCCATTGTTAGTTTTACCACCATTTTATTTGTATGCAGAACTCTGGTAAGTATTTAAAAAAATAAATAAATTGAAACAGTATTAGTCACAGTGAGGATGTACCAAAAACATTAAAGTACTTAGATGAACTATATCCATGATGAAGAAATCCTAGATAAATGAATAATCATGCGATATTTACTGATTTTGACAAAGTATTTATAAGCAATTGCTTATATGGCCACCATCTTGCAGCATGAATGAAATGATGCTAAACCATGTGTTTTCATCATTCTAAATGATATACATGGTTAAAAGAAAGAAATGGTCTTATCTTGATTTCCTGGAAATTGTTTTTTCCCAGTAGAGTGTCAGTCCCTTCTAGGGACTTTTGTTAAAAAATTGGAGGAGGGGAACTCTGGTATTTCACAGAGAGGACATCCTCCACTCTTTGAAAAATACTGTGCGATTCAAGTGGAAAACTGGACCAGGCAACTGTTGAGAGCCTGTTAAGTGTGAAACTTAATAATTATATTTTGTGAAACTTAATAATTATATTTAATGTCGTCAGTGGTCACCAGTCAGTGAACTTGAAGGAAACTAAAAATGAGTGTGGATTTAATACAAAAATCTTTGCAGTGAACTAGGAGGTATACAGCTCTTCCAATTTAATTTAATTGACAGTACCCTGATTTGTATCAATTATTACTATTGTAACATTTGCCTTCAGAATCTGATTCATGTTCAAAACTTGCTGTTTTATTATAATATGAAGAGAATACATATTATGGCAAAAAATGCACTTGTTTTGTTTTCAGTCCACTAAAAATGCAAAAAATTTATGTAAATAAAAAATCCTACTGAATTAGAAACCAGTCTGCTAATAAAGTTTTGAAATGTACCAATTTGATGCATGGTAAGAAGAAAAATGTTTTCCACACAAGAACGTTAGTTCTTCATCACAGACATAGACCAAACCATGTGGATAGCTTGCGCTTGGGGAAAGAAAGAAGTCTTTTGATTTTTTGTGTCAAAAGGTCAAAAGTTAATACCACTGTGAATACAAAAAAACAAATGGTTTTTGCATAATAGCTCTAGATTTACATCGCATAGCTTGACCAAAGGGTGTTGAGGGCTGTCCTGAGGTAAAGAAAAGGCCTGTTGATTTTGGGATCAAAAAGTCAAAGGTCATGATCATTGTGGCTCAATGAAAATTGGGTTTTGTGGAATAAAGTTTGCTCTAGAGTACGTTCCTTGATCAAACTTTGTGAATAGCTTGCACTTAGGGCAATAAGGAAACATATAGATTTTTCAGTCAAAAGGTCAGAGGTCACAGTCATGGTAAGTCTAATTAATAAGAAAACGATGGTTTCTGCACATAAGGTTCAAGTTCAAGGATGCATACCATGACCAAAGGTCAAGGCCATTGAGACATGGTGGTCGATAATCTCCATAATCAACCATGTCCTACTGGATCCTACTTAGAGGACAATTAAACATGGAGCAGATGTATAATATGCCATTCATGATACTCTTGTTCAATAATAAAATTATTCCCAGGTATACATTCAAGTAAAGAATTATTTTTAATCATTTCCACATTCTGTGCCTCTGATGAAAGTCTCGGTATTTTTAGAAGTATGATAACTTAAAATCTTAATCTGAGGAGAAATTTGAAGAAATGTATTGAAAATGGGCCCTGGTATCTCATCCAGTTGAAGGCTTGAGACATTCAAGGTATATGCCATGCTTTAAGATATAAAAGAAATGTATTGAAAATGGGCCCTGGTATCTCGTCCAGTTGAAGGCTTCAGGCATTTAAGGTATGTGCCATGCTTTAAGATATAAAAGATTAGTAGCTTGGGAATCATTTGCAACACCTAGGTTTTTTATCTACAAACAGAATAATAGCTCCAATGTGATTGCCTGAACTACTTTCCATATCAAATAGGTTGCCATTTTCTTTCAGTCCATGCAGACTGTTTATTACAGTTTACAATAAAGATATCTATCATTGGCATGTGACTGAAAAACTTTTCTAAGATGATGCAGCAGATACCCAGTACATCACAATGTTACTTGTGATAGCATGCCAAGAAGAGATTTTTGTTGTGAGTTCTATTATTAAAGCTGTGTTCCCTGAATAGGTTTTTACTTTCAGTCATATTGTTAAATATTACATGATTAAAAATTCATTAAGTGTTTCATGAAGTAATGTTGTGGTGTTCACAACCAGATCTCAGTGATATATTTTCTTTGTATATAACACTGCGGAGAGTGTTAGATAGTCACGACTATAAAATGTATGCATATCCTACAATCATGTTTTTGGCCACAGAAGTAAACCCCGAAGTGTTCTGAGTGGATTGGAATGGGACCTGGCTCTATCATTTTGATTGGAAATTGGACAAATTGGGAACAAATATCAGGAGTGAATGGGTAAAATTTGGAAATCTGCATGATTTTATAATATATTATATTGCAATAGGGGCTGATTTTTGGCTTCTGGCAAGACCTAAAAGAATCTACTTACCAAAGTGAGTGTTCTTTAAAAAAATCAACCCAATTTAAAATGTTATTCAATGAATAATATTCTGACTAATTCTATAATTCTTACTAAACTTTCCCAAATCCAGCTGGTAGCCATTTGTTCTGGAGATGGAAGATGCAGGTGTTTTGGGTGTGGTTGTTGTCGGGGTTGGCATAGCTGGGAGAGTGAGAATCCGGGATTTAAAAGACCCTGAACTGAACCCAGATCAGTGTTGGAAGCTGATAGGTTTTGTCTCCAGGTAATAGGTGATTTCTGATGAAATAATCTCCAAATGTGCAAAGACAGTCTCCTTTAGTCTGATAAGTCAGCCCCAAAACCTGTACTAATACTGATGGATGATTTCAGTCTGATCTCACCTATTCATTAAATCGAGCAGTTGTGCAGACACATAAGTTTACATCTGAGACACTTACCGGTATTTCTTGCAGTTCTTGAGTTATGGTTGGTTGAAGTGTTCTTTCAGTGCTATGTACAGAATATTTCTGGATCAGATCCTGTGTTTGACAACTTGAAAATCCACATGGATTAATGCAACCCATCCTACTGTTACATGTACTATTTCAGATTTCATGGCTATATCCAGCTGTTCTATCAGATACAGCAACCAATCAGATGTGACTTCTTCTCATTCACTAATTTGAAAGTTTCAGTTGCTTTGGTCATGTGACTTGACTTGACAAATATTATCATTCATTTTGTTGCTTTTGTCTAATCACACATTATGAACTGAATGATAAATCCACTATAAAGGATAATTTGAAATATTTTTACCTGTTATATATAGGTGCTTGCTTCCTACATGCATGTGACAGTCACATGACAAATCTATGGACGCTCAATTCGAGTAATATGATCGAAGCAAAGGACCCTTCAAACAACTATAATTCATGAGCTGTGAGAAATACCAGCTGGTATCTAAAATATACACTGATATGTTGCACACAAATTTGTCTGCACATTTGCATGATTTAATGAATAGGTGAGATCAGACATGAACTGTCCATCAGTATATGTTTGGGAGTTGATTTATGAGACTAAATCTGCATATGTATGTATGTATGTATGTATGTATGTATGTATGTATGTATGTATGTATGTATGTATGTATGTATGTATGTATGTATGTATGTATGTATGGATGGATGGATGGATGGATGGATGGATGGATGGATGTATGTATGTATGTATGGATGCATGCACTAAAACTGTCTGTTAAGATAACCAATGGAACTGACAGAAACTGGTGTTTATGAGTAGGAGATATTTATTTACAGGTAAACATACACTAAGTTATTCTTAAATGAGACCAATTGTACCTGACCTTAATAAACAGGTGGCTAAACATACACTAAGTTATTCTTAAATGAGACCAATTGTACCTGACCTTAATAAACAGGTGGCTAAACATACACTAAGTTATTCTCAAATGAGATAAATTGTACCTGACCTTATTAAACAGGTGGCTACACTCTTATTGTAGCAGGTTTTACTGTATCAATCAATCAAGCAATCAGTCAATCAGAACTTCCAATAATGTTTACAGAGCTTGACATTAATAATTCTTTCCTGCCTAAGACAAGTGAAGTATGCTTTGGGCAAGTTCAATTATTCCATCTACTTGCTTTGGGCAAGTTCAATTATTACATCCACTTGCTTTGGGCAAGTTCAATTATTACATCCACTTGCTTAGGGCAAGTTAAATTTTTCTGTCCACTTGCCCTATTAAATATTTTTAGGTTTTACTTAACAAATGAAAATGCAGTCAAAATAATCAAACCACATGTTCTTACATTGGTATTTCAGTGATTTTGGTGTTGTGCATTTCATCTTCAACTTGTTCGAAAGAGTAAAAAGCTAATATTAAATAGTAAATTGTGTTTCACTGAAATTTGCCAAACTTTATTCTTAATTTTTTGAAATTTATTGAGACAGCTGCATTTTCAATAAATTGTATTCACCTTATTAGTAACTATGTTACAAATTTGTATTGACAATTTTACAAAATTTTGAAAAAGTTTATGTGTCTAAATGTGCTAAAATTGCTGCATTTGTAGACATTTTAAATATGATGTTTGAGTAGATTAATTTAAAGTACCTATTATAATAATTTTCGAGTATATACTATACTAATATATTAAGCTGTAACTTGTTCCTTATTCAGGAGAAAGCTGGAGATAGAAGGTGTTGATCAGTTGACAGAGGAAGAAGCTTTGACCAGGTCTGATGTACATGCCATCATTATTTGCACAGAACCTGGGGCGCATGAGACACTAATCAGGTACCCTTCTTTCTTCTTTAGGATCATTACATGATCATAACACATTAGAAGAACATCCCTTTCAAGCCAAAAAAACATCAGCTATGTCTTTTGGCCTCTTTTAGCAACAAAAATGCCAATAAGTTCTCTGCTTGCCGAGATGGATGTCAGACAAAAGTGATCTCCACTTGGATAGGGGATTGGCACCAAATCCTTACTGTCATAAGTTACAATTTCCACTCGTGCCAGGTCAGTACACACTCAAAAGAGGCCTCACAGATACCTTCCATTTCATGCCTTTTCTGAGTTTTTTCATCAAAGGGAAGTACCGGTATACTCCATCTATTTTCCTACTGAATAACATTCTTTCATGATCGTAGATGAATATTTTGCACTTCTGTTGTTTATACTGTATGCTAAGCTAATCAGTGCCATCTAAATTACCTATGATCAGTACTGCTTAGAATTCATATATATAGAATTTATATATATGTACTTGACTTTTGTGTAAGTTATATCTACTGACTGGTAAATAATTACTTACATTTCACTGTAATTTTCTTTTGCATTTATCTTAATTCATAGCATTCACTTAACCATAAACCTAGCCAAACACTTGACTGGTTTCACCTGTTCACCTTTATATGCCATTATTTTGCTCACTGTAATAAGGAGGGAGCCATGGTAGCTAAGTTGGTAAAGTGTCAGACTTGCAATCCAAGGGTCACTGGTTTGATACTTGCCCACACCAGCATGGTTTGGCTGCCTCTGTGTGTCCTTGGGAAAGGCACTAAGCTATCATTACCATGGCATGATATAGCTATTAATGTATTAAAAGCACCATTAAAACCAACAAAAACAAAGAAAATAAAACTCTCTAATACAGGTATCGACAGTAATTGGTAGGATTAAGTGTGGGGTCTGTAAGAAGTTCAAGCTGGCTGTAGATAATCACCCCACCTGTATTAGCTGTATGGTGTTTTGTTTGAACCATATCTGTAATATTTGATGGGTGACAGTGACAGGTAAACATTTAACATGGGCTAGTGAGAGAGCCAAGAAACATTTCCATAAGGATGCAGACACCATCAGAATTGCCACCAATGCTGCCATAGTCACTAACTTTCTCACGTCTCTGTCACTCAAGGCAGAATAATCACCAATTCTTGAGAGGGCAAGGTAATCTTCGCTGTCTGGGATGTTCCAATTACTGTTATCACCCACAGTGCCACAGACAGATCATGCCAGTACCAACATGGTGTAGCAGCCCAAATGGGCCAGTCCTGGACACCCCATCACCACATATAGACCCCAGTAATGGCCGTGATCATTCCCTTGTTAGCTGGTATCTGACTGCAGCACCAGACCTCATCTGACCCCATACCTTGTCCATTCCCGCTCTGAAACGGTCTTGACCTAAGCCCTCTACCACTAGGACCAATATGGTGATCTATTTTCCTGGCATACTCAGTCCTGGACTTCAAATGCTCAGTGTCTGGTACCTGGTCATGCCACTTCCAGCCCTGGTTCTGTCACACAGTGCAACTGGTACAGGATTCAGAGAATAGGTCTCCCACAATATCTGACTTCTGTAAACTAGTATTAAACTTCTGGCCTTTCAAGAGATCGATATTTATACGTAACATTTATTGCTGAAAGTTCATGCTTTTCATTCCGTGGAAGCATTGGTTTGAATGGTGGAAAAAGGAAAAGAATTGGAAAATGAGAATGGTAAATCAGCCATAAACTGGCACACCATTTTGTTACAAATGTTGTCAAAGAGTGGGAACATTCTAATCACATGACATGGTAGATAGAGTGATCCTACATCTGGCAATCCATCAATTCTGGTAGGGGGAAGATTATTATGGAATTGACGATACTCTGGCCCAACATCCCATATGTCTCGCAAATCATTTCTGAGAGCTCCTTGACCTTCCTCTGCTGGCAGTGGCTTACTTTGCTACAGATGTCCCCAGAGACCCATACAATGCCAGTGTTCTGCAACAGGAAATAAACACTGTTCTCATGAAAGGGCAATAGAGATCATTCACAACACAAACTCATCAGGATTTTACTCCAAACTTTTCCTAGTTCCTGAGGCCAGTGGCTCCAACTGGCAATAGATCTAATCTTTCTCAACCAACACCTCGGGCACCCAATGGAAATACAGAGATTAGTCCTTGATGTCATTTAGAAGGGAGATATTGCAATCAGCCCAGACCTCCAAGGTATGTAACTTCACATTCCTGGAAATTCCTGAGGTTTGTTTTCAGTGACACCATTTACAAGTCCTAGGCACTGCTTTTCTGTCAGAATCTCAGTCCCTGAGCTTCATGAAAATAATGGAGTTGTTTAAAACTTGAGAAACACATGCACATCCATGACATGAAACTACCTGTAAGACATTCTACGAAAGCACCAGGTGAGCAGTGTTATGTACTAAGATGCAAAATTCACTGTTTCACCCTGTTTCACTCTTGCTTGACTTTGGATTCCTTGTGACAAATCCAATCTTATTCCATTCTAGCATTTCATTTATTGGGGCATGGAGTTCCAAACCTCCTTGAATTAAGTTTGTCTCCCTTAGGAACTTGCTTTGAAGATCATCTTGGTGGTGTCTTCCATCCACTCAAAGAGCCACATTTTAGTCTGCGAAATTCTTTGCCTCTTGGGTCTTTTTTGTGTAGTTGCAGATCTTCTCATTTTGTGTTGCTTGTTCATGAGACCCCTTTCCGAGAGATTGGACATAATTATCTATGGCTTTGATAAAGATGGACCTGTGTAATTCAGCAGTTTCGAGATTAATTGTGTGGCAAAAGGTTGCAATTTCAATAGGCTAACATATAGTTACTAAAGTTTTTGAAAGGTACTTGAAGTATTGAGTACACTTATGACCTTGGATGGATGGCCACTAACCCATATACATGTGCAACTGGCTTAGGGGATAGAGCTCAACCTGCAGGAATGCATCATATGAGGTATTACCATTTCCTTATCAAGGCGCCTAAATTACTTACAATGTTTTTGAAGTACATATTGAGAATTCATTTCTGACTTGGATGAATGTATCCTTCTCAAGTCTGTGGCATACTGTCAACTCTCAGTTACTAAGAATAGTTTGTATTTCTAAAAATAGCCACTTTTCTATACAGAGCATATTGTCCATTGGCCTTGAAAAAGTGAGTTAAGCTATGTTAAGGGACATAACTCATTTTAATTCTAAGCGGAAATGATTATACCCAGAGTTGTTACTTCCCTAGAGATTGACAGCTTCTATGGAGAATTATTTCAATACTAAATGATAGGTAATTGCTAAAAGTTTTGTATGTATTTTTTAATTTAAAAAAATTATTTGTGGAATATCATTTTTCATGGATTTTTGTGGTCAGTAAAGTCCAGAAATTTAAAGACTTGATGAATAATATATGTAAAGATAATTCAATGCCATCTCCCCATCAGCATATCCTAGTACTGAAGAAATACCATTTTGTGTGTGTAATATCTACCCATGAAAAACAATGAATTCTCACTGAACTTCATTCATCGGAAGGCCCTTGAAAATGGGAAGAACATTCTTGTGGAGTACCCTGTGACTGTGTCAGCTGCCACAGCCAAGGAGTTCTACCAGCTTGCCAATCAGAAAGGTATGCCAGGAGTTCTACCAGCTTGCCAATCAGAAAGGTATGCCAGGAGTTCTACCAGCTTGCCAATCAGAAAGGTATGCCAGGAGTTCTACCAGCTTGCCAATCAGAAAGGTATGCCAGGAGTTCTACCAGCTTGCCAATCAGAAAGGTATGCTAGGAGTTCTACCAGCTTGCCAATCAGAAAGGTATGCCAGGAGTTCTACCAGCTTGCCAATCAGAAAGGTATGCCAGGAGTTCTATCAGCTTGCCAATCAGAAAGGTATGCCAGGAGTTCTACCAGCTTGCAAATCAGAAAGGTATGCCAGGAGTTCTACCAGCTTGCCAATCAGAAAGGTATGTTTAAATTTATTTGATGTATCACTTGTACAATATTAGTTCTCACAAATGTCTGAGCCCTTTCACACACTATGTAACATGGTCATGTGACTTGTCATTTGAATCCAACCCTGGGTGGCACAATTATGTAGACGAGATGTTATTGGTTACATTTATCAAAACCATCAAAATATTCCCATTCTTTAAAGGATTGAAATAATGCAAAAACATCCATATTTAACAACATGATAAAAATGTCCAAATTTTCTCAGTTTTTGAATTACTGAGCTTCATTGATCACTGCCTTTTGCAGTTCCTATGTTTTTGCTGTCCACAGCAGTAGCACTGTGATGTCATCTAGGTCAACCTTGGAATCCCTAATATTAGGTAACGGCTAGTGGTACTCTATGTGGCTCAGATGTTGAAGAGGTAGAAATGAGAAGACCCAGTACAAACTGCAACCACTTTCTTCAGTAAGAATCCATTTAATCATGCATGTGCCAAAATTGAGGAATTCAGCACTACAAAAACACATATCAGGTGTTCCACCATAGAAATGTTAGTCCACATGTCTTGAATTTGTGTAAACTTGTATAATTTCAAAAATAGATTGTATTATGTGTGTAAATTGCAATTACTCTTACTTTAGGCATGAGAAATACTGTGAGATTATCTTGTTCATTAGTTTCCAGTGTGTTTAATTTGAAAGGTGTGTAATTCTATGCATAGTTTGAAATATAGTGGTGTAGACATTCACCATGGATCCTGTTTTCAGTTTGCTTGTAAGCTTGTTTACCATATTTATCTAAAGACAAGTCCATGCTTAATGATAACAACCTGACCATTTTCAAATGTTTTTGGGAAATATTCACTTTGGCTCACTGTCACGGAATAAGGCAAGAAAATAATTTGGTATTGCATTAAACGATGATAACGTATATTTGACTTTGTCGATATGTACAGCGTTAACTAGAGTAGCTTGTTTTTCTACCTTGACATATAGTTACTGAATGAGTACATCTTGTTGTAGGTCGTTTGCAGCATGATGCCCATGTTTCTCGACATGCACAGGTACTTTACCTTGGGTCTTGAACGTCTTATTTTTTTTGTTCATATAGTATAAATAGTAGATTTTCATCGGTACATCATCGCTTGGATCTTGTCACGGAGTGTCGGTCCTGGAACTACAAAACTACAGCCATAGGGGTAAGTGATAACTGTTAAGATAACTTCGATTCCCTTGTACATTTATGCTTTTTATTGTGTTTGTGAGATTCTTATTTTTATCATTATCGTAAATTGGATAAAGCTTCGATAGAGAAAATAACCACATTTAACAGACAAATTCACCGTTAGAATTTATTCCTTTTCACGTGTAGGATTCAAGTAGAAAGTTACACGTAGAGTGTGGGTTTAATTTATTTTGTATAACTCATTACGGATATTGATATAATGGACTATAGACATTTGTTGAGTGGACCATACGTATATTTCATATAGATATATTTTAGTATTTTGTGTGATAGCGTATTTTGTATTATACGCTACCAGTTTATTCTATTTGTAGCTGAAACTGGTGGAAGGGGAAGTTGAACCAGAGTGAAACTGGGAAGTTGAACCAGAGTGAACCTGGCATGGGTTGAGGCAGTGCAGCCACAAAGTGTTTTGGAACTGTGATATTTTTTATTTTTTTTAGACTGTCATCTTGATTGTATGAACCTGCCATATCGGTAATATGAACCGTCATCATTATCATTATTATTTTCAGTACTGTGTCGCCATTATCAGTATCCTCGTCATTATCATTATATATATATATATATATATATATATATATATATATATATATATATATATATATATACATTTTCCTTTCTTTTGTGAATGTGTGTAGGGCATGTGCAGGAGTCTGATATTGTGTAGCTTGTGTTTCATTTATTTGTGCCATCGACATATCGTGCAATACATAAATATCGTCATTCACATACATTGTGTTTGTTGTATTCATTTAATCCAAGGCCCACTCGGTTTCGATTCTGTTACACTCACCCCAACATTTTGACAAATTTATTTGGCTGGGTCCCTTGTCATATCATGGTAGAAATGATGTAATATAGGAATAAATAGTTTGTGTAATGATCTAATAGCTGTTCCAGTAAAACATATACCCCCACCCACCCCGGGGACGGCACTTCAAAAAAAAATTCTGTAGGTGGTTGTGTTTCGAACTATTTTTATTCTGATAGTGGAGGATTGGTTAGGAAAATCACTTCTGGTGTGGGTAGCGTCAACAAAATCACAAATCACAGGTGGGGTTGTTGGAAAAAAATGCATAAATATTTAAAATCACATCCAACCCCTTCTTAGCGGTCTGCAGAGATGCTGCCTGGACGCACAGTTTGTATGAATTCACGACGTTGGAAGGCAGTGATGCGTGAGAACTCCCACATAAATATTTGAAAAAAAGAATTTACCCTTGTCTTCAGAAACTTATAAAAAGGGTAACCTTCTCTCTGTTTGAGGCAAACCATAGGTTTTGGAAAAAATTACTGCGTTCATTTGACAATATTTCATTGTGTGCACTATGCTCACAGTAGCTAAAGATGTTATTCACATGGCTAGGTGAACCAGTACGAAATGGCATGTATGCAGGGCAGTAAACGTTAGCCACTACTAGCTTTTAGTTCGCAACTGTGTTGAAATTACTGTTTATCTTTATTATTGTGAAAGAATATTCAAGTTATGCTACTTTCGGTGCGCAATGCTAGCAGTAGAAGGTCAAAATAGTACAGGAGACAGGATAAATGTTAATAGTGTTACGGAATTATATATCATATTCTTTTTAATAATGGTATAGTTTTTTAGTTTATGATCTCTGTTCTTAGTCTAAACAGCTGTTGTCTTATGAGTATACATACGGTAGGCTCGATTGATATTTCGCTGAAGTTTTAGTACATCACGTGTTAGAACATAGAGTAAAGTCAACTTAAATTTAAAACTGTTGTATTAAGTCAAAGAAAAATATAGCAAAAATGTTTCTTTTCATTTGTTTGTAATACAATTCTGGAAAAAAATGATGATAAAGCAGATTCGCTTTCTTCCATATGCTAGTGTTAGAAGAATTAGCAAACTTTGTACCCTTTGACCTCTGTGAACCTGAACTCTTCCATCCCTGTTCAGTCTGTAAATTTTATTAGTGACATCTCATGAATAAAAGGTCAAGTTTCATGTTCCTGTCTTTTACCAAAACATTGGTTGCTATTGTTTAGAAAATGCAAGGTGTAGTTTTAAAATAGCCCACTTTTCATGGGATGGGGGGGGGGGGGGGGGGGTTGTGTGGGACTTTGCTACAAATGAATACTGTTCTGTGGGAAAATACATGAGAATTATTCAAAAGGACTGTTTAGATGCTTGCGGCTTAAATGTTTCAGCTATACAACCGAAATTAAATCATATAATAATAATGCATATGTTGTCTTTATGGGGGCGCTCTACAGATAATATACCGGTGTTCCGTAATCTCACGGTACTAATGAATTGAACTGTTATTAAAAAAGACTCACCTAACTATAATTCTCTTGTTGTTTTATTCTTTAACATCTGTTTCCAATTTGGCACAAATATATTATTATTGCCATAAAAGATTAGAGTTTAATTTCTGCTCATCAACACGCCAGGTGACAGCCATTATTTTTAAAGGGAGGTTACCATAATGTCGTGGTAAATGAGTATTTGTCTCTAAGGTGGCTCAGAAGGTTAATAACATGAATGAAAGGTCAAAAAAAGTATCCACAGTACTCAAGTCATTGACATGATATATTATTTGTTAGGATAGGTGGTGGGTGGAGGGGGATCAGTTCAGTATAACTTCGAATGTTGAATGTTTCATATTTCTAAAGTCAATTCTGATCATACTGTTACGAAATTTTACCCTTGTTATTTTGATGCTTCAATAATAGACAAATTTCATAATTATGCAATATTTTCATTTTTATCAGATATGAAAACATATGCCGTATGCAATAATAATGAAATATTATTTTTAAAAAAAAATAAAAGCATTAGAGAATTCAAGTAATATAGTTTTAGTGCTTTAAAGAAGTGTGCAGGATTCAAATGAGTTATGGTCCTTATTTTCTACAGTACTTTTGTTCACCTGACCGAGCGATGTGTTAAGCTGTTATGTGATTCTGATACGTCAGTAACATTCATTGACAAGCAGACGACCATTTTCTGTTAACTGGGAGAATTATTTACTGTTTTTGTGTTTGGTAGAGGTGTATTGGTGAAGGAGGGTATACAGGGGGATTTAATTTTCATTGTTTTTTTTTTTTATATCCTTTCATTTTTTCTTCCCAACTGACCACAAAACAAAACATTTCTTTCATATTTGGTGTTCAAACTCTTCGATAAGTTCCTTGTTGCACTTTTGCTGGGATAAACAACAGAAAAGTGTCGCACAATTGTATTTATTACGGAAATATGATTTACCGCGACATTATGGAACCTGCGAGAATATGAGAAACGACTATACATGCTTCTGAGAGAATGACAGATATAAGATGAAGTATTTTGCATTTGCAACATGCACAATGGAGAGAATGTTGGCATACCTCTATGTTACTTTCATGCACTGTGGCTAAAATTTCTTTACATATTGTACTTGTGGAAACTGGACATGATATAAGCACACAGCAGACAAAATGGCCACTGCAAAGTACTCAAAATCAGCCTGAATTAGTCAAAAGTGCACTATTTTCAGCAGTTATTAAAATAAGGAAACGAATTTTGCCAGAGCAGACAATACCAGCCTGTGAAAGTACTATGAATGAATTACAAAATATCTAAAAAGTAAAAAAAGTTATCAGCTCTTTTTTTTATTATTTACCTTTGAAGTCCAGGAAGTGAAAATGACCAAGCAGAGCTAGCAGTTTTTGGAGAGGTGCACATCTTATGTAAGACCAAGCTGTATACTCTATAACCCAATTTCACACATCAATCATTCACCAAAATAAAGGGAATTCAAAGTTCTTTTAACAATACCTAAGATATACAAGGTCTTTTTTAAATAGCCAGGACAACCAGTGAGGAAAACCTGGGTACCGGTAATTCTTTTTCTTTAAAAAAATCTTTTCTCTATGCAAAGTACGAAACTGGAGAGTGCCACCACAGTGAAGGTTACTTCGGAATATTTGGATTAACTTCCGGAACAGTGAACTTTAAAACAATTTAGGACTTTTAAGGATATTCTATACAGTAAGTTATTTTTAATTCTTTCACTTTAATTGTTTCTTGAAATATTTTAATGTTTTAGGAAATTAAAGATTTGTATTTAAAATCTTGAAAGCGTGTTTGTGTCTTATCTTGTCATAACAGAAGAAATTGGGGAGCTCGTCTTGGATTAGAAATTTGAATAATTTCGGGATCCGAATTTGAATATTTGGGGATTTAGATTTAACTAGATATTTTCGAGGTTTTAATATTTCAGAGATTTTGATACTTCGGAAAGTTTTCTTTTTGGGATTTGAATTTCATTGTTTGAAATTTTAGTGGTCTTTTAGATTTCCCGATTAAGAAATAAAGAGAAACGAACAGGCTTTCATAATGACATCCAGAGTAGAGAGTTTCGCAGCTGATCCTACCCAGGAGAAATTTGAGTCCTTAAAGAAGGACAAATTACTTCAAATTGCTAAACATTATAGTCTGACTGAAGCGAAAGCTTCCATGTTAAAACAAGATATTAGAAGTATCTTGATACACTATTTGGTACAAACAGGTGTTTTTGAAGAGGGGTTTCAAGTGTAAAGAAGAAATCTAGTTTAGGAAAGAAATTACACATAGCTAAGGACATAGAGTTAGAAAAGCTCAAACTTCAATGGGAACAAATGCAGATGCAAGAAAGAAGGGAGGAAAGGGAAAAGATTAGGGAAAGGGAGGAAAAAGATATGGAATTAAGAGAGAGGGAAAGAAGGGAGGATAAAGATAGTGAAATACAGAAGGAATTAAGGGATAATGAAGTACAGAAGTAATTAAGGGATAAAGAAGTACAGAAGGAATTAAGGGATAATGAAATATGAGAGAGGGATAAGGAAAGGGAAATACAAGATAGAAGGGAACGAAGGGAAATGCAGGATAAATATAAAGATAGGGAATTTAGATTAAGGGAATTAGAATTGACCAGTAAAGGGCACTCTCATGACAATACGGGTTCATACTTTGATATAGCCAAACATATGAGACAGGTTCCCCCTTTAAGAGAAAAGGAGGTAGACAAATATTTTCTCAGTTTTGAGAAAATTGCCGAGAATCTGGAATGACCGAAAGAGAAATGAACCTCATTATTGCAGAGTGTGTTTACTGGCAAAGCTAGTGATGTTTATACTGCACTCTCATCTGAACAATCTGCTGATTATGAAGTGGTCAAAGAATAAATCTTGAGGGCTTATGAGTTGGTACCTGAAACTCATAGTCAAAACTTTAGAGATTGTAGAAAGGAAACTAATCAGACTCATGTAGAATTTGCTTGGGGAAAAAAAAAAAACACGTTTGTTTACAAGATGGTGTACGTCTAAGAAGGTTGAAAGGGATTATGATAATCTTGAACAACTGGTATTGATTGAAGAATTCAAGAATTGTGTCAGTAATGAAATTAAGGCATATATATTAATGAGAAAGGAGTTGAGACTTTAGAAAAGGCAGCCAGCACAGCTGATGAATATTCTTCAATACACAAGGTTCCATTTGTAAATAAATCTTCCTCTCAACAAGCTTATGTTAAGAAACCATTTCAGACTCGTTTGAGTAATTTCAGACCTCAGGGTGATGTAACTGTGAGGAATCAAAATTCTGATAAGGAATATCAGAAAACCTTATCTTTACCCACGTGTTCCTATTGTAAGATGAAAGGGCACGTTATTTCTGATTGTTTTAAGTTGGAATATAGACAACGGAATTTTAATAGAGCAGTTCAAAGTGCTCTAGTTATTAAGAAGTCAAGGTCAGGGTCATATATCAAGGGTGGTATTTGTTTGGAGACTTGCATACCTCAGACTAATTTTGTTATGAAGGAATACGAACCAGTCACGTTAAAGGGTTCGGTGTCACTTGTTGGTGACTTGGGTAAGTCTACTCCTATTAAGATATTAAGAGACACAGGAGCTTCTCAGAGTCTATTGTTAGATAGTACTTTTCCGTTTTCTGAGAAGACTTCTACTGGTGAAAGTGTATTAATACAGGGGGTAGAATGTTGATATGTTAATGTCCCTCATAATTGTGTTAATTTGTCATCAGACTTAGTTTCGGGACCTGTGACCATAGGAGCAGTGGCTTCTTTGCGTATAAAGGGCATCCATTTATTACTAGGTAATGACCTAGCGAGAGATAAGGTTGTGGTTAATCCACTTGTAACTGACAAGCCTAGCATGGATCAACGAGTTGATCCTATTGAAGTAGAAATCCCTGGTTTAAATCCAGCTTGTGCAGTTACTAGAGCTGTGGCAAAACGTGCTCTTGAGAATGATGTTGTTGAACAGGATGTATTTCCTTTAGCCACACCTTTTTTGGTCAGGCTTTTAATGAGGTCACTTTTGCTCCTAGTAAAGTTCAATCAAGTATTGATCACAGTGATACTCTTTCAACTACAAAATCTCATAAAATTAATCAGGGTGAAATAAGACAAACACTAGTTGTCTTACAACAGGGGGATTCGGATATCTCTTGTTTGTTTCAGGGGGCTATGACTGAAACTGAAGCCACGCAAGAAGGTACTTGTTACTTCTTGAAGAGTGAAGTCTTTATGAGGAAACGGAGACTGATCGGGGTACCTGCTGGTGACGAGTGGTCAGTTAGTAATAAAATAGTAGTTCCTAGATCCTATCATCAGGAAATACTTAGTGTAGCCCATGAAACGTCGCTGTCTGGTCGTTTAGGAATAAATAAGACTAAGTTAGGCAACCAATACTTGCTGACGTGGTGTGCGTCTACAAGTTTTTCAAAAGCTATTCCTTTGCGGAATATTAAAACTGAGTCCATAGTGAAAGCTTTGGTCAAGTTTTTCACACTGTTTGGTCTTCTTAAGTCTATACCATATCAGACTTTGGAACGAATGATTAAAACATTGTTATCAGATATAGTATAATTGGGAATTGTTGTGGAACAGAAAGGGAGTGGGATGAAGGTGTCCAATTATCCAATTATTGTTGTTTGCTGCGGGGGGGGGGGGTGTCAGGTAGTAGTTTTCAGCAAGGTGATATAGTTTTAGCTCTGCTACCCATACCCCAAAGTCCTCTACAGGTTAAGTATTTTGGCCCTTATACCATTCACAAGAAGGTGAGGGATTTAAATTATATTATTAATACTCCTGGGAAGAGAAAGCAGAAACAACTTTGCCATATTAAAATGTTGGAACAATATGTAGACAGAAATAGCCATATAAATTATCCAATTACTTTAGTAGTACCTGTCCCACACATTCGACATTTGAATGAAGATGAGAAATCTGATAGGATGATTTTGAAGTCACTACTCTTCGCAATTTGGAAATTCTGGACGATCTGGACTAGAAGCTTTCGTATACTGCCGCCTGAGATTAACGAACTGAAGCAGTTGATAAAAGAAAATGAACATTTATTTCCAGACATTCCCACACGAACCAACAAAATTTTTCATGATGTCGCCTCTCAAACAAGACTATCTGAAGACAGAGATTCAGAATTTACTGGAAAATGACTTTATTGAATCAAGTAAAAGTGACTGGAGTTCACCATGTATTTTAGTGCCGAAACCAGATAAGACTTTCCGTATGTGTACAGATTACAGAAAAGTAAATAGTGTCACAAGGACAGATTCATTTCCAATTCCTAGACAGGATTGGAAATGCTAAATACGTCACAAAAATTTGAGCTAATGAAAGGATTCTACCAAATTCCACGTACGGAGAGATCGATATTTCGCTGAAGTTTTAGTACATCACGTGTTAGCGCGTGAGGTTGAACTTTTGACCTAGTTCTCGTACTTTTAAGAGTAAACATTGTATTGACCAGGAATTATAGTTTAAGGTCACATCCGAAGAATGAATCGTGTTTATTAGAAGGAAATTATTTCGAAATACCCAGTTGTTTATCGAAGACGAAGTATGGGTTTTTATTTCGATTCTGCGCATTAAGGCTATATATATATATATATATATATATATATATATATATATATATATATATATATATATATATATGTATGAATTATAGCACGTATTCTTCATTCTTCATAGTTAGATTGAATAGAGAGGTCATGACGAATTTGGTTCATTTTGCGTGTGGGATATTATTCTTTGGAGATCTATTGATATTAATACGGTGCATTTTGGATTAGTACTGTGTCTTCAACTTAATTATTAAACAGCTCCGTGGAATTAACGGAAACATTTCTAGAACTTGTGATATTATATTCGCAAGGATTACTTGGATATAACTTATTCTTATCAACATTTTAGCATAGTGAAGGTTACTTCATTCGGAATTTTTGGATTAACTTCCGGAACAGTGAACTTAAAAACAATTTAGGACTTTTAAGGATATTCTATTCTGTAAGTTATTTTTAATTTTATTTTTCACTTAAATTGTTTGTTGAAATATTTTAATATTTTAGGAAATTAAAGATTTGTATTTTAAATCTTGAAAGCTTGTTTGTGTCTTTTCTTTTGTTACATTACCCTTAGTCGTAGCAATAGTTGGTTTTGTTATTAAACATGTCATATCACGTGATTCAACATGTCATATCACGTGATTAAACATGTCATATCACGAAGTTAATGTTGGACTTAGCCTAAAGCAGGTTGCGAAAATAAAGAGCGCAGTAAGGAACGATTGCGGGGTCACACTGAAACTTTCTCAGGAAAAGTTAACTGGAATTATTCCCGTGTGGCAAACTCAGACACAACTTGGTCAGCTTAATGTGGCCAAACAAAAGAACACATCAGTGGCATTAAAGTTATCAAAGTCAGAGGTGACACAAATGCAAAAGATCGGTGGAATATTTCCATTCCTCGCAGGCCATCCAGCGTTGCTAGCGGCTGCGGCTCACGTGGTTGCAAAAGCGACTGCGTCGGGGGCCGTCGGAACTGCATCCGGGATGGTTCTAAAAAGGGCGATTGGAGGCCGCATAGTGTCTCGTAAACAAATATTAAAAAGGCCTTCGACTACCCGGGACGATTCGCATAATTTCTCAGGCAGAGGTCTTCGTCTACCTGGTACGACTCGCAAAAGGCGTCGCCGTTAACCAATCTTGACTTACTCGGTATGACAAAGTCAGTCAAGCATTTCCGACGTGTCTTTGTGAGGAATGAACTTGCGTCAATAACCCCCCGCAAGGGAGAAATTGGCATCATCAACTTGGATTGGACAACAGGACCTGAGACTCGTTGGGTCGCATACGTGGTAACACTTCGACATCTTTTGTATTTTGACCCGTACGGGCTTGCACCGCCACTTGAAGTTGTTGATTATTTGCACATACGACAGAGTCGTCTACCGCTGTTTTATTCAACGCTGCCGTTGCAAACTCGTCTGGAAGGTCCCATATGTGGACATCTTGTTCTTGAAGTTCTGTGTGCACTCGAGCGTTCACCAACACCACAAGCGCTTTTGATTTTACATTGTCACTTAGAAAGTACTCTTAATAGTATACAAAATGCATATTAACATTTACTGACGTTACTCAACCAGACGCGGCGCTGATGTTGATCTGACCAAGTTTGCACCAAAGCCGGATTGTTGTTGACGTCGACTCGGGCGAGCTTGTGTTTTTCCAAGATCAAACTGGAAAATTTAAAACGTTTAACGTGGACATTCAGGGTGTTGTTATAAAGCTGCGAGGCGCCGTCGCAAAGAACTTGGCTGAAATCACCGAGAACTAGGGTATCAGAGACACTGGCATTGTCGGTGGCCTTTATCAAATTCTACATTGATGCTTCTGAGATTGCGGCGAAACAACATGTGAATGCAAAGATTGCAGAGGTGCCCTTACTACTACGCGTATTAAATTCATTGGGTAGATTCGGTGGAATATTAACCAAAGAAGGATCTAAAAAATATGGCAAATGGTCGATTTCTTTTCGTTACTGTTGGTAATGCTTTTGATACACCTAATCGTAATATCGTAAAGGTGCGTGAGTCTGGATCGTATTTATTTATTATAAACGGATACAGAGGTCTGTTAGGTGTAATGATAGTAGTTATAAATAATTTCCTGCATCGTAAATTAATGACACGTATTAATACAAATTGATAGCTACTACCAACTCGAGGCCAGCTTGTAGTCATAGCATCAGCACGCATAGTTTGAGCCAAACGATATGTTTGAGAATTTTTTTATTTTTTAAATTTTTTTTTACTGCATTTATTTGACAATATTTCATTGTCCAATATGCTCACAGTAGCCAAGGATTCTATTCATGTGGCTATGTCAATCAGTAAGTAACGGCGTGTTTTCGGGGTAGTAAACTTCAACAACTGCTCACTTTTAGTACATAATGTAGCTAGTCAATCAGTGGAAAACAGCCCGTTTGCTTGTAATAGAACACTTAGAGAGAATGGAAATCTGAATGGTATATGAAAATACAAACTGGATAAAAAAAATAGAGTATACTTTTTCTGAAGAAAAGCCATTTAAATGTTAAGCTTTGATAGAATGTTTATACTGGCTAATGATTTGTAGCAACACATTTGCTCCCTTTAGAACGTAATGTAGCTAGGGACAGTAAACTTTAGCCACTACTCGCTTTAGTACGTAATGTAGCTAGGTCAATCAGCGCAGAACGGTTTGCTTAAAGGACCGTTAAAGCTATCCTGTACTTGTGTTATACAGGGGAAAACACGATCATACACATATACGGTAGTTTAAGAGAAGATATTCAAGTTTTTTCAACATTATGGTTATCTCTTTTCTTTACCTCAGAAACGTAGTGTACATCCATGGCAAAATGATACTGTCTTAGATCTAGTTTGTGTCACGGAATTGTATGGTTTATATCAATATGTATATGTGATCAAAAATGTATTCGGGTTTCGTTTCCGACTAGAGCGTTACTCGGGGGTTGTTTATTTTTTTCGGCTCTAGTTATTTTGAAATACTGAGCGCGATTCACCCCATGCTGCACGTGCAAATTGCCTGCAGTGAAAACTCACGTGCCTAGCTGCTGCGCATATCTGTCACAGCTAGAGTACATATAGAGCGAATTCTCTATAAACAAATTACACTACGATGAGTCTTGTCAGAAAGCTTACCTCTTTACGGGAGCAAAACTTCAGCTGTAGAGCTGTTCCATATGTATGGTTTGGTGGTGTGTGAAGTCACAGAACTCTGTGTGGTTTCGTGTGACGTGTACGCTGTGTCTGGTGACGTTGTTTCGGAAGAGTGTACTGGTTTTCTCGATGCGAGGGACCAAGGCTTCTCGATCAACGGGTCTGTGTTAATGTGAAGGCTCTCGAGGGACCCTTCAACAGACTGGGAGGGGTGGACCATGCGTGGTGGCTCCTTGACCATGGACTAGAGCGGGTGGAACCGTAGATACATCTTGGTAGTCAAACGGACGCCACGATAGTTATATTTATTGCGTGTTCCATTTGATTGTTATCTCAATATTGCTATCTGTGCAAAATTACATTCATTCCCATTTCAATATCGCTATATGTGTGATAGATTCATAATTTCATACATCCCCATTTCAATATCGTTATATGAACGACGGATTCATAAATTCATATTCCAACATCGCTTGTTAAATTGATAAATTGACGAGTTAACAGATTGATGGATAAATGAGTATTCTATTGATAAGTGCATAAATCACATGCTTTGGTCACCCTTGGTACTTAATAAGACCTTGTTTATATTGGGGTGTAAATCATATACTCTTATTTGTCGATTGGTGATAGGATGCTATTCACGTTTGTTTAAAATTCCATTTGTTAAATCCATCTTTGATTTTTCTCGTTGAGTTACTTGTTGTTGATAGTTCCATGTTAGGAATTTTATAATTTTCCTTATCTTTTTGTTATAATGGTGTCAGATTTGTTCATCTTTAAATTGCGTTTATAAATAAACATCTTATTAACGCAGTTGCTTTCGGTGTCTTCACTAATCCAGTCCCAACCCGGCTTCATCCTGTGACAGTTTGATTCAACATCGATGTCATACTTGTAAATATGTTCCTGTTTAATCTTTTGTACATAAAAAAGGAAGGGACAAGCCCTAATCCCTCCTATTCATTTTAAGTGAGCGGGACTTAATAGGATAAATGTTGATTTAGAAACCTAGTGTTGACTTGTTTGCTTTGTGTCTCTCTTTCAAAAATTATTTAAATCAACCTCTCTCTCTCTCTCTCTCTCTCTCTCTCTCTCACACACACACACACACACACACACATATATTCCTCATGTTAAAACCAATGACGTCATACGACATTTTTGTTCAATTTGCAGACCGTCGCCTATTGCTACATTGTAGCTATGAACCAGGATGGCGCCTATGTTGAATTCCCGTTTGTCCACATAAACTTTGTCGCTCACATTTTATAGGGACAAATTTTCCCATGTTAAATTTCCGTAGACTCCTATAAATGTTTGACCTCTTTTAATTTGGGACTCCCGCAGACCCTTAATCTCCATCCTCCACTACTTATGGACAGTTTTGTCCATGTTAAATTCCCATAGACCCCATAATCTTTTTACCCCTTTTAACACAGGTTTCCCTTAGACCCTCAAGTGGCACACTATACTACATTCTTACCTATAAGGTATTCAAGTTGAACATAGACTGCTCTTTCTAAATTCTTGGACACAATACTGAGTATACTAACAGGACTGTAATTGTTGGCAGCAGCCCTACTATCCTTTTTGTAAAGAGGACTAACTCTAGCTAATTTCAGTTCATCTGGCACTAGACCAACAAATTGTTCTCCAACATTTTTTTTTCAACAAGACTGCTGACTAGTCCGCTACAAGTCATATCAGGGGATAAAAAAAAAAAAAAAAAAAAAAAAAAAAAAAACGGCGGAGAACAACATGTTGGTCTAATCAGGCACAATACCTCTTGATATAGACAAGTAACAATGTATGTAACTGGAATCGTCAAAACACTAGCTGGGTGGAGTGGGGTGAGGAAGCCAAAATAAAAATCAACGGAACGATCCTTCAAAGTGACGATGCAAGCTTAATGTTATAAAAAAGCAATAACCGGTGTCAGAACGGGTCATAGGAGTAATCTGAGGAACATTTGTCACTCGGTGTGATTTTTTTCCTTCAGGTTATTGCTTTTTTTTAACATTAAAAAATTGCGTCGGCCACCTGTGGGTCAATAGGGTAAAGGAGAGAGGCAAGCTCCCACAGTCGGATTTGGGTGGTTTAATATTCTGGAGGTTTGTTTAAATCTTATTGCAGGCTTGCATCTATCTATCTATCTATCTATCTATCTATCTATCTATCTATCTATATATATATATATATATATATATATATATATATATATATATATATATATATATATATATTGCACAATGAATTTTTTTTAAAAATCGGGGTAGGGGTTGGGGTGAGATCCCTCTCCCCCCCCCCCCCCCCCCCAGCGGACGCACTAGCGGATATTGTCAAGGCCTGTACTTTTTACATGGATTAAGGTTACTTAATTCTTTGTAAACAAAATCCTCACTTAGCGGTTGAAGTTGGAGTGTGTTATTATGAACATTTCTTACCCTGTACAACTCTAGCTAAATTGTTGAAACTGTTATAAATGTTTTTGAAGTTTGTGGCAATTTCTCCAAAAGAGTAGATGCTACATTAATGAAGAAGGTATTAAAATGATTAGCAATATAACAGGGTCTATGGCAGTTGCAATCCTCAATAGTCTGTACAATATTAGCATTATCATTTGATTTATAACTGTAACCGAAAGATTTCTACTTTTGCCATAGTTTCTTTGGGTTGTTTTTATTATCTTCAACCTATTATATCCATTATATTACTTGCAATACAAAAATATCTTGCAGTAAAAAAAATATTTAAAAAAACCCAAAAACAAAATCCTGGGTCGAGATAAAACCACAGTCAACGAAAATTAATTTGCCGGTCCCAAAATTTTCCGTCGCATGTTCCGAGAAGGTTCGTGTTTTAGTGATTAGTAATAAAACATTTTGCGCGCAAATTTTAGCATTGAGCTCAAAGCAAGGGCGCCATTTTTGAAGGAGGTCGTTCTTACTTAAGGCGTTTGGAGGAGATGGCCACAAGTGAGTATTTTAAATGATTTATACATTGATTTAGAATTGTATGCTGCCATTAGAACGTATTGTCATGTCAATGCAAAGTTTTGGTAATGAGAATCTTAAATTTCGGATAGTTAAAATTGCATCTTCAAGGTCTGGCCGATGTTGCACGTGCATTTACAATTTGAATAAGGAAAGCGCAATTACTAGTTTTCGAATTGCAGACTTTATTGATGTAATACAGGGAGTATTAAACAAAGCCTAGCTGTTAAACCGGTCCTGAATAAAGATTTTTAAAAAAGTTATTTAGTTACATTTCTCATATATGCACCACCGGATTTAGCTGGTAGAATTCCCAGGAGCAATTTCAAAAAGCACCCCACCCCCCGAAATAAATGAACACCATAAATTTAAAAATACTTGCATTGCTGGGGCTTTGGAGCAACTGCTGCATTTGCACCACCTTGTATAATGCAAGGACAGATTTGAAAGGGAGCGAGGAAAAGTCGGGGCCTCTCCCCAATCCTCTAACAAAATAAGTGCCAGACAAACGGAATGTTTCTTTGAGCAAGTCTTCTTTGAAGTCAAATGGTTAAAATTATGCTTTGGAAATGCTTAAGGGCTATTGGTAATGTGTAGTTAATTACTGGTGGGTGGGAGATGGTGTTCTGAAGAAATGGCTATATATTTTGGTAATAGTGATGTCCTGTTTCCTTCAGTAAGTACTTGGCAGTGAGTTTGTGAAAGAATAAATTCCATACCATTTTCTCTACTGACTGAAGCAGTGTGCATCAATATGGAGTTTGTATGTGCTAAAACAAAAATGTCACCGAGGCTTGTAAATAATCCACTGAGTAGCAGGGAGAAGTTCTTTTTGGTTTAAAACTTGGAGCAATTGAACATAAGGTGTTTGTCTGTAAAGACTGTAAATCAAAGACGTTTTAGTTCTTAGAGAAAGCCTGGAAAGTAGAACCTAATAAAAGGTATGGAGGTCTGTACTATATGTAAGTGGCATTTTATGAGAAGCACAATGACAGAAAGGTCTGTTGTTAATATTAATAATGAGAATAATATCAGTGATGAACATTATGATGATCCCCAAGGTGAACAGTTGGGAATGTTTTTATAATCTCTGGTCATATGTCTTTCTGTATATCTGTCTGTATCTATGCCTGCCTGGCTGTATTCAATTGAGGTTGAAATTTTGTATTGCAACCATGGCAAATGCACCATAAAATGCTCGCTAGTCCCCTTTTATGACTTTCAGAAAGCAAAGTTACAGGACTGCCACCATTCTCTATCATTGGGTCTCCCTGACGTAAAGCAGAGCGAGTTGAGATGTCACTGACATGCTTTTTCAGACACTCTAGGTTTATCATTCTGTAACCATCCAGAATGTCTACAGACCGTTTTATTTGAAACATAGCATTTTTACTGTTGTGAAAATGGCAGTCAAAAATATTTCGAAACTAGTTTAAAACAAACTCCCAAGGTCCTCAGTAGAGATGTATCCTTGTTTTTGACACTTGGAATTTAAATTTGACCCATTTTTGACACATACAAATTCCAGCCTGTGCGATTTTATGATGCATGTTGATTTAGCTGGATCATCAGTCTTAATCATCCTTGATTTGCCTCCATCATAATTTACTACTGAGCGCACGCTGTCCATAACAAATTGACTGTATGCATCAGTAATTGACATTTGCTAGACTACTGTCTACACCTTATCTGCCAATAATATCGCACCTACAGTACATGCATCATGTTTAATGGAAAATCCACATTCCCACAGTGGACCTTGATCTTTCATGGACCAGATATTAGGGGTGAAACGATACACCTCTGCCACGTATCGATACGATTCTTGATACACAGCCTACGATACGATACATTATCGATGCACCATTCGATCAGATGCATGACTCGTCTTGGTCACCATGCCCTTTGTTTTGCATTGAATGAATGTTTTTAAAACATGTTATTACCAATTTCATGTCTTCACTTAAATTTTGAAGGCATTACGGTGTTATCTTCACAACAGAAGAAGCAGTGCAATTTCCTTGTGCAAGGAAAATCTTATCATTTAGAACAAGTCCGAGTGGGGCAGCAGAGATTATTAACAACCAAATCCATCACATTGTACTTCTGTCAGATGCAAAACAACTGCTGTGGCCACAGGCACTTGTTTCTGTCAGTAAAAAAGGAAATTATTGACATCATCCACTCCCCTTCTACAAATTGACAAGATGACTATAACTTGTGCGGTTTGGAATATGCTCCCTTGCTGATTCTGTACTAAAATTTTTTTTTATCCCATCTGCACATTCGGCCAAACTTATTCCTCATATACAATTTAAGTAATTTACAGATCATTTAATAGTTTTGTGTGAAGTTTCTGTGTCGCTTTGTATCTATTTGGATAGAGTTTGGATGCCGATATTTCCGGTATGTCGCGCAGTGAACACGCTACAGTTAGTTATGATTGGTGGTTATTGTTTTAC
Source organism: Margaritifera margaritifera (assembly GCA_029931535.1). Taxonomy (NCBI): domain Eukaryota; kingdom Metazoa; phylum Mollusca; class Bivalvia; order Unionida; family Margaritiferidae; genus Margaritifera; species Margaritifera margaritifera. Next base: position 38,983 of record JAQPZY010000888.1, on the reverse strand, counting down.
CCTGCACTTGAACAAACATTAACTACTAATCAGAATTGCATGTAACAAATTTTGCTGCGTGACACACTGGAAGTGTAGCCTTCAATTCAAGCCAAGTAGACGAGATGCAATGCAACAGATATATTTCCAGTTAAAGTGGTTATAAAATGATCAGTAAAGTACTTAAATCACACATAGGGAACAAATCTGCAATGTCTTCTTTCCATTGAGATATGTTATCAGTAGCTGAAGATGCAGACGGGATAAACTAATTAGCACGGAATTGGGGCAGGGGAAGGGGGCTGATTTCGAACCATGCGAGTTGGTCACGTTTTAATTTGAAAAGGTGAGTGGGTGTTGTCAATAGTTTTTATTTTTTACTGACAGAAACGAGTGCATGTACTTGCTACGGCCGTCTCAGATGAATTCTCACTTTAAAGAATGAAAAGGCACATAACTAGTAATTATTCAAGACTGCTGAAGATTAAATTAACTTGTATAGTGTTAGTATCATTTTGTATCGATTCTTCCCCTCTTGTTTCTATATGGGTATCAATATATTGATTAATCGTTTGACCCATACCAGTTATAGTGGTTGTCATGGTTTGTAGTGGACGGATTAAATTTTATTGCCCCAATTAGAAAGTCACAGCAATATAATTATGTAATTGTGGATGTCCACTACATCATGTGGAACTTGCCTGTCAGCACGGCTACAGTACACGGTGCAGAATTTTTTTAAAAAAAAGTTGTACACAATGCCATTTAATATTGAAAGAATCCCCCCCACTAAAACACATTCACATACATGTATTGTGAGAGATGAATGATAAACTTCTGAGCAAAGAATCCGGAGACTATTTAGGTGCTTCACAAAATATACAGTTTAATTATAGCAATTTTAATGAGAGAGAGAGATAAAGAGAGATTCTGCTTTTAAACAAAAGGAAAAAGAAATCACATAAGTATTAGCGGGTTTCATTCCATTATTAAAATAAATAAATGTGACAAAGGCAGTGATTTATTTTTTTCATTCCCCCAGTCACTTTTAAATTGTTTGCTTAACATGTTCCCACACAATGAAATATACACAGCACTATCTAGTATACAACTTCTACTAGTCCGGCCTGTTTAGCACTTTTGACCCAAATATTCATATCCATGCGACACATTTTCTCGGGAACTAGACGTGTTTGCTTTTACCTTTAGACCTACTGTTTTTATGCAGACTCTATGAAGCACGTGAAGCTGCTTTCTATAACCAACAGCTTAACAAATATACTTACGATTGCTGGTTTGGTCATCTAAGTTTAATATTACCAAATGGATGGGTAAAAGTGATGAAGTATAATTACTTAAATATTTTCGGTAGTAGATAAACTTGTATGTATTATTTTCATTTAATGCAGATGCAATTTATTTGGTACAGTACATTCTTAAAATCCACATAACAAACACTGCAAACTGTACCCGAATGTCAAGCAAATATCGTAATTAACAGAAAGTTCAACACCGTTCTTCTGGAGTGCACAGAGCATTTTCATATCAGACAGTGGTTTTCCAAAATGGGGTAGGGTGTAGGCTGCATTAAAGAGAACCATCATTTTGTTTTTCAATTCATTCACATTCAGTTTTAAAATGCACATTCCCTGTGGATTTTCTGCATATGCTGGATAGTGGCAGGGATATATTCTGCTGACAGGTCTTGTGGTGTCCAGAGCTGTAATGAAACTTGATTGGTTCAGTCCTGAATTTGTCAGTTCCATTTACAAAAACTGGTTGAATTTCAAACCTGTACCAGTTTGGGATATTGTTTGTGGTAGCTGCATGTTTTGCTGCCACAGAGACTAGCTTATGTCTCTTTGGAGAAATAGTTACCTCTGAATCGGTGTAACAGGATAACCGGGTTGGATTTCGGATTTATAACAGAACACTGTTGATGGTGATAAAAATGCAATATTTATTGATGAATGACTTGAATGGGAAGAAAGGTTATGATTAATACGTGCTTGTATTGGGTCCAAATATTGGACTAATTAACATAATCAGCACGAACCTAATACGGTAACCCAAATATGAATACAAATAAATAAATACACAATGCAATGGAAAAGGCTAATGATTCATCTCATACGACAAAAGAATGATATGTTTTACTCAGATAGTAAAATGATGTATTTTTACTCATATAGCAAAAATGTACAACCTCAAACAATGAAACATGAGGCACTTTATTCAAATAATAAAATGTAGCGCGAACAAATGGGATAGATATCCTGCCCAATATCTTGCACTCCCAAACCACTGGGTATCACAAAAAACCCAAAATTAGCCCACGGCTAAGAGATTACATATATGGAGCGACTCACAAACACTCCATCACTAGCATACTTGGCTGCTAGTCGCACTGGTCAATCAAGCGATCCACGCCCACCAATGGGTCAACAACGCCCGATCACCTGGTATCCAAGCACCCCACTGTTCATTCAGCTCCACGGCTGCTGTGGTTAGCTTTTACCGCTGCTATAGTCGACTTCTACAGCTCTACAACTCCACAGCTCAACAGCTCAACAGCTCTGCAGCTCAACAGCTGAAAATAAATCTAATACCGTGTAGTATGATTGACACGGGCATATACGATAACACGTAATGACATTATATACGGTAAGTTATACAAATTACATTATCGGCAAACATTACAAAGCAATGAACAAGTTCAAAAGAGAACCTACACGTGTCTGATAAGAATCTTATGGTACTAAACGTTTCCTAAAAATGCCACTTTACATTGCTGATATAAAAGTCTTATTAAGAATAGAAAATATACAAACAAGAATAGAGAACATTTGCATTGTACTACGCAAGCCGAAGCTACATACACCATAAATTAATAAATAATGTACATACCTCTACAGCTGAAGACGTGCAAGTCCTTAAGTGGACTGCTCACTGACAAGACGTTCCGTAATGTAAAGATTTAATCTTACGGTGAGGCATTTATACACAGACGATGCATTCGGTTTTTCCCATCGAAAACACTTCGCACGTGCGGCATGGGGTGAACCGAACTCACTGTTTCGAAATATGGTACAATATACATAGCTCACTCTCGGGTATCGTTGTTATACTGAAAACGAAACCCGAGTACATGTATTTAATAAAAGGGATTTATACAATTCCGTGACAATACCTCCCCCCTTAAAAAAAAGTGGTAACACTTTTAGAAAAATCACGGAATGTGAACATAAACAATTATTAAAACATTCGATTCTTAATACTGAACGAAAATGATCTGCTAATTACACCCTACTTAAAAAATCAGCACCTACATTTTCCGACCCTCGAATCGCCTCGATTCGGAAAGTATACGGTTGCAAAGACAACGCCCAACGCATCAATCTTGCGTTGGCGACCTTTGCTTTATTCAAGTATAAGAGCGGCTGATGGTCCGTTTGTAAGGTAAATTCCCTCCCGAAAAGATATGTATGGAATTTTCCTATTCCCCATACTAAGGCTAGACACTCCTTCTCAATCACGGAGTAGTTTTGCTCCCTAGAGAGCAATTTCTTGCTTGCATAAGCGATGGGCAATTTCATCCCCCCTTGCTCCTGTAGCAAAACAGCCCCAAGTCCCGTATCGGACGCATCAGTCCTCAGCACAAAAGCTTTGTTCAATTCCGGCAACTTTAAGATAGGTGCACTTATCAGTTTCTGTTTTAAAGCGTCAAACGCATTTTCCTGGCACACCCCCCAGGAAACTTTATTTGGTTGCCCTTTCCTAGTCAAGTCTGTTAATGGGCTGGCAATAGCCGAAAAATTGGGGACAAACTTCCTGTAAAACCCAATCAAACCTAGGAAAGATCTTACCTGTTTCTTGGTCTCTGGTCTAGGTGCATCTCTGACTGCTCCTATTTTGTCTGGGTGGGGTTTCAACTGGCCTAGTCCACTTACAAGGTGGCCCAAACATTCTAGGTCGAAATATCCTATGCTACATTTGGTGGGCCTTGCTGTAAGATTAGCAGTGTGAAGTCTATCGAACAGATCCCTCAATACTCTAACATGTTCATCCCAGGTATATGTATAAACGAAGATATCATCTATGAAACTATCCACGTTTTTCATACCGTTTACCAATTTGCACATGAGACGAACGCACGACGCACCGGCGTTGACTAAACCGAAAGGCATGACTTTAAATTGATAAAGACCTCTGGGAGTCGCGAATGCCGTTAACTCTCGGGCATTATCAGCGATTGGTACCTGCCAATATCCCTTGGTAAGGTCTAACTTGGAAAGGTATTTATGACCTGCCAACTTTGAAAATAAATTTTCTATGTCTGGCATTGGTTCTGCATCGAATACGGTGATTTTATTCAGTTGCCGAAAGTCAATGCAAAAATGGTTTGTCCCGTCTTTCTTTCTGACCCAACGGTACTCTAGTTATCCTTCCCTTAGAGACCGTCTTCTGGCAAACATCGCACGAACGACAAAACCGCCTTACATCGCTATTGACACCGGGCCAATAGAATTCTCGTAATACCTTATCAGCTGTTTTCTTCTTACCTAAATGACTCGCCATACTCGATTCGTGCGCGACCTTGAGTACATGCGACCTGAATTCCTGGGGAACAACTAGTTGCAAGAACTTCTTATCATCAGGTGTAGTATATTCCCTGTACATTAAACCCTTTCGAAGTAGAAATTTAGAGGACCCCCCCGTTCTTACACTTCCTCACAGTACCCGACAACACTTTCTCTGCGGTTACGCGAAGAGACGCATCGCGTTTTTGCTCGTTCAAAAATTGTTCACCGGAGATATCAGTAATGGCTTCCGGTACTTTTAATTTACGTAGGGGTTTGTTATCCTCCTTTACCTGAGCTCTAGTTTGCACTGCTTGGATGATCGGGAATCGGAAGTCTGACATGGTCGGGAGTCTAGATCCCTGTACATTGCCAATCGTAAGTTCGTAAATCGGGTTGGCTACGCACAACGCTTCAACGGTTCCGGTCAGAAAAGGTGTTTCGATATCTATCTTTGCGACAGGGACGTGGTCGATTGTTTGGTCCAGTAGCATACAAGGCGATTTGAACCCAAGCAATTGGTCATCGCGAACGAGGCTCCTTTTCACGACTACAGTAGTGCACCCTGTGTCTCGTAAAACGGTCACCTTTTGTCCGTTGACAGTGCCATTCGCTGTCGGTACCCTTGCCTCGGGGAAAATACACGTGCCGATTGATTGTATAGCGTCGCGACCTATCTCTGCACGCACCACTGGCTCGTGCACTACTTCCCGGTTAGCCAGCTGGGAAACATCGAGTTTTCCATCTACCGACCGTCTGCCTTCAATGGCTACCGCGACTCTCTGGACCGATCCCTTCCGCTTAGGACAAATGGGGGAGATATGACCCCACTCCTTGCATATGAAACATTGCTTGTCCTTATGCTTTCCCTGGTTATCCCTGACAGGTTTTTCAGGTTCCCTGGGTTTTTGATCTTCGACCCGATTCCCACCTTTGCTGTCTCGCGAGATGACATTCTGCGAACCTCCCCGAGCTTCAGCGAATAAATCCGCCTGTGTGGCCATGTCATATATATTCGTGAAGGACTTTTCCCTCAGGAATAAATACAACTCCTTGCCACACGTTGTCAATAGCTGGTCCCGAAGCAAGAAATCGATAAGACCCTCAAATGTCTTCTCGACTTTACCACATTCCACCCATCGCTGCAAGTAATTGCACGTCCTACTGACGAACTGGGTGAATGTCTCGCCTCTCTCGGTTTGCTATACTTAAACTTCTTGCGAAACCCTTGCTCGGTTAGCTCGTACTTCTTCAGAAGTGCGTCTTTCAGCGCGAGGTAATTTAGGGAATCGGCCGCGGGTAAACGAGAATACACATCTAACGCTTTACCCTTAAGCAACGCGCTAAGATGGAGCGACCAATCGTCTTTCTTCCATTTTTGTACTGCGGCGTACCTTTCAAACCTGTTTAGATAACTATCCATATTATCTTTATCATCTTCAAATGGGGGCAATTTTGGACCTCTCAGTTTAGAATCATGTTCCCCCTCCCTTTTGACTTTCAATAGCTCAAAATTTCTCTGATACTCCCTCTCTCTATTTTTATCTTCAATCTCCAAAGTTTCTAACCTCACTCATTTTTCCCCTTTTAATTTCCTATCCTCTATTTCTTTAAGCATTTCTACCTTCTCCCTTTCTGCTTCCCTTTCCCATCCTATCCTTTCCCTTTCGGCCTGTTTTTCTAACTCTATCTTCTCCTTCTCTGCTTGCTTTTCTAATTCTATCTTCTCCTTCTCAAAAGCCATTTTTGTTTCCTCAGCCTGCTTCTCTATTTCCCTCTCCTTTAACCTCTGATCCCTCTCTATTTCCCTCTCCTGTCGCTCTATTTCCCTCTCCTTTAACCTCTGATCCCTTTCCTTAGCCTGTTCTTCACGAACAAAAGTTTTAAGAGCCTCCCCTTCGTAGCCAAACTGTTTCCCCGGTTCCACAAGTTCTTTCATTGACGACATTTCAAAAATCTGATATGACCAACCTAAAGTGCACTATTACGCAAACAAAATGCGTAATTGCTATTATTTCAACAAACCAACCGTATTTTCCTTATCAGAAGGCCACAAAAACATGAAATGTGTACCCCAAAACAAAAACTTAATAAAGTAATGTAATATGGCTACTTAACCTCACTGTCTTGTCAGGAACGTCTGAAACACACATAAGGTCATACAAGAATAATGAAACAACAAATTTAGTGTTCCGTTAAATCCGAGATCCCACTTCTGACACCATTGTAACAGGATAACCGGGTTGGATTTCGGATTTATAACAGAACACTGTTGATGGTGATAAAAATGCAATATTTATTAATGAATGACTTGAATGGGAAGAAAGGTTATGATTAATACGTGCGTGTATTGGGTCCAAATATTGGACTAATTAACATAATCAGCACGAACCTAATACGGTAACCCAAATATGAATACAAATAAATAAATACACAATGCAATGGAAAAGGCTAATGATTCATCTCATACGACAAAAGAATGATATGTTTTACTCAGATAGTAAAATGATGTATTTTTACTCATTTAGCAAAAATGTACAACCTCAAACAATGAAACATGAGGCACTTTATTCAAATAATAAAATGTAGCGCGAACAAATGGGATAGATATCCTGCCCAATATCTTGCACTCCCAAACCACTGGGTATCACAAAAAACCCAAAATTAGCCCACGGCTAAGAGATTACGTATATGGAGCGACTCACAAACACTCCATCACTAGCATACTTGGCTGCTAGTCGCACTGGTCAATCAAGCGATCCACGCCCACCAATGGGTCAACAACGCCCGATCACCTGGTATCCAAGCACCCCACTGTTCATTCAGCTCCACGGCTGCTGTGGTTAGCTTTTACCACTGCTATAATCGACTTCTACTGTCCCCTCTATAGCTGGGACCTCGTCGACTCCGATTACTACAGCTCTACAGCTCTACAACTCTACAGCTCAACAGCTCTGCAGCTCAACAGCTGAAAATAAATCTAATACCGTGTAGTATGATTGACACGGGCATATACGATAACACGTAATGACATTATATACGGTAAGTTATACAAATTACATTATCGGCAAACATTACAAAGCAATGAACAAGTTCAAAAGTGAACCTACACGTGTCTGATAAGAATCTTATGGTACTAAACGTTTCCTAAAAATGCCACTTTACATTGCTGATATAAAGGTCTTATTAAGAATAGAAAATATACAAACAAGAATAGAGAATATTTGCATTGTACTACGCAAGCCGAAGCTACATACACCAAAAATATATAAATAATGTACATACCTCTACAGCTGAAGACGTGCAAGTCCTTAAGTGGACTGCTCACTGACAAGACGTTCCGTAATGTAAAGATTTAATCTTACGGTGAGGCATTTATACACAGACGATGCATTCGGTTTTTCCCATCGAAAACACTTCGCACGTGCGGCATGGGGTGAACCGAACTCACTGTTTCGAAATATGGTACAATATACATAGCTCACTCTCGGGTATCGTTGTTATACTGAAAACGAAACCCGAGTACATGTATTTAATAAAAGGGATTTATACAATTCCGTGACAATACCTCCCCCCTTAAAAAAAAGTGGTAACACTTTTAGAAAAATCACGGAATGTGAACATAAACAATTATTAAAACATTCGATTCTTAATACTGAACGAAAATGATCTGCTAATTACACCCTACTTAAAAAATCAGCACCTACATTTTCCGACCCTCGAATCGCCTCGATTCGGAAAGTATACGGTTGCAAAGACAACGCCCAACGCATCAATCTTGCGTTGGCGACCTTTGCTTTATTCAAGTATAAGAGCGGCTGATGGTCCGTTTGTAAGGTAAATTCCCTCCCGAAAAGATATGTATGGAATTTTCCTATTCCCCATACTAAGGCTAGGCACTCCTTCCCAATCACGGAGTAGTTTTGCTCCCTAGAGAGCAATTTCTTGCTTGCATAAGCGATGGGCAATTTCATCCCCCCTTGCTCCTGTAGCAAAACAGCCCCAAGTCCCGTATCGGACGCATCAGTCCTCAGCACAAAAGCTTTGTTCAATTCCGGCAACTTTAAGATAGGTGCACTTATCAGTTTCTGTTTTAAAGCGTCAAACGCATTTTCCTGGCACACCCCCCAGGAAACTTTATTTGGTTGCCCTTTCCTAGTCAAGTCTGTTAATGGGCTGGCAATAGCCGAAAAATTGGGGACAAACTTCCTGTAAAACCCAATCAAACCTAGGAAAGATCTTACCTGTTTCTTGGTCTCTGGTCTAGGTGCATCTCTGACTGCTCCTATTTTGTCTGGGTGGGGTTTCAACTGGCCTAGTCCACTTACAAGGTGGCCCAAACATTCTAGGTCGAAATATCCTATGCTACATTTGGTGGGCCTTGCTGTAAGATTAGCAGTGTGAAGTCTATCGAACAGATCCCTCAATACTCTAACATGTTCATCCCAGGTATATGTATAAACGAAGATATCATCTATGAAACTATCCACGTTTTTCATACCGTTTACCAATTTGCACATGAGACGAACGCACGACGCACCGGCGTTGACTAAACCGAAAGGCATGACTTTAAATTGATAAAGACCTCTGGGAGTCGCGAATGCCGTTAACTCTCGGGCATCATCAGCGATTGGTACCTGCCAATATCCCTTGGTAAGGTCTAACTTGGAAAGGTATTTATGACCTGCCAACTTTGAAAATAAATTTTCTATGTCTGGCATTGGTTCTGCATCGAATACGGTGATTTTATTCAGTTGCCGAAAGTCAATGCAAAAATGGTTTGTCCCGTCTTTCTTTCTGACCCAACGGTACTCTAGTTATCCTTCCCTTAGAGACCGTCTTCTGGCAAACATCGCACGAACGACAAAACCGCCTTACATCGCTATTGACACCGGGCCAATAGAATTCTCGTAATACCTTATCAGCTGTTTTCTTCTTACCTAAATGACTCGCCATACTCGATTCGTGCGCGACCTTGAGTACATGCGACCTGAATTCCTGGGGAACAACTAGTTGCAAGAACTTCTTATCATCAGGTGTAGTATATTCCCTGTACATTAAACCCTTTCGAAGTAGAAATTTAGAGGACCCCCCGTTCTTACACTTCCTCACAGTACCCGACAACACTTTCTCTGCGGTTACGCGAAGAGACGCATCGCGTTTTTGCTCGTTCAAAAATTGTTCACCGGAGATATCAGTAATGGCTTCCGGTACTTTTAATTTACGTAGGGGTTTGTTATCCTCCTTTACCTGAGCTCTAGTTTGCACTGCTTGGATGATCGGGAATCGGAAGTCTGACATGGTCGGGAGTCTAGATCCCTGTACATTGCCAATCGTAAGTTCGTAAATCGGGTTGGCTACGCACAACGCTTCAACGGTTCCGGTCAGAAAAGGTGTTTCGATATCTATCTTTGCGACAGGGACGTGGACGATTGTTTGGTCCAGTAGCATACAAGGCGATTTGAACCCAAGCAATTGGTCATCGCGAACGAGGCTCCTTTTCACGACTACAGTAGTGCACCCTGTGTCTCGTAAAACGGTCACCTTTTGTCCGTTGACAGTGCCATTCGCTGTCGGTACCCTTGCCTCGGGGAAAATACACGTGCCGATTGATTGTATAGCGTCGCGACCTATCTCTGCACGCACCACTGGCTCGTGCACTACTTCCCGGTTAGCCAGCTGGGAAACATCGAGTTTTCCATCTACCGACCGTCTGCCTTCAATGGCTACCGCGACTCTCTGGACCGATCCCTTCCGCTTAGGACAAATGGGGGAGATATGACCCCACTCCTTGCATATGAAACATTGCTTGTCCTTATGCTTTCCCTGGTTATCCCTGACAGGTTTTTCAGGTTCCCTGGGTTTTTGATCTTCGACCCGATTCCCACCTTTGCTGTCTCGCGAGATGACATTCTGCGAACCTCCCCGAGCTTCAGCGAATAAATCCGCCTGTGTGGCCATGTCATATATATTCGTGAAGGACTTTTCCCTCAGGAATAAATACAACTCCTTGCCACACGTTGTCAATAGCTGGTCCCGAAGCAAGAAATCGATAAGACCCTCAAATGTCTTCTCGACTTTACCACATTCCACCCATCGCTGCAAGTAATTGCACGTCCTACTGACGAACTGGGTGAATGTCTCGCCTCTCTCGGTTTGCTATACTTAAACTTCTTGCGAAACCCTTGCTCGGTTAGCTCGTACTTCTTCAGAAGTGCGTCTTTCAGCGCGAGGTAATTTAGGGAATCGGCCGCGGGTAAACGAGAATACACATCTAACGCTTTACCCTTAAGCAACGCGCTAAGATGGAGCGACCAATCGTCTTTCTTCCATTTTTGTACTGCGGCGTACCTTTCAAACCTGTTTAGATAACTATCCATATTATCTTTATCATCTTCAAATGGGGGCAATTTTGGACCTCTCAGTTTAGAATCATGTTCCCCCTCCCTTTTGACTTTCAATAGCTCAAAATTTCTCTGATACTCCCTCTCTCTATTTTTATCTTCAATCTCCAAAGTTTCTAACCTCACTCATTTTTCCCCTTTTAATTTCCTATCCTCTATTTCTTTAAGCATTTCTACCTTCTCCCTTTCTGCTTCCCTTTCCCATCCTATCCTTTCCCTTTCGGCCTGTTTTTCTAACTCTATCTTCTCCTTCTCTGCTTGCTTTTCTAATTCTATCTTCTCCTTCTCAAAAGCCATTTTTGTTTCCTCAGCCTGCTTCTCTATTTCCCTCTCCTTTAACCTCTGATCCCTCTCTATTTCCCTCTCCTGTCGCTCTGTTTCCCTCTCCTTTAACCTCTGATCCCTTTCCTTAGCCTGTTCTTCACGAACAAAAGTTTTAAGAGCCTCCCCTTCGTAGCCAAACTGTTTCCCCGGTTCCACAAGTTCTTTCATTGACGACATTTCAAAAATCTGATATGACCAACCTAAAGTGCACTATTACGCAAACAAAATGCGTAATTGCTATTATTTCAACAAACCAACCGTATTTTCCTTATCAGAAGGCCACAAAAACATGAAATGTGTACCCCAAAACAAAAACTTAATAAAGTAATGTAATATGGCTACTTAACCTCACTGTCTTGTCAGGAACGTCTGAAACACACATAAGGTCATACAAGAATAATGAAACAACAAATTTAGTGTTCCGTTAAATCCGAGATCCCACTTCTGACACCATTGTAACAGGATAACCGGGTTGGATTTCGGATTTATAACAGAACACTGTTGATGGTGATAAAAATGCAATATTTATTAATGAATGACTTGAATGGGAAGAAAGGTTATGATTAATACGTGCGTGTATTGGGTCCAAATATTGGACTAATTAACATAATCAGCACGAACCTAATACGGTAACCCAAATATGAATACAAATAAATAAATACACAATGCAATGGAAAAGGCTAATGATTCATCTCATACGACAAAAGAATGATATGTTTTACTCAGATAGTAAAATGATGTATTTTTACTCATTTAGCAAAAATGTACAACCTCAAACAATGAAACATGAGGCACTTTATTCAAATAATAAAATGTAGCGCGAACAAATGGGATAGATATCCTGCCCAATATCTTGCACTCCCAAACCACTGGGTATCACAAAAAACCCAAAATTAGCCCACGGCTAAGAGATTACGTATATGGAGCGACTCACAAACACTCCATCACTAGCATACTTGGCTGCTAGTCGCACTGGTCAATCAAGCGATCCACGCCCACCAATGGGTCAACAACGCCCGATCACCTGGTATCCAAGCACCCCACTGTTCATTCAGCTCCACGGCTGCTGTGGTTAGCTTTTACCACTGCTATAATCGACTTCTACTGTCCCCTCTATAGCTGGGACCTCGTCGACTCCGATTACTACAGCTCTACAGCTCTACAACTCTACAGCTCAACAGCTCTGCAGCTCAACAGCTGAAAATAAATCTAATACCGTGTAGTATGATTGACACGGGCATATACGATAACACGTAATGACATTATATACGGTAAGTTATACAAATTACATTATCGGCAAACATTACAAAGCAATGAACAAGTTCAAAAGTGAACCTACACGTGTCTGATAAGAATCTTATGGTACTAAACGTTTCCTAAAAATGCCACTTTACATTGCTGATATAAAGGTCTTATTAAGAATAGAAAATATACAAACAAGAATAGAGAATATTTGCATTGTACTACGCAAGCCGAAGCTACATACACCAAAAATATATAAATAATGTACATACCTCTACAGCTGAAGACGTGCAAGTCCTTAAGTGGACTGCTCACTGACAAGACGTTCCGTAATGTAAAGATTTAATCTTACGGTGAGGCATTTATACACAGACGATGCATTCGGTTTTTCCCATCGAAAACACTTCGCACGTGCGGCATGGGGTGAACCGAACTCACTGTTTCGAAATATGGTACAATATACATAGCTCACTCTCGGGTATCGTTGTTATACTGAAAACGAAACCCGAGTACATGTATTTAATAAAAGGGATTTATACAATTCCGTGACAATACCTCCCCCCTTAAAAAAAAGTGGTAACACTTTTAGAAAAATCACGGAATGTGAACATAAACAATTATTAAAACATTCGATTCTTAATACTGAACGAAAATGATCTGCTAATTACACCCTACTTAAAAAATCAGCACCTACATTTTCCGACCCTCGAATCGCCTCGATTCGGAAAGTATACGGTTGCAAAGACAACGCCCAACGCATCAATCTTGCGTTGGCGACCTTTGCTTTATTCAAGTATAAGAGCGGCTGATGGTCCGTTTGTAAGGTAAATTCCCTCCCGAAAAGATATGTATGGAATTTTCCTATTCCCCATACTAAGGCTAGGCACTCCTTCCCAATCACGGAGTAGTTTTGCTCCCTAGAGAGCAATTTCTTGCTTGCATAAGCGATGGGCAATTTCATCCCCCCTTGCTCCTGTAGCAAAACAGCCCCAAGTCCCGTATCGGACGCATCAGTCCTCAGCACAAAAGCTTTGTTCAATTCCGGCAACTTTAAGATAGGTGCACTTATCAGTTTCTGTTTTAAAGCGTCAAACGCATTTTCCTGGCACACCCCCCAGGAAACTTTATTTGGTTGCCCTTTCCTAGTCAAGTCTGTTAATGGGCTGGCAATAGCCGAAAAATTGGGGACAAACTTCCTGTAAAACCCAATCAAACCTAGGAAAGATCTTACCTGTTTCTTGGTCTCTGGTCTAGGTGCATCTCTGACTGCTCCTATTTTGTCTGGGTGGGGTTTCAACTGGCCTAGTCCACTTACAAGGTGGCCCAAACATTCTAGGTCGAAATATCCTATGCTACATTTGGTGGGCCTTGCTGTAAGATTAGCAGTGTGAAGTCTATCGAACAGATCCCTCAATACTCTAACATGTTCATCCCAGGTATATGTATAAACGAAGATATCATCTATGAAACTATCCACGTTTTTCATACCGTTTACCAATTTGCACATGAGACGAACGCACGACGCACCGGCGTTGACTAAACCGAAAGGCATGACTTTAAATTGATAAAGACCTCTGGGAGTCGCGAATGCCGTTAACTCTCGGGCATTATCAGCGATTGGTACCTGCCAATATCCCTTGGTAAGGTCTAACTTGGAAAGGTATTTATGACCTGCCAACTTTGAAAATAAATTTTCTATGTCTGGCATTGGTTCTGCATCGAATACGGTGATTTTATTCAGTTGCCGAAAGTCAATGCAAAAATGGTTTGTCCCGTCTTTCTTTCTGACCCAACGGTACTCTAGTTATCCTTCCCTTAGAGACCGTCTTCTGGCAAACATCGCACGAACGACAAAACCGCCTTACATCGCTATTGACACCGGGCCAATAGAATTCTCGTAATACCTTATCAGCTGTTTTCTTCTTACCTAAATGACTCGCCATACTCGATTCGTGCGCGACCTTGAGTACATGCGACCTGAATTCCTGGGGAACAACTAGTTGCAAGAACTTCTTATCATCAGGTGTAGTATATTCCCTGTACATTAAACCCTTTCGAAGTAGAAATTTAGAGGACCCCCCGTTCTTACACTTCCTCACAGTACCCGACAACACTTTCTCTGCGGTTACGCGAAGAGACGCATCGCGTTTTTGCTCGTTCAAAAATTGTTCACCGGAGATATCAGTAATGGCTTCCGGTACTTTTAATTTACGTAGGGGTTTGTTATCCTCCTTTACCTGAGCTCTAGTTTGCACTGCTTGGATGATCGGGAATCGGAAGTCTGACATGGTCGGGAGTCTAGATCCCTGTACATTGCCAATCGTAAGTTCGTAAATCGGGTTGGCTACGCACAACGCTTCAACGGTTCCGGTCAGAAAAGGTGTTTCGATATCTATCTTTGCGACAGGGACGTGGTCGATTGTTTGGTCCAGTAGCATACAAGGAGATTTGAACCCAAGCAATTGGTCATCGCGAACGAGGCTCCTTTTCACGACTACAGTAGTGCACCCTGTGTCTCGTAAAACGGTCACCTTTTGTCCGTTGACAGTGCCATTCGCTGTCGGTACCCTTGCCTCGGGGAAAATACACGTGCCGATTGATTGTATAGCGTCGCGACCTATCTCTGCACGCACCACTGGCTCGTGCACTACTTCCCGGTTAGCCAGCTGGGAAACATCGAGTTTTCCATCTACCGACCGTCTGCCTTCAATGGCTACCGCGACTCTCTGGACCGATCCCTTCCGCTTAGGACAAATGGGGGAGATATGACCCCACTCCTTGCATATGAAACATTGCTTGTCCTTATGCTTTCCCTGGTTATCCCTGACAGGTTTTTCAGGTTCCCTGGGTTTTTGATCTTCGACCCGATTCCCACCTTTGCTGTCTCGCGAGATGACATTCTGCGAACCTCCCCGAGCTTCAGCGAATAAATCCGCCTGTGTGGCCATGTCATATATATTCGTGAAGGACTTTTCCCTCAGGAATAAATACAACTCCTTGCCACACATTGTCAATAGCTGGTCCCGAAGCAAGAAATCGATAAGACCCTCAAATGTCTTCACGACTTTACCACATTCCACCCATCGCTGCAAGTAATTGCACGTCCTACTGACGAACTGGGTGAATGTCTCGCCTCTCTCGGGTTTGCTATACTTAAACTTCTTGCGAAACCCTTGCTCGGTTAGCTCGTACTTCTTCAGAAGTGATTTTTTCAGCGCGAGGTAATTTAGGGAATCGGCCGCGGGTAAACGAGAATACACATCTAACGCTTTACCCTTAAGCAACGCGCTAAGATGGAGCGACCAATCGTCTTTCTTCCATTTTTGTACTGCGGCGTACCTTTCAAACCTGTTTAGATAACTATCCATATTATCTTTATCATCTTCAAATGGGGGCAATTTTGGACCTCTCAGTTTAGAATCATGTTCCCCCTCCCTTTTGACTTTCAATAGCTCAAAATTTCTCTGATACTCCCTCTCTCTATTTTTATCTTCAATCTCCAAAGTTTCTAACCTCACTCATTTTTCCCCTTTTAATTTCCTATCCTCTATTTCTTTAAGCATTTCTACCTTCTCCCTTTCTGCTTCCCTTTCCCATCCTATCCTTTCCCTTTCGGCCTGTTTTTCTAACTCTATCTTCTCCTTCTCTGCTTGCTTTTCTAATTCTATCTTCTCCTTCTCAAAAGCCATTTTTGTTTCCTCAGCCTGCTTCTCTATTTCCCTCTCCTTTAACCTCTGATCCCTCTCTATTTCCCTCTCCTGTCGCTCTATTTCCCTCTCCTTTAACCTCTGATCCCTTTCCTTAGCCTGTTCTTCACGAACAAAAGTTTTAAGAGCCTCCCCTTCGTAGCCAAACTGTTTCCCCGGTTCCACAAGTTCTTTCATTGACGACATTTCAAAAATCTGATATGACCAACCTAAAGTGCACTATTACGCAAACAAAATGCGTAATTGCTATTATTTCAACAAACCAACCGTATTTTCCTTATCAGAAGGCCACAAAAACATGAAATGTGTACCCCAAAACAAAAACTTAATAAAGTAATGTAATATGGCTACTTAACCTCACTGTCTTGTCAGGAACGTCTGAAACACACATAAGGTCATACAAGAATAATGAAACAACAAATTCAGTGTTCCGTTAAATCCGAGATCCCACTTCTGACACCATTGTAACAGGATAACCGGGTTGGATTTCGGATTTATAACAGAACACTGTTGATGGTGATAAAAATGCAATATTTATTAATGAATGACTTGAATGGGAAGAAAGGTTATGATTAATACGTGCGTGTATTGGGTCCAAATATTGGACTAATTAACATAATCAGCACGAACCTAATACGGTAACCCAAATATGAATACAAATAAATAAATACACAATGCAATGGAAAAGGCTAATGATTCATCTCATACGACAAAAGAATGATATGTTTTACTCAGATAGTAAAATGATGTATTTTTACTCATATAGCAAAAATGTACAACCTCAAACAATGAAACATGAGGCACTTTATTCAAATAATAAAATGTAGCGCGAACAAATGGGATAGATATCCTGCCCAATATCTTGCACTCCCAAACCACTGGGTATCACAAAAAACCCAAAATTAGCCCACGGCTAAGAGATTACGTATATGGAGCGACTCACAAACACTCCATCACTAGCATACTTGGCTGCTAGTCGCACTGGTCAATCAAGCGATCCACGCCCACCAATGGGTCAACAACGCCCGATCACCTGGTATCCAAGCACCCCACTGTTCATTCAGCTCCACGGCTGCTGTGGTTAGCTTTTACCACTGCTATAATCGACTTCTACTGTCCCCTCTATAGCTGGGACCTCGTCGACTCCGATTACTACAGCTCTACAGCTCTACAACTCTACAGCTCAACAGCTCTGCAGCTCAACAGCTGAAAATAAATCTAATACCGTGTAGTATGATTGACACGGGCATATACGATAACACGTAATGACATTATATACGGTAAGTTATACAAATTACATTATCGGCAAACATTACAAAGCAATGAACAAGTTCAAAAGTGAACCTACACGTGTCTGATAAGAATCTTATGGTACTAAACGTTTCCTAAAAATGCCACTTTACATTGCTGATATAAAGGTCTTATTAAGAATAGAAAATATACAAACAAGAATAGAGAATATTTGCATTGTACTACGCAAGCCGAAGCTACATACACCAAAAATATATAAATAATGTACATACCTCTACAGCTGAAGACGTGCAAGTCCTTAAGTGGACTGCTCACTGACAAGACGTTCCGTAATGTAAAGATTTAATCTTACGGTGAGGCATTTATACACAGACGATGCATTCGGTTTTTCCCATCGAAAACACTTCGCACGTGCGGCATGGGGTGAACCGAACTCACTGTTTCGAAATATGGTACAATATACATAGCTCACTCTCGGGTATCGTTGTTATACTGAAAACGAAACCCGAGTACATGTATTTAATAAAAGGGATTTATACAATTCCGTGACAATACCTCCCCCCTTAAAAAAAAGTGGTAACACTTTTAGAAAAATCACGGAATGTGAACATAAACAATTATTAAAACATTCGATTCTTAATACTGAACGAAAATGATCTGCTAATTACACCCTACTTAAAAAATCAGCACCTACATTTTCCGACCCTCGAATCGCCTCGATTCGGAAAGTATACGGTTGCAAAGACAACGCCCAACGCATCAATCTTGCGTTGGCGACCTTTGCTTTATTCAAGTATAAGAGCGGCTGATGGTCCGTTTGTAAGGTAAATTCCCTCCCGAAAAGATATGTATGGAATTTTCCTATTCCCCATACTAAGGCTAGGCACTCCTTCTCAATCACGGAGTAGTTTTGCTCCCTAGAGAGCAATTTCTTGCTTGCATAAGCGATGGGCAATTTCATCCCCCCTTGCTCCTGTAGCAAAACAGCCCCAAGTCCCGTATCGGACGCATCAGTCCTCAGCACAAAAGCTTTGTTCAATTCCGGCAACTTTAAGATTGGTGCACTTATCAGTTTCTGTTTTAAAGCGTCAAACGCATTTTCCTGGCACACCCCCCAGGAAACTTTATTTGGTTGCCCTTTCCTAGTCAAGTCTGTTAATGGGCTGGCAATAGCCGAAAAATTGGGGACAAACTTCCTGTAAAACCCAATCAAACCTAGGAAAGATCTTACCTGTTTCTTGGTCTCTGGTCTAGGTGCATCTCTGACTGCTCCTATTTTGTCTGGGTGGGGTTTCAACTGGCCTAGTCCACTTACAAGGTGGCCCAAACATTCTAGGTCGAAATATCCTATGCTACATTTGGTGGGCCTTGCTGTAAGATTAGCAGTGTGAAGTCTATCGAACAGATCCCTCAATACTCTAACATGTTCATCCCAGGTATATGTATAAACGAAGATATCATCTATGAAACTATCCACGTTTTTCATACCGTTTACCAATTTGCACATGAGACGAACGCACGACGCACCGGCGTTGACTAAACCGAAAGGCATGACTTTAAATTGATAAAGACCTCTGGGAGTCGCGAATGCCGTTAACTCTCGGGCATCATCAGCGATTGGTACCTGCCAATATCCCTTGGTAAGGTCTAACTTGGAAAGGTATTTATGACCTGCCAACTTTGAAAATAAATTTTCTATGTCTGGCATTGGTTCTGCATCGAATACGGTGATTTTATTCAGTTGCCGAAAGTCAATGCAAAAATGGTTTGTCCCGTCTTTCTTTCTGACCCAACGGTACTCTAGTTATCCTTCCCTTAGAGACCGTCTTCTGGCAAACATCGCACGAACGACAAAACCGCCTTACATCGCTATTGACACCGGGCCAATAGAATTCTCGTAATACCTTATCAGCTGTTTTCTTCTTACCTAAATGACTCGCCATACTCGATTCGTGCGCGACCTTGAGTACATGCGACCTGAATTCCTGGGGAACAACTAGTTGCAAGAACTTCTTATCATCAGGTGTAGTATATTCCCTGTACATTAAACCCTTTCGAAGTAGAAATTTAGAGGACCCCCCGTTCTTACACTTCCTCACAGTACCCGACAACACTTTCTCTGCGGTTACGCGAAGAGACGCATCGCGTTTTTGCTCGTTCAAAAATTGTTCACCGGAGATATCAGTAATGGCTTCCGGTACTTTTAATTTACGTAGGGGTTTGTTATCCTCCTTTACCTGAGCTCTAGTTTGCACTGCTTGGATGATCGGGAATCGGAAGTCTGACATGGTCGGGAGTCTAGATCCCTGTACATTGCCAATCGTAAGTTCGTAAATCGGGTTGGCTACGCACAACGCTTCAACGGTTCCGGTCAGAAAAGGTGTTTCGATATCTATCTTTGCGACAGGGACGTGGTCGATTGTTTGGTCCAGTAGCATACAAGGCGATTTGAACCCAAGCAATTGGTCATCGTGAACGAGGCTCCTTTTCACGACTACAGTAGTGCACCCTGTGTCTCGTAAAACGGTCACCTTTTGTCCGTTGACAGTGCCATTCGCTGTCGGTACCCTTGCCTCGGGGAAAATACACGTGCCGATTGATTGTATAGCGTCGCGACCTATCTCTGCACGCACCACTGGCTCGTGCACTACTTCCCGGTTAGCCAGCTGGGAAACATCGAGTTTTCCATCTACCGACCGTCTGCCTTCAATGGCTACCGCGACTCTCTGGACCGATCCCTTCCGCTTAGGACAAATGGGGGAGATATGACCCCACTCCTTGCATATGAAACATTGCTTGTCCTTATGCTTTCCCTGGTTATCCCTGACAGGTTTTTCAGGTTCCCTGGGTTTTTGATCTTCGACCCGATTCCCACCTTTGCTGTCTCGCGAGATGACATTCTGCGAACCTCCCCGAGCTTCAGCGAATAAATCCGCCTGTGTGGCCATGTCATATATATTCGTGAAGGACTTTTCCCTCAGGAATAAATACAACTCCTTGCCACACATTGTCAATAGCTGGTCCCGAAGCAAGAAATCGATAAGACCCTCAAATGTCTTCACGACTTTACCACATTCCACCCATCGCTGCAAGTAATTGCACGTCCTACTGACGAACTGGGTGAATGTCTCGCCTCTCTCGGGTTTGCTATACTTAAACTTCTTGCGAAACCCTTGCTCGGTTAGCTCGTACTTCTTCAGAAGTGCGTCTTTCAGCGCGAGGTAATTTAGGGAATCGGCCGCGGGTAAACGAGAATACACATCTAACGCTTTACCCTTAAGCAACGCGCTAAGATGGAGCGACCAATCGTCTTTCTTCCATTTTTGTACTGCGGCGTACCTTTCAAACCTGTTTAGATAACTATCTATATTATCTTTATCATCTTCAAATGGGGGCAATTTTGGACCTCTCAGTTTAGAATCATGTTCCCCCTCCCTTTTGACTTTCAATAGCTCAAAATTTCTCTGATACTCCCTCTCTCTATTTTTATCTTCAATCTCCAAAGTTTCTAACCTCACTCATTTTTCCCCTTTTAATTTCCTATCCTCTATTTCTTTAAGCATTTCTACCTTCTCCCTTTCTGCTTCCCTTTCCCATCCTATCCTTTCCCTTTCGGCCTGTTTTTCTAACTCTATCTTCTCCTTCTCTGCTTGCTTTTCTAATTCTATCTTCTCCTTCTCAAAAGCCATTTTTGTTTCCTCAGCCTGCTTCTCTATTTCCCTCTCCTTTAACCTCTGATCCCTCTCTATTTCCCTCTCCTGTCGCTCTATTTCCCTCTCCTTTAACCTCTGATCCCTTTCCTTAGCCTGTTCTTCACGAACAAAAGTTTTAAGAGCCTCCCCTTCGTAGCCAAACTGTTTCCCCGGTTCCACAAGTTCTTTCATTGACGACATTTCAAAAATCTGATATGACCAACCTAAAGTGCACTATTACGCAAACAAAATGCGTAATTGCTATTATTTCAACAAACCAACCGTATTTTCCTTATCAGAAGGCCACAAAAACATGAAATGTGTACCCCAAAACAAAAACTTAATAAAGTAATGTAATATGGCTACTTAACCTCACTGTCTTGTCAGGAACGTCTGAAACACACATAAGGTCATACAAGAATAATGAAACAACAAATTTAGTGTTCCGTTAAATCCGAGATCCCACTTCTGACACCATTGTAACAGGATAACCGGGTTGGATTTCGGATTTATAACAGAACACTGTTGATGGTGATAAAAATGCAATATTTATTAATGAATGACTTGAATGGGAAGAAAGGTTATGATTAATACGTGCGTGTATTGGGTCCAAATATTGGACTAATTAACATAATCAGCACGAACCTAATACGGTAACCCAAATATGAATACAAATAAATAAATACACAATGCAATGGAAAAGGCTAATGATTCATCTCATACGACAAAAGAATGATATGTTTTACTCAGATAGTAAAATGATGTATTTTTACTCATTTAGCAAAAATGTACAACCTCAAACAATGAAACATGAGGCACTTTATTCAAATAATAAAATGTAGCGCGAACAAATGGGATAGATATCCTGCCCAATATCTTGCACTCCCAAACCACTGGGTATCACAAAAAACCCAAAATTAGCCCACGGCTAAGAGATTACATATATGGAGCGACTCACAAACACTCCATCACTAGCATACTTGGCTGCTAGTCGCACTGGTCAATCAAGCGATCCACGCCCACCAATGGGTCAACAACGCCCGATCACCTGGTATCCAAGCACCCCACTGTTCATTCAGCTCCACGGCTGCTGTGGTTAGCTTTTACCGCTGCTATAATCGTCTTCTACTGTCCCCTCTATAGCTGGGACCTCGTCGACTCCGATTACTACAGCTCTACAGCTCTACAACTCTACAGCTCAACAGCTCTGCAGCTCAACAGCTGAAAATAAATCTAATACCGTGTAGTATGATTGACACGGGCATATACGATAACACGTAATGACATTATATACGGTAAGTTATACAAATTACATTATCGGCAAACATTACAAAGCAATGAACAAGTTCAAAAGTGAACCTACACGTGTCTGATAAGAATCTTATGGTACTAAACGTTTCCTAAAAATGCCACTTTACATTGCTGATATAAAGGTCTTATTAAGAATAGAAAATATACAAACAATAATAGAGAATATTTGCATTGTACTACGCAAGCCGAAGCTACATACACCAAAAATATATAAATAATGTACATACCTCTACAGCTGAAGACGTGCAAGTCCTTAAGTGGACTGCTCACTGACAAGACGTTCCGTAATGTAAAGATTTAATCTTACGGTGAGGCATTTATACACAGACGATGCATTCGGTTTTTCCCATCGAAAACACTTCGCACGTGCGGCATGGGGTGAACCGAACTCACTGTTTCGAAATATGGTACAATATACATAGCTCACTCTCGGGTATCGTTGATATACTGAAAACGAAACCCGAGTACATGTATTTAATAAAAGGGATTTATACAATTCCGTGACAATACCTCCCCCCTTAAAAAAAAGTGGTAACACTTTTAGAAAAATCATGGAATGTGAACATAAACAATTATTAAAACATTCGATTCTTAATACTGAACGAAAATGATCTGCTAATTACACCCTACTTAAAAAATCAGCACCTACATTTTCCGACCCTCGAATCGCCTCGATTCGGAAAGTATACGGTTGCAAAGACAACGCCCAACGCATCAATCTTGCGTTGGCGACCTTTGCTTTATTCAAGTATAAGAGCGGCTGATGGTCCGTTTGTAAGGTAAATTCCCTCCCGAAAAGATATGTATGGAATTTTCCTATTCCCCATACTAAGGCTAGGCACTCCTTCTCAATCACGGAGTAGTTTTGCTCCCTAGAGAGCAATTTCTTGCTTGCATAAGCGATGGGCAATTTCATCCCCCCTTGCTCCTGTAGCAAAACAGCCCCAAGTCCCGTATCGGACGCATCAGTCCTCAGCACAAAAGCTTTGTTCAATTCCGGCAACTTTAAGATTGGTGCACTTATCAGTTTCTGTTTTAAAGCGTCAAACGCATTTTCCTGGCACACCCCCCAGGAAACTTTATTTGGTTGCCCTTTCCTAGTCAAGTCTGTTAATGGGCTGGCAATAGCCGAAAAATTGGGGACAAACTTCCTGTAAAACCCAATCAAACCTAGGAAAGATCTTACCTGTTTCTTGGTCTCTGGTCTAGGTGCATCTCTGACTGCTCCTATTTTGTCTGGGTGGGGTTTCAACTGGCCTAGTCCACTTACAAGGTGGCCCAAACATTCTAGGTCGAAATATCCTATGCTACATTTGGTGGGCCTTGCTGTAAGATTAGCAGTGTGAAGTCTATCGAACAGATCCCTCAATACTCTAACATGTTCATCCCAGGTATATGTATAAACGAAGATATCATCTATGAAACTATCCACGTTTTTCATACCGTTTACCAATTTGCACATGAGACGAACGCACGACGCACCGGCGTTGACTAAACCGAAAGGCATGACTTTAAATTGATAAAGACCTCTGGGAGTCGCGAATGCCGTTAACTCTCGGGCATTATCAGCGATTGGTACCTGCCAATATCCCTTGGTAAGGTCTAACTTGGAAAGGTATTTATGACCTGCCAACTTTGAAAATAAATTTTCTATGTCTGGCATTGGTTCTGCATCGAATACGGTGATTTTATTCAGTTGCCGAAAGTCAATGCAAAAATGGTTTGTCCCGTCTTTCTTTCTGACCCAACGGTACTCTAGTTATCCTTCCCTTAGAGACCGTCTTCTGGCAAACATCGCACGAACGACAAAACCGCCTTACATCGCTATTGACACCGGGCCAATAGAATTCTCGTAATACCTTATCAGCTGTTTTCTTCTTACCTAAATGACTCGCCATACTCAATTCGTGCGCGACCTTGAGTACATGCGACCTGAATTCCTGGGGAACAACTAGTTGCAAGAACTTCTTATCATCAGGTATTGTATATTCCCTGTACATTAAACCCTTTCGAAGTAGAAATTTAGAGGACCCCCCATTCTTACACTTCCTCACAGTACCCGACAACACTTTCTCTGCGGTTACGCGAAGAGACGCATCGCGTTTTTGCTCGTTCAAAAATTGTTCACCGGAGATATCAGTAATGGCTTCCGGTACTTTTAATTTACGTAGGGGTTTGTTATCCTCCTTTACCTGAGCTCTAGTTTGCACTGCTTGGATGATCGGGAATCGGAAGTCTGACATGGTCGGGAGTCTAGATCCCTGTACATTGCCAATCGTAAGTTCGTAAATCGGGTTGGCTACGCACAACGCTTCAACGGTTCCGGTCAGAAAAGGTGTTTCGATATCTATCCTTGCGACAGGGACGTGGTCGATTGTTTGGTCCAGTAGCATACAAGGCGATTTGAACCCAAGCAATTGGTCATCGCGAACGAGGCTCCTTTTCACGACTACAGTAGTGCACCCTGTGTCTCGTAAAACGGTCACCTTTTGTCCGTTGACAGTGCCATTCGCTGTCGGTACCCTTGCCTCGGGGAAAATACACGTGCCGATTGATTGTATAGCGTCGCGACCTATCTCTGCACGCACCACTGGCTCGTGCACTACTTCCCGGTTAGCCAGCCGGGAAACATCGAGTTTTCCATCTACCGACCGTCTGCCTTCAATGGCTACCGCAACTCTCTGGACCGATCCCTTCCGCTTAGGACAAATGGGGGAGATATGACCCCACTCCTTGCATATGAAACATTGCTTGTCCTTATGCTTTCCCTGGTTATCCCTGACAGGTTTTTCAGGTTCCCTGGGTTTTTGATCTTCGACCCGATTCCCACCTTTGCTGTCTCGCGAGATGACATTCTGCGAACCTCCCCGAGCTTCAGCGAATAAATCCGCCTGTGTGGCCATGTCATATATATTCGTGAAGGACTTTTCCCTCAGGAATAAATACAACTCCTTGCCACACGTTGTCAATAGCTGGTCCCGAAGCAAGAAATCGATAAGACCCTCAAATGTCTTCTCGACTTTACCACATTCCACCCATCGCTGCAAGTAATTGCACGTCCTACTGACGAACTGGGTGAATGTCTCGCCTCTCTCGGTTTGCTATACTTAAACTTCTTGCGAAACCCTTGCTCGGTTAGCTCGTACTTCTTCAGAAGTGCGTCTTTCAGCGCGAGGTAATTTAGGGAATCGGCCGCGGGTAAACGAGAATACACATCTAACGCTTTACCCTTAAGCAACGCGCTAAGATGGAGCGACCAATCGTCTTTCTTCCATTTTTGTACTGCGGCGTACCTTTCAAACCTGTTTAGATAACTATCCATATTATCTTTATCATCTTCAAATGGGGGCAATTTTGGACCTCTCAGTTTAGAATCATGTTCCCCCTCCCTTTTGACTTTCAATAGCTCAAAATTTCTCTGATACTCCCTCTCTCTATTTTTATCTTCAATCTCCAAAGTTTCTAACCTCACTCATTTTTCCCCTTTTAATTTCCTATCCTCTATTTCTTTAAGCATTTCTACCTTCTCCCTTTCTGCTTCCCTTTCCCATCCTATCCTTTCCCTTTCGGCCTGTTTTTCTAACTCTATCTTCTCCTTCTCTGCTTGCTTTTCTAATTCTATCTTCTCCTTCTCAAAAGCCATTTTTGTTTCCTCAGCCTGCTTCTCTATTTCCCTCTCCTTTAACCTCTGATCCCTCTCTATTTCCCTCTCCTGTCGCTCTATTTCCCTCTCCTTTAACCTCTGATCCCTTTCCTTAGCCTGTTCTTCACGAACAAAAGTTTTAAGAGCCTCCCCTTCGTAGCCAAACTGTTTCCCCGGTTCCACAAGTTCTTTCATTGACGACATTTCAAAAATCTGATATGACCAACCTAAAGTGCACTATTACGCAAACAAAATGCGTAATTGCTATTATTTCAACAAACCAACCGTATTTTCCTTATCAGAAGGCCACAAAAACATGAAATGTGTACCCCAAAACAAAAACTTAATAAAGTAATGTAATATGGCTACTTAACCTCACTGTCTTGTCAGGAACGTCTGAAACACACATAAGGTCATACAAGAATAATGAAACAACAAATTTAGTGTTCCGTTAAATCCGAGATCCCACTTCTGACACCATTGTAACAGGATAACCGGGTTGGATTTCGGATTTATAACAGAACACTGTTAATGGTGATAAAAATGCAATATTTATTGATGAATGACTTGAATGGGAAGAAAGGTTATGATTAATACGTGCGTGTATTGGGTCCAAATATTGGACTAATTAACATAATCAGCACGAACCTAATACGGTAACCCAAATATGAATACAAATAAATAAATACACAATGCAATGGAAAAGGCTAATGATTCATCTCATACGACAAAAGAATGATATGTTTTACTCAGATAGTAAAATGATGTATTTTTACTCATATAGCAAAAATGTACAACCTCAAACAATGAAACATGAGGCACTTTATTCAAATAATAAAATGTAGCGCGAACAAATGGGATAGATATCCTGCCCAATATCTTGCACTCCCAAACCACTGGGTATCACAAAAAACCCAAAATTAGCCCACGGCTAAGAGATTACATATATGGAGCGACTCACAAACACTCCATCACTAGCATACTTGGCTGCTAGTCGCACTGGTCAATCAAGCGATCCACGCCCACCAATGGGTCAACAACGCCCGATCACCTGGTATCCAAGCACCCCACTGTTCATTCAGCTCCACGGCTGCTGTGGTTAGCTTTTACCGCTGCTATAGTCGACTTCTACTGTCCCCTCTATAGCTGGGACCTCGTCGACTCCGATTACTACAGCTCTACAACTCTACAGCTCAACAGCTCAACAGCTCTGCAGCTCAACAGCTGAAAATAAATCTAATACCGTGTAGTATGATTGACACGGGCATATACGATAACACGTAATGACGTTTTATATGGTAAGTTATACAAATTACATTATCGGCAAACATTACAAAGCAATGAACAAGTTCAAAAGTGAACCTACACGTGTCTGATAAGAATCTTATGGTACTAAACGTTTCCTAAAAATGCCACTTTACATTGCTGATATAAAGGTCTTATTAAGAATAGAAAATATACAAACAAGAATAGAGAATATTTGCATTGTACTACGCAAGCCGAAGCTACATACACCATAAATTAATAAATAATGTACATACCTCTACAGCTGAAGACGTGCAAGTCCTTAAGTGGACTGCTCACTGACAAGACGTTCCGTAATGTAAAGATTTAATCTTACGGTGAGGCATTTATACACAGACGATGCATTCGGTTTTTCCCATCGAAAACACTTCGCACGTGCGGCATGGGGTGAACCGAACTCACTGTTTCGAAATATGGTACAATATACATAGCTCACTCTCGGGTATCGTTGATATACTGAAAACGAAACCCGAGTACATGTATTTAATAAAAGGGATTTATACAATTCCGTGACAATCGGTGGCAGCCTTTCCTTTTATCCTTCCACCTTCATGCGGATGTTCCTTCTCTGAATTTCCCCTAGAACTTTCCCCGCGAAAATAATTAAGTAAACTCATTTTAACCACATAATACAGATGATCTCACTTGGCAACTAAGTTGTTATTACATACATTTTGTGGTTTAAATATAAACAGACAGCTCTTTAATCAGCATAATTGCTTTGCTTCAAATGGAATATCTTGCGTGGAAGCTGATTCTCTGTATAATCAATTAAAAATTAAAGAATCATCACTGTTATTTAATCAGTTCATAAAGGAAATCAACACTAATGTTGGTAATGCACCTTTCATTAATTTGATTGCATCAAATCATTGGATTGAAATCAATGAACCACTTGTGAGTATCTGGGTTGAGTAAACAAAATAAAAGCCATTAAAAACACTGCTAATTAACCATGTTGGATTTGTCTTACATTATTTTGATTGGCCATTAATTCGGTCGCTTAGCGCAATATGCATTAAGTGGTAATAGAACGTGCACACATGCAACTGTAATCAATGATCACTAGCTGTAGTATCGAAGGATATGAACGAATAAATAGAGAGATGTTTAAGCATTCAGTATGCCTGGGGCGGCCGGGGTTGGTGGGCATGAATGGCCAGATAAAGGTAGATAAAGTGATTAAAGCATTAAAATTATCACTTGCTCGACCGGTTTTAATGTAGGAAATAAGCACTTGTCCCGGAACAGCGTCTTGCAAAATTTTACTTGTCCAACTTCGAAAATGAATACTTTGAGAATGTAGGCCTATGGGATTTGATCAGCCCTGAGTAAGTTTTGAGATTTTAAATAGATTGGTTACTTTTAATTTCTGTTGGTAGCGTCTTCCACTGTTGAATTGTGAAAGGCAGGAATTAACCTCATGTAAAATAAACAGGACTTCGTGGTTGTTAAGAGACTCTCATTATGAATTATTACATGGAAATATTATAAATTATTATAATTTGTTTTAACAGTCAAGAAATATATTGAATTTTCTCTTTCTTATTATTTATATCAAATTAAAATGTGTATAATTTAATCAGACGATGACAAGAATTGAGCATTAGCGGTATGTTATACCCATTCAACAATAACTTCTCCCTATTGTGCTCTAGTTTACTATTGTCAGTTTATGCATTATTGCATTGAAATTGTCGAAAGTCACCTGTAATTATTGGGGAGTTTTTTTCATTGAAAATGGAAATACCTCATTCATTACAATTAATTATTTCAACTCTAGCATTTATTGTACGCATGTTTACATCAAGGCGTCACCACGTGTACATCAAAGATTTTACTTGTGATAAATGAAGTACATACATTTGAATCATAGGCACCACTGCACTAAACTTAAATAATATCTTTAAAATACGATGAAGTTTAAGAAATAATGCTTTTAAAATAAAAACTGCGTGGTAGTTTGCTTTGATGTAAGCGACCTTAAATAAGTTTCTGTTTACTCAGCTACAGTAATCGTGCTAATATTACGCAGT
Organism: Margaritifera margaritifera; assembly: GCA_029931535.1. Classification (NCBI taxonomy): domain Eukaryota; kingdom Metazoa; phylum Mollusca; class Bivalvia; order Unionida; family Margaritiferidae; genus Margaritifera; species Margaritifera margaritifera. The sequence goes on along the minus strand of JAQPZY010000888.1, from coordinate 9,509 downwards.
AGAAGCCAATCACACATCAAAGTACCGGCATTGCCGCCGGACAAAATTCCTCTTTACCTAAGCCAATTTCAGGGTTTTAACAATTAACTGGCCTGGATTGCTGTCGGAAAATAAAAGACAAATCCGCCAATTATAAACAAAGGAGACGCCAAAACAACCAGCTTGCCAAAATCAAAAGTGGAATGAATAATGCGTGGAAAATTATCATTTTGTGAAGCCGAAACACAAAACTAAAATGGATCAATGATGCTCTTAATTGATCTATATTCAGAATTTTAACATATATTACGATCATTCTTTCATGAATATATGACAGTTATTTGAATTTATGCTGGTTATGTGCTTTATATAAATAAACGCGTGCCTTTTCATATAAAAACTCCCCAATAATTACAGGTGACTTTCGACATCACATTCTAGGATCGCTTATACCACTGAGAGACAGTAACTGTTGAGCGCGTGAATTCAAATAAATGAAACAGCAATGAACGTGTAGCTGAAATGTAATCTGGAAGAATGCGATTTTGTAAAAATGATGAATAAAGCAAAATCTGCATCAAATATGTTTGGGAATAAACAAGGATATAAGTGACGCCAAGTACAATTTGCACTGTGTAAGTACTATACACTATAGTACAGGTCGTCCGTTAAATTTAAGCGGCCCGTGAATTATGAAGTCTTTATTTACCTTTATTTTAAATCATGTTGGAGAAATCGGAAAATATGCACATGCAAAATAATAACATAAAACAATCATAGTAGTTTATAACAGTTTATTGATGAATGATGTGGTAATTGAACGAGCTGGTCACTGCTGTGTGACGTATGGCGATCTTCCCAATTTTGTCTTTACATTTTTTTGTGTCTACAAGTTTTGGGACACCGAAAATTTTATATATTTTACAGGCATACAAGTCTTAAGACACACAAAAAAAAATTATTTTTTCGTGTCTCAAGACTTATCGTGATTACAGTACTAGTAATTTGCTGTTCAGGGTTAGAAATGTTTTTGAAAATCCATGGTTGTCACTGCAAGATACCATAGGCAGGGCTGAGCAAATCCCATAGCCCGACGTTCCAGACTATTCATTTTCCAAGTCGCTAGTCCAGGACAAGTGCTTTTTTCCTATTTTAAAAAAGTCAGGCAAGTCCTTATTTTCGTGCTTTAATCACTACATCTACCTTTATTTGGCCATTCATGCCCTCTGGGCGTACTGAATACTTGATTCTACCACTCTCCATGTATACATTTACATCCTGTATAACACCTAAGGGTGGTCAGTGATAACTATCGCATATGTGCACGTTCTGTTACTGCTTGACTGCAGATTGGGCTAAGTGACCAAATTATCAGCAAATCGAAACACCTCAAACAAAACAAAGCCAGTATGATTAATTGGCAGTGTTTTAAGCGGCTTTGTTGCACTGTGTTTACTCAAACCAGATCCTCATGAGTGGCTCACTTTGATTTTAATCCAGCGAGTCAGTGTAATTAAATTAATGAAAGGTACTTTACTGACATCAGTGTTGGTTTCCTTTATGATCTGATTAAATGACAGTAATGATTCTTTCTTTTTTAATTGATTATATAGACGATCAACTTTCACGAGCGATATTGTGTTTGAAGCAAAACAATTATGCTAATTAATGATCTGTCTGTTCGTATTTAAAAGAGAAAATGTTTGTTATGATCACTTTAAAAGTAGTTGTCAAGCAAGCTGATATTTACTCTGTGGATAAAATGAGTTTGCTAATTATTTTCACAAATAATAAAAAGTAATAAAGACGATTAGAAGAAGTAAAATTCTTGTGAAAGTGGAGGGATAAAATATAAGACTGCTACTGAGTGTGAGAATTCCTTAAACCAAGAGATTTTAAAAATTCTAATGAACATTTCACCAAATGGACTAGAGCTTGATGACCTTAACCCAGACACAGCTATCAACTGCTGGCTTAGTGCTGGTGCTGGTGGCAGACATGTACATGGACATTTTTTTCAAAATCCAGCAGCTAAAACATATATACATGTACCTGAAGTAGCCAAACGTATATCAACAAATGTTTTAGAAAAATAAAATTCTTTTAAGAAATAATTATGTTGTATATTATTTCATTTGTTCTTTCTATGGATTAAGTACATGCATCTCATCAAATCTTGGCAAGTGATTACCATTTTAATAGCAGCAATACATTATCCCATCACTATTATATAGCTTATTACTTTTTCGTGTCGAAAAATCTCGTCCGTTCGATGTGAAAACATCCTCCCACTTTGAGTGGAGATTGTCAACAAGACACGTCACACCCGTGCACCTCTCCGCGCCGCGCGAACATTCATCTTTTTCATGGACGCCATGGCTAATGGTTGTGTCGTGCGAACGTAACCAGAGAAAAATTATCTGTTGCAGTTTTCAACCACGTTTGGATTCTCCTTTCAGCCTAAATTCATCTGGGTTACATTTGTCCATCTCGTCTTATGTGTCTTATGCTGCTCGATTGAGGAAATGTCATAGAGGTTCTTCCACAGGCCAGCCTGTGTTAGACGGCATAGAGGATGATCTGTCCCTCCCTCTACTTTGAGACCTTGGTCTCTGCCTCTATTTACTGGGTATATTCCCGAAGTGAAGACCCATTAAGAACCTCTTCAGTTGGATGCAGATGTCTCAAGTGGGTATTATAATTGAAGCCTGGGCATGCCTTCCGATTAAAATAATCAAGCCTTTGAGCAGAAAGGCCTTCTTCTGGTCACCATAGCTTCCCATGCAGACCTCTTCTCAACTACTTCGTTTAGTATGCTGAAGGAGGCTGCTTTGAACCCAGCCGCATTACTATGCGTGCTGGAAGCTGTGATCAAGACATCCCGGAATTCACTCTCTGTCGCAATGGTTTTATCAATGGAACTTCTAACATCCACCATCTCATTGTGCTGGACTCCTCAAAGGTCTTATTTAACCATAGGAAAGACTTTCTAAGGGCTGCTCTATTGGAAGCCAAGAGCCTCTTCGGAGGACTCTTCCCCACTGTGGCTTCACAAGATTTGAAGGATCATGAACATTGATCCTTCACAACCGCACCTGGCCCATCGTAATCGGCCAGAAAGCACACTAAGGTGAATTGCCCCCAGGGGCCACCCACTAAATTTTAAAACAGATGCAGCCCCAGTCCAATGCACAAGTTCAAATGAGACCTCCTCCTCCTGAGTAAAGTCCTCAGGAGGAACTTCCCCAACCCACCTTCCTTTCCCAAGGAAGGCAGTGTGTGGGGGGGGATGGCCCTAGGGACTCGTACCCTCTCCTGCCGTTCATTCCTCTCCTATTGTCCCTGTAGGTGCTTGTCTAGGCCTCTTTTCAGAGGCTTGGTCAAGTAACTTGGATGATGGGTGTGTCCTTTCTATGTAAGTGAGGGTTACCGGCTTCAGTTTCTGGGAACAACCTCCTCTATCAAGGACCCTGATGTTCTTCACAAGTCCAATTTGGGGAACATTAAATGAAGAGGTGCACACCCTTTTACAGAAAGGGGCAGTCAAGAGGTTCCTGAACGATCAGTCTCCTGCATTCTACTTCCAATTCTTCCTGGTCAGCAAGAAAAGTGGGAAATTGTGTATCATTTTCGATCTCCCCCTGTTAAACTGGTGGGTATACCTCCAGGTTTGCTTGGACCAGGAAGTCTTTCAATTCTGGGTTCTGCCATTCGGAATCGCTTCTGCACCCCGAGTCTTCACCCATGTTATGGGAGTTGTAGTGCCCTATCTCTGATTACTGGGAACCCCGATTCTCCAGTATTTTCACAAATAGCTGATAAATAATGTTCAGGTTCAGTCCCGCCATCATGACCTGTTCTGTTGTTGGTTCACAGTGACTCCATTGGATTTGTTTTACCCAACCTTGAGAAGTCAGAACTCGTCCCATCTAAGTTACATAGGGATGAACTTCTTCGTGAACCAGAACTTATTCCGGGTTCCACCGGATCACATAGATCAAATCCTGGCACTGCTAGAGGCGCTACGAGCAAGAACATTGTTGTCGGCTTGCCTTTAACTATCCCTTTTGGTAACCTTGAATGCCACTGCAGATCTGGTTCCTTTAGGATTGCTCCATATGCGCCCTCTACAGTTTCTCCTTCTTGCAGGGTGGAAACCACACAAGGATTCTCTATCAGCTCTGATTTCTCTAGGAACAACCTAGAAATGAAGCTGTATTTCTAGCGTTGCAAGGGTGCATCGACAGAGTGAAGGGGTTGATCTGTCATGGTCTCCTCCGACAACACGCCCATCGTAGCATATCTCCGACATCAAGGAGGCACACATGCCCCTTCTCTTTCCATGGAGGTCTGGAACCTTCTCCGCTGGGCCACCTTGCAGAACATTTCCCTCCGAGTTCACCACATCCCAGGGAAGAAGAACGTTTTAGCGGACAGTCTGTCCAGGTCAGGCAAATAGTTCTCATGGAATGGACTCTTCACCGCGAAGTGACAGAGTCCCCATATTCTCACTATGGGGAAGGCCCCTCGTGGACTTGTTTGCGACCAGGCTCAACAAAAGACTTCCCTTTTACGTCTCTCCAATCCCGGACCAGAGAGCTTGGGCAGTGGACGCATTCAGCTTCCAGTGGGATCGTCTGTTCGCATACGCCCTCCCACCATTGCAACAACTACCGCAAGTTCTGCAAAAGTAAGAACTTCCACTGCCCGGATCATTCTCATTGCTCCGTTATGGCCCCAACGATCTTGGTCAACGATCTTTTAGACCTATTGATAGATCAACCCAGGTCTCTTTCTTACAGGAGGGATCTTCTGTCACAACACAGGGGCTCCCTCCTACGCAACAGCCCACACATTCTCCACCTTCACGCTTGGCTTATCTCAAGCGATCTATCCGCCAGAACAAGTTTTTGGGCCGGGTTGCCAGTTGCATCATTCAGGCCAGGAGAGCTTCTACATCCAAGGTCTATGATGCCAGGTGGAGAATCTTCTGTGATTGGTACAGTAGGAAATGTGTTGATCCCAGCTGTCCCTCGGTAACTGCCATTGCTGATTTCCTTTTGTTCTTTTCGAGAACAAAAGATGTTTCAGTATCAACTATCAAGGGCTATAGAGCCGCCATTTCTAACACACTTAAATTTTCTCAGGGCTCACAATCGGTTCAGATCCGCACCTTGCTGATCTCATTCAGTATTTTGAGCTACAGAGACCAGTCTCCCGCTCTCTTACGCCCAGATGAAATCTATCATGTGTTTTATGGCCCTTAACCAAAACCCCCTATGAACCATTGAGTGAGGCTTCCCTTCAGGACCTCACACTCAAGACTGTGTTTTTACTCGCATGGCGTCTGCGAGAAGACGTAGCGAGATTCATACATTGTCTGTTGACACTGGCTGCCTCCGGTTTAATGGCAGTTACAAATCCGTTTCCCTCCTTTGTCAGCCAAATCAGTTACCTGCGGTGGCCCCATCACCTATAGAGATCCCCAGTCTCAGTCGAATCTGTGCTGGAGATGATCAAGATAGGTTTTTATGCCCAGTTAGGGCACTACTCGCTTGGCGTCTGCGAGAAGACGTAGCGAGATTCATACATTGTCAGTTGACACTGGCTGTCTCTGGTTTAATGGCAATTACGAATCCATTTCCCTCCTTTGTCAGCCAGGATTTAAAAAAAAAAAAAAAAAAAAAAAAATTTCAGTTACCTGCGGTAGCTCCATCACCTATAGAGATCCCCAGTCTCAGTCGAATCTGTGCTGGAGATGATCAAGATAGGTTTTTATGCCCAGTTAGGGCACTGCGTTTCTATCTAAATGCTTCAAAAGTGAAAAGAAAGGGCAAGAAATGTCTTTTTCTTCCCCTTAAGGGTTCCGTTGATATTTCGGCCTCCACTATTTCATGGTGGATTGTCACCATAATTAAAAGAGCTTTTCAGTCCCTTACTGATAGAGACCTCTCTTTTACGAAATTTAAAGCCCATGAGGTTCAAGCCGTCATGCCTCATGGGCCTATCTAATCACTCTTCCTTAGAGGACATCATGAAGGCAGCATTTTGGCGATCCCATACTACCTTCTCAACCTCTGCTAATTGCGCAGGTATTCTCTCTTGGGACCCATAGTTGCAACACAACATGTGGCCCAGAGGGACTCCAACAATTTGTAAAGTGGATCTCTCCCTCAATGGTGAGTACTTTCCATTTTTCTCTGTTTTTGATCAGTTTAACATCAGCCTACCTGCCTAACTGACCAATTCAGCTATATAATAGTGATGGGATAATGTATTGCTGCTATTAAAATGTAGTTTTTTGGGGGAAAAACTAATTTTAATCATGCAATACTTACCCATCACTATTATCAAATGCCCTCCTCCCACCCCGCTCTGATGTCCTGGCGTAATTTCGTCTATGAAAAAGATGAATGTTTGCGCAGGCGCGGAGAGGTGCACGGGTGTGACGTGTCTTGTTGACAAAATCTCCACTCAAAGTGGGAGGATGTTTTCACATCGAACGGACGAGATTTTTCGACACGAAAAAGTAATAAGCTATATAATAGTGATGGGTACGTATTGCATAATTAAAATTAGTTTTACCCCCCCCCCCCAAAAAAAAGCTACATTTTGGGACGAGTGAAAAGTAAGGTGGGACAAGTGAATTTTCTGAAACCACTTGTCCTGGACAAATGGATGAAAAAAAACTTTGCTGAGCCCTGATAGGACTTTTCAAAATTTCAGGATAGTCAGAACTAAAGAATATGGACAGGTAAATAAATTATTTAAAAAAGCTTGACAAACTTGGGAATAAATATGTACAATGTAAAGTATTAACAGGCATATATATATGTATGGATGTATGTATTCTCTGATATTCATAAATATCATTGCAAATACTACTGCTGCAACTACTGTACTATTATAATTACTATTGTGTAGTATTATTTCTATCCTTTTTTTACGTTTTACAGCTCGGTGCAATTTCTGGGATTATATTATTTATTAATTCTCTCTCCAATTTCTGACAGCACGACATTCCTGTACCTCCAGTCTAGGTGTTAGTCGGTTCCTGCTGTCTATGTGTTACTCTTGCCATGGGGTGATGCTTCTTTCCACACATGTGAGCAGTTCAAATCCATGGTCAACAGATGCTGAATACACAAGTGTTCTGACGGGCATTAATACTAAAAAGTGAGTGTTGTAAAGTATTTAATGCTATGGATCAATAGAAGATAGATTATATTTGCTATCTGGATACAAAGGTCAGTTGAAATTAATTTATTAGTAGTGAGCAGCCCGACGATCCATATTTATAACAGATCTGATAAATTACTTCAGCCTTGTCGCCCCCAAGATATCAATATATAGTCCTAATTGCCTGTAAATATCATCATCAGTCCAAGTAATGGAAAGTGTCAAACTTTCCAATTTAAAGGATTTCAGAACAATATCCATTGCAGAGAAGATGTGCCCACTACTGAACAGGCTCTATTTATGTGAATATGCATTCCTGTCCATGGAACGGAATAAACATGAAACAACACAAGCGATCCAATCAGAGGCATTCCATGGTAATGTCCATTGCGGAGAAGATGTGTGCACTACATAATAAGCCCAATCTACATGAATACGCCATCATGACCATAAAATGGAAGAAACACAAAGGAGATGACTGTTAGGGATCCTCTGCCAATAATAGGGTTAGAAATGATAAATTAATGAATGAATTGACTAGTTTTGTGCATTTTATTACATCCTACAGGCTTTTTGTATTTCAAATTGGAAGGGGATACAAACTGCCTGGGGGTGGGGGGTGGGCCAATTAAAAACAATCTGTAAAAAATCAGATGCAGCCACTAGTCCTGTGGGTTTTAGAACCTTAACAGTTAAGTAGTCTAAAAACATTTGCTAGTTCCAGGTGCACTTTGAGAGTGGCCAACTAACCACAGAATGTCGGTCTCAACAACCTAGTTTTGATATGTGACACAACTGATTTCCCATATACACTTGACATGTATTTTTAGTAGTAAATAGGTTAAAAGGTGTTATAATTTGAGCACAGACACCATACATACATGCAAACCATTACACTTTTGGTGTAATCGTTGCACTTTTTTCACCTAATTATGTCTTACGCTTGCCTGTATGCTGAATACGCTTTTTTGGTACATAAAGAGATACAAATAAAGCAATAATAAGTTGCGTTTTTAATTTTATCACCTCTTTAATCAAATATATAAATTTGAGAATATTCTAAAAGAAGACTGCTACTTAAGAATAGTGCAAGAGTACATTTGTCCATTGTAGACCTACGTGTACTTATTTTCTTTTTATAGCAGCTGTATATGACACATTTCGAAGAGAACAGACCAGTTTCTTCAAATCAATAGTACTTTACAAATTTAAAAAGAATACGAGTGATGTAATACAGCACTCAGGTTGAGCACATTGTCATGCTTATTGCAAAATTTGTGGACTTGACTTTAAAATCATTCAGCGAAAGTTCAAAATTTAGACTATAGTGATGATTGAGACAAGTTAAAGTGTTGTATATAAATAATTTGACAATATGTTTTGTCACCATTTGTGATAAGAATTTTAACCACCCACAGATCCAGGTTAGTAGGAAAACTAAATGTACATTTTTCGTATAGTTTATTGTAATAATGGCATGCAATATATAGATTACACTTTTTATGCTCAGGTTATGCTTTTTTGCCACTTAGGTTACGTTTGTACCTCTGTAGGGGTTGGCAGGTATGATTCTGACTGGAGAGGTAAATTAATCCAGATATTAGGGTCCAGCTTGGACTCTGATTTACTATGATTAAATGCACTTAAAAGCAATGCCAAGCATTTGTATGATTAACATGACTTCTGGTAAGGAAAAAAGTAAAAGTATGGTTCTGATCTAGCAACACATGTAACAGATATGAATGGAATAATTACGGGAAAAGTTCATGCAAGCAAGATTTACTAACTTTCGTATAAAAGCCTGGTCATATCAATGCACCAACACTAAATATTATGCTGAAAACAATTTGTTTGTTTGAAACTAAAAGAACACTTTCCCATCACAAAAAAAACACATCCACAAATTTTATTTTGCATAAACCAGCACACAACACAACCCATGTGCAACAAATTAAACACAGAAAAAGTAATGTCCACATGGCTAAAAAGAAAAAAAAACGCACAAAATCAGAATTCTAAAATACACAAACAATGCTGTAACAAGCAGGTTACAATTGATTAGAAAACAATACAACAAATGTGAAACAGATAACAAAAACAAAAAAAAAAAAAAAAAAAAAAAACAAAAACACACAAAAAAAACAAAAAAACAACAAAAAAAAAAAAAAAACAAAAAAAAAAAAAAAAATAAAAAATAAAACAATAAAAAAAAAAATAATAAAAACAAAAAACAAAAAAACAAAAAAAAAAAAAAAAAAATAATAAAAAAAAAAAAAAACAAAAAAAAAAACAAAAAAAAAAAAAAAAAAAAACAAAAAAACAAAAAACAAACAAAACAAAAACAAAAAAAC